>JALJCO010012565.1:0-600000 GCA_023101725.1 Atherinomorus stipes | reverse complement strand
CTGTTGCATTCCAAGTTTTACTGCCCCTTTTCCAACATGTATGCATAAGATCCTGTCTTACAGTTTCAGTGTTTGACACCCTCCCATGTGGTTTGCATGCTACGGTTGGCCAAACATACATTACCTGGCTTAATTCTGTGTGCTTTGACCCAGTGGCACTTGGCAACTTGCTGCAGAGATTAAAGGGCAGGGCATACACCATCATGAGTCATACACACTGCACATCTGGTCTTGGTTAGTGACTGAAAGACTTATCCGGACTATTTGGGAGTAATGTTCACTGCTGGGGGGGGGGGGGGGGGATAATTGCAGTTTTTTGGGGAATGTTTTTGCACAGAAAAGTTGGGTCTACTGGACTGGATCAGACATGCAGAAAACTGGAAATGCTCATGTTGCTAAGAGTAAGGGATGGGCGATATGTTATCGTGTGCGATATATCGTCAAAGAAATTCCCTAAGATAATAATTTGTCATCTCAGGATAAAAACGATAAATTCATTTTTATCAGGTTGTATATACAGTTATTTTATATGTCGTTAATTTTGCTGTTTGCACTGTTTAAATAAATGTCAAACTTGTTCTCATATTTCAGACTTGTTTGGTGTCAAGACAGTTTTGCAATACAGATGTACTACTTAAACTTAACTGATGTAGTTTAGTGCCATCTATTATTTTAAGGCTCACAAGACAAAATGTAGGAGAATTGTAATACAAATTATTAGGCTTATATTTTTTTATCGTCTCTTATCGATACCATGATAAAACCCAGAAATGATCATGATACAGTTTTCGTCCATATCGCCCATCCCTAATAAGAGTTGGGCTTCCATGCTGATGCCACATGATGATTAATAACCTGGAGTAGTAGCGGTTTAGTCCATGCAGGTCCGGTATTTGGCCTTGTTTCGCTGCAGTGCTTGCACCACACTTGGGACGACGCATGCTTTGTTTTGATATGAGTGGTTAAAATCTGCTCTGGTGACTTTCTGTTATGACTGGTGAGTGAATAACCAAGTGTGTCATCCAGACTGCTGGTCTTGAATGAAGCACTTCAGTGGGCGTGCAAATAAAAGCTCCACCTGATTCAGGAGCTTGGCAGGCCTGACAGATGGGCAGGCTGACTGGTTGTGGGACTTTCTCTGCTGTGTCACAAAGACGGTTGAGACTGACGAGGTGATAAGACTTGGAAAGCACCACACATGTTTAGGCAAGCCTGAAACCGGTGTGTGCTCTTTTTTTTATCTTTTTTTTTTTTTTTTATCCCACACAGTCACAAGCAATATCTTTCTCTTTCATTCAGAAGTGTGGATCCAAAGGCATCCCTCTTCTGTTTTCATGGATGAAGTAAAGCAGTTCTTTAAATTCAGGTGCTCTTTAGTCAGCCGCACATAAACACACTTAGTCTGACTTCCCTGAATCCCAGACTCCCTCTTTGTGTTGCACAGATTGTCTGTGATTTACAGTGCGCGGAGGGCGAGTGCAGCCTTTTATCAGCCGACCTGCTGCTCTGCGTGGGGATCTGCTGCTGCTGCTGCAGCTTCTTTTCAAGACTCAGGTGAAGCACCAATCGTGGCCTGTGATCCAGATTCACCCCCCCTAAAAGATGACATCACTGCAGTGGGGAAAGGCATTACTTTAAAAGCCCAAAACACACTGAACGCTGCACAGGCGTGTGTGTGCATTCTGCAGGGTTAGGTCCACGTTGTCGCATATGCAGGCCTAAATTTAGGTCACTGTGAATTGTGCTTGGAAAGCAGCTGTGTGAGCTGGACTTCAGCAGGGCCTTATGGAAAAGAAAACTCACATATTCACACACATCATCAGACTGTGCTTGTGTTTCCAAAGCATCAGTTCCAGACAAAAGCCCATCTGTCACAGCCGTTATTTGTTTTTTGGGTGCGTATGCGTCTTGCTGTTGTGAGACGAGTGTTGCTCATCGTGTCGCCGAGTCCTGAGGCACCAAAACCAGGGAACGGGGTGGGATAAGTCAGATAGAGACGTCAGTAGCATGAAGACGAGAGTGCACAAAGTAAATGTGGGGAAGGAGAAAAGCGAGGTTGTGCTGGGGATGGGATGAGTGAGGGAGCCGGAGAGGTCAGGGGCACAGTAGAAGGAAGCAGTCCATTAGTTTGACTCACACATTAAGAGACATCCTGTACCTTCAGGCCATGCACTTTTCTAGTTCATCCTCAGAAAGAAGCTGTGTGTGTGTGTGTGTTTTCCTCACAGCGTGGAGATAACACAGCAGTCAGACCACAAAGAAGATGTTGCTTCCTTTTGTTTTTAATCATCTTTGCAGCACTGAAGCCAGAACCGCACACCGTGGTTTTGGTTTGCGTTGGCGGTACCGGTGCTGCAGTCGCAGGCCGTGAACCGCGGGTCAGCTGCTGATAACTTGTCTGTTAATAAAGCCAGAAAGGGAAGCTCATACACCCCCGGCTGAATGCCTCAGTGGACTCCCGTGTCCTCAATATTTGCCCTCTCTCGAACATTTGGAGAGCTGTGTACCTCACGGTGGATATTGTTCTATGGGATGCATCGCTATAGAGATGATCTGCTCTGCTGTGAAATTAAATGAATTGCCCTCCATTTGCATGCCACATGGCCCAGGAGGACACCCGGGGGTGCTGTACAAAACCTGAATGTCATTATAACTCTCAGCCCAAAGAAGTTAGTGCTTGTGTGTAAGCGTGTGGAGCATGTGTCGCTTCTTGCAGCTGTGTGGTCGAGTGTGTCTCTTTCCAAGAGGTGACAAGGAGTAAAGCCTGAGGCCCGGCTTCCTCTCATGTGCATTCACCTCATGGAGTGAACTGACATCACCCTGCAACCCACTGGGAACGCTTTGACCTCCGCCGCCTTTAGCTTCCCTTTTCTTTTTCTGAGCGAAATCTTTCCAGTTTTTTTTTAAAAAGAAACTTTGTAAAGGTGTTGTGTTTATGTGCAAACGTTGGCATGTGTTGTCCTAATTAAAGGTTTGAAACACTGACCTAGATCAGGATGGGCAGCTCCACTGCCGGAGCCAAGTGTCTCGCAGAGCTGGCCCCCAGGCTTGTTTTCTTAATGGTGGCTGGCTTCTCCCAGCTGATGCTGAACATTGCTAGCCTCATTGTAGACTGATGAATCGGCCAGAAGTGCTGCGATAATAACCCACCCATTTACGAGAGCTGTGCTTGGTGGGTCAGTAGGTTAAGCATTGCTTTGTTTGTTTTGTCAGACGCTGAGGGTCAGTTTTAAGCAAAGCATCAGCCTTGAAGGGGGTGTTTTCTGTCTTCTTGTGGATGGATTTAAACCCAGGGTGGTCCATCGCTTAGTTTTATTACAAATTCCTTTACACAAATGATAAAAGGTTACTTTTATGTAGTTTTATCTTTTTAGAGGTCAGTAATTTTCAAACAACAAGCCATCTTCCTACAGCTGAAGTGGAAGGTTAATCGGTTTGCTGACACCAACAAGCTTCACAAAATCACAGTGAGACCCTAAGGTGGGGGATGCTACCCCAAAAAATACGTGTTAGGCCTACAGCAACACCAATGCTTATTGAGAGTAAGAATGTTTCATGCTTTCACTTGTTTCTTAAAAGGAATGAATACTTGTTACATATAACAGCAGAGCTTCTGTTGGCAGCAATGGCAGAGGGTAGGGATGCACCGAAATTAAAATTCTTCACCAAAACCGAAAACAATGAGCAAACCAAGGCCGAAAACTGAAACAGCAAAAAAAATGATCAGTTATTTGAACCAAAGCATTTTTGGCTACGATGTGTACTAACCTCACTAAAATCAAGACGTTGCAATAAATCAAATACAAAAGTATCAAAATATTTAAAGCTCTGGTCTATGATTTCAGAATCAGTTGAGAAATTTTGAAAAAAAAGCAACCTGCCCCCCACACAGCCCTCCCCTCTCTGCTCATTGATCCCTCCCACCGAGTACACAGATTCTGGGTCTACCACACCAGGCTGCCTGGACAGCCTGCATCAGGGATCCTGCAACAGTGACAGCAGGGTATAAGATACAGGCAGGAAAAGAATACATAGAACACCATAACCAAGCAGCCTGCACAGTGTACAGACACATCTGTGCAGAACATGTGACCTAGTGGTCTCCAGTCCAAGGGGAAACGCCTTCCAAGGTGGTGGAGAATGAGCAATTTAAGGCCCTGTCGGACTTTCAGATACAGACTGACAAAATAGCCAACCAACTGGACAATGTGATCATGCATTTGATTTATGTAACCACCCCAACAATGGCAAGAGAACTGGAACAGCATGGAACTGCAGTGTCTTTATTTTGCTGTATGTAAACGTTACCGGCAAACGATGGAAGGATATTACCGACTTATTATAAAGCCAGAGACATCGATCTTGTCTGAGATATTATTATTGAGATAACTTAAGAAAAATATTGTGATATACTGTTTTTTGGGGCAATTTTTGCCCACCTTGTTTATATGGATACCATTATCCTTTGTGTGATGTGATATAATGCTTGAGACGGGTGGGTTATGCTGATTTATTGTTCTGATTGGCATGCATGAAAACACATGTTCTGAAACTTTGGTACAAATGGTCCTTACTGTGTCTGCTGTTACATCAGCTGCACATCAACGCAGTATAATCTCGCGCTTTATGTGACAGCTGGTGGAAGACATGGGAGGGCCTAAACAGAACTAGAATGCAATACAAATACTTTGCTTAAGATTTTAAAGGAACTAAAATTCAACAAAATTGTTGACTTTTTTAAAATGACTTGCATCGGAAACTTAGTTTGTTCTTCTACTGCTGTTTACAGCAAGTCAGACAACTCTGTGCATGTCAAAATGATTCATTCTCTTCAAGCGTGTGACGCATGTTAAGTTTTTTTCCCCCTTTTTTTTTTTTTTTTTTTTTTTTTTTTGTTTTTTTTGTTTTTTTTGTGTGATTTGTTCTTGTTTTTTTTTTTCTATTCCCTGTATATTTTTTTTTTTTTTTGTCTTTTTTTTTTTCTTTTTTTCTCCTATATCCCTTTTTTCCTTTTTTTCTTTTTTTCCTCCCTTATTTCCTTTTTGTAAGAATTATCCCCTTCCCTCCTTCTTCCTTGTTTATTAATTTAATCCATTTTTTTTTTTATGATTTTTTTTTTAATTCCCTTTTTTCTTTTTATTTTAAAACTTAGTACAATATAATGGGAATAACTTTTTCAGGGTCCATGTAAACAGTACCAGTCGGACCAGAATTTAAGAAAGTTTGCACAAGTAAACATGGCTGAAGTGGTGGAAGACAAGCCAAAGTCATCAAGTGCATTATTCTCCAGCAAATCATCAGAGAATGTCTGAAATGCACAAACAGACGAGACAAATCACTGAGACGTAGTGGATAACATCATGATCTGTTGCAAATGCTGGTGGAATCAGAATACTTTTTTTTCTTTTTTTTTTTTTGTGCTGTTTTAAACACGATGCAGCTTCAGGAGCACTCTGCAGAATGGTGAAACCCTCTCAGCTTGCTTTTTCATTTTAATTGAATAATTTTAAATCAATTTTGCAAAAAGATGATGCTGCAGAATCCTGCAGGGACTGACACCGTACATCACCAAAGCACAACTTTTAAACAGGGTTTAAAGATTGTGAAGAATAAATGACTGTTGTACGTCTGCACCTGTGTTCATGTGGAAAAAGAACATTAGATTTTGATATAAATGCGTTTTCTTAGTTAACGCTTAGATTGCTAGTAAAAAAAAATGGGGACAGATCATCTTCATGTGTGAAGGCCTTTTTAAATCCATTTTAATTGGAAAACTACAGTTCCTACAGAATGGCATCCAATTAGGAAATGCATTGTTCTTCAATGTGCCGACAGTGTGGTAATGGTTGTGACTGAATGGGGGCTGCAGCCTCGTGGGGATACATCCGTGGCGTTGTCTCCAGGGGTTTTGCCTGCATTCGGTGTGTGTGTGTGTGTGTGTCTGTAGGCAGCTTCTATTATATGATCTTAGGCTTTCTGTTGGGGTTTAGTGGAGAAAAATCTGCTGAAAGGCTGCTTTTTGCACGCACAATTACACATAGATGATGTAGCAGAGATCTTACACTGAGCCACTAAAATATTTATCCACCCTCATCAAGCTGGAGAAAACACCCCCAGCAGGTTCTAGCATTTCCCCACATGCGGCGCTAAGTAAATAACGCTTCGTTTGGTGTTTGTTGAGACTCTGGCAAGAACAGGTCTTCTTCATATTCACAGTGGCTCGAAGAAATCGATAGAAAAAATCGAATTTTCATGGATGGTCCAACGCCCATCGAGGCATTTTTTTTGTCTTGTTACGCCACTACTTTAATCTTTCCCCCCATAACTTCTACATTTTACTTCTTCCCACACCAGCAAAACCTTTATGCTATTGCCCTCACTACCCCTCACGCGCCAACCGCCACCCACCCAATCACAGTGCTCAAGAAACCGAACTTGCTTTCTGTGAGTTTCTCAGCTCCAGATAAACCAGAAAGACACGATTCTAACAGCAAGTGGTGAGCCAGGTGGCTTTCTCTTTCCTAAAATATTCTGGGTTCAGATACAAAATTCTCCAATAAACACGAAGCCTGATGGGCATGTATTGATGCTGTCAGATGGTGATGCCTTTTTCTTTAATGAACATTTTTAAGAGAGCAGCTGTTATCCAGGGAGCGCTTCTTTCTTACTTTATATCCGTTTCATGTTTACATAGTTGGCAGAAAGACCGTGGCACCTGACCTTTTCTCCTAATGGAGTAATCAGTGTTATGCCAGGAGAAAGAAGCTTGCTTGATAGATTCTCTCTGATTGCAGACAGGTCGTCCAATCGCCAAATTATCTCCCCTATCTCAACCTTTTAGTAAAGAGATGTCCTTTTTTCAAAATAGAGCTGCAGATTGAGGCTTAAAGTCTATTTACAGATGGCCTGTGAGGTATTTATGGGACATGAGCAAATTCCAGCCACAGAAAGTAACCAGATCTACCCTCCCTGCAGTCAGACTCCTCTATACTCCAACAGATCCTCATGACAGATAACTTCCTTATTCTATCGTCACTCTCCTGTCTGGAATTTGGAGGGAAATTATTCTGTTTTCTCCAAATTCTGTGTTGCAGCTCATTGTGAGAGCCATACGCTGGTGAGAAACAAAGACTAAACTGAACATGCTGTCAGTAATTGCTTAATTTCTTTGGGTTGTTTCCTCAGGAAAGAGAAGCTTACATTCAGAAAGGGTGACTGGTGTTTTGTTTTTTGTGCAAGCAGTGAGCATTCTCTGTTCATTAAAGCTTTAAAATGTTTTCTGAGGGGTAAAAATCTTCCTGTTGCTGTTTGAATTCTCTTCTTTTTCTGTTAAATCATTTCTGTGTTGAGCAACATGTTAAATATATATTTGTGGAGGTCCCAGTGGACCCCTTTATTCCCTGCATGTCGTTTTCACTCAGTTAAATCACAGAGGAGCTTGTTGCCAAACAGAAAATCTCTTCTTTAGGTTTATTTTTAGTCACAAATATGACAAAACGGGCAAACTAGAGGAGCCAAACGAAGCAGCTTGACATGTTCACTGACATCGTTGGGTGAGGATGAAGATGAACGCTTCCTTTCAGCCCCTGTTAATGAACATTAGCTGCAGGGCTGCAAACTCAGTGCGGGACTCCAGTTTTTTCATGCACTGTCACGCCAGTCGTTTGTGTTCTCATGCAACAATAAGCCACACTGGATTCACCCAGATGCAGATGAGCGATATTTTAATCCAATCATCAAAAACTTGCTTTACATCTTCTTTTTGATTGCATAATTTATACTGTAGAAGCATAATGTTGAATTAGAAAATCTGTCCAGCTTGTCAATAACTTTCAGATATGTTTTATTTTCTCTTATTTTTCATAACTGAGCAGAGTGCCTGATACTCACTTTTATTATTTCATCACCTTCTCAGTCAGACTATGAACTAGAGATGAACATTTCAAGCAAAGATGCTGTTTGGAGTTGCTGAGAATTAGTTGACCAGGTGTTCAAGGTTGTACTTAATGTTGCTTTTTTATTTAATCTGCAGAGTTCAGTAGTTGTGGTAAGCACATTTTTTTTTTTTTATCATCGTAGTTTCTTCAGTTTTGTGCTGATAGTTTCTCTAGATGGGGCTGTAATTGCCATCAAACTTCAAACATCTTCAGCAAATCACGTCTGCTGAAATGTTTGCACGTTTAGGGGTGGGAAGCATCTGTTCATCATCTTTGAGGTGAGATCCACTATTTGCTCTTCACGTCTAAAATCTGATGACAAAGCTAACCATTAGCCACGTTTATAAGCCTCTTTTCCACCGCAGGAATGTTCTTCATTTTCCCGGGATTTTTACAAACCTTGACGCATTTCTACCAACATTACTCGTGTGAAAAAGCTTTCGCTCACCCTCAGATTTCCTTGGCTCGAGGGCTTTTCCCTGGAACTCTTGAGAGGCGGAGTTGTGTGCTGAAGATCTCTGATTGGTAGAACATACTTGCACTTGTATGTTTAAGTTGGTGTGCAGCTGCAAACATGTTTACTCTATTCCTATAAACTTGCCTCTGTATTTCTGTCAGTGGATAACGGAGCCAAAAAGAGGAGCTATGAGAGGTGGGCTGGCAACAAAGTCCTGGGTTTTTTTGAGGGTATTTGCCGAGGAAGGTTGTTCAGTGTCAACTTACAGTACCGTCTTCTGCTTATCTGGAGTCGGGTCGTGGGGGCAGCTGCAGAAGCAGGAAAGCCCAGCTTCCCGCTGCCCGGCCACAGCTGTCAGCTCATCCGGGGGGGATCCCGAGGCGTTCCCAGGCCACCCGAGAGGCGTAGTCCCTCCAGCGTTTCCTGGGTCTGCCCTGGGGTCTTGTCCTGGTGGGACATGCCTGGATCACTTACCAGGTGGGCATCCTGACCAGATGCCTGAGCCACCTCATCTGGCTCCTTTCGATCCCAGAGCTGCTTCTGCAGCTGAGGGTCAGACCGCCAGGGTCTACCCCGCCCTCGGCCGCTGCCCAACTCACTCTGCACCCGACCCCTTTGGCCCCTCTCATCGGTGGCTGGTCCACGGGAAGGGGGGCCCATGTCATCTTTTCGGGCTGAGTCCGACTGGGACCAATGGGCAGAAGCCTGGCTACCAGGAGCTCGCCTTCGTGCCCCACCTCCAAGCCTGGCTCCAGAGGGGGGGGCCCTGTGACCCGATTCCAGGCAAGGGACATGTTTAGGGGTGGGTAGAAATATTGATTAAACGATGCATAGCAATACTTCCCTGGGCAATTCAATATCGAATCGCAAATCCTCTGAATCGATTTACCTTCTGACCAATGGGGGGAAGCTGTGCATGTTAGTTATGTTGTATGGAGAAAGGCCACGTTAGATCACCAAAATGTCAAATGTCTTTTATTTTCAGATGTTTTACTTCCCAAAAATATGAGGTGACACACTACATATGTTCACATGGGCGTGAAAAATATTTAAAAATCTAAAGAAGAGTTTCTACTTCTTACTAAATAGATATCAAAGCATTTAACCAGTATTGAATTGATATCAAATCGAGTCGCCAACAAAGAATCAAAATCAAATTGAATCTTGAGATTCTTAACAAAACCCAACCCTGGACATGTTGCTCCAATAATCTCTTTCTCCATAAGGGTGTTTGGCTGCGCTTTGTCTGGTCCCTCCCCTAGTAACCTGTTTGCCATGGGTGACCCTGCATGGGTAATGTAGCCCCAGACAACATAGCCCCTAGAGTACTCAGAACACGCAAACCCCTCCACCACGATAAGGTGGCAGCCCAGGGAGGGGTTCAGCATCAACTTGAGTTTGCAAATCAAAACAATTGTGTCTCTAGAAGAAAAGCCGACAAGCTGACAGAGATGAAAGCAGGACACACACACAAACAAGTTCAGGAAAAGTTTAAGAAACCAAAACATGATTATAAGAAGCTGGAGGATCACAGCAGCCAAAGGGGGTTTGACCACCTTACCATCAAGTGGTATCAGCCTGGTAGGAGTAAATGGTGGAAATGCAAACCACACAGGGTTTCCCTTATGGAGCAAATGGAGTTGCACCACCAGAACCCTACCCCCAACCCTAACCCTGGAAACGATGGGGGCAGTGTTGACGAGTATAGCTGAAGGTGCGACTGTGAAAGAAACAAGGAAGATGCACAATGTGTTTAATGACCACACAGACCACCACCTACTGTACCTCCTGTTTTAATTCTCTTTCTGAGTATGAGCGTCGTCATCTCCACTGATGACTTGTTCGCTGTGGTCTGAAACTGACGCTGGAACTCGGGGGTGAACTCTGGATGTACTGTATAAATAACTGGTATGAACGGAGCATTAATGAGCTTTTGTGATACACTAACTTTACTGAGCAGCATTTTGTTTGTGTAAGAATTCCCACACATATCAGTTGCTTTCTTCTCTGAGTGTTTCTTGTACTTCTACTCCATCAGCATCATCTCACAGCACCACACATTTTGGACCAGTACAGGATTCTTCTGCTGGTTTTCCTCAAACAGCTTGGTAATTAACGTCACCTTGTGCTGATAGGAACACATTACAACCAGGTACTGGTTAAAACAAGAGCGTTGCATGCACTGTTCAAGTTCTTGATTAAAAAAAATAATTACTCCATCTCTACAATAAATTACTGATAAAATGACCAAACTGGATTTGTCTGATCATACAGAGAAACTCTGAAAGTTTTCTTTCTTAATGATTTGAAATAGTGTTGTCACAATACTACAATTTAATTTCAATTTCACCATAAAGGTGGTGGTATACTTAATATTTTTTTTATTTTAAAGGGGAAAACAAATCCCCCCCCCCCCCCCCAAAAAAAAAAAAAGTATATAAATAAATAAATAAAATAACAATCCAAACCACACAACAAAAATATATGAATATATATAAGAAAAAACCTTAAAAATGGAAAATAAATTATTATTATTAAAGTACTCACAAAAAGTTAGGGATATTTGGGTTTAGCCATTATTGTTTGTAAGTTGTTTGAGATGGAGAATTACCACAACATAATTCCATTTAAATGTCCAACATTCATGATATAATATTAATAAGGTGTGAACATTTGACGTTTTCCTTAAATTATAACTGAAAGTTGAATATCCCTAAATTTTTTTGTTGTGTGTGTGTGTGTGTATATGTATATTGTGTGTGTGTGTATGTGTGTATATATATATATATATATATATATATGTGTGTGTATATATATTTTTATATTTCTTTATATATATATATATATATATATATATATATATATATATATAGTGTGTGTGTGTGTGTGTGTATATTTTTTTTTTAACATGTCCTGTCCAGCATAGCAGCAGAATGGGGATCTGACTGCTGTGTTGTGCCAGGCAGATTTGCCTTAAATTATTTTTCAGATCTAGTTTGTGCAGAGATGCCGTCTCCAACTGCTCACTGTGATTCAGAAGAGACGACTGAAAAACTTCAACCACCAGTTAGTGTACTTATTTACGTCTCCTTTTCTTCACAATACTTGAGAGCAAATCAAGTAAAGAATAGAACAGATGTACTAGTTTTGGGTGAAGCTGCGTGAGATGCTGCTTCACGACCACGAAGCTTGTGCTTCTACGCGGGGGCGGGGTCTGCGGTAGCTGCCGTGGCTCATTGAGAAAAGTAAATGATATGCGCTTTCATGTCAGTCTGCATGAGTCTCCAGTAACTCTGGATTTATCGCTAGTCAGTTGTAGAAATAAAAAAGTTAACAGAGAGGTCTAAAGCCGCTAAGTTAGCCACACTGTAAACAATGGGTCCTCCAGGGAGATGCTGTAGGGGAGGGGCTGCCGCAGTGGTGCCTGTTTAAAATGGCACAGGCGGCTGATGCTTTCTGGGACTCAGCAGACGCCAAAGTGGCATTTAAATATCAATACCCTAGCTGATTAATATCTAACTAAATAATAATTTTTAGAATCGATTAGTGTTTAGTTTTTTGTTTTTTTAGAATTGATTTTTTTTTTTTTTTACAACACTAATTTGAAATCAGTTCGTTTTAGCCAAGTGACAAAACAGAGGGCCAAATAGTTGTGATAGCAGTCTGGTTTTGCTTGTAATGTGACATGGAAATGGAAACCTGTCTACATAATGAAAAAATGAAATATTTTACAAATCAGCTGATCTTTTCAAGCCTTTTGTTTTGTAGGAATAGATCCATTTAAAAGTCAAACAGCTTGATGAGAAAATTACAGGATCTTGCTCAAAGCATGTGGGCAACGGTAACCAGTATTAATCATGTAATCATTGAATACTTTTCAGCATTAATCGCCAGTATTGTGGTTGATTCTGCTCTTATGGGCTGTATAAAAATGGAGGCTGTGAAGCAAAGCTGCTGCAGCGTGGAGACAGTCCTCCATGTTCATCCAGCTGTCCTGTCCCCTGTACCTGCCCTGAGCTGGAAGCGGCCTCTGATGAAGCGCATTGAAGCGTAGCAGGCCGTGCACACACCAACTGACACAACTCACCACCACATGTGCACTGTTTTCTATGTGTGTGTCAGAAGCAGTTTGATCACAGCAGGTTTCTGCTGGCTAACAAGGATACAGCACCTTCATTAATGCATTATTAATGAATTATCTTCCTGTTGACCTGTGTATCTGAACGTGCTCCTACAGACCTGTCATGTGTGTTTAATTAGCTTTAACAGTAGGCTCACAGCACATACACACACTTTCTATAGCAGTGATGAAGCACTCTGAAATCCCACGCAGCAACCTGGACTTTAACATGCTCATTTCCTCAGCTTTTATGGATAAATATGATATAATTTCTCTTTTTTTCCTGAGCGGCTGGTGGATTTTGGTTTGTCAAGTCAGAGGATTAAGTTACCAAAAGCTGCTGAGGCAGCCAATGACATTTTTGTGCTATTTTTGTTCCTCCTTCCTCTTATTTCCAGTTTATTTTCTTTACTGTTGTAGAGTTTGGGCCTTTTCATTTAAAGCCAATTTCCATGCAGCATGCCAAAGCACACAGAATCACCTGGGTTACAGCTGCGGCGTCCTGGAAAAACATCAGCCACCATGCAACACACAGGGAAAACACATTTCCCCCTCGAGCCTGAAAGGTCCCATCCTGGAGTTTTATAGCAGCAGCCAGCGACGTTGCACAAGTTGCCTCAAACAGAAACCTCAGAAAACTTCTTACCCGCATGATTGTAGCAACCAAAAGTGAAACGGTTGGACTTAGGAGTAAGGTTAGAGTCCGCCTCGACTGAAGATGGCTTACAGATGTCAATGTTTTGCAATCAGTTTGTTTTCTCTGCACTTGAACTTAATGGCAGCATGTTTCATGTATTAACTGGCAACATAAATGTGTGGAAGGACTAGATTTATGATGGATCTTGTGGTCTCAACAATAGACCATTCTTCCCTGCCTATTGTCCCAGGGAACGTGAGGGTCTGCAGGGATTTTGGGCTTCTAAAGTAGTTTCACTAAGCTTCATCACCAGACGCTCGGATCTCTCATTATCTTTGTTAAAGACTGGCCCATTTTGTTCCTCATGTTCTTTGTCTCTTCCAGCCTCCCTGCCCTCCAAACTCTCTCTGATTGATGTGTACAAAACCCAATTTTATTTAATTAACTTCTATTTAATGAGGCAGGTCAATTAAGACCGAATTTATATGTACAATAAAAAGCTCACAGATTCATCCATGCTGTTAGGAAGATGCTCAGAAACTGGATTGTTGTGGTTGTACAGCCTGTTTTCTGTCCAGCTTGTTTTTTTGTCTGCTGTTGCTTTTCTTTATCAGCTATTGCTGCAAATGACTGCAGATAAGAGCAGTTTCCAAATAACTGACTTATAAATAAATGCATGAGTCAGTTGCATTTTAACCTTAACTGATGTTGCAGCAAACACTGTAGCCTCCCAGAACTGTGACTGGACCACTTGGTATGCCTTGTTTACACACATGAATTTGTTCAAATGGGATGATTTTTGGGAAGCCAATATCTAAATTGAAAAAAAAAAAAAAGTTAATAAATGAATTTTTTAAATATCTGATAATTTTGTTTTTTTTTTTTTTTTTTATTTTATAATAAAAATTGAAATTTTTTTTTTATTTTTTTTTTTATTTTTTATTTATATATTAAAATAAAATAATGAAATAAATAAAGAAATAATTATTTAATTTTTTTTTTATTTTTTATTTGTTGTTTTTTGTTATCGATTTTTTTTTTTTTCTTTTCTTTCTTTCGCCCCCCCCATCTCCCCCCCTTCCCCCCGTTTTTTGCGTAAGTTTTTGTCCACTTTGCCCTCCCCTCTCGCCCCTTTCCTTTCTTTTTTTTTTTTTTTATTCATTTTATTTCTTTTTTTTTCTTTTTTTTTTGTTTACTTTTATAAACATTTAAAACTCATTTTCTTTTTATATTTACATTTAAAAAATATCTAATTATCTCATTAATTTTAATTATGATTTTTTAATTTATTTTTTTTTTTCACATATTTTATTAGCTTTTTGAATTTCATTTATTTTTTTTCCTTCTCCCTCGACTTTGGTTATTCTTTTTTTTATTTTTTTTTAACTTATCATTTATTTATTTAATTTTTTTTTTGATTTTATACTTTTTCATTATGTTTTATTTTTTATTCTTTTATTTTGTATTTTTTCTATATTCTTTTTTATTTTATATATTATGCTTATTACTCAGTAAAGAGAAAAGAAAGTGATTTCTTGATATATTTTTGGGATATTATGTTAATTGTTATTATATTATTATATTTATTGAATTTTAAAATTTTGGATAAAATTATTTGATTTTATTTTTTAATTTAATTTATTTGATTTTTTTAATTGAGAAATTAATTGATTTATTTTTTTTTTTTAGTCATTTTTCGCCCACTTTCCCCCCGACCCCTTTCCCTCCCCCTTCTCTCTCTTCTTTTTTATCTTATCTGTTTTTTTTTTTTTTTTTTTCCTTTTTTCTCATTCTCCCGTCCTCCCCCTGTCTCACCGCTTCGGTGGGCCCTTCCGCTGCGGTTCCGGTCCCACCCCCCCCCCCCCGTGTCGATCCCCCTCAGGCCCCCCTTCCCCCCCCCCTCCTCCACGCTGGGTTCCCCAGGTCATCATAGTTTTTTTTTTTTTTATATTTCCTTCTTTTTTGTTAATTTTATTTCTCTTTCCCCTCCGCCACCGCCCTGGTGCACACCCCGGGGCAGACTCACCTTTTTTTGTCTCTGTCTTTTTTCCCTTTTTTATTTCTTTTTTTTTTAATTATTGTATACCATTATTATAATGATGTTTTATCAGATGATTGTCTTTCCTCTTTTTTCTGTCTCCTCTCCTTTTCTTTGTTGTTCCTCCGCCCCCCCCCCACCGCCCGCCTTAGGTTTCCCCCTGCCCCCCCCCCCCCTTTCCTTTCCCTCATCTAACTGATTTATTTTTTTTTTTTCTTTTTCTTATATTTAATTTTTATATTTTAAATAAAAATTAAATTAATTTTAATATTTATTTTTTCTTTCTCCCCTTCTTCATCATGTTTTTCTTTTTTTTTTTTTTCCACATTTTGATCCTTTTATACTTATCACCATACCTCCCCCCCCCCCCCCCCCCCCCCCTCGGTCCCCGTGGGCCCGGGGCCCCCGGCCCACCTTCCCCTCTGTCCCCCTTGAGGAAAAGACGAGTACTTCCAAAAAAAAAAAACAGAATTTATATTTATAATTTTCACATTAAAACTTTTATGTTTTCTTTCCCCCTGATTATAGGATGAAAGCATATACACCCACCGCGCGCCCGCCCTCTCCCTCTTTTCCTCTTAACCCCCCCCACCACAAAATAATAATAAATTTTATTTTTATTTTTCTCTTTTTTCCTTTTTTTTTTTTTTTTTTTTTTATATTTCAAAAAAAAAAAAAAAAAAAAATTTTCTTTTTTTTTTTTTTTTTTTTATAAAAAAAAAAAAAAAAATTTTTTCCACCATTTTTTTTTTTTTTTTTTTTTTTTTAGTTTAAAAAATAAAAAAAAAAATTATAACACGATTTTAAATGAAATTATCTCAAGCTTATCCAGTCACCAAACATGAAAATGGACAAAAGCTTAAAAGTTTTGCTGATTTGAAGGCAGAAATGCATAAACATCCAATAGATTCAAATGGAATTTAAAATATTCTATTTTGACATACAGTCATCCTCAATTATTCATACCCTCCCAATGAATAAGGAAAAAAATAACTGTCTGTAAAATAAGTTGTAGTTAGGGCTGCCACAAACGATTATTTTGATAATTGTCATAGTCTAGTCATACATTTTTTGGGGAGATTAGTCGACTAATTGGAACATTCATAAATTGTAGCATATTTACAGTACCAGTTAAAAGTTTGGACAATGAGCTTTATGCACAGCTCCACCACTTCCTAATTTTTGATTAATCCAGGTGTGCTTGACCTCAGTAACCATGAACGCAATGGCCAGACACACCTGGATTAATCAGTTTGTCCAGTAATGAAAGACAGAGTGGCTTCAGTTCAGGAAGTTGTGGAGTTGTGCATAAAATCTGTTTCTCATTGAATCTAATTGAAAAACGTGTCCAAACTTTTGACTGGTAGTGTGTGTTAATTTATGTCAATACACAATTCAAGAAAAGATGACCAGACAGAAAGACAGACAAGGTGACAGAAGGTACAGTGGAAATTTTGAGAGGAAAATAAAGCTTTAAGACGATAAATGATTTGTCGATTATGAAATTAGTTGTAGACTATTTTGATAGTCAATGATTAGTCGATTGATCGACTAATTGTGGTGCCACTAGTTGAAATTGAACAAAGTAATAATACTACAAAAGGGAAGTCACAACATTGATTTTGAATTATGGTTTAACGGAAATATTCAAAACAAAAAATAAAACGAGCAAATAAGCGTGATGAGGCTCCTGAATCAAAATAGTGAGCAACAATTTGAGGCAATCACTGCAGTCAAGTGTTTTCTGTAACATTCAATCAGACTTCTGCACCTGTTGACAGGTATTTTGGTCCACTGTTCATGAGCAAGATGCTCTAATTTGTCTAATTTGTTGAGACAGTTTTGTATGTATGCATGTTTTTAAAAAAAAAGATTATTCGCCAATCCTTTCTTTGACTTCGATGATCGAGACCATGATGTAATTTCGATAGATTTCAACAAAAAATCTAAATTGTGACACCCCTACTTACTTTTCTTTTTAAAAATTTGAATAACTATTAATTAAGCCTTTTCTTTAATGGGAGGGTATGAATAATTTTGAGGATGGCTGTACATGTATATATATGTGTGTATGTATAAAATACAATTTTGTAACTGGTCTAAAATTTAAATTTAATTAAATTAGAATGAACTTGGCACAAAAGCTTTTAAGATAAGTATTTAGTTGATTATTTCTTTGTAATAGTGCTTTTTGGAAGGAACTCCAATTTTGTTAGAAAGCCTGTTTATCTCAGTTTTTAATGGAGCTCCATTTGTGGCGTTTGTGGGATGGGCAGCAGAGATGAGTACGTGGGCTGAGCCCATGAAAAACTTACCAGATATTCTCTGCCAAAACCAAACAGCTGATTTTTCTATTGACCTTGTTTGGTGGTGTTTATTGGATAATACGTGTGTGAAGAAACAAGACGACAGCGCAGCTGACATACGTAATTCTGCTGCTCATTCCACAAATGCATTTTCCTTACAAATGTGAAGTCAAAGAGCTTGTTCGCCTGCCACTATTTACACACCTATAAAAACTCCAAGACACTAACAAGGTACAAGCCCATTAAAACTTACTGCCCGTTAATTGGAAGGGAACACACACTCGCCTACGATGTGTGTAAGTCCTCAGGCCGTTTCGTTGGTTGCAGATCTGATGGCTTTGCTCACGTGAAGCTTTTCTTCCAGTTCCCAGGAGGACTGAGATCTGGCTGAAGTGAACTTTTCACTTTGTTTGTGGGAGAATTTTGTAGCTACAGGCTACGTTTGACGTTTTCTGTGCTTGTGTTGTGTGCGGTCTACTGAGTCTGATATATTCTGATGCTGCCTCCCAGTGTAAACAATAAAAGCTACATTAATGTATTTCTTGTCAATCCTGTTTTTTTAATGTGCTTTTGAAGGGTGTGAATGGGCTCCTCAGAGACAGGAAGTGGTTGTCTCATGTATCAGTGATGAACACTTATCACACTGTTGGGCTGCCTTCCAAACAATGCTTGATATTGATTAGAAAAAAGGGCAGATTTTAGAGGAATGCTGAGACTGGAGGGGTGAGTTTGCTGCATCAGAGGTGCTTGTTGCATCATTTGATAGCTGCAGAAACTTCCCTCCATGTACAGCAGCAGGTAGTTTATCATTTAAATGCTGAGCACCATCTCACTCCAACTGCATATTGGGGAGATATTAAGCAGCCGACTGCTGGGTGCCCCCACCACCCCTCCTTCAAACCGATATGGAAGGTCTCTAAATGAGAACGATAGGTGTGAAATAGATGTAAGAGAATATTTTGACTTGGAGGGCTTAAACGGGGTGCAGCCACATTTAGCAGGGGTGTTGTGGCTGTGTTGACATATTGTCTGACAGATGGGTGACACATGCTCTGTGTCCCAGCTCCATTGTAAGTGCAACTGGGGCTTGGTGACAGAGGAAGAGGAGTTGCTGTGGGGAGGAGAACCACAGTGTCTGTCTACAAGCTCCCGCCATCTCCCAGTACCATGCACACTTACCGCTTCAGTTCCCTCCATATCTGTCCCACTCCCTCCTCAGTGTCTTATCTTTCCTTTATGGTCCTTCACATATACAATGCTGCAGTTTCTTATGACAGTAAAAGATAAATTTGCTTTGAACTTTGTTTTAAATTCCCTGACAGTCTGGGCAAACTCTCTCTTTTTCAGTCATTTAGAATAATCCCTTTTTATCTGATTATTTGTGTTGAAAATAATCATTTTTATCGAGGATAATGCAGATTTTTCTGCTTCTATAGTCTGGATCCATATTGGATTTGTTTAAATCACTGAATTGACTAAGTGATATAAAGCAACTGATGCTAAATCTGTCTCAATAGCCATGTGATGTTTCTGAGCATGCTCTGTACCAAACGTCCATACACACTCTGGCTCTTTTGTGTCACTCCTACTCCTGCCCTTGGCAAGAGCCTTGACTTCTGTTTGTTCCTCTTTCCACTCTGTCACTATCTTAAACGGAGCTATCATCACTGGTCCCTTAGAAATCCTTCCTGTATGGGTGTTGGATGACATCATTATGAGGGAGTGAATGAAGGAGCAGCGACGCCATCACATCTTGGCCTGTGTGCCCTGCCATCTGTAGCTCTGCGAGGAGCTGACGGCCTTCAAACTGCATATGTTCCATGTGGGTGAGATGGGGGAGAACGATGCCCCACATCTGAAACTCACCACTTCCAGGCCCGTGCCCCCCCTCCCAGACTGTGGCGGGGAGTTTGCTTGAGCAGCTGCTGCTAAAATAACTGCTCGCATGTTCATCTTGTCTGCCTCGGTGGTGTCTGTGCTTACACTGAGAATACTCTGCTGGAGATATGATGAAGTGCACGACTGGCTGCTGTATTGACACGCGCTTTCATTCTTACAAATATTTGCCTATTTCCAATCTGTGGATACACCTACCGGCTGTTTGCTGCTGGGGGCTGGATGAGCAGGGGTGATGAGAGGATGAGTTGAGATTAGGTGCTCTCTGAGAGAATGAGTCACTGATGGGGGAGGAGGGGGAGGGAGACTGCTGAGGCACCATCACACAAGCCGACACGTTGGAAGACTCCCTGCAGGAGTTAAAGCTGTTGTCTTTATCATGGGGCTTCCTCCTGCCTCGCTTCCCATGTGACAAGTGGTAGAAGCAATATGCTACGCAGTGAGTTTACCATGGGAACGGTCCTAAAACCACACCTGGACAGTGAGCATTTTCATTTGAGTTAAGCTGGATTTGTGTAACTGAAATAAGGATGTAACAATTATTACACACTGCCACAATGCCATGAGTGTGTAAAAGCGCATGATCAACCCTTTTATAGGTTGTTTTATTTAGTTCCATCTTTTGATATCGAGGTGTTACTGCTGCTGCTGTTGTTGTAAGTACTTATGTAAGTACTGTAAGTTGTAAGTCTTCCATTCTGTCTTTCATACTCTTGATGTCCTCCTTTTGGAGGACATTTCCTTTACCAATCAGTGGACAGCAGTCAGTTACGTCAAGTTTTGGGTAGGTTCAGCACGGTTAGAGCTAAGGCTGAAACGGGTGCAAAAAATGGGAACAGGTCCCAGGTCTGGTCCCCAGAAGAAACACCAATAAAGCGTGCTGTGCCATGTGGAAGGGTTATGGGTTATCTCCCGCACCGAGATCACTTTCATGCTGCACTTCAGCCAAACGAGCCAGAGTTTCATTGCCTGAGCTGCCACTTCTTCCAAGCACATCACATATTTTATGTAATGTTGACATTTTTGTCTTTTTTAACTTTAGTTTGGTACGGGTCTACAGTGGGAATATATCCCAGAACCTCCATTTCACAGCTAATTACTTTAAAAACTGCAGTATTTCTGTGGTACTTACAAGGAACTGGGATCCTTTCCTCTGACCATATATCAATGAAAACTTTCATGTCTTCGTCGCTCCATGTTTGACCACAAGCCATTTCTAAAGAAGTCCTACACGCATATTTGTTTTGGTAGCATTTACCAACAATGCCCAATGTTTATAATATAAACCATGATATTACCCACAATGCCATGCTGGACCAAATGCAGTGTGGTAGTTGTAGTCTTGCACTACTTCCTGCATTTGGTCCGCTTCAATTGTACCAAGACCTGCGTTTGTTTGCAGACTGAGTCCGCTTGTTTGGTCTGGATCAGAGTCCGTTCGGACTTTCCAAGCAAACGGACCCTGATTTGGATCAAAAAGGTTGGTGTGAATGTGCCCCAAGAAGTCGTCATTGCATCTACGTTATGTCTGATGGTGACCGGAGCGGGTGCAGTCATCTGAAAAACCCCCGTTGGCACTCAAGATGGGAAGTTTGAGAATTTAAAAACAAGGACTGAACAATCAATAAAGCGCTGCCATTTGTAGACGGAGCAGAAAGGAGATTCAGTCAAGTACGCATCTGTTGAGGCTGCAATTTCAGGTTTAACACCTAGCTTTGCCAGACTGCAGGTTTGGAACGTCCGTAGCTATCGTTGGATTTATCACATTAAAAATGTTATTATAGTTGTTTGGTCCATGTTTGACCTTTTTTAAACCTCCAGACAACCGCGGCTTAGGCATGTAACAATATAAAAATTTCATGTCACGATTATTGTGACCGAAATTATCACGGTTATCGATATTATTGCAGTATTGGTAAAATCTGCTCAAAACGTTCTTAGACACACACTAAAGTCTTTTCACCAAGTTTCAATTAAAAAAAAATATAGTAAAAAGCACAATGTTGGTATAACATGTAGGCATCAAACATTTAAATGTGCATTAAAGATGCATCTTATAAGAGGGTTCGTCACTTTATGCAATATTGTACATAAGAACCAAAAATACTTTTCTTCACATTCAGAGCTCAAGACTTGATCTAGTCTGACTGATGTCACAAGAACTGGTCCAGAAAGAAAACTTTAACTGTTTCATTACCTTTGTAGAAATCAAATGTTCATATCACAGCAACACTACCATATTAAATATGGCAGAAACATTAAAGTAATACCATAAATAAATGAATAAAGTTTCCTCCCAGCAACCTTAAAAAAAATCCAGAATACATCCAGACTTCAGACTTTGTCCTTTTCGAAGAGAAACACCTCCAGAGCTTCCATGTGGTGCCTTCCTCCATGTTTTCAGTGGCCAAACGTGCAAACTGTGTCTGAGGAACTGATGCTGCTTTTCCTGGCTACAAGCAGCATCACTGAGTTTTTCAAAGTGCGATAATCATGGTTTTACGATAAAATCTGAAACGGTAATACTAATTGTCAGGGAATCCTATCCCCATTTATCTTTTTATCGATCATTGTTACATCCGTACCGTGGCTCCTTTTTTCCGCGTCGTCTACAACTTCATCACTACAGCTTAGGGCTGTAACGATACCCGTATCGAAATCAAAATCGCGACACTCAGAGCCGCGATCCTGTCTCGCGGTGGGAGAAGGCAGGATCGCGACACCCTCCAAGCCCAGTTCAGATGCTCTAAAACTCCTCAGATCACCGAAAACTATTTGACTTTTTCCCATCGGGCTACAGGCTATTGTAGCATTCAGTTGCTAACCAGAGAACACGTCTGTCTTAAAGGCACCAGGTAAAGTGTCACGTTTGTTTCCTGTAACTTGTCAGTTTTCCATCGGTACCTGGGATGAGTCACTCGCGCGCGTCCAGCTCGGGAGTGTGTGATGAGGAGCGATGGCAGGTCTGCAGACACTGAGACCAGTGAAAGGACAGGAGGAGCGGACCCTGCTCGTGTTTGGCAGGCCAGACGCACGTAGGATGTCAAGCTGGACCGAGCGCGTGGACAGCCGGTGGTGGACGCGTCGCGGGATGGTGGGGAAGCCACGCTGCTCCGCTGCTGGTTTAGGTGTTTTTATTTGCTGTGACTTGTGATGGTTAATCAGGGGTGATCCTGTCCTGACCAGCCCCAGCTTGGAGTGCTGAGTCCCGGCCGGTCCCTCACCGCAGGTCGTTCCGTCCTCCAAGCGCGAAGAGGAGGACCGGTGTCGGTATGTGAGGGACTTCCCGTGAAAGCCGCCAAGACTACCAACAGGATACCGCGCGTGTGAAGAAATAAACCAATAAAAAAAAAATATATATTAATCAATTAATTAATCTTCGATCCAGCCTTAACAAATAAGATCAATAACGGCGGATCCCTGCGGAGCAGTGAAAGCATCCAGACGCCTCTTCCCTTTGATTTATGTTGGAGTTTCCAGCAATGCAGCTGAAAATAAGTTGTTCCAGCCAACGGGAAAGTGAGGTCTGAATGCTTTCCTCCTCTCTGAGACGCGCTGGTATGTCATCATTTTTTCGGGTTAACATCAGCTCATGCTCGGCCATCATAACGCCACCATCTCCCGACATCTTCCCATTGAAATTCTCCTCTGCAGGGAGCAGAGCAGCCTCTCACCCGACATGTGGACATGATGCTGTTCCTGAAGAACTCTAGCTTTAAATCAACAGGTTTGATGTAGAAAGCTGTCAAGGACTTATTTGTTATTTAACTTCCTTTTTGATTAACAGCACAGTTCAATTATTTTTATTTTTCAAAAGCATTACTTTATTAGAGAAAAGAGAAATGTTTTATCTTTGGTTATTAATTCAATCATTTTGATTATTGTCTTCAGCTATGTTCAGGCTATTTGTTACATTAAGTTAAATGTTATAAATGCCAATGAAATAAAATACTTTAAAAAAATTAAAGTAAAAAAAAAAAAAAACACATTTTTTAAATTAGAAAAAAAAATTAAAAAATCGTTATGTGTATCGAATCGTGGGTCAAAAATCGTGATACGAATCGAATCGTGAGTTGGTGTATCGTTACAGCCCTACTACAGCTTCATTTTCGGATCTTCCTTTGTCTTGTTTCACACCTCCAATAACACAGCTGCTCCGCTGCAGGCTTAGAGGTGCAGCATGTTGATGTTTAAGGAGGAAGGAGAGCTCAAATGCACTTTGAGTTTTAATACACCGGTCTATTCACATAAAGTATATTTACACACACGTGGACAAACGCAACACTGACAGCACTGCTCAGCAGTTTTCCCGTCGCCTTTTTTAAAGACTCTTTGTTAAAACATCTGTTCACACTCAGCCTGAGATCACTCTTGCAACACACACTCATGCGTCACATTTGTGCATGAAGACCTATCCTGAGCTGAGGCCAGGTGAAACACCCACACAGCTTTTTAAGCGGGGAACATATGCTATTTAAACACTTAGCTTCAGTTACAAACCCTCTGTTTGTAAACAAACATCACACATTCCTGAATCCACTGTCTCACACACACACACACATATGTTTGCCCAGACAGTAGCGCAGCATTTTGCTCATCTTCGTGTTGCCTTTTGCTAACATATGCGTGTGTGCGTGTTTGCTAAAGCACTGGAGGAGACTGAAGTGTGAGTTTGTGTAGCGTGATAGCTGGAGCTTAGGACATGTTTACACATAATGAGCCAACATTGGTAATTAAATCTAAAGAGCATTCAGCTTTACTCTCATTTCTGCATACATCTGTTGATGCCGCCGGCCCAAAACTTATGGGACAGCCTACGCTTTTGTGTAAGCCTGTGACCTTCAAGGCTCTCCGCAATTATTCACATTAAAGCATCATTCAGGAAAACATCCACACATTTGCACATTTACACATTCAGCCAGCTTCACAGCAACCCAGAGTCTCTCTTTCTCTCTCTATCTTGGTCTCTTTCTCACTTCATTATGAAAAATGTGATGATAAATGATGTAATGATGATGTATTTGCAGAAATGAAAGTGAAGATCTTCTAGCGCTGTCGATAAAATGGGGGAGATAATTGCAGAGCTGTCCGAGTAGCCAGAGATCAAAGTCTTTAACTGCTGCAGAAGACCTGCAACCACAAAAATGACTTTCCAGCAAGAGGTTGAGAACGATGGGATCAGAGATTATTTATTGTCACAAGTTGATGGGTTTGCAACGTCCTTTAGGAATTTCCTACTCAAAATTTTTCTTTTGCACCACCACACAGTGATATTAACACACCTGCACGTGGTGAAGTAAATTGAAAATAAAAGTATGAATGAATGAGAGGCTAAAATGACAAAGTGGGGCTTTTATGTAACTCAGAATTCGCAGTCGCTTAGCTCAGATTAACTCAAATTGCTCATTTGGTCTGACCTCAAGATTTTCTGACTGGTTTAGTTCAACATTTTTTCTTACTAGTCCCATTTATCAAAGATCTGGATTGTAATGCTGGAAAGGTCAGCTCATTAAATGTCAGCTGTGTTTCTTTTTGCTCCTCATCTGTACTTAATATGTGGCTCTGAAAGTTGACAAAATACTGGAAATAAAAACAGAATTATTCATCAGAAAGTAGAAGTTAAAGTAAAATAGGGAAAAAGTTGCAAATTTTTATTTAAAACGTTTGAGAATGACGACGTTTTAAAGCAACACTCCTGAACTTTGGCAGATTTTTGCACTTTGGCGCCCCCTTTTGGCTAATTCAAATAGGGCAGACGATTATTTTGATAATCGAATAGTCACTGATTATTTTGGCCACTGATTAGTCGACTAATCAGATCATACAAAAATTGTAGCATATTTACAGTGCCAGTCAAAAGTTTGGGCACTTTAGCATTGAATGTAATGGAAAAAATGTGTCCAAACTTTTGACTGGTAGTGCGTGTTTTTATTTATGTCAATATGCAATTCAAGAAAAGCTGACCAAACAGAAAGACATTAGAGGCAACGGGAGGCACAGTGGCAATTTTAAGAGGAAAAATAAAGCTTAGTTAGTTAAACGATTAGTTGATTATGAAATTAGTCGTTGACTAATAGTCAACGACTAATCAGTTAGTTGACTTGTCGTGGCAGCCCTATATTCAATATCCTTCTTGCATCCTGTCTCTTTTCCTGGGTCTCTCCAGCCTGTAAATGTCAGTCCAGTGTTGATCCCTGTCTTTTCCTTTGCTGTCACTTTCTATCTTTTTTCCCCCCTTTTTTAAGTCTTTTTGGGTCTCCTTGATGAAGTGGTGTGCATTCAGAACAGCCAGTGTGTTGATATCCAGTTGGTAGTGAGTGATGTGGTGCTGTAAAGTAAAACACCTTTAATGTGATGCTCCGGGCTGGAAAAAAGGAGTGAAAGTGTCCTTTTTCAGCCTCTAAACCAGGGATCATCAAATCAGGACCTCTTGGGCCAGTGTCTGGAAGGGTTTCAACATTTCCCTGCTCCAGCACACCTGACTCACATTCAATCGATCTCACACCCAATGAAGTTCTGCACCATGACTCATTAATTTGAGTCAGGTGTGTTGGCACAGGGACTCATTGAAAACCTTTTGGACCCTGGCCCAAGAGGTCTGGATTTGGTGATCCCTGCTCTAAACGCATCAGCAGCTTCAGGAATGTACATAACAAATATCAGTGTGGCATCAAAACGAGTCTGAAACACAGTTTTAAGGTCTGATACTTTTTATGTAGTTTTTTTAAATACAAGTTTTAATGAATGTTTGAACTACTGGATGACCTTAGTTAGTCCTGCTGATTTGTAATAAATAAGGGCCAAAGTCATTATCATTGATTTATTCTACCTGAGGTGCTTCTGTTGCCACACAACTGAAAAATGTGCCTGGAATGGCAGCCTAGATTCAGCCTTTTCATCATCAACAAAGGATAATTGTTGAAATTATTTGAGTTCATCAAAGAGGACAACCATCCTGGTTTACCTCACTCACCTCACTCAGGATTTTTATTGTATTTCGTGAGAAACCTGGCACAGATGACACCACGTATCGTCATCTACTCTCTTTCATGAGCCACAAAGTAGCTGCTGAGAACAAATGAGCTTGTGTTTGTGCGCTTCATCCTTGTGCAGTCATCTATGTTTAAGTCAGTGTCACCCTATTTATGCAAGGCGTATGTGATCTCTTAGTATGTAGCTCTGCATCTATATGTGTGTGTGTGTATTTGGGGGTGGGGGGGGGGGGGGGGGGTGGTCGTGTGTGTGAGTGTAACTCTTTGGTGTGTATGTGGGCTAATCTTAGCTTAAGCCTCCGATTAAGAGGCGTAAGCACATGACTAGTGCTACTGGACAGATCTGTGCAGCAACAACAAGCTGCAAGACAAGAGGTAGACTCCCATCAGACGGAAACTTATTTAAAGTCTGCACAGAGTGGAGGAATTATGTCCTGTAACACTTAAATGCATCACCCTCCGTATTTTCAACATTTGTTGAATAATACAGATTGCTTTCGAAATGGGCATCTCAGATCTCTGTCTGCATCATTAACTTGTCTTTTTGATGCCGTTTAACTCATTTTTAAAGACATGAATGCTCCTTTTTTTTATACTTTATGAATTTTTTGAAAGCTGCCGTGATATTGGGATTAAAAAGCTTGAAACACCCAGTTATCCACTGACCTGTGATTGTCACAGTTGTAGGATTTAGTTGAGGCTTGTTGTTGTGGTTGGCAGTTTTGCCTGAAGCTCAGCAGTGTAATTTTCTCAACACAATCCCCACTGTCATTTCACTGTTTTCTGAAAACATCAGAGCACTTAGAGCGCCTTCCTGCTGTCACACGCTACCATTTATGATTAACAACAAGCGGAAATAGAAATCCTGTCCGCAAAACAAATTGCAGCTTCAAGTGAGTGTGTTGGCGTCCGACCGTAAGCTGGACGCTGGCGGCGGAAACGGACAAAGCAACGGATAATTACTTGTTTCAAATGAGTGCTGAGAGAAAAACGAGCCGCAGCATTTAGGAAAAAAGGAGGGACAAAAAAAAGACAGATGGCAGGTTCTCACTCACAGCCAATAACAAACAGAGTGCCAGAGTGAAAAGTGGAGAATCTGAGGCGAGGTTTGGTGCTGACAAGACCGCATTGCTTCACACTGCTGGGAAATTTTCGTTCGGTATATTAACAGATATTTACAAATCCTAGAAAAAAATATAAGCCATTTTTGATAACAAATTTTATAAGGTTCTCTATAAAGTACACCAAATATTAGTGTGACCAGCTGAAATCACCTGGAAAAATCCTCTAAGTCGGAGAAAAAAACTGAAATGAGAAGGTGAGAAAATGAAAAGTACGAAATAAATTATTCATGTGAATTTTAGTGGATTTCTTTGACAGAATATTGAACCTGTTGTTTCAAACATTTCTTGAACAAAACATTTGGTAATTGAAGGAAATAATTCCTACCTAAAACACTTGGAAGATGCACTTAGTTTTAGTTGCAGACTTTTTAAAAAGGAAATATGTTTTCGAGAACGATGAAGAGGCTTTTTTATTATTTGTATTTTTTTTAACCTAACTTTGAGCTTTGTGTATATAATTTGAAGTAATTTTTTGTTGAATTTTGCATATCAGTGCTGGACCTGATGAAGGGGAGGATAGAAAGGAGAGTAAACAGAAGAGAAAAGGATAGTAAAAAAATAGGGATGCACAATATAATCGGCCCCCGATTGATATTACCCATAAACTGAGTATCGGACATCGGCCACCCCACCGATGTTTAACCCATCAGGTCGCTGTTTCAAAAGTCTAAAAAAAAAAAAACTTCTCCTTCAAAAACTTCTTTTTTACAGACTTTAAAACTTCTAAAGACAGCTTCTTTTTATAGTTTATACACGGTCATTTGTGTAAATAACCAAATATTCCCTGTTTTGGGGTATTATTGTTTTGTTTTTTTCTCAGGGAGACGAAAATCCAAGTCTTCGAGGATATAATATTTATATCCTATTAGTTTTGTTTGAACAACTGTTATTAAGTTGGACTCATTCTACGTAACACAAGTTGAGGTATTTTTCTAACTTTACACAAGGAATGAATATTACATAAGTTATTTTTCAGCTTTAATATCGGTATTGATATCGGTTATCGGCCACGTGAGTTTTAAAATATCAGCATATCAAATATCGGCCAAAACTCTAATATTGTGCATTCTTAGTAAAAAGCAGATAGAGGAGACAAATTTACTAAAGAGAGAAAACAAACAAACAAACAAAAAAAATGGGACAACCAGCTATGACACATATAAAGAAACAGAAAACATCCTAGGAAGACAAACATAAAAACAACATTAAAAACAAACAGAAAGTGGTGTATGGCTGCAAATGCACAAACTGGCATTGTGGCACCTTCCTGTTGGGCCATGCAAAGGTTCTCTTTTGTCATAGCTCTCATATTTTACAAAGGGTAACAGTTACTCTGACAAATTGATGACATAATTTCTTATAAGCAAATTCTCCTGTATATAGCGTAAGGGCTGGTGGTGGGGGTGGTTTCAGTGGTTGGTGGTGGGGTTAAACAAGGTGACTGGTGTGCAAAGAAAATGCTAAATGTATTTTCACAGTTAGATAAGAGTTCATGCTGGAGATGCCTTAAAGTCAAGCATATAAATAAATCCTTAGACATTATATAACAAGATTAGAGTTGGAGAAATACCCATCAGTTGAGTTCTTTGATACGATCTGGTGCCTCAGACCAGCTTCCTCACAGCCACGCAGATGAAAGGATGGGAAAAGTTTATCGTGTCTTTGTGCGGATGAGTGAAAGCAGTGTGAATTTAAATGTTTCTGTTCCTGTCAGGGTTTTTTTTTTTTAGGCAATGATGATGCTTGATGTGAACAAACTATCTTTTTGACCCTATCATGACCAAGATTCTTGGTAGGAGCTCAAATTAATTCATTCTTTTGTTTATGAAGCTTCTAGCAGGCTGCTGGAAACGTCTGGAAGATCCAAAACGTCCACGTCACAGGTGGTTTGAGAAGGATCCGCCTCATTTTAACTCTAACTTACCATGAGGTTTTATCCTCCTCATTTCTGAGCAAGTAGATCCTCTTATCATAACTACCTTGACCTTTGGCCCTGCACTGAAGACCAGTCCCCTACAGTTACAGAGTTGGTCTTAACAAGCACACGGGGTCTCATAGCGGACCAGAAAAAGCTTCTGTCTGAGCGCTCTGCTGAGTATCGAACCCCTCTCCTCTGACCCACCTGTGCACACAGTTTCTCTCAGGCAGCGCTCCCAGACAATTGACTGCAAAGCATAGATTTTATGTATCCTGCGTGCAGTGCTGATTGAGACTTAGGCTCTGGAGAAGCATCAGTGGCATGTAGATCAATGCAGACTCTCAGCAGAAATCTGATATAGCCCTGCACCGTGTGGTTTTATCTTTTCACCGTGAGAAGATGTGGATTTGGAAGTGAATGTTGAGGCTGGTCTGAGCAGCAGGATGTAGGTTGACCACCAGATGAGGGGAGATGGGGTTTTACAGCAGACACGGTGAAGATAAGGGCCTGCCAGTAACGTTGACGTCTCTGCAGCAAAGACAAGACGCTGGCTTTCTTTCTTTTCATGCTCTGACGCAGAAACAGGCAACACAGTGGTGGGAGGATAACATTCGAAATGACTTCATGTCATTGTTTTCCCACTTCTCAAGGTTAATCTGCATTTCTCTAAGTCTCAGAGCCTCAGCATGTATTTGTTCCTCTGCTTTCCTGTAATGTCACTCTGTACCGTTTTCTCTGCCTGTCTCGGTTTATTTCTTCTCCCGTTCTGTTTCTGTTCAGCCCGCAGGCCACGAAACTTCCTCTGTTTGGTTGGAAAGAACAAAATGGCTCTTACTTGTGTGTGGCTGAGGAATGGGCAAGACCTGGCAGACTGCTGTGTCACTGTTTGGCGTGGCCGCTGAGTCCTGGAGAACTTGTAGAGCTGGCAGAAAACTAAGCCGGGCTGTTCAGAGTGTAATGATAATTGGGATGACTCAAGCTGGTTCTTAATGTAGCCAAAGCCTCCATTTTCATTATATACTGCATTTATTATTACGGTTATGGCTCAGCAGTGCTCAGAGGCAGCCGTGGCACCACACGTTTAATGTTTTTGGGATTTGTATCCGACACATCAGGCCTGAATGATTTTGAAGAAGAAAAAAAAAACTGAAATTTTTTTACACATATTGCGATTTAATCTTTTAAATTCCAGCTTCTGTTTAGTATTTATGCAGAATTATTATTTCTACAAGAGATGGAGAATTGCTACATGAGATGACATTAAAATATGAATTGCTCTCAAGGTCTGCACAGTATTAGGAAAACTTGCGATATGTGACGACACTGTTGAGACCTGCCATGAGGATATGATTTGTGATAAATAAAATACTTGGATATGCAATGTTTTTCAGACACCAGGTAGTTGAAAGCCTGTTGAGATAACAAGAAGCAAAATAAAAAAGATTATTTCCGTTACAACACTGTTTTTGTTTAGAAAACTCAATTTTATTGGCCATTGACTCACACAGCTGAAGAACGTACAGCAACCGCTGGAAAAGCCTCATGTCATTTCCTTGTATATATGCAAGCAAACACTATTAGATATTGTAGTGTAGGTCATCTTTGTTATGTGTATATTGGGTGGGCTTATACTGCGACGATGATAAATTTGCAATGTATTGTGCAGGCCTAGCTCTATCTAATCTGTTGGGTGTTTTTATTTTCTGGTCCCAATGTTGCCCTGGTCAGAGTGAATGACTTTAAATTTCACAATATCTCCCAGATTAGTCATTAACACTCAGCAACACCACAGCTGTCTCTGTTAGCATTAGCTAGCATAATAACATTATGAGGTGCGTCATTTTCTGCAGCATAAATTTGTAAAATATAGTGTCAGATTAATGAGTGTTCACCAAAATTTATGGTGTTTGTTTTTGTTGTTGGGGAATAAAATCCATTTTTTTCTCTGCTGTGACAGCAAGAACATCAGAGGACTGAGCAGCAGCAGTGTCCACTTTTGTCACAGACGACAGAAATCTTCATGAAATAAATATCCGTGATGTTCTTATTCATTTTCCAACAATCAAAAAATGCAACAGTCCTTCCAGATTTTCTCAGTATTATTCAGGAACTAGTCAGATTCTCATCTGTTCAAATTAGGCCCTGTCCCAATACCCGCACTTCCACCATTGCGCCCCTAGAATGCGCGCTCCCGTTGAGGGGTTGAAGTGCGTAGTGTGTCCCAATTCTCCAGGGCTTCTTGAGGGTGGAAGTCCGTCACGCCCCCTTTGCGCCCTTAATCCGCACTTCAGAAGCGTATTGCCCATAATTCATTGCTGCATGTGATGTTTTAAACCATAAAGGCGGAACATGTCCATGTTTGGTGAATAAGCTCCTGCCTGTGGTGAAAAAAAATGCCATTTCAGATGAAAACATTAAAATATTTAATCTTTTATGCTGTAGGTGAAATAATTACTGAAGTTTGCCATGTTACTTTGAAATATAATTTGAATATTAAAATTCAAAGCATTTGAATAATGAAAGTGATCAGTTTACTGATAAAAGTAGCTAAATTAATTTTTTATTTAAAAACTTTATTTACACAGGTAAGTCCAGTCGAGACGCAGCGTCTTTAACAAGGGAAACCTGTATACCTGACATAGTTTAGTTTATTATGGATTACTTTTCACCAGTGAAGACTATTCTTCCTGGGGTCCAGATCACCATAAATTTTACAGTCAACAAAAACACAGGTTAACAAAATTAAGATATAATACTAAGCAAACATTTTAAAAGAAAAAAAGCAGAAACTAAATAAGTATACAATACCAAAGTATCTAGATTTACAATGAAATTAAGAATAGAATAATTATGAAGCCATACTTCCGTGAGCCTTACAACTCGTGATTAATACGGGTCTCAGTTCCCAATGTAACTCAAAGAACTTATACATGTTTTTATGGACATGTGGACATTTATAGACATTCTGTGCTCACAATAACAGTCACAGAGTGACAATTTAATTATTATACATTTGTTTAAATTGTAACAGTTATTTAACCTGTACTGGTGAAATTCTACAGCCATCTTACATAAGTTAGTTCAGTAATTCATTCATTTATTTATTAAACTTGTGTGGATTTCATGACATCTATTTTACAAGAACAGATGAAATGAACTTTATTCAGTTTATGTTTAAAAAATGACACCTCTTCACCAGGAACAGAGATGAAGCTGAGTTTGGCAGCGATGACATGAAATGACGTGGTGCAAAATGGAGGAACCATCACTGTCCCAGTTCTGCCTTTTTCCCGCACTTGCAGCCTGCACACTCCAACCCTTGATGTGCACTTTTGCCAAGTGCGCACTTCATACAAGGATGTAGGGTATAGGGTGGGTATTGGGACAGGGCCTTACACATGTACAGAAATGTTCCCTAAGCAATGGCTGACAGTCTAGTGGGGTGTTTGGCCGGATCAGTCTATATTCTCAAGTAAAAAGTTTAGGTATGAACAGCTTCATTTACCAACTGCAAGATGCAACCTGTGGCCAAAACACTGAAGCCTGAAGGTTCCATTTCCTCAAGGAAAGCTTTGTACTTTCACTTTACTGCAAATACAAACCGCCTGTTGTTTATCTTATTTACACTACATCTCATCATTTCACTTTCTATATGCTCATTTTATTTCACACGCTTGATTTTCACCCTGATGTGCAAAAAAAAGAGTAAAAAAGTAGTAAAATAAAAAACAAAATAAGAATGTCGTAGATGTCCTTTAGAAATTAAAATAAATACATTCATGTGCACATACACACACATACATATGTATGATTTTTTTTTTGTTTGTGCAAAAATTACAGTTTATGCATTAAACACTATTGTAGAAATCTTGCTTTTATTTATCGAAATGCTGTAACAGAGTTTATGGATTCCATGTTAAATTCTGCAGATGAACAGTTGAAGCCCATTTATGCTCCTTTACAAACATAAATGGCAACGTCTGCTTCATGTGTCACCCTGCGTGGCTGCCTTCATACTTCCATGCGTCTTCTGCATTCCCATTGCTCATAAACCAATTTTTCCGCTCGGCGGCAGTGCTCCCTGTCCCCGTGTCCTGGTGATGTGATGTCGTATATGAGTGTATTTTCAGACACACTCACACAGCCTCCCCTCAAAAGCTCCAGCCACGTCTACAGATGCTCTCTGTTTGTTTGGTGTCTTCCTTCTCAGGTGCTTTTATTGGGCTGATGACCCCGACTGTTTTTGTGTTATTTTTCTGGTTCCTGTTCTTCTTCTCTGGTTTGTTCTTGCATATCAGCTCCACAGCTCAACACTGACCCCGCGGTTTCCGGTGGTATTGCTCTATCTTCTGCGTCAAGTGATGGACCAACAAGCCCCTCGAAAATGAACCAAAATTACGTACGTAACTGACGCGGACAACGGATGAAACTGTCCGTCCGTCTGCGTATCCGTCCTCTGCGTCGAGCATAAATGAGGTATGAATGGGCAGACTTTCAGGATGGGTCATTGCATTGAACATTGCTGAGATGACTTTAATGTATTTATTTCATCCAGAGCACACTTGTCTTTGTGAGATGTGTATTTTCTGTGCATGTTCAACCTTTTTATGCCTTCAAGGTCTTCCTCAGCCTCAGGGCTTCTAGAAAAAGCTGGAGGTAGTTTTTCAAAAACTTGAAACAAAAGCTTGAAAACTGTAGGAAGGGGAAAAAAAGTCAAAAACATATTTGCAGCATTTGCATCCATTTGCGGAGTGTTTAAGAACCAGATCTCTGTTTTAATACAGCAGTCCAGATTACATCAGGATGATATTATGGTGTGACATCTGTTGGTTTTACAGCCTTTTTGTTTTTTTTTCTGTCCCAGAGGGAGCTGTCTCAGTGCAACAGTTCCAGTCTTCAAGTTTTGGCAAAACAAACAGTTTTTCTTTGACATAAATCAGTCCCAGTTGATCTTTATTTCATATCAGTCTCAGCTCATTCTTCATTTCTCTTATCCTCTCTTCAACTCTCTTTAACCCTTTTGCGTCTGTGCTTCTCTACAGTTCAAAGAAAAATCTGCTGGTGCTTTAATGAAGCATTTCCCCTTTTTGAGAGAAATATAATTACACTGTAGTTTAACCAAAGCTCATGGGTGCAAATTATGTTTAGATTTTTCCTCCACTTTTTTAGTCTCGCTTGTTCTCACGCTTCCATTTCATGACTCTGCTTCCTCTTTATGGATGGTGCAGCGAATTAGGTTCAGGACAGCAGCTATCGCCCACAGCAGTGACTACTGACCAGTGAAATGATCCTCATGGCCCAGTGATTCATGCACACACACACACACCAATCGCTGGCAGCTCAGCGGAAGTTTGGGAGCGGTGTTACGTAAGGAGGCTTATAGCCGAAGTGTGTGTGAAATTTGAGGAGACAGGGAGGAAACCTTGTTCCCGGGACCGGGAGATGTTGTGGAAGCAGGATTGATGTCACACGTGTGCTCAATTATTCATATAATCTCAGATTTGTGCACGCATGTTTGCATGTGCTTGCATGCATTTTCGCGCGGCCGTTCTTAGCTCGGCGGGTCATTAACTTTTATAGACTGCTGCGGCCTGAGCTCAGAGGAAATGGCCGAGCCAAATATGCTGACCACCGTGCAGATCCAGTCCACAGAGGACACACAAAGTGCATACAAACACACACCAGTTTGCCCCCCACCCCCACCTCTCTCTGTCCTCAAAGGGCTTGTTTGCCCTCAGAAATAATAAGGAACTCGTCATCGGTGAGAGACGGATTCATGGTCGCCTTGTGGGTAAATATCCGGCAGCTTTTCTGGTGCGCTTACCTCACCCTCTCATCATCTAAATGCACTGCAGTATTAATCAAAAGTTGGATTGATTTCATTGATCCCTCCGCTGCAGTTTGAGCTGCGTTTTGGAGCAGCGTGCAGTACATTAGAGGATGCCGGGGATTTGCTGTCGGTTTCCGCTCCTTATTTCTGAGGGTCTCGACGCTTTGTGGTCAGCTGAGTGCATCCAAGTGGTGGACTCCCAGCTGGGATGCGTTGAGGTTTGGTGTAATCAGAAAGAAATAAAGTTAGCGGCTGTAACTGATGTATTTTTTGGATTTCTGAGCAACTGAATCATTCAGACTTTGACAGCAGTGGCTGCTTTTCAACCTTCTCTGAGCATTTGTTAAAGGCGTAATCCATCATTTCTTCATCTCTTCACTTTATATGCAAGACAAGTCCACTCTCAAAATCAAGCCTGAGAGCTCCCAAACTAGACCCAATAAAAAGGCTAAATGGATAATCAGACCCCCTATTTATAATTTCACAGCATTTTGTTAATGAGGAAATCTTCCCCTGCATCAGCAGCGGAGTTGATTAGAAAACGAGATCTCTGCGTTTGCTCTTAAAAGTGATACATTTAACAGTTTTAGGCCCAATTATGTAGAAATATCATTAGTTTTAATTGGTAGGCTACCAAACGGATGAGACCACAGTAAATCCTGGATTCATCCCGTGTCTGTGATTTGTTTGTTTTGCTCTCATTAAGAGCAGACTACAAATAATTAAAGTGTTCATTTCTCAGGGAACAGTTTGCTATCCACAGCAAAACTGTAGTGCAGCAGCCGGACTCTGGACTGAAAGCAGACCAGTGCAGCAGCCGGACGCTGGACTGAAAGCAGACCAGTGCAGCAGCTGGACTGCAGGCAGACCAGTGCAGCAGCTGGACTCTGGACTGAAAGCAGACCAGTGCAGCAGCCGGACTCTGGACTGAAGGCAGACCAGTGCAGCAGCCGGACTCTGGACTGCAGGCAGGCCAGTGCAGCAGCCGGACTCTTCTCCTATTTCCAGCCATGCTGTTGTGATGGATCCAGTAAATGGTCCAGCATGGTCCTGTTGAAATCCTACTGAAGGCCTTTCCTGAAAGAGATGATATTGCTCTAAAAACCTTAAATACTTCCCATGTCATAGGAACAGATGCAACCCCATCCCATCAGAGATGCAGGGTTTGCTGATAATGAGCTGCATGCTCCCTCTCCTCTTTAGTCTGCAGGATGCAGCATCAATGGTTTCCATAATGAAATCAGTAGAGAGAGAGGGAGTCTGTAGAGCAGGGCTACTCATTTTGGTCCCATGAGGGCCGCAATCCTGCAGGTTTTCAGTGTCTCCACGCTCCAGCACACCTGAGTCCAGATGTGCACAGAGATTCCTCTGGATTCTCTGAATCTTTTGATGTTATACACCGGAGATGGTCAGATCTTCCAAGTATTTGAAGTTTTACATTGAGGAACAATTGTTCTACAATTTTTAGACGGTTTGTTGTAGACTGGTGAACCTGCATTAATAAGAGGCTCTGCCTCTCTGACATGCTCCTTTTATACTCGGTCTTGTTACTGACTACTGTTGTATCCAGTAGAATCAGGATCAGCTGTATTAACTAAGTATGTGAGCACACACTGTACAAAGATCTTTTGCCTCCTAGTTGGTTCAAATGCTCTCAGATGGTTTTTGATTTGTGCCAGTTACTTCTCCATCCTTTTGTTGCCCTTATTTTTTTTAAGTTGCATTTTGTTTTTATTTACATTTTACACAACATTCCAACTTTTTTGTAATTGGGGTTGTACTTAGAACAACCAACTCCCTGCCATAACCTAAATTATTTTAGTGCTGATGTACAAATAAGGAATGAGTGTTGACTTGTGTGTACTCAATAAGCACACACACACACACACAGACATCCCCAGTCATGCTGTGTTCATACAACACACACAAAGCCACTAGAGAGCCAGTAGGTCATTTGAAGCTGTCAGATTTTTTTTTTTATGTTTTATAACAAGAGTGGAAGGCCTTAAACAAGAGAAGTGATACCGTCTGAATTTAATTGTTATGACAGTAAAAACATACATTTCACAGAAAATGGCTACACTCTGATCTTCAGAGAAGCTCAGAGTAGTTTGTAGTGTTAAGTAACTGATGTCGGCTAGCTAATTAGTCATGTTATCTGCCCCAGTAGTTAGCCTCATTATCATAGATGGTTGCAAATATTCATTTTAGGACAGCATTACCTTGAATTAGTCAAAAAAATGATCAAAGATGAAAAATGATCAAAGGACCTCATGCAGATGTTAAATATGAGCATTGATTTTTCTGGTCTTTGCAAGTGTTTCAGTGTCAGATTAGCTACGTCCTCCAAACCCATCAGTTTTTTAAATATATTGTTTGCATGCATGTGTCAAAAAAAGCAGTTTAGTGGTTTTTAAACAATTATTTCAAATCCTTGACACCAGAAAAAGGCCCATAAAGAGACTTCATTATGCCCGCTGTCAGTTGTTTTCTGCAGAAAGATGTGGTGCTGGTAGTTTCAGTAATATAACCCACTGAAACACGGAAATGACATGTGCTTCTTTTTTAACAATTCGTAGATAAAACATATCTGACTACATTTGACACAGTCAGATGTAAGTAACATTATTCATTTTTTTTTTATATAACTTTAAGAAAAATAAATTGTCGAGAAACCGGGAAGAACAAGGATAAGAGCAAACATTGTCTACCACAGAGAAATCTTTAGCAACCCAGCTAATTGTTGCCATCTGAGTGGAGCAAAACTAGAGGTCAATGTTTACTATTAGAGAACTGAACAGGAAACAGAACTATATGCTAATGGTTCAGCTGGTGGATTATTTAGCCGTACCACAGTGGAGCTTAGCAGCGTTGTGTTTTAAGCGAGAATAAACCCACTTTTTAACCTTATGATCACCTATTAAACCACCTCCATTATGAGTGAATGGCTGCGTTCACACTGCAGCTCCGTTCTCATTTTTTGCCCATATTTGACTCAAGACCTGCACTGTTAACGTAGCCTATGTTCTCATAGTTGCTTTGCACTAGTCTTGTTACCATAGGACTCCACCGGGGAACACATTAGAGAACTTGGACTGGATGAAGAAGCTGAATTTGTAACAAGAACATGAGCAGGGCAACCACACAGGAAGTTGGTGTTTGATTAATTTTGAGATAATGGTAGAAAAAACCAACAGCAGCAGTTCTGTAGAAAGTTTAAAGCCTTCAAAGCGGTCTGTCATTTTTACCGTTGTTGATCCTGTTACCTTACTTCCAGTCAAACTGGTCCCAACATTGCCCCCAATGGTTACTTGCATATTGCAGCTGTTGAAAGTATAACATTAGTTTTTTTGAGGATGTGCACAAAACACGCGAGGCAGCCATGATAATCATACATCAGCTTATTTAAAACCAAGTGCATGTTTGGCCACAAACCTTACTTTGGGTGATGGAGAGTAAATCAGGACAGAACTGAAAGATAATCTATTAAAAAAACGGTTTTTGGGAGCCGTGTGGTCCCAACAATCATATACGTTGGGCTGTATCTGTCCTGTTGTCAGTGCTTAATGCAAATATAGCTCTGTGCAGTCTGAGGATCACTGTAACTGCATCAGTGATGTTTCTTCGCGATGCATCAAGTCAGGAAAGGTAACTATGTTCAGTTAAACTGAAATATATGTCCGTATCGGCTGGAATCAATGCTGATGGAAGCTAATTCCATCAGAACTACAAAAATATCCTTCATCCATTTTTTTTATATGCATTTCTAATATTTTTCGAGAAATTATCGACTTAATTGCAAAAATAAATTCAATTTTGCTTTGTTCCAGCCGCTGTGCAACACTCAACCACAGTTTCAGATTTAGAGTTAATTCCTTGTTGCCGGCAGCTAACCTCTGACCACCACCTTCTCCAGTGCAGCCGAGGCTTCACGCTGCAGATCTGTGAGATTCTGTGTCTGTGATGGATTTAGATCCTGCTTCCAAGCTTACATCATGTTTTTCTGCCCTGTAAATACCCGTTTAGTGTCCCCTCTCTGAACTGTGATCCATTACAGTGTTCAAAAGAACACCAGAACACCTGCAGGCCCGAAACTGTCAGATTCTCTCCCCGTTTTCAGGGAATGCAGAACTGGAGTCTACAGATAGACTGTGGCTTTGTTTCCAACCCATAATGAGAGAGAGGGATTGGTTTGGGGATCCTGACTGTGTGTGGGCACGTACTCGCTCCCAGACACACAAACACCCGTGGACCAACAAAAGCCTTTATGGATGTTGGATCATAGTGGGCTGCAGGCTCCTTCTCTTGAGGACCTTAAATGCTTTCTTAATGGGCCCCCTCTGATCCAGCAATGGCCCCCGCAGCTTATCAATGATTTAGCAGAGGGATGATGGCACAGAACTAATGGTCCATCAGACCCATTAATGATGCAGCAGATATACACATACACGGTGGGATCATGACATCAGGCAGCACTTGGGACGTTTTATTTTCTATCTCAATATTATGCCTTTTTTATTTAATTAAAAAAAAAAACAGTTTCTTTGAAAACCTGAGCCAAGATTTTTCCACAATGACTTGTGTAAAAACTGAGGTCCATCTAATCTATGGAAATGAAGTTTGTTGTGTTTGTCCAGAGGATTTCACTGAGGTAATATTTGTAACTTATTTTGGTGAAGCTGTCAGATGACACAGCTGCTTTGAGAAGATGCTGGAAGTAAACTGGATTAAAAAAAAGGGAATCGCTATCTCCTGAAACAATACCGGAAGGTTTTAAGTGAGAATTTTGAGCTGCTGTTTAAATCTTCCCCTGAAACGCTGCCAGCGGACTGTACAGCCTTAATCTAGCTACTCTTTTACCTTTGTTTCTAGCAAAGGCTGTGAGGGCACTGAAAGCCAGGATAGCTCCTCTTTATCCACTTATTTCTCACTCTGGTTGCACCTCACAAGACAGTTAGGTTTACACTTATCAGCCACTTTATTGGGTACAACTTTTAAATTAAATCACATGACAACTAGTCATGTAGATACAATGAAGATGACTTGCTGAAGTTAAAACTGAGCGTCAGAATGATGAAGAAGGGGGATTTAAATGACTTTGAACGTGGCATGGTGGTTGGTTACTGGGATTTCCACACACAACCATCTCTAGGGTTTCCAGAGAATGTTCTGAAGAAGAGAAAATATCCAGTGAGCAGCAGTTGTCTGGACCAGAATGTCAGAGGTCAGAGGAGAATGGGCAGACTGGTTGGAGATAATAGAAAGACAACAGGAAGTCAGATAATCACTAGTTCTTTAGATGCTCGGCTCAGAATTTGCTGGAAGCATCATGAAAGCATGGATCCATCCTGCCTTGGATCAAGGCTTCAGGCTGCCGCTGGTGTAGTGGTGTAATGAACACTTTGGGCCCCTTAGTACCAGCGTGGCATGGTTTAAAGCCAGAGTTGGTAATCTGGAGAAATGGTCTTTCCATCTTGACAGTAGTCAATACAGCGTATATTCATAAAAAAGAAGGAAAAAAGTCAGACCTCTGTGAGAGCTGCAGGTCTGTATAAAACTGACCAAGCCCTGCCATTCGCACTGAAAGGCAGGAATTGGTAAATCGCAACGTGCGGAAAGAACGAATCAATGCTCTCTGTCCCTCCCCTCTCACCGTCCCCCATGTGACCCCCCCTGTGTGCCACTCACTGTTAACAAATATAGCTAACGGACTGCTAACTGCTTCTGCGCCAAAAAACCCAAAACAGCAGATAAGGATTAAGTCTTGGAGGCGTTGACGTTTGCAGTGTGGACTTTTTACACGGCAGAAGGAGTTGGAGGTGAGTAGTTTCATGCTTTTAAAAACGTGGTTTCTCAGCTGTTTATTAGCAACGAGCGATCCACTCGGCTGTGATCGTTAACCTGCTAGTAAAACATCGGCACATATGTCCCTGCACTCTGAAGGCGTGGTTTCGGGTGGTGTGTTTTTTTTAAACTGTCGCTTGCTCAAACCGTTTTTTCCAACATTGCCAACCCTAGCTTTAACCACCACAGCGTACCTGAGTATTGCTGACCATGTCCATCCCTTTATGACCACAATGGAGCATCTTCTGATGCTACTTCCAGCAGGATAATGCTCACAAGGCTCACATCATCTCCACCTGCTTTCTGGAACATGACCATGAGATCACTGGACTCCCAACAGCCTCCACAGTCACCAGATCTCAGTCCAACAGAGCAGCTTTGGGATGTGGTGGAACGGGAGATTCTCATCATGGATGCAGCAACTATGTGATGCTGTCATGTGTCATGTTCCATAACTTCTCGTGTAGAAGCCAAACCAGCCAGACTTCATCCCAGTAGCTTCACGGCCACAAACGGTGTGGTTTGGATTCTTCCCTTCGTTTCTTCCTACAGATATGGGGGCAGGAAGTACTTTTCCTCGACATTTTGCTGTGTTCAGAACAAAAGCTGGAATTCAGACTAAACAGCAGCTTTGCTCACTTAAAGGCAACAAATCAGCCAGTTAATCCAGAGAGTGCTTCCTCTCTCTGCCTGCAGGCAGAATGGAAACGCAACAAATCTCACACTTGGCTCCGGACCGAAGAGACTCGGAGGATTGGACAGGAGAGTTTTCTTTCTCTGGATTGGCTTTGTTTTATATGATTGTTTTTCTTCCTACATCCTTGCCGTCTCCTCTGTGTCCATTTCTGGCTTTTGCTGTCAGTTCTTTTCCTTCTCTGCTATATTAGGTTTTTCTGATGTTTGGTTGAGCTGTTCTCGTTCATGAGCCTTGCTTGCTTCTTGTGTCACAACATTTTGCTTTCTTTTTCCAAGAGCTGCTTTTCCGATCGTCTTTCTCAGTTCAACAAGAAATTTAATTTCAGCAATCATCATTTTATGCTTTATTTGGCTGAAAAGTACACAAAGAAACCTACTGATCAGTTGAAATGGCTGAAAATCACTTCTCAGATCTTTTTAGTGGTCGTTTCAGTTCAAGGTCAGGAATCTGGTGGAAAAGGGATGAGGTATTGGGGGGGAGGGGGGTCTCTTAGCTCCCAGCCACCTGGGAACTCACTGCTCGTTCATTCATCCACGGCTGCGTGGGAGGAAACGAGAAAGAAGCCCTTGACTGCAGCACTCGGAGCTGTCAGTCTTCATCCCTTTCCTCCTCATCAACCAGCTACTGTAAATGTCCCCAACACGCTCACGGTTCACCACAAGCAGAAAGATCTGGGGTTTTCTTTTGGTTTTTCTAGGTTTTTTTTTTTTTTACATCCCTTCTTCAGGCTATCAGCCATCAAAACGGGCCAATAATTCTTCATTAACGTGTTCTCTGATCAAGATGTTCTGAAATTATTATTCTTGGAAGACTCAGGCTGCAGGAACAGTTTGGAAAATAATCACAGGAGAACGGCAAACAGGAGAATGAGATGTCTTCAGTTTAAAGACAATGGGTTAGTTCATTAATTAGTTTTTGTTAAGTAGGAAATTGGTATTAAAGTGAGGAATACACATGAGACATTATTAGTGATTTTAACCAGGCGGTCACTTAATGCTGTCGTTACTATAACCTGGGACTAATATTCAGTGGGGCAGTAAAAAAACAACAGGCTGTATGTGGCCCCTGGGCTGCAGTTTTCCCACCTGGAGTTTAGACACTACTTTTGTTTTGTTTTTTGTTTCTGTTTAATCATCTTTTTTGAAAACTGCATGGTGTGCATTGAACAATGTACATGTGCATTCAAAAGTTTACAGAAAGTCCAATTAAGTTCACTTGGAAGAGGTAGAGCAAATTTTAGGTTCATTCTGACATCATACAAAAAACAAATATCCTCAACTTTTTGTGAGAAGTCTATATTGCAGGGTTAGAAAAAATTGCAATGTCAGTTTTTTCCATTATTGTGCAGCCCTACTAATTTTCTATCTTTCCTGGTTTCAAGCTGTGGATTTGTAGCTGAAGTTTTTGTTTTCTGTAGACCAGACAGAAATGCAGAAATGAAGAGACCAAACCCTCTAAGTGATGCAGCGATGTGTGAGCGTGCTCCCCACCACTGATCACATCATCAGTTGTTTCTTCTTCTTGAAAATAAAATTGGCTAAATTTGCAAAGGAACAGTTTAAATTATTTTAAATAATTTAACTCTAACTGACCTGGCAGCAGAGCCACAGATGGCTGGAAAATAAAGAATCAAGGTGTTAACACGGTCGAGTGAACGTCCAGACCTCAACCTGGTTGAAGTGCTGTGGTGGGACCTGATCTGGATCAGATGTCTGGACATGTAAATCTTTGGAATTAAGACAAGGTGTACTTTCTTTTTTCTTCATGAGCATTTGCTGTATTTAGCTCTAGAGGACTTCCTTTTTATTTATTTGTTCCTAAACCAAAAAAAAAATCCTTTCAGATCACATAAAATCTGAGTTTATAGGGGTTTTGTTTATTTGTCACATCAGAAGAATTGCTACATCTCTACTCCGAATATTTCGTCCGAAAGATTCGCACGGGCAAAAGCTTTTAATCAAATTAATATCAAGTCAACGGGAGCGTTCACATCAGTGACAAAATTCCGTTTTGCGATTTTGCGACATTTATTTTTCGAACTGGGGTCGATTTTCTTAATATTCGCATCCGGAGATACACAATCCACCAATCAGAAAGGCGCTCTGACCATCACAGAGCTGGTTGCAAGCAAAAAAGAAAGGAAAAAGAGAGGTGTCGCTTGGTCGCTGCTACTGCATCATTATGGCTCAGGTGTTATCACCTTCATGTCGCAGCACTCATGTTTGGCAAACGGGGCGGCGGGGGTGTCACAGCTGAAGTAGCAGCGTTTTCCCTACATTTTGTAGCCATTCGAGGTTATTAGCGACAGGTGTCGTATTTAAAATCCCCATTGGCATCTCCACAGTGAGATCAGCTGTTTTTAGCATCCAGTTGTTTCCCTGCAGCCGCCTCTCCCTCCGTCACTGCTGCATGTGCTCACGTTCCTCTGGAATAACGGATGCGGGGGTGTTCTTGCATCTTCGTAATTTCGCGTCGGAGCAGGTGTGTATAAACAAATGCGTCGATGTTTGTCCTCCGAATTACTTGCAATTTCGTGCCGTTATTCGCATCGGTCCCGGTGTGAAAAGGCCTTAAGTCTGATATTTTAATGTTTTACATTGTCTGGTGTGCAGGAGACAGCTTGTGAGCTATTTTCTTTTTCCACTCTGGGAAAAAAATCTGAAGATCGGTCTCTAGAACATTTCAGTAGTTGTGGATGTTTCAGTGAATCATTCAGGGAAAATGGTTTTCTCATTCACAGATTTGGGATTTGTCACATTTTCAGACCATGTTTGCATGTTAATGGGGGTGGAAATGAACAAGTAGCCGCAGGTTCAGATGCAGTCTGTCAAAGATTCACCAAGCACACCTTTAGCTTCTCTCTGGAGATGCAAGTTATGACAGCAAAACTGAAACTCGCTCAGTTTTCAGTCGTTATCAGTAAAACATTGACTGTTTATGACACGCTGACTCATCTGAGCTCACGATGCGTTCACGAGGCTTAAACTACCCACAAGTCCTCTGCCTGACAGGTGACACATTCAGCTTGATGTTTCGTCATGTCATTGATCTCCCAGAGTCGGAGCTTCATCACTTTTAACCCTCGCATGACCAAAGGGGCGTCAAAGGGGCGGCCTTGAAAGGATTTTGTCGCAAATAATCATTCTCATCCACCTCCTTCATTTCCCTCTTCATCGTCTCTCTTCTCTTTTCTCTGGGCCCAGCGTGAGGCTCTGTTTGAACACTCCTGGCCATTTTCCACAACTTCTCCGACTGGAAGCTCAGTCAGGAGGGTTAGAGGGCTGCACGCTGTGGTCTGAATCTTTTTCTTTGGCTTTTTTTTCTGGCTGTCATGTTGTGCCAAACCTTGCTTTGCCAAAAAGAGCTTTATGGGTATTGGGCTCCCCTTGATACTTGAGTACCGTTTTTTTTTTTATGGCTGAATTTACATTTTAATGCTGAACTTGACTGGGGGACAGAAGAAATGAGAGCAAACAGAAGAGAGGAACAGAAAACAGCCCCTTTTCCACCAGCAGGTCGGGGTTGGTACGGGTTGGTTTGGTTCAATAAATCCAGATCTGTTGTATTTCCATTGCAAACGTATCTATCTAGTATTGGCTGGGTAGCGATAGCTGCATTAGCTGCATAAAAGCATGATGTCATAGTAGTGCGACACCTTCCTTAAAGTTATACCGTGTAACTTTTTGCCACTATGGGCACTAAACCTGTAACTTCCCACAGGCGCCACAACTGTCTTAAAAATTAAACAGTCTCAGTCTGTGTTTTGGAAAAGTGTTGCAGACAACTTTGAAAAACTGATTTTTAAGTCATCAAGCCATTAATCAAAGCGCTCCAGGTTACATGATCCAATGAGAGACGGCCCGCTCCTGAGAAGTTACAATGCCTGGTTTTGGGAATTGCAGCCCCCTCGGAGCAACGACATGCATCAAGTGCTCTACATTGACCACAGAAATCAGCTGTAGTTATTTACATTAATAATAAGGATAGAATATAATGTATCATAATATCTGGCCAACTTTGGGTTCAAAAGTTACACAATATCACTTTAAACTATAAAAAAGAGCTTGAGACAGAAACGAAGGACGAGAATGGCAGACATCCAGCAATTTGTCTTCTTTCTTGTGATGTTGCTTTAAAAAACAAAACATCCATCGTACATTTAAACATGGTGTTTTTAATACCAAGTTGTGAAGGAAGTGATGAGTCTTTCGATCAGTCAATGAATTTGTGTGTTAAGCTCCACCCTTTTGGGTCGGATCATTAAGATTGGACCCCCAACTGAAGGGTCCCAAAATAGTGGGATCTTTCTGGTTGGATATTGTGGTATCCTTTCCAGGTTTTAACTGTGGAAATGCAAAAAATAAATAAATAAATAAATAAGTTTACCAACATGGACTCATTGTAACAGTACTCTTCAGTTACAATTAACTGTAGAGTTAATTATTTAACTCCGGAAACTGGCTTTAATGACAAGCCACACAGGAATAACACACACATCTCTTGATTACTTATCAAAGGTTTGTCACAGACTACAGAAAACTTCATGAAATAAATGTCTGTGATCTTCTTATTGACTTATTACCACAATCAAAGTTTTCCTCTGCTGTTCCAACATCCAGGAATGCGACAGTCCTTCCAGATTTCCTCCCTGTTGTTAAGAAAAAAGTCAGATTCTCATCTGTTCTAATTACACATATACAGAAGCACTCCCCCGACAATGGTGGATGGTCTAGTTGGGGCGTTGGGGCGGATTGGTCTATAGGGCCGTTGATGCTCACCTGAGTGGCAGGAGGACAAATGACACAAAATACACAAAACTCACCGCCTGACGAGAAGGTAAGTGTAGACAGGGAAAGACACTAAACAATTAACTGAAACACTTTGGGTCGTGTTGAGCTCCACTGGGTGAGCAGCCGCCCCATGTTCAGAGAATACAGTTTTCTTAATCTAGCCGGTCTAGGTTCCATTTCCAGCCTGGGACCCTTTGTTGCATGCCATCCCCCATTTTCTGTCCCCCTTTCCTGTTGATTTTCTGAGATATTAGGCCACTAGAACCCAAAACATACCCATTGATTTCCATATGATATAGGCCTAGTGTGTATAGAGTAGCCCATTTAAATTCTGCTTGTTTACTGCGGAAAATGCATGTATATGACGTGCAAAAAATTGTTAACCAGCACAGTGATATTAGCACCACAAATGTAATTTATCCCTTCCTTCCAGTTCGTTGATAGCATCCTTAGCAACCACCATAGCAACAAGCAAAAAACCTGGAAGAATGTACGTCAAAATGGAAAAAACTATGCATCATAACTGGATGAGTACTGTGAAATTAAATTGTATATTTGTAGCTAACAAATGTTATCAAAACAAAGCTAAAGCCACAATCTATCTTTAAAAAAATTTAGTGATGAAAGGATATCTGCCATGTGTTTTGGGTCATGCCAGGGAGAGATTTGGCAGTCACGTGTCCACCGCTAGAGGTCATTTTTAGTAAAAACATAATCGTAGAAGGAGGCAGCAGAATGCCACACTCACACCCCGACTGTGGTCTGAATCTTGGCAAACAGAAAACGGGACCAACGAGGAAGTTCCTTAAAGATAACATCCTGACTCACTTCTTGTCTCCTCAGTGATTTTATCAGCGGAAAACGGCTTCACTGAATCACCGTCTTGTATATTCCTAACAAAAGAAGCTGAAAATGCCTTAACAGAGATGTTGGAGTAGAAGAGCGCCCACTCTCCTCTGTGATGGTGCGATGACTCAGACAGAATTCTAATATGTTTTCATCCCCTCCCTTTCCCCCTCATTTTATCTGCCATCCTCTGTGATCCCACATTAACACATCAGAGCCGAGTGGTTTCATACACTCCCCCGTCTCAACCCACCCAAGGACCTGGGGATTAATGAGGATGAACTTTGATTGGTGCCCCTAGATTATAATGACATCACTGCTCCTGCAGACCTTGGAGGCGCTGCAGCAGACAGTCAGATTTAGCATTTTTACATCAATATTATTTTGATATTCGTCTCAGGAGCCAAGAAGTATATCTGTATGTATTTTTAAATGCTTATTTTCTAGGGATGCACGATAACTATTTTTTAAAACCGATACCGATAACCGATAATTTTCAACTCCTAAAGGCCGATACCGATAACACACACACATACATACCTAACTATACCAAATCAAAAATTCCAACTGTATGGGGTAGTTTGAGTCTAAAATAAGGTAGGGAAAGAGGTTTGGAAGCAGTTTGGGGTCTCCCCTCTGAAGCAGCAGCTTTCTTTCCCCAATCGCAATATCTCGGCGTGAAAAGCATAAAGTGGGATTTTCAACTTCTGCATGTCCGATCTTAAAAATTCCAACTTAATGGGGCATAAGTTATCGGGGTATGTCCTCATAATATCGGACTTATCCGAATGACGTCATAATTTCCTGTTATCGACTCGATAATTATCGTGTATCCCTATTTTTTCTCTCATCTTGTTTTTTTTTTTTTTTTTTTTTTCCTTTGAACAGCACAGCAGTTCAGCTCCTGCACCTGAAGCTGCAACACTTCAGCACAGAGCAGCAGCTTCTAAGTTAATTAACAGGAGTGGAGTAAAATCTTAATGAAATGGGAGGATTGGCATGTTACTGAGAGCTGAATTGGAATTGTAGATAAATGATCCCTTTGAGAGGATAAAGAAAGGCGAGCGTAGACGAAGAGTAGAGTTACAGCAGCAGGGAAGTGATTTTTACTGGCTTTATTTTGCAGCTCAGATATTTTTCTTTCTTTTAGAATAAAAAATCGCTTGAACAAGTTGGATTTGTTTTCATCCCCCTTGCCTGCACACAGTTTGTCATGTTTGTTGAAGCAGCCGGAGAGAGGATTCTCCCAACATGGTCCCTGTTCCCTTAATAGCTTACATGTTCTTGTGATTTCAGTCTTTTTTTTTTTTTTTTTTTTGCATTTCGGTGGATGTGTGGATTGATATTTTAGAGAACTGACACATCCTTTACTCTGAACCAGCAGCTGTCAGCCAAATAAACAGCTCTACATATTTGAGATTACAAGAACATGACTGGCAATGTTTTATTTTGAATAGAAATGTACAACATGGCCTAAAATGAGCTGATTTGGAAATGATAGGTGAGAGAATGTTGAAGAGAGAGGAGGCTCATGGCAGGAAAATGATGCTCTTTCTCAGTGTCTAACCAGGCAGAAGGCTGCAAAGATGTTCCCACCATTGGCAGCAATATCTCTGCTAAAGAAAAAACTGGTAAACTGGCGCTTAAAAGACCAAACTGCCAAATTCCCCGAGCCTGAAGCAGGAGGCAGAGGTGGTTCAGCAGTAAGGTCTGATACTCAAAAGCAGATTACACCAATGCAAATTTTCCAGCTGTTCTGGATGTATGAGGCATGAAAACATACATGTGATGTGTTTGAGTGTTAACTGGGGACCCTACTCTGTCTGTTGTGCAACAGGGTGCATTTCTTAAAATAAATGTGTTATATAATATAAAGAAAGTTGCTAACAGGAAGCATCATCTGCTGTAATTGCCCAGAGTATTGTGACATGTTGGGCGTTCCACACGTCATGTAGGATTAGTTTGTCTGGCTTGCAGTCTTCACTCCAGTTCATCCCAGAGGTCTGTTGGGTTGAGGTCAGGACTCCACACCAGTCCTGCTGATTCATGTCTTTAAGGACATCACTTGGAACCAAGGATATTATAGTTAACTAAAACGAATGAAAAATCAAAAATTGAAAAAACATTTTCGTTATCTGAAATAAAGATGATAAATGTTTTGGGGTTTTTTTAAAGATAACCAACTGAAACTGTATTATCTTTAAAAATGTAACTAAAACTAACTATAATTATTGCAAAAACATCCTTAGTTTTAGCCTTCGTAAATTTATTTAATACATAAGCCTTTTGGATTGATATTAGGGATGTAACGATATGAAAACTTCATATCACGGTTATTGTGACCAAAATGATCACGGTTATAATTTTTATCGCAGTATTATAGAAATACCCCTCAACATCATTAAAAATATCCAAAATGGGTCAAAATGTCTACTTTGACCTTTTTTAAAGGGGAAAAATCTCAAGAGTGGGTGCCTTTGTTGCCTTCCGCCATGTTTTCATAGATTAGACATTGCAAACTGCGACTGCTGCTGCTTTTCAAGCCAATGAGGAGCACCACTGGGAATTTTTCAAAGTGCAGTAATCAGTCATGGTTTTAACGATAATTACATTTTGAAACGATATCACTAATCGTTGGTAATTCTATCATGGTTAACCATTTTACCGGTAATCGTTACATCCCTAGTAGATAGGAAATCTGTTTCTATCTAATCTATTTAATTTGCTCTACCAGTTTTACTCCAAGTGACTTTCTGATGATTTTGAATGTCACACCAGACAAGTACCTACAATTTATGGGAAAAAAAAACCCCTAAAAAACTAAAACAAAGACTGAAACTAATAAAAACTGGACTAAAACTAAGCATTTTCCAAATAATAAAAGCTAGCAAACCTGCTCAAAAATCTAAATAAAACTAACTGAATTGAAAAACAAACGCCAAAGCTAAATAAAAACTGAAACTAATTAAAAATCCAAAATTGTCATAACCTTGCTTGGAACACCTGAGTTCAGTTTATAGGGGTGTCCCATTACTTTTGCATCATGTCACTTGAGCATGAAAAGTGCAAACCAAATTCTCTAAATGTCCATTAACATGCAGGAGGGTTGTTGTCATACCTGTTGCTGTCGTACTGGGGTGCCAAACTTTGGGGGCCCCTTCCTGCAGGTTTTGATCAGGGATGTCCCAGTACCACTTTTAAGCAGACCAAGTACAAGTGCATGGACTGGCATTTGAGGAAAAGTGAGAGGTGGGTTTTTTGTTTGCTTGTTTGTTTGTTTTCTTTAAATAAAGAGAAGCATCTCTGTGTGCTCAGGTGTGATGCAGGCATGTTGCTGCCTTATTAGCTTACCGTGACATTTACAACAACCTCGTCAAACGACAGTCGGACTTCACAGGAGCAGAAATAAAAAGCGTGCGTGCAGTTAGAGGCTTATAATCAGCCGATTTGATGCTGTTGCAGTCTGCTGTATTTTAGCAATGCATTGTCCTAATTTTACATATATTTAAAGGTACAGTATGTAAGAATTACTGACGTCTAGTGGTGAAGATGGGTATTGCAAGAAAAGATGTTTTCTTTCAAATGACTTCATACTCTAAGCACTGTAGTGAATGTATGGTGGCTGACATAAAGATGTTTACATCTGTGAGTGGATCCAGTGGTCTCAGGTGTAGCTATGACTGGACTATGAGGAACTATTTTTAATGTCTTTTAAGGCATTACTGATCCCAAACAGTCTCTAACTCCCATTAAACAAAGCTGGTACAGCAGTTTTAAAGTTCAGAGGGCTCTCACTTCACATGCATTATGTCCATTCAAGGACACCGTAGTAAAAAATGGTGGAACAAATATGGCAGCCTCCATATGTGCACCGCCCAGCACATAGATATAAATGATTCATTCTAAGAACAGCTATTATAGTGCTGCGATAACACATCAATAGACACACAGTTTTGAATTATATATCACATTTTTCTGCCACTGACCTTTGATTTTTTACATACTGTACCTTTAAGCTTATACCAGCTCACCAAAAATATACTTGGAAAGTGTAGGAAACTGAATTAGCGGCAAACTTGCCACCGAGTGAATCCTGAAAAAAATGTCCAAAACTGTGGCGAGTGTGTGGGGTACCACAGGTCCGGAGGGAGAAAGAGAGGAAAAAAAAGTCCACTGAGACCACTAAGAACAATGTGGAAAAGTATCCCAGGGACATGATACGGGTCAGATACATCTATCCTTGTGCATCTTCTGATTTTTAATGAGACATAAACTCAAAGCTGGCGCCACTTTTAAGTTTACAGAAAAATATTTTCCTGCCAACAGTGTAGACACAGTGATTCACGTGATGTCGGGTAGTGGGTGCTGTCACGAGTATTTGACAAGTGCGAGTACAGCAAAATAGGCCAGTATGGGAATGAGTACCAATACTGGCATAAGGTTGGGCAGCTGTGCTGGCGGCCTGTTGTGGTTCATGAAGGGTTGGCTCATATCATGCCGTTCACGGTAGTACTGGTGTAACATTAGGGAAATGAGAAGAAAACTAAATATCATAATAGAATATGGGTGAAACGCACATGTGCACTGCTGTTGTTTTGGTACTGGCAAACGCACATGCAGCCAGCCGTGCTGCGACTGAGGAGGAGGAGGAAGGCAACAGCAGCGCATTAACTTAAAGCTTGTTCCATCCTCTGTGAGAAGCAAGAACTTTCTCCTTGTTCTCAAGACCGCTAGAACAAGAAAAATGTTGTTTTTGTCATTTCATTTGTGTGAAGCTTCTTCCACAATGGGGTAGTTTTTAATGCAGGAGTGGGATGACTGAAAAACTTTGTTTGGGGGGCGGGTGGGGTTGTGCACGTGGTGGTGTCCGTGTACAGTACCTAAATGTCACGTGCTGTATATCTTTAATATTTTCTCGCCCCCTCGATCAGCTGTTTGTTAAAGCTACCTGTTTAACTTTGCATCAGCAGAAATGTGGAAGTGACAAGTTTCCACTCCCAGCTTGTCGGTGTTAACCCCGCCCACCTCAAAAGTCTGAGGGATCACTCAATACTTTTCACAGAAACGCTCTGCTCATTTGAATATGATCATGTTCTGCTCAGAGACTGATTATGTTTAATCAGGTTTGCTAGAACAAGCAAACCTGGATTGAATGCAGGACGAGGGTTAATGTTCTCCAGCTGCTATACATGGTTCTGCTTGGATATGCAGCTCATTTCCTTTTAGAAACGCTTTTTGCTTAAACTAACTGTCAGCAAGGACTGACACTGTTGATTTTATGCAAAGATGTAAAATTAATTTGAAAAAAAGTTATAAAAAGATATAATTTATAACTTTAATGCACATCAGAAGCAGCCACTTGATAAAGTGAAAAGAAATTGTAAAATTTCATTTGCACAAATAACGTTTTCAAGTATTTTGTCTCGCGTCAATCATATCGTCAGTTATATTGTTATCATAAATGTTATCACTTATATGGTGATAAATATTGCCCCGTCCTATTGATAAAATATTACTTTCTGGCTCAGTCCAGTGAGTCCCGTCTCCCTCTGTCTGTCTGTCTGCACCAGTCTCTGATCAGCTGCACTGTTAGATTATTTAATATTGTCTGCAGGAGTAAAAATTTATACAAATAAGGCAAAGAAATTGCAGGTTAAAATATTTATTCAAATATCAAGTTTAGACCATTGTTATTCTTTACATTAGCAAAAACTATGGTACGTAAATTAACAACTATCATCATGATAAAGTCATGTATTAATACCATGTAATACGAAGAAAATGTGGCGCTACCTAATTTGTGGAGGCACTACCAACTGAAAAGGTAGGTAGCACCAGTGCTGCATGTGAAAAAGTTAGTCTGGAGCCCTGTAATGTCATTCGTGTTTGTTGGTGTGCTAGTGTGTGATGCTCTGGCCTGCAGCAAAAGTTGTGAATTTTGGTTTCTCAGCCTCGGGATGCTGCAGGGCAACAGCGGCTCCAGGAATTTACATAATGAATGTCAGTGTGACATCACGATGAGTCAGAAGCACAGAGTTTAAGGTGGGAAACTTGTGTTGTAATTCTTTTTTCACAAGGTGTTAAAATTGGTTCTCTGAAAAGCTCCCCAGGTCCAATAACAATAGTCCACATAATTTATGGCCTCTCACTGATTGGGCTTGCACTGTAGAAAAGGTTACAGTCATACCAGAAACCCTCACAGCAGACTATAAGCTGTGTTGGGTTTTATTTGTGTTTACGTTTTTTACATTTAAAAAAAATAATAATCTGACATGTTTCTAAGACCGTATCGAAACTGAAACTATTCATCCTGCAGTTCTAGTAAATAAAATGAAGATACATTAGTGTTGTAGAACAGATCAATTTTGCACATCTTCACCAGAACAAACACTCACAAATTTATATCAGCAGCATCAACTTGACAATCACAGCTTTCTTTATTTGGAAGGGTTTCTGTAGTCCAACAAGTGGCCTTAAACGCGCTCCTGAAAAGGCAAAAATATTAAAGTGATCCTTTGATGCATGAGGCTTGGCCTGTTGTCTCAGATGCATTTCATCTGCCTAAGCTCAGTGGCCTACTACTGCTACCACTGAGAGCGTACATCAAAGTATATCTTACACTTTGGCTGGCTCCTCTGTGAGGGAGTTTTAGGGAAAGCCTGTCAACTGTGCTGCAGTGGTGTGTGTGTGTGTGTGTGTGTGTGTGTGTGTATTTGTGGACTGTCAGTGAGCCTTGCAGGTGCTGGCATGTCCAGGCCTCTGCTTAATCCTCACGGGAGCGTAAATAAGCTTCCTCGCTCTGCCTCCTTACATAACCACTGTGCCTGGGAGGAGGGAGAGATGGCGGCATGAATACAGAGATGGCCAGATGCAGTGAGGACCGCTGATGAGCAAATATAAGTGGTGCAATTAACTACTGAAGGAAGGTGTGTATGTATGGAGGCGCCTTCTGTATTTTTCCCCCTTCTTTCATTCCCTGGCTGGTGTTGTTGATTGAAAACATTTAATTACCTGTCTGTCTCCCACATACAGTCGCACTCCTTCTGGTTATACTTTAACTGTCTCTAACTTCCCTCTCTGCTCTGTCTGTACAGTCAAGCTTTCCCAGCCATTGCGGGGAAATCTCAGATGTTTAATTAAATTTGTGACAACATTGAATCTGTTTGAAATTAACATCGTAGATCACCACAGACACGTTGAGATATCGGCGGCTGCTTTGGCATCCTGGGCATCCTGGGCAGGGCTGTTTTATTTAGGCTGCAGTACTAGAGTTTATATAACAGACTGGACTGGAAATGCAACACTGAGGCTGTTTACAAGAAGGGACAGAGCAGACTACGACTTGCAGAAGTTGAGAGCCTTTAATGTCTGCAAGAAAATGTTTCATGGCTTCTAAGTCTGTCATGGAAATAGGGATGTAACGATTACCGGTAAAATGGTTAACTGATAAAATTCCCAATGATTAGTAATACCGTTGCAAATTTTAATTATCGTTAAAACCGTGACTGATTACTCCACTTTGAAAAACTCCCATCGATGCTGCTCATTGGCTGGAAAAGCAGCAGCAGTCCGAGATTGCAATGTTTAATTTATGAAAACATGGCAGATGGCAACGGAGGCAACAATGTGGACATACCTCTTGAGATTTTTTTTCCACTTTAAACAGGACAAAGTAGACATTTAGGTCCATTTTGGATATTTTTAAAGATTCGGGGGGTATTTCTATAATACAGCGATAAAAATAACCGTGATTATTTTGGTCACACTAATCGTGATATTAAATTTTCATATTGTTGCATCCCTACATGGAAAGTTCAGTCAGCTTCACAGTCGAGTCAGAGACTTAAACTGAAGACACTGAGTCGCCTATCTAGGGATGTATTTAGTGATCAAGGGACCTATGTAGAGATCTATCTAGGGACAGATCTAGGGGTGTATTTAGGAATCTATCTGGGGATGTGTCTAGGGACCTGTTCAGGGACCCATTTAGGGACCTATCTTGCGATCTATCAAGGGTCCTATCTCGGGACCTATCAAGAGATATATCTAGTAGGGAAGTAACAATATCCACATCTCATGGTACGATATCTCAATATTGTGGGGAGGCTCACGATAACAATAATGATGGTATAAAATGTTTTTACCAGTCATTGCTACAACATTTATTGTCATATTCAAGGTTGTGATATTTTGAACTGCTTGAAAAACATTTGACGACGTGTGAAATTTAAGTAAAAATCCAACATATATTTGAGATGACAGCTCAGGTACTTTGTTAAATAAACTTAACCAGGCATTAAAACGGCCTATTTAGGTAAGTAAGAAGACCCAGGCCACAAAGAAACTGTCTCGTCTTTAGTAGTCAATAAATTTAAAAAAAATTAGTCCACCTGTCAGTGAGTCAGATGCACTGTGACTACTTAAACTTCTACAGGCTCTGCCAGAACTTTATTCTTGCATGTGATCGGGGATGTTGTGCAACTTGATGTCGACAATCAGCTGAGCAGATGCTCTTCTGAATCTGCTGCTGGAGGTTAAACAGAGAGTTTTGTTAAACAGCTGATTAAGGGGGTGAGAAAATACAAAAATGTGTACAACACGTGAGGCGTTTAAATACACGGACATCACCACGGGCACAACCCCGCCCTGACGAGGACCAAGTTTGTTGTTAAATATAAGCTCAGAGTCAACACAGCACTCCCCACGGATTGCTGTGTGGAGGAATAACCGGACCAAGACTAACATTCTCATTGTCCCTGTGGCCTCCAGAACGGAAACAAAGTTCTCGTCTCGTGGAGAATAACAGCTGTTTCCATCCTCCGTAAATCCATGCTGTGTTCACCTGACCGCCTTTCACCTCGTTTGTTTTTCCTGTGTGTGGGGACTACGTGGGCTCCCATTGGTGCAAAAGAGCACACTGGCAGCAAAGGATCATGGTCTATGTAGTTTAGTATGTTACTCTAAGCAGTGGACTAAAAATGATTATTTTTGTCTCAAGAGATACACTGTTTAATACTGTGACAAGACCGCAACAATTTTGTGGCAGTTTACCTACCTCGATTTCGTGATATCGCCAATATTGCCAGTATTGCAAATATTGCCAATATCATTACATCCCTACTATCTAGGGACGAATAAAGGGACCTGCATCACTTCCATTATGCAGAAAACGCAGAGTTGATAAATTTGAGAATGAAACTGGAATCATTTCTAAAACATGGAATATGTTGGAATTTTCTCCATTTTTTTCCAGTCTAATGGCGCATTCTGACTGGCACCCTTTGGTCCACATTAAACAAACCTTGGTGTACTTCCAGAATGATGCATTTTGAGTAGTTTGATCATGCATTCACACTCTGGTGCAGAGCAAAGAAATGAACTCTGGTTGGCCTGGGAACTGGAAATCTCTGGTGCAGTTTACTTACCGTGTGAAAGCAAACGAACCATCCAGTGAACCAAAGAGATGAAGTACTGAGTTCAATTCTTTGAATGCACGTCAGAGATCAGTTGTGCATTCACGCCTCCACAAACAAACCATTTTCCAAGCAAACGAATAAGGATTCAGATCACAAGGGCTGGTTTGAATGCACCCTGAGAAACTCAGTGCTAGGCAGCTTCAGAAAGAATGAAAAAGCTGCATCTGCTTTTGGTAAAGCATTACCAGCATTACCAGGCGTCACCAGAAACCTCGAACTGCCTCCATCAAACTCACTTAACCCGTGTTTTTGAGAGGCAGCAGGAGACTGCATCAGTCATCATCGACAAAACTGCTGATGTGAGACTACAATGAATATTCTCATGTTGACTTGTTGAAATTTTATACACCTACCACATGATCAGAGACATCATCCTTAGAAAACAAAAGGTCACATCGTAAAAAATAATAAGAGGCAGACCAGCTGCTATCAGGTGAGTGACAGGTTGCACCCAAGTTATGTTGTCAGTCCATCCCAGGACCATTTAAAAATTTAAATAGAATTTATAAACGCTAATTAACCTCACACGTATGTTTTTGGACTGTGGGAGGAAGCCGGGGAGAAGCCAGACATGCATGAGGAGGGCATGCAAATCCTTATGATTTCTAATTACCTAAAAACAAAAACAACCACCCGCCCACCCACAACATTATAATTTCCCTCCTGGGACTAATTGTTTTTTTTTTTTTTTCCTTCATAATTTTCATAATTACTTTGTGTACAAGAATACATTTCATCTCCAGCAGTGTTTGGGTTAGGGGTGCCGGCTGATTAATCGTTGTACTGCAACAGACTCACCCCAACATACAGAAAATGTATCATTAAATTTTCACGCAGACTTCTAATGATACGAGTGGCTCTGAGGATTGTTGTGATAAATGCACATTAGACCACCAGGTTTAAATCAGGGGTGACAGATCTGGCCCACACGATGAATTTGGTAAACTTGAAAATGACATTTTCTTGATGAGCGTAACTGCAATCCCTTATTGATACCATGTGAGGTTGTATTTTTATGTTTATTTATAAACAATATATACAAGGCAGAGGGAACTTTCTTTCATCTACAGTGGGTATGGAAAGTATTCAGACCCCTTTAAACTTTTTACTCTGTTTCATTGCAGCCATTTGCTAAAATCAAAAAAGTTAATTTTATTTCTCAATGTACACTCAGCACCCCATCTTGACAGAAAAAACAGAAATGTAGAAAGTTTTGCAAATTTATTTAAAAAGAAAAACTGAAATATCACATGGTCATAAGTATTCAGACCCTTTGCACATGACACTCATATTTAACTCACAGGCTGTCCATTTCTTCTGATCCTCCTTGAGATGGTTCTACTCCTTCATTGCAGTCCAGCTTTGTTTAATTCAACTGATTGGACTTGATTAGGAAAGGCACACACCTGTCTATATCAGACCTTACAGGTCACAGTGCACGTCAGAGCAAATGAGAATCATGAGGTGGAAGGAACTGTCCAAGGAGCTCAGAGACAGAATTGTAGTACGCACAGATCTGGACAAGGTTACAAAAGAATTTCTACAGCATTAAAGGTTCCTAAGAGCACGGTGGCCTCCATAGTCCTGAAATGGAAGAAGTTTGGGAAGACCAGAACTCTTCCTGGACCCGGCCGTCCAGCCAAACTGAGCAATAAATAATAATAAATAATAAATAAATAATAATAATAAATAATAATAAATAATTATTATAATTATAATAATAAAATTATAATATTTATAATTATTAAATATTATATATAATATAATATTATATATAATATTATATATTATATATATATAATATATATATAAATATATATATATATATATATATATATATATATATTATATATTATATATAATATATATATATATATATTATATATTAATTTATATATAATATATAAATTATATATATATATATATATATATATATATATATATATATATATATATATATATATAAATATATATAATATATATATATATATATATTATATATATATATAATATATATATAATAATTAATTATATTATAATTAATATAATATAATTATATATATATAATTATTATAATTATAATTATAATATTATATTATAATAATAAAAAAATAATCTGTTCCTCACAAACAGACCACAGTTTGTGAGACTGAAAGGTTGTGTGTCTGAGATGGTGGTCAGCAGCCTAGCACCACAAGGGACTGTACTCTCACCATTCCTCTTTACACTGTACACCTCTGACTTCCAGTATAACTCTGAGTCCTGTCATCTGCAGAAATATTCTGATGACTCTGCTGTTGTGGGGTGTATTAGTGATGGACAAGAGCCGAAACAGGGAACTTGTCAATCAGTTTGTGAAATGGTGCAGTAACAATCAGCTCATCTTAAATACCAGCAAGACTAAAGAGATGATTGTTGACTTCAGGAGGAGCAAGAAAAGCAGCATAGTCCTGTCTACATCCTGGAAGAGGAGGTGGAGGTGGTAGAGAACTACAAATACCTTGGAGTTCAGCTGGACAACAGACTTGATTGGAAATGCAACTGTGACTACATCTACAAAAAGGTCTGAGCAGACTCTTCTTCTTAAGGAAGCTAAAATCATTTAATGTCTGCAAAAAGATGTTGCAGATCTTCTATAAGTCTGTGGTAGAAAGTGCAATTAGCTTTGCAGCCATCTGCTGGGGCAGCAGCATCAGAACCAGAGACTTGAAGAAACTAAACAAGCTGACAAGAAAGCTGGTTCTGTGCTGGGGAAACTCTGGAGCCGCTGAGCTGATCGTTCAAAGAATGCTTCACAAGCTGATGAAGATGATGGAGGACACTTCCCATCCTCTCCACAACACGGTGAAGAATCAACAGAGTGTGTTCAGTGGGAGGCTGCGTCAAGTTCGCTGTAGGACGGAGAGATACAGGAATTCATTCCTGCCAGCAACCATCACCCTAAAGAACAAGACTAACTGACTTTTGTTTATTTATAAAAAAAAAAAAAAAAAAAGGAGCTTTTACAATACTAATTTCCCTTCGGGAAAAAAGTATTTTTCATTTCATTCATTTCATTTCAATCATGGGAGAAGAGCCTTGGTGAGAGAAGTAAAGAAGATTCTAAAGATCACTGTGGCTGAGCTCCAGAGATGCAGTAGGGAGATGGAGAAAGTTCCACAAAGTCAACTATCACTGCAGCCTCCACCAGTTGGGGCTTTATGGCAGAGTGGCCCGACTGGAAGCCTCTCCTCAGAGCAGAACATATGAAAGCCTGCATAGTTTGTCAAAAAACACATGAAGGACTCCCAGACTGTGAGAAATAAGATTCTCTGGTCTGATGAGACCAAGATTGAACTTTGTGGCGTTAATTCTAAGCGGATATGTGTGGAGAAAACCAGGCGCTGCTCATCACCTGCCCAATACCATCCCAACAATGAAACATGGTGGTGGCAGCATTATGCTATGGGGGTGTTTTCAGCTGCAGGGACAGGACGACTGGTTGCAATTGAAGGAAAGATGAATGCAGCCAAGTACAGAGAGATCCTGGAAGAAAACCTCTTCCAGAGTGCTCAGGACCTCAGACTGGACCAAAGGTTCACCTTCCAACAAGACAGTGACCCTCAGCACACAGCTAAAATAACAAAGGAGTGGCTTCAGAACAACTCTGGGACCATTCTGGACTGGCCCAGCCAGAGCCCTGACCTACATCCAACTGAGCATCTCTGGAGAGACCTGAAAATGGCTGAACACCACCGTTCACCATCCAACCTGACAGAACTGGAGAGAATCTGCAAGCAAGAATGCAGAAGATCCCAAATCCAGGTGTGAAAAACTTGTTGCATCATTCCCAAGAAGACTCATGGCTGTTAGAGCTCAAAAGGTGCTTCTACTCAGTACTGAGCAAAGGGTCTGAATACTTATGACCATGTGATATTTCAGTTTTTCTTTTTTAATAAATGTGCAAAACTTTCCACATTTCTGTTTTTTCTGTCAAGATGAGGTGCTGAGTGTACAATAATGAGAAATAAAATGAACTTTTTGATTTTGGCAAATGGCTGCAATGAAACAAAGTGTTAAAAGTTAAAAGGGGTCTGAATACTTTCCGTACCCACTGTATATTTCTTCTTAATAGATTGATAAACGCTACACCAATGCACAGCCCAGATACCTGGGATTAAACACTTTGGGGTATATAAGTTGCAATGCACGTGTAAATAATCAACTGAAGTAAAATCTTGTTGGAACAGCAACTATTTTCCTCAAGAAGTTTCAGGTTGCTCATATGTTTCATTAAAAGATTATTTGAATTAAATGTAAACATCTTCATAAGCTAGTTGAACTAAAACAAAATGAAAACTTAGAGCTTTTGTTATTTTGACTTTACTGTGCTCTTGTTTTTCTGGCCCGGCTCACTTGAAATCAAATGTCATGTATGTGTCCCTGGAAGTAAAACTAGTTTGACACAAGCTTAAAGAATGTGAAGAAAAAGGTCCTGGTCCACTGCTGAATGTGGACCTAAATCCACCTTCAGTCTGGCCTGAGTGCATCTGCAACCAAGAATCCTCATGGTGAATCTGAAGTCCTGTTAACTGGATCGGCTGGTTTCTACAGAATGATGGAGACTGCATCTAGTAAAACACGAACCTGTGATCAGTATGGGGGAATGGTTATCTGTTGTCGGCTGTAGGTCCGTGGTTTTCTTTCTTCTTTCAGGGACTTCATGTTTAAGTACTTGCTCAGTTTTCAGTGCCACCGTGTTACCAACAACTTCTGATGAAGTGTCGGTGCTTCGATGAAAAGCTTTGTGTCGTCCTCTCCCTCGGGTCGTCCCTGGTTGTGCTTTTGTATTCTCCAGCTTTCTTCTTCCTTTTGCATCTCTTTCCACTCATTGAGGCAAAGAGGTTTTCTTTTAATGTTTGCTGTGCTGCTTTGTTCGCTGCTTAAACTGCAGACTCATGAATTTTCATTACACACCGCTGGATGTAGAATTGTGCCCAGATTTTGTCATGTCTTTGTTTTTTGTTTTTTTTATCGGGGAAAGCTCGGGCGGCTGTTGAGTGCAGGCTGATTGAAGTTTCACTGTCAGCAGCTGAATCAATTTGTGTCTTCTACATGAGCGAGAAAAGGAAGAATGAGGCTCAGCCAGTCTGAAATGTCCAAAAGCTGTCAATTAGATGCTGTTTAACAATTCCTCCAGCATCAAAGCCGACCACTCCGGCCTCTTCGCTGGGCGAGGATGGTGAGATCATTTGGTTGTCCAGTCAGCCTGTTATTCCACATGGCCGTCCAGGGCAAGAGCTTGGTGTTTGTTAACCAGATTGCCAAGAAATGCTCCATGTGCATCTGTGTTAATTTAATCTGGCATTAGATTTGTCTGTTGGCCGACTTCTTCCAGGCAGATTTCTATCAAGCTCCTCAGAGAAAAGACTAAATTTGCAAAGCTTGTTCATGGATGCATCATATGCATCACAAATAAAAATCAAGCGAATAAAAATGATGACCGTATTGTTAATTTTCCCCATAGTTTTAAAAGCAAAGCAATTTGTATGCTTAATTAATGTTTTATTGAAAAGTCCAAAGTTTTAAAATGCATTTCAGATGCATAGTTTTTCTTTTTTTTATTAAACAGCTGAATATCTACAAGATATAAGACAAGATTCAATTCAGTATTAGTATCGGGCTCCAACATTGACTCAATTCAATAGATCTGATATCTGCCTAAATTCTCCCGATCCACAGAAGATGTTTCATGCTCCTATGTTCACAAATTATAAATATAATACAGGTTTAAGCCAAACAAAAGTTGAATCAGAATCACTACATGAAATATTTCTATTAGAACTCAATAATATATTTATATATATATATATATATATATATATATATACATATATATATATATATACACATAAATTTTATGAAATTTTTTGCCTTGAGTTTCTAGTTCAGTTGCAGCATTACCATACAGCTGCACCTGCAAGTAATGGGGAATAAGTTGCTTTTGCTACTTAAACATGTCACTAATTTGGATGTATTTTAGCCTGGAAATATAATAAAGCAACAGGGCAACTTGAAATGTGTGAACAGTCCAGGTTTTCAGGTTTCTAGGGTAAAACATTGTTCTGCTAAGATGGGAAGAGAAAATAACAGACACTAATGAAGCATTCCAGGTCATTTTCCAGTGGACAAGGTGAAAACCGAAGGGATTGGTCCACAGAAAAGTTGCTCCAGATCATCATTCTGGCCAATCGGTGTCTCAGACAAGGATGATTCTGGAAAAGTCCGCTAGCTAAAATGCTGCAATCCAATGCGGTTAACATGATGAAGACGTGGGAATCTCCAGCTTGAGATTTTCTGCTCATAGGTGCAACTTGTTGAGTATAACGGGTTTATTTAACAGCGCAGCATTAGCCAAATGCCTGTGGAGCATTTTAAACATTCACACCTTGCAAAGTTCCATTTGGAAGTTTCTTCAAACTAAAATAAAACTTATTGCAAATCATCTACATGGAGATTTTCCAGCCAGATTAAACAGGAGCTGCTGTTATCAGAAGTCCTCCGAGCCAATACTGCATACTTCCCAGATCATTCACATACATCCTGCTTCCCTTTCCAATGCATTCTCTTGGACCGTAAAGATATATGTATGTGTGTGTGTGTGTGTGTGTGTGTGTGTGTATATGTGTATATATATATATATATATATATATATACACACATATATATACACACAGTTGTTAGCGCTAAATCATAACTACATCTTGTACATCTTGTCCACCATCACCATGTTTACCATCTAAAACAGACATTGGAACAAGGTGAGCTCCAAACTGTGCACTGCCCTCTAGTGGACGTATTAACTAGTAACCATGCCGATGTAAAGCATGCATGGGAGTATATGGCATTAGTAGGAATGTAACGATATGAAAATTTCATGTCACAGTTATTGTTACCAAAATGATCATGGTTATCGTTGTTAGCACGGTGATCTTGAAATCTCCCCCCAGGGTCATAAAGGTATCCAAATGGGTCTAGACGTCTGCGTAGTCCTTTTTAAAGGGGAAAAATCTCCAGAGCACTGGACACATAGGTGCTTTTGTTGCCCTCCGCCATGTTTTCATAACTTAAACCTTGCAAATTGGGACTGCTGCTGCTTTTCCAGGCAATGAGCAAAATGACTGAGTTTTTCAAAGTGCAGTAATCAGTCACGGTTTTGACGATAAATAAAATTTGAAACAGTGTTTCTAATCGTTGAGAATTTTATCACGGTTAACCACTTTACCGGTAAAGGTTACATCCCTAGGCATTAGGCTATATTTGAAACGGAAGCATTGTATTACACATGTAGAAGGAGCATAAATGAGGGTTTAGACCACCTCCCAGTAAAAAGAAAGGTTCATTCTGCAGCTGAACTGTGCCAGAGTTCAAATCTACTTTGCAAATGTAAATAAAAGCAGAAAAAACTGTAACACCTATCAAACATCGGGAGTATTTCTGTGTTTGTCCCCGTCAGCATCCACAGGGAGATCCCCACTTCAGCATGTGACGGCTGCACGTCTTCCTCCCTTTCTCTGCCTCTCCTTCCCACTCACCTCTCTGGCTTCCCTTTCTTCTCAGGCTCCCTGCGAGGTGTAAACATTAATGATCATTTAGTGACAGTCCTCTAATGAGTCCTGCTGGCTGAAAGTTCATTAGGATAACTGATAACATTAATTTTGATGCAGTTTTCTTGTCCCCGCTCAGCCTCACTATGAGCTGCGATTATATTCACATTATATTCCATCCTTGTTAGAATATTTTTTTCCTTTAAAAATAGTATTATTCTGTTGTTTTGTATTTGCCATTACTAGCATGTAAACTCCATGTAGTGCAATCTGTTGAAGTAATTAAGAGAAGGTGGCATCATCTGCAGGTGGAAAGCAGATTACCGATGACCTCACTGACTGGCGTGCATGTGCACTGCTGTTTGAGTTATGCTGTATGTTGTAAGGCTGGTGGCATTTACAGAATGAGACACGGGGTGATTGATGCTGCGTGAAGTAGTGAAGGAGTACGGCCCGCAAATCACCTTTTACAACAGCAACACACACAAAGATGCAGATGGATTGCACGCCATATAGGACACCCTATCTTTTTGATGCTGCAGTAAATCCTTTGCGCTCACTCTGACGGAGAATGCAGCAAATGTTTTCATGTCTCCTGCAGCTTTTCCCACTTCCTCTTTTAGGGTGGGTCATTGTGTCAGCAGAGTAGACTCCGAGGTGGGCGGCACCTACCACCTGATAGGTCAGCTGTCATGCAGAGAGTAAAGGTCAAAATTTTGTCTTATTATGTGTTTATTGCTGCAAAATCATGGGGGTGAAGGTCACGCTCATTTTCCTTTTTACACAGCTTGTCTTTGCTTGCCTCACAGGATGTACCTGTTCACACCTGAGCTGCATTCAGATCACACTCATAAGCACAAACTTTTTTTAATGCAGGTGTGTCAGGAAAAAAAAATTATACAACACTGATCGAAAGTCTTGAGACACCTTGTTGCCTCACGATACGATACTATCACGATATGTTACCTATGATAACAATATCACGATACAGTGATTCTGCAATTATTGATATATTGCAATAAATTTAATCCACAGTACAGCACAATATGTGTCACAAGGCATTCTAAATTTATGGATCAAAGTGTATCCATTTGACAATATTTTGTAATTTATTTCAAACAATTTCACATTAATTACAGTAATCAATGTGAAATTAATGAAACTGTATGAAAACAGTATGAATGAATGAAAAAAAAAAAATGAATGCCAATCAGTTGCACATAAGTGATATCAATTCATGTGAAATTGGTTCTTTTTAAAGTATTATGTGAAAACACAACTCGGTGCATATGAAAAATAAACATTTCAGTCAATCATTATCATCTCAAACAACTGGTCCATGAAAACTGGACATGCATTTTAACTTGTCTTTCCTCATTGTGTAAAGTTTAACCTGAACCTGCAGACCGCACATATCTGTGGAAAGCAGAGACTTTTCTACATGCTGGACTGTTGCAAATAAAACTACAAATTTGGTAAATAAATATGGGCGTCGAGTTTATTTTTTAACAGAGCAGCTTCCAGAATCAGCTCTCGTTAGTTCAGATAGGGGAAGTCAGACATGGGAGCAGCAGAAAGCATCTGGTGACTTTCAAAATAAAAGCCCCTGCAGGTTTACAGTCGCTGAACTACATCAAACGTAACATTACCGTGAATCCAGGTTAAAATTCAATCAGAGGGTCTCAGCTTTTTTTTTTCTTTTTTTTTTAATATTCATAACAATAAATTAATGATTTTTTTAAACTGCTGGGAGTCGGTTCAGCAGGTGCTGATCATCCTTTCTTGTTAAAGACACACAACGTAACTTTTAGACCTTAAAAATCTGTGTTTCTGACTCGTTTTGATGTCACACCAACATTCATTATGCGCATTTTCGAGCTGTCAGTGCCCAGAGCCGTCCCGGGGCTCAGAAACAGCACTATGTAAGATTCCCATCCGGGACGCGACCGTGACGTTGCAGCCAACTATTGGTTGCAGCACCGCGTCACTCACTAGCAACCGGATGTAAACCAGGTATCAACATCGCGGGTGTTTTGAATGCGCATCATGTCGAATTCGGTAAAGAAACGCAAGGAAACATCACCGGAGGAAGAGAGGAAAAGAAACAGAGGAAGGGACAGAACAAGAGTCAAGATAAGACTGTCTTTTACTGGCTGGAGTGAGCTTACAGTACAGGTACGAACAAGATGGATGCTAGTTTAGCTGCTGATAGGGGGCGCGTCACTGAGAAAACTGCTGAAAGTTCCGTTGTGTGTCTTTAATACATTTATACTGCAAGTGTTGTGGACTTGAATACGTATTTAGTTCCTCTAATGATCGGCCAATTGTTTCCATTTCAGTGAAGCTCAGAATTAAATCTGCAGATGTGGGAGCAACAATGAAGATTTGGCAGAGAAGCATGGGTGGGCATCAGTGCTGCGTTCAGGCCAAACTCTTCACTCTAGAACTCCAAAAGCTAGAAATTCTAGCTCTTATCAATTTGTGAAATTCAGATAACTTGCAAAATGTCCAATTTATCCGATTACTTGATTAATCATCAGAATAATCACTAGATTACTTGATTACAAAGATAATCGATAGCTGCAGTCCTAATAGATATTGAAAAATGCTGTATCAATATTTTTTTTATCAAAAAACCTTGCGAGATTTCACCGTTTTATAACGATTTTGTTTGTAAAAAAATATTCAGCCAGCATTTTTTCATATTGATATATCACAACATAAAATGTCACAATATTTCAGTGTATCAACATTTTGTCACACCACTAATATTACCAGGGTAACGGAAAATAGTCGCAGGAATTTTATTCCACATGAAATTATCCACAGAAGACCTGGGCCACGCTGGAGAGATGCAGGAGCGTCTCTCGGCTGGCCTCGGAACGTCTCGGGATGAGCTGGAAGAAGGGAAAGCTGCTCCGGGGACCGGATGAATGGATGGATGTGTAGGTGTAAATGGAAAGGGAAAACGTCTGAGCAAACTTTGTGACCGTGCTGGGCAGGAAAACCCACCTGCATCCACGGACATGAGCTCCATGGGTCTGTAGGGAAGCTGAAGAGGCTCAACTTGCCTTCTTACCCTAAAACACATCTTTTAAAGACCTCTTTGAACCATAAACGCCTTAATTGTTGTGGTCTAGGTGAGGCTTGACCTCCTGATCATGACATAACTTTCATCTGTTGAATACATGGGGAAACCAGATTACAGAGCATAAACATGTTGTGACCTTGAGGAAGCCATTCTGTCTAATTACTAAAAGATGACGAGATAATTTATCTTAATCACAAGGGGAAAAAAAGCCAGCCAGGACTGTAATGAGATGAGCACATATTTTTGAGCGACATTGTTGAACTTGCCCTCCGTGATTCAGAGATAAGTGGTGTCTCATGCAGTTAATAAATCCATGCAGACGGAGTTCCAGCTGCAGTAAAGTTAACTACCTCTGACTGATCTTGCCACCGAGGCCTCTGGCTCCCAGTATGAATACGCTCTCCAAATCCCTCAGCATCGTGCTCCTCTTCCTGTCCATGCTTCTCCTCTTCACCTCCCTCTTCCTGTTATTTCAGTGAGGACGGCTGAAATCATCAGAGCTGCTTGCGTGCAGCTGACTGCTATTCAGAGCTTGAATGGCTGCTGCTGTGTGCAGCTGAGGCCCATTCAAAGGCAGAACGCCTCCTCCGTGTACAGTTTTAAGTTACAACACACACAGTTCCGCTTCTTTAGCCGTCTGCACCACAAAACCACTCCTCTACCCTCAAATTATCTTCTCCTTCAAACTTTTCCTCCTCTGATGGAGTTCTGATGGAAATTTTTCCTGCTTTGGGAGTTTGATGTGTCCACTGCACGTGTTCTCATGATTAACATCATTCCTATTCAATCCCCCCCCCCCCCCCCCCCCAATAACCCACTCACACTCAACGCTGCAGGTTTTTAATGCTCTTTCTTTGGTTTTGGTTGCGGTTACCCAGCAACCATTTGCAAAAATGATGTCATGTTGGAAGGTTGGTGTGGCCTTATGTTGTTCCCATGCTCCATGGATTAAAAAAAAAGAAAAAAAAATCATTCAGTGGTTTCACCACCAAACAGCGCCTGTTATATATTGGTTAATTATATTGATAGCTTTTATTTATGATTTAATATTTCTGTATTTCCGCATTTCAGGGAGCCTTATTGGATCTGGCTAGGAACAACCAATGAAAAATAGCCTTTTGGGTAAATCTAGCAAATTTATGAGGTTTTTTTTTTGTTTTTTTGTCAGTTTTTTTTTTTATGATCTGGCCCTATCAAATAAACATATAAAATTTGAAAAACATTGGTCTATATTGGGCCAATATCAATTCAGTTTTAAAGCCAGTGACAGCAGTGACTGATATCGGACTGATATCACTATTATGGTTTGTTTTCATTTTTGGCCTCAAGACCAGATTCAAAGCTGAAAGAGAAGAAGAGGATTCCTTTTTTCAGTTTTTGCCAATGTAAGGCAGGGTGGATGATGTTTTCCAGGAGCATTTTTTTACTATACTGTTTAAAATCTTCTTCACACCTCGATTGCAGACAATTGATTTAATGCTCTGACACAAAAATAAAAAATGCAGTCACCTGTGGAACAGACAGGACTGAAAAAACCCTTTCAACCGTGTTGAATAGCCCGTTCTTATTGATTGAATGATATGTTCATCAAATTTAAAATCCATTAGTCTCTCTCTCTCCCCACCTCCTCGCGCTTGTAACTCACCATGAACGTCTCACAGTGTACACAAACATGGCTGCTCACTGCTGTTATCTGTGCAGCTGTTTGCTTTTAAAATCCACCCAAAAAAAAGGGATGTGGATGAAGTCATGGAGGTGTTAATGTTTGCAGTGTGGATGTTTTGTAACGCAGAAGGAGTTTAGAAACGTGGTTCCTCAGCTGTTGCTAGCAAGCTAACAAGCTATCCACTTGGCTGTTATCGGTTATCTTCACCAAACTGCTCATAAATCATCGGTGCAGACGTTCCTGTGCTCTGGAGGTGCGGTTTCGTGTGGGTGTATTTTTTAAAATGCAGCTTGCTCAAACCATTTTCCCAGGATCCCTTACCCTGCCTTTGATGAGCTAGATTTTCTTCTTTTTTCTTCTTGGTCAGTGGTTGTTTTGGGGAATATTGACCCCCAGCGAACAGTTAGGACTTGACCTCGTCCAGGCGGTGTGGTCGTTTTGAGTGAAATGCAGTGAAAGCAAACCAAAGAAAGATGCAAACTTTTTGGCCCATCTGAGCAGACTTCCGCAGATTATCCTGGTACGAATGCATTCTTATACGGGACAACGCTTGCTGGGAAGCTTGTGTTGCATTTTCAATAAAATAAAAAGCTGTTGACAGTTTAGATGGAGGTTCTCTCATCAGTGTTTTACGTTCTGCTTTGTGGCGCTCCGTATTAGTTTTGGTGTCTATGTTAACCAGTCACACACAGTCTGTTCATTCCCAGTGTTTCAGAAGATTTTTTGCTGATTTATTAACAAAAACAAACTGGAAGCATATTTTTAAGACACATGGGTGCTCCAAGGTGCAAAATGCAGCTAGTCTGTTTCCCTGCATTAGCCGGTAGTGCTGCTGGATCGGATCATCTGGTTGCATCTTGTTAGCATTTTGGGAGAGGAATTTTAAAATATGGTGTTCTGTGGAGTTTTTGACAACAATTTCAGTTTTCAGTAGTTGCACTAGGCAGAATGCAACAATGAAGCTGGGCAGGCATTCATTTCAATTCATATGTTGGATATTTTCTTTCTTTTCCAGCTTCTCAGGACTAATGTCTGCCTTTCCAGAATTTTGTTTTATGAGAGAGAAGTTTTCTTGATGAGAATGAGGGGTTGAATTTAGTGGATCTGTTGGTTTCCTTAGCTCAGCAACTTTTATGGATTGACTTTATACAAGCACAGTTGTAGCGAGTTGGATTAACTTGGATTATAAATGGATTTGCTGCTGTGTTTAAATTTGGTGTTATACACATTTTGGTTGATTCATGCTTCTGTTTTCATCCTTCCTGGTTTCCTTTTGGCCTTTTTGTTAACTTTCTTGTTCCAGAGCTGAGTACCGCTTTTGTCTACTTCAGCCTCCATCTCGCTCTCCTCTCCTCTCCTCTCCTCTCCTCTCCTCTCCTCTCCTCTCCTCTCCTCTCCTCTCCTCTCCTCTCCTCTCCTCTCCTCTCCATCTGTTTGTCTCCTCCAGGCTTGCCTTGTCTTTGTACAGAGCTCAGCCTCGAGGGAGGCTTGACATTTGCAGCGACGTGAAAAAGGTTCACAGGTGAAGTGACTGGACCTCAGAGTGGAGGACGATAGCACAGAAGAGAACTTGCGTGCATCACAAATGAGTCCTTTTTGACCCGAAGTACCCGCTCCAGCAAAGTTTATGCTGAAACCTTTGGAGGATGTAGGCAGGGACATGAGTTTTCTAGCTTGTAGCTTCATATTTGAAACTGCAACAGCAGTACAAGGACAAACCAGATCTAACAGTATGGATTATTTCTGCAAGTCTGATAGTCATAGTAAAATTTACAAGTCCAGGACAGTCTATCTAGTCTTTAGTCAGTTATGGAGCGAAGACTTAAAACCAACTTGCCTTCAGGGAGCCACTGTGTGATGGCCTGATCAGACAGTTGCAGCAGTACTTTAATAATGTAAAACTGGATTGTGGACACGGAGAACTTCCACCCGTTTTTATCTGCCTGAGGATTTTATCTGTGAAAAGTGCTGTATAATATAAATAAATGTGACTTACTTACACCCTCATCTCTGTGATGAGTAAGGATTACAGTAATATGATTGGCTCTTGAGAAGGTTTGTTAAATGTGGGATAAATGTTTTTGTACTTTTGTTTTTAGGCCTGGGACGATGATCAATAAATCAATTAATCGCACGATAAATGAAAATTAACTCAATTATTTTTCTGGCCTCAATAAATCGCCATCTGCATGCTTGTATTTTTCCTTGTCGCTCACCTCCAAACACATCCTTTTTTATTTCATTTTTTGTTTTTTGTTTGTTTATTTAGGATATTTAAATGTTCTGGTTCAGGATTCCAATGTGAAATAAAAGGTGAATTGTGACATTTGAAAGGACGTACTTGTATTATTATGATATATTAACATTACATGAGTGGGTTTTTTTTTTGGTCTCTGTAATGCCAACAATAATATCGTTTATCTTCAATAATTTTTGGGACAATATATCATCCAGCAAAACTTTATTATCCCAGGCCTATTTGTTTTAATGTTATGTTATGTTTTTATTTATTTATGCTTAATAATGCACAATATTATATGATATATAAAATATGATATATTTTTTCATTTTATTAATTTATTTGGTAGGGACAGCTGTACAGTAATATAACACAGAAAATCTTCTAAATACTCCAGATGTAGCCGTAAGGCTAGTTTTCATCTGTTGTCCCTACTCAGCATGAAGCGGCTCCCTGAAATAAAGAAATGCAGAAATATTAAACTGTGAATAAAACAGTTATCAATATAAGTAACCAGTTTATAACAGGCGCCGTTTGGTGGTTAACCCATGCTGTTTGTTTGTTTGTTTTCCTTTTTTTTTTTTTTTTTTAACCTGTGGGGCATGGGAACAGCATAAGACCGCATCCACCGTCCAACATTATGACGTCCCCTTAACTGTTGGATCTCTAGCAGTTTTTTCTAATTTTGCTCAGATTTATCAAATTTTCTGACCTGCAGTAATAATGCATTCCTGAAATCTCGCAAGATATCATTTTATTATGAAATCTCATGAGACTTCACAAAATACCACAAGATTTCGTAACAAGACTATTAAATCTCGCAAGATTTCAGTAGTAAAATGAATCGATATCGCATTTTTAAATATAGATATGATATCGGCATATGAAAATATGGCAATAACTGTGTATATTTTTTCCAACCTCTATTATTCAATCTGTCTGGAAGAAAATCTTCCCCAAGACTTTCACAAAGAAATCATAAAAAATCAGCCAACTATCTTTTTAATAACTTCGATTTAACAAACATTTCTAACCAGTGTTTTATCAGTTCCATCTCTGCGGTGGAGCGATACCTTTAAGCTCAACATGTTTCAATACTAAAAAAAAAACAGGTGTTTGATATAAAATGAAACTTTCAGACAAATTAGGGTTGAAATACTGGTATATATCGTATATCGTCATATGATATTTGTTCCATATCGCCCAGCCCTAATACAAGTTACTAAGCTTGTTCCAGCTCCATGGTACACGTTCCTGCTGTAGATTCCTCATCTGACTCTGCTGACATCCTGAAACTGGGAGCTGAGATTGACTCCTCTTGTGGAGTCTGGTTCCTCTGGTTCGAAGCTGTGAGGTCTTTGCAGGGACAATGTTGACACCAAACATCAGGATGTAGAGTTTAGTGTCGCCAGTCTGACAGCTTGCTGTGACGAGGAGGAGGCAGTTCAGCTTGAGTCACCGGAGCCGCCTCTGGATCGGTGGATGGGTTTTGTGAGTGGGTGTGGAATTTCTCACCCACATTCAGAAACAGCCTGTAAAATAAACACCGGATGGTGAAACGGAGAAATCTGAACCTTGCTGCTCGCTGAACCAGCTTCCTGAAGTCAAGCGTTGCGCTTTGTTACGAGTCATGCTGATGAGTAATGTGGCAGGAAGAACCATAAAAGCAGGTTTGATTACTTTGTGTGGATAATTTGATCAACACGATGCTAAAACGCTGCAAATGCAGGTGTGGAAGAGTTGAGACAAAAATGAGGGATGCTCACGTGATGGTACAGTAATGGCCGCCTGCTCTGGGGTCAAAGTGTCAGTGTGATTCTACCACCTGTGTGTGGAAATGAAAGTGTGAGTTCTGGCGGTGTGAAGTCCTGCTTCACCCTTTTGACGGTAAGCGGCTTTAGCCTGATCACCATCTGTTCAACCGGGCTGTGTGTGTGTACAAAGACACACACTCATTACCCACCGGTGCGCACACTTGAGCAGCGCTGCTGGTGGTTGCGACGTGGCCTGTTGCAGCCCGCCATGGCAGTGTGTTTAGCTGTGTGTGTGTTGTGTGTGTGTGGGGTGGGGGCTTACATCACCAGCGAAGCTGTGCTGAGTGTAATTTGCTGTGGGACGTGTAATTCACAGCAGGTTGCAGGTAGAGTTGAACTCGTTACTGTGTGAACTGCTGTTTTTCCCAGCCCCCCCCCCACATGACTTTATAAACATGATTTCTCACAAGGAGGTGGAAAAAAACACCAGAGACTTTTTAAAAAGCTGTTTCCAGCCACGGAAATGGCTTCATCAGTAGGGTTGCGAAGGAGAGGAAAATTTCTGGTAAAATTCCAGAAACTTTCCATGGGTAGTTAAGCTGGGAAATTTTGGAAATATTCCAAATTGGAAACTTTCTACGAGAATTAGGGGAATTATCGGGAAATTATAGGAATTAAAAAAGGCTTTATAGGAATTTCAAGAATTGAAAAGGGCTGCACAGTGGCGTGGTGCAGCCTCACAGTAAGGTCACTAGTTCAAGCGGCGGACGTTGGAGGAAAGTTTGTGGAAAAAGTGATCAAGCAGAAGTGGATGGGTAGAAGGATGGAGGGAGGGATACAAAGAGATGTTTCTGTCAGATGTTATGTTGTGAAACAAACTTGTTGTGGCTTATACAACTAGTGAATAATTTTTGCCACCAAAACTCTTTTCTCAGTGTTGTTTTTGTTGTTTCATAAAAAAAAAATTGTTTTCTCACTTTTTTGGTCAAAAGCAAGCATTTTTGATGCAACAAACCCATGTTCTACTGCAGATTACTAAAGAATGGAAAAAGCTAGAAGCAAATGTTTTTTTTTCTGATAAAAGAAGAGATTCTAAGCTTTCCTTTGGTACATTCAGTGTTTGCATTGGCATAGTACACAATATTCTGTAGCACTCCAAAAATCAGTGAAAATGCTTAAAAATCCTGGCAATTCGGAGCGCTCTGCTCGGAAAAGGTCTGGCAGTCAATGAGTTAATTCCCATGGAAAGTTTCCAACTTTGAAAATTCCTAGAATTTTGCAACCCTATTCATCAGTCATATATGGTGTGATTTCTTAGCAACAATGTTTACCTTCCATCAGATCAAAGGGAAGATGTGTGTCTTAGAAAAGGCAACAAGTCTCGGTTTGAGCTCCGCTTTCGGCCATCGTCATGTGGGCTTTTCCAAAACGAGAAGTTATGAGCAGAATCTAGTAGAGACTGAGTTGGGCATTTCCATTAATAAATGCAGTAAAAGATGTGATGAGTGGGACATACAAGTGGAGAAACAGTCCTCTGTGGGACTGAAGATCTAGTTGCTACTTATTTGGTGATTGTCTACCCCCCCCCCCCTCCCTGATCACCTAGTTAGCAGTGCTTTATTTATTCTTGTCTCATTGGTTGGGCTGGCCGGGTCCACTGAGGCTGCAGACAGCATTAAAACGGCCACTTTGCTTCCATTTGTGAGGCAGATTTCACTGTGCTCATGACTGTGTGCTTTCCAGTAAGTTTTAAAGAGCTGGTGTGAATCCAGATGTCTATTTCCTAAATACCAGCTGTGTGTTCATCATTCATTACTCTCAATTTCTTCACATCAGCAACTTCAGTCAGAGCTGCCTATAACGTACTTGTTCATATTTAATTTTAGGGTCCTATGATCCATGATCAGAGGATTACAGATGAAAAATAATTCTAGCCTTTTTAACCATGTCTGTTCATCTGTTTTTTTATGAAATTGCATTGTCCCCTTTCAAATAAACTAAACTCTGTGATGTGGTGAACACGGACTGATTTGCAGAATTTGACAACTGTAAAAAAGCGGATTATGTGGAATATGATTGACTGGATGTGCCTCAACTTTCTTCAGCTGAACAAAAACTAAACTGAGGCGATTGCTTTTGGAGACAAAGATAAACGACAGCAGGTCGCCATCTAAATCAGTCTATGCACCCAAAAACCACCAACCAGGCCAGAAATCTGGCTGAGGTGACAGAGTCCGACCTAAACTCTGAGAAACACATGAAGGTGATCACTAAATCAGCCGAATATCACTTGAAGAAGGTCTCATAGATAAAAGATCTGTTGTCCCAGCAGGAAAAACTAGTTTACCTGAAAAGCTTGTTTTAAGTGTAGTAGCGCCACCGTCTGGTATGTAAATAAACGCTGTTTCAGGTCGAACTGGAAGTCGGTCGCATATTTCACGTAAGGGCTCATGGGGGCTAGGAATAAAGTGGACACAAATAAACTTGCCTTGCCTGTAATATGCTCAAAACTGGAGCTCCAAGAAACATGGTGTGACCAAGCAGTGTCCATGACAACAAAAGCAAAAGACCCCCCCCGAAAAAACCTAAAACAAATACAGTAGTTGATGGAAGATAGTTTTTAAAAGCCCGGCCTGCCCTACAACATGCATGCACTCCACCATCATTTCATGGCTTAGTAATTATAATATTTCCAGTTATCGCTTGTAATGTGCAGTGTATTGATGACAGCACAGGAGGAAGTGAAACTGTTTCTCCAGCCGTTTATCTGCGTTCTACACATCACGTTTGTTCGTGCCGATTCCAGCCTTTCAGTTGGTGCATTGTGGGATAAATTCCTAGAATAAGCGGCTACAGAAAGTGGATGGATGGGATTATGTGCACATTGCTGCTGCAGTTAGCCTGCATGTCTATTCTTATGCACGATCAAGTGCTTCATTTATCTCTAAATGAACACACTCACACTTTCTGGTACACATATATGGACACACATTAATCCTCAGTTTGTATAGGGGTCAGTACGCTGCTTTTACCCCGGTGTTGTGGATTCAGCTGCAGCCCAGGCTTTATGTAGGAGATGTATTTCTATACCTCAACCCTGACCTGCTGACTTGTTAATTATAACCCAGAGTCGTGAACAGACTTGAGCTTATCCCTTTGACTTAATGGGATGATGCTCTCACTCTGCAGAGGCTTGATTCATGGTGAGAAGCGTCCAAACTCAGCAGTGAGGCTCTGGGTGCAGCCCTGGTTGCTCTGCATGTGCTGATCAGCTGCAGCACATGTTGTTGTGTCGGGAACAGGCGTGAACCACACTCAGCATCTGTGCTCTTCCAAGGCCTGCTCGCTTAGCATTTAAAAAAAAAAAAAAAATTATGCGTCAAGTAGTAAAGCAAGGAGGGAAAGAAGGATTTTGACTTATTCTAGCTCAGTTTAAAGGAGGTTCAACAACAGCAGCATTTTTTTTCTTTATATTTGTTTTGTTCATTTTCATTATTTTGAGCAGGCAATGATTGTTATACATTTATTTCCCCTTTATGTATGTATATATATATATATATATATATATATATATATATATATATATAATATGCATGGTCCAAAAGTAGAAAATATTATTAATCTTATTTCAATAGCCTAGCTGGTGTAATTTTCCACTTCAATCTGCTGTCAAATGATTGTAAATCTTCAAACACCCACCATGTCTTTATGTACTCTCAGGAAAACAGGAAATCATTTCAGCGGTTTGTTGAAACATGTGCCTGCATCAAATGGAGATGAGGCAAAAATGGTCTGAAAACTCTGTCCTCTGCAGTTATTCCTGTGTATTTGCCAACACATGCGATGACAGTTTGTCCCGCCTTTTTTATCATATGGTTCCAGCTGAGGCCTTGTAGATGTTTTTTGTGAAAAGAAAAAAAAAAGCAAACTGTGTGTTAAATATCTTTGTCTTCTTGTTCCTGTCAGGGGTCCTTTCAGCGTGGTGAGAAGATGCATCAACAGAGAGACCGGGCAGCAGTTTGCTGTCAAAATCGTGGACGTGGCCCAGTTCACGTCCAGTCCTGGACTCAGCACAGAAGGTGAGGGATCGCACTCCGTTCTCTGTAGCTCCAACTTGCTCGTGATTAGAACCAGAGGAGACTTTTGAAACGTTGTGTCCGTTCCACTCTGAATAAAATACAGTAGAAGTTGGAGAACAAGTTAACTCCTGACTTTGGTTAACAATTGATGTTCTACAAGTTACGTTTTTCATGTGACTGCTTGAAAAGACTTCAATCAATTTCTGGACCATTATTTCATTTAGCTGCATTTATAGGGGTTATATTTAACTTTGATTTTACTGCTTTTTTTTTTTTTTTTTTTTTAGCATTTAACACCAAATGATCTCCAGATTTTACTGGATAGATTACACACCTACAGAAATACATGCTTACATACAAGGAGTGTAAATCACAAGTGATATCATGATGCCATATTATATAGATTTTATAGATAATATGTGGTGTTTGTTTATATTACAGATTCTGCTATGATTTTGATTTAGTTTAATTCATGGGTCAAATAATAATATATGCTGATTACACAGCTGTTTCCATTCATATTAAATGACTAAAACCAGCTTAAACTGAGGTAATACAGTCTGACCTTACTGTTATTATGACTCCTTTGGATATCAGTATTTTTCCCATCTAAGTTAAATAAGACATTTTGGTTGTTGAAACAAAGCAAATGTAAAAAAAAAAAAAAAGAAGAAGAAGAAAAAAGAAAAAGTAAAAAATCCCACATTCTTTTAACGATGCATTGATTTCTTATTTTTTCTTATTTGGATTGATATTACTGACTTGACCACATTTTTTTGACCACATCGTATGGTGAGATCTTTTGGCCATTTTCCGTTCTGCATTTTCTTCTAACAGTTTTTCAAGATTTTTTTCATCTGAGAAACTTTTTTTTTTTTCAAATTTGTATATTTGTCTGTTTCCAATGCTGCAATTCCAGTATTGCACATCCATTTGTAACCTACACATTTTTTATCATGTACATATACTTCTGTTTTTTTTGCTTAATTAGTAATCTGTAAGAAGCCAGTATATAATTTGAAATATTACTGTCATAATTCTGATTTAAGTCCAAAATTTCTTCTGTTTATGGTCTGTTTCATTCAGACAGCTGATCACTAAGTAATGAAACGAGATGGACTATTTTCATAGTATGCAGCATTCTGTTTTTTCTGTCTTGACTTTCAGTATGAAATATGGAAATACTATTAAGGTAATTTAAGAGATTAAAAAAAAAAACATGCTGACTTAATCAGCCTCATCTGCTCAAGAGTTTGATGTACAGGTGTTGTGGATCACTAATCCTGAATAGGCTGCTGAGTATCGTCTAGACAAAACACGCAGAGGTCTTATCAGAAAAGTCCCACAGGGAAAAGGAGTGATGGAGGGGAGAGATTGCACTACAGATACTCTGAAGGGAAGAGTTAGGAGTGATGAGGCAAAACTATGAAGCGGTATTGAGAGGAATACAGGCGAAGAAAGACGACGTGGCCAGTCTGTAAGGCAGTTTGACCTGAGCCCATATGTGAAATATATTTAGAAAGCAATGAATGCATCACCCTGTTTTCACAGCGTATAAACAATACATCAGCCAGATGAATCTGAATCATAGAACAGAACATAAAGCAGAAGTTCAACCTCAATATTGGCTTCTTTTCTTTTATTTGAACACAGTAAATGTTGGAATGCTCCTTTAAAAGACATCTGTACAGTAATAACAACGAATAACTTAATAAACCAGCCAATGATTCTAGGTTGGTTATCACTTTATTTGCCTTGCCAGAAAAAAAAAACATCATGTCATAGTGCAGCAAAGCTTTTACACAGAATCATTATTTAGAACATTAGTTAATTATTTATGTTAATTCATAGCTTTGTGTGTAGAGTTATTAATTATTTGGTGGATCGATCACTCAATAGAGTTGGTTGAAAATTCAGAAAGAGAACAGTGGTCATGTGACCTACATGCAGGGCTTGACATTAACTTTTTTGCTCACCAGCCACTGTGGCCTGTGGTTTTCCAAAGTTACTAGTCACTCAACATTTTCACTAGCCAAAATTTTGTTGTTGAGAAAAGATGTTTAATTGGATTAAACTTAAACTAGATTTACAAACTTTTAAATGTAAATGACTCTTGTACAGATTCATATGAAGGCTACATAAAATGTTTAACACTCCAGGTCATTATCAATCATTCAGCTCTGATAGGGTTCTGTGTAAAGCTCCTTCTTTATGAAGATATGCAGCACACTGTACAAAGTAATAAAATATGTGGTTTCTTTTTGCATTTTAAAAATGGTGCAGGGGAGTAAAAACCTGAGCTGGAAAAAATCTGAAAAGAATCCCTGTCTGTTTCAGTATGTATTTACTGCAGTAGACTAAATAGGCAACTACAGAGAAGAAAAAATAAAAACAAAAGAGGCCGCTAAATCTTTTCACCCCCGCAGCCTTCATCCTACAGTCGCTGTCTGGTTAATAATAATAATAATGGATTCGATATTAAAACATGCTACCATGCACTTTTAGGATGTTTACATCCCAAACTTGCATTGATGTGTGCGGCTTTACGAGCACACCGGAGCTCTCACAAGAATTCACAAAAATTTTGCAATATTTTCGTATGCTGATATATTGACATTTAAAAATGCGGTATCGATCTATTTTACTAGCAAAATCATTTTATTTTATTCATTCTATTTAATCATTCTGCTACGAAATTCATGAAATAAAGTGAAATAGATTGATGCGTTTTTAAATATTGATTTGATATCGGCGTATGAATGATATCATGCTATTTAAATGTATTGCTATCTTTTCCCACCCCTATTTTTCAAAATGTCAGAAACCGAGAACAAAACTGCTATTTGCAATGACTGCTTATTTTTTCCAGCTTTAATATCCGTATCAATATCAGTTATCAGCCACATAAGTTTTAAAATATCAGCATATCGAATATCGACCATATTTTCAATATCATTCATCCCTAATTTTATCACTTATATTTCCTGGATAGAAAGTGAGATGCTCACACACCACCACATCTCTACTGGCTGACTCAGAGTGGTGCTTCCCAAGGTTTTTGAGCCACGACTCCCAAGATAACATGTTGGTGTTTATTACGGACATCTGTTAACTAATACAGTACAATTTATCTTTATATCAATTTAGAGGAAATCTTTGAACCTGGGCAGTTTAATACCGTTATAGAATTTAAAACCTCTTCGACCATCCTTCATAGTGATGAGGATGCGTCTAACTCAGCTCAGTCTGTTCCTTTTCCCGGTTTATTTAACTTCATCCTTCAAATCGGTGTTTCCTGTCAGGACTGAAACATTTTCATTTCACATCATGTTTCTTCCTTTCAAAAAGAAAAAAAAAGCAGCTGTGTTTTTCTGGCTCCGCACCAAACAAGTCTGACACAGTTAGAGAGCAGCTGGTGAACATAGTGGAGAGTTTAGCAGCAAGAAAGCCGGATTGTTCCCTCAGGAGCTGGTGGAGGGGAGAAAAGAGCTAAAATCCCTCTTTTTGACTTTTCATCTTAAACCAGATCTTTCCATTACAACAGATTTAGAAACCAAGTCTTAACTGAAAGCAGCACCTACTCCTTACTGATCTCACAATGACAAAGCGAGATGGATGACTTATTTTATTTGTTTGTAAATGGAAAAAAAAAAGAAGCTGTAATAGGACGCAGTAATTTGTCTTGTAATTTTTTTGCCATTTAGTGTACTGGTTCCTTTATAACATCCTTATAACAGCTTATGGGTGCATTCACAAAGCTTTTTTGATTCGAATCAGAGTCCGTTTGCTGGGAAAGTCCACTTCGTTTGGGGAGTTGCGAATGCGCAAACGGACTCTAATCCGGAACAAACAACCGGACTCGGTCAGCCTGCAAACGCAGGTCTCAGTCCATTCACGTGAACCAAAGACAGGAAGTGGACTACAAATTGCGTTGGCATTGTGGGTCAAATGTTGGACAATGTGGGTAAACCTTACGACAAACACACGTGTGGGACTGCAGTACTTTTAAAGATGGCTCGTGGTCAGACGCGGAGTTACGAGGAAGTAAAAGCTTTAATCAATATTTGATCTGATGAAAGCATATCCATCTTAAAAACATGGCTCGCCTCTGCCCCTCGCTTTCTTTTGCAGCAGCTGAAACCCTGATCCACGCCTTCATAACCTCCCGCATCGGCTACTGCAACAGTATTCTTTATGGCACCTCCTCCAATCTCCTCAGTCGACTTCAGTACATTCAAAACTCCGCCGCTCGTCTCCTCACCCATCCGAGTGATGGGTGAGGAGATGGGTGACCGAGACTCGCGGACTATGCTTTCTGAATGCGCCCTAAAATAGAATTTATTCACGAACACTGACGTCTGATTGCCACCATTAGAGATGCTCCAGTCTTATACCCGGATCGGATATCGGCTTCGATACTGACAAATTAGCTGGAATGGATATCTGATGAATGTGGCTGATCCAGCATTCCGACCCAGTCATTTAGGTTTTTATTCATATTGTATAAAATTACACTTTATTTGTTATTAAAAAAAAATAATGTGTTAATACGTTATCTTTTTTTAAAGAAAGCCTAAATGTTTATGTCAAGCCTGATGCTTTCATTCAAATGGCAAGGTATGCAGTAGGGATGCACGATATTTGAATTTTGGCTGATATCCGATATGCCGATATTTTAAAACTGATGTGACTGATATGGATACCGATGTTAAAGCTGGAAAAAATAAGCAGTCGTTGCAAATAGCAGTTTTGTTATCGATTTCTTACAAAACACTGAAATGTCGCAATATTTTCATACGACAATGTCAAATTGATATTTAAAAACGCGGCATCGATCTATTTTGCTTACAAAATCTGGCGAGATTTCATTGTTCTGTTACAAAATCTTACGATATTTCGTGAATTCTCGCAAGATTTCGTAACAGAACAATGAAACATTGCAAGATTTCGTTAGTAAAATGGATCAATACCGTGTTTTTAAATGTTAATATATCAGCATATAAAAACATCGCGAAATTTTTGTGAATTCTCGCAAGATTTCATTAGTGAAATAGATCAATACTGCATTTTTAAATGTCAATATGATATTGGCATTTGAAAATATCGCAAAATTTTTGTGAATTCTCGCAAGATTTCATAACAGAACGATGAAATATCGCAAGATTCCGTTAGTGAAATAGATTGTTACCGCATTTTTACATGTTTATATACTAGCATATGAAAATATTGCGATATTTTAGTGTATCAATATTTTTTCCCACCCTTAGTCTTTGCAAGTTTTAAAGTCTGTAAAAAAGAAGTTTTTGAAGAAGAAGAAGTTGTTTTTTTTGGGGGGGGGGGGGGGGGGGGGGTTAGACATTAGAAACAGCGGGCTGATCGGTTAAACATCGGGGGGGGGGGGGGGGGGGGGCGATATCCGACTCCCAATTTTAAGGTCGATGTAGGCCGATACCAATAAGGGGCCGATTATATTGTGCATCCTTAGACTTTGCGGATCATTAATTCAACAGTAGTATCGGATCTGTATCGGCTGATACACTCAGCCGGGGTATTGGAATCGGATATAACTGGGTCAGTGCATCTCTTGCAACCATGTTTATAAATGCATGCTGGTGATACTTAGACCTCCTCTTGTAGGAAAACGAGAAGCATTTTATATATTAATGAGATGAATTGTCTCACTACACAAAGATGTACACGGTATACACTTGTCTCCAGCAGAGAAATGTCCTTTGTTTGCCTTCAGACGATGTGTTGAAAGAGTGTTATTAATTTAATGTTTGATAACCGATAAGAGCCCTTCTTTCAGCTCAGTGGATGAACTGACTTGTCCCAATGCCACTACCAGCATCTGAAAACTGGATGAGCGTGTGCAGAAGCAGCGATTGCATCTTCTTTTGATTTTGAGGGAAAAAAACCTGCAGTACAAAGCAAAGAAAATCTACCCAAAATTAAACCCCCGCCAGCCCTCTCAAGTTAATTTTTACATAAAAGCTGCTCATATTTGATCTTATATGTGCTTATTATGCATGCATGACATTTCCAAGTTAAGGACATTTATATGTGCCTAATATTGACATTAAGAGGTGGAGAATCTGAGATGGCTGGCTGTGAGACCATGCATACATGCTGCGAGCGGAAGATAATTAAAGTTTCTCAGAGGGATTTTAGCTGTCACGTCACACAGCAGCCCTCTTTACCTTCTGTAGTTTTGTCTCACTGATCACTGGTTCATAATCCAGCAGGACGGACATGTAAGAGCATCTCTTCAGTTTACTTAAGCCTCCTTGTAGCAGTCAAAACATGCAGCGTTCCTCCGTGAAATAGCAGGGCCGGTCCTCACGCTGCAGAGTGAGACTTTGTAAGCTGTAGGTCCTGTTTGTCTTCATGGTGGGAGGTCCGAGCAGACCAGAAAATACCGCTTACTTTGAGTCACTGTGGCTTTATCTGCTTTCACGATCTATCCAGGAATAAAACCTACACCACAAATGTGCACTGCAACATCCACGTGTTAATGTGACCTGAATGGTGAAGAGGAGAAAAAGTTTAGTCACTCATGTTAAGGGCTACCACAAACTATTGTTTTTATAATTTACTAGTCAAAGACCATCTTGGCAATTAGTCGACTAATCAGATCACATGAAAATTGTAGCATATTTACAGTACCAGTCAAAAGTTTGGACACTTCCTCATTGAATCTAATGTAAAAACGTGTCCAAACTTTTGACTGGTAGAGTGTGTGTGTTTATTTCAGCATACAATTCGAGAAAAGCTGACCAGACAGAAAGGCAGACAAGGCAGCAGAAGGTACAGCGGCAATTTGGAGAGTAAAAACAAAGCTTAAAAACAATAAATGATTAATCGATTATGACATTAGTCGCTGACTATTTTGATAGTCGACGATTAATCGATTAATTGACTAATCATGACAACCCTGCTCATGTTTAGTTTGCAGTCTCTGACTCAACCTGCTGGCGAGGCCCCGAGGGTTCAGCTGAGGTTATCTTGCACTGATGCTCCTACAGCAGGAACGGTGCCAGCGGTACGGTGGCTTGTTAATAATAGTTAATAATCTCCGGCTGGGAGACTTCTCCTCCTCCATCAGCCAAGCTGTTTTGAAGTCCGCGCTGCTTGCGCTTGGTCACAGACAGACGGACTTAATCGGGTTACTTTTAACATCTTTATCATTAAAAGTGCTAACAGAAAACACATCTAAAAAAAAATAAAAAGCACTTTGTGCCTCAATGTGTTACTTTCTAATGTTGGTAGAATTGATTAATTACCTTTTAAAACTATCTTAGACCAGTATAAGTCGTTTTTATTAACAATATGCCGAGCACAGATCGATGTGGTTGGATCACAGGAATATAATCGATCCATTAATGGACTAGATCAGGGGTCACCAACCTTTACAATCCAAAGGGCCATTTTTCACCTCAACCCAGTTAATGAAGTTGTTTAGAGCCACAAATGTTCCATGGCATCTTATATTATATTATATTATATTATATTATATTATATTATATTATGACCTACTGTAGAAAATTTGCTGTCATTTTAAAGGAATCAGTTTAGTTTCTACTTTTAGGTTTTGAAATAAAAAAAAAAACTGTATAAAAAGGTTAAATTAATGAACAAAAATGCAAATGATTGTGGGATATTAAGTGAAAAATGCCCCTTTCAAACTAATTTCAAGAGAAATGGAGTACTGGTAAAGTACTAGCTTAAAAAGTACTGGTACTTTTTGTGTCATTATGTTGTGGAAATTCAATGATACATGATACTATATATGTATATTGGAAGTTTGGTCAATATCCGATATACTGATATTTTAAAACTTGTGGTAGATAACCGATATCGAGCTGGATATTAAAGCTGGAAAAAATAAGCAGTCATTGCAAATAGTAGTTTTGTTATCCATTTCTGACAATTTGAAAAATAGGGGTGGGAAAAAGTATTGATACACTGAAATATTGCGATATTTTCATATGCCGATATCAAATCCATATTTAAAAATGCGGTATCGATCCATTTTACTTATAAAATCTCACAAGATTTCATCATTCTGTTACAAAATCTCTCAATATTTCGTAAATTTTCATGAGATTTCATAACGCTGAAATATTGCAAGATTTTGTTAGTAAAATAGATCAATACCGCGTTTTTAAATGTCAATATGATATCAGCATATGTAAAATCTTGAAATTTTTGTGAATTCTCGCGAGATTTCATAACAGAATGCTGAAATATCGCAAAATTTCGTTAGTGAAATAGATCAATACCGCATTTCAAAATGTCAATATGATATTAGCATGTGAAAATATCGCGACATTCCAGTGTATTGATATTTTTTCCACCCCTAGTCTTCAGAAGTTTTAAAGTCTGTAAAAAATACGTTTTTTAAAAAAGTTGTTTTTGGTTTTTTTTTAGACTTTAGAAACAGTGGGATGATCAGTTAAATATCAGTTAAATATTTGTTAAATGTCGCTGGGGTGGCCGAAGTCCAATTCTCATTTTTAAGGCCGATTTAGGCCGATACTGATAGGGGTCTGATTAGGGCTGGGCGATATATCGATATGAAAAATATATCGATATATTTTCAAATGAGATATGGAATTGGACCATATCGCCCATATCGAGATATGGAGTTCAATATGTGTTTGTTTTGTCTTTGTATATAAATGCTGACGTTACTAGGGTTTGTTACATTTAATTCTGTGTAATGTTCCTTACTTGCATGTGCGAGTATTATTACATACAGTATTATACAGTATTTCTGTTTACATTTTATCATTCTTTGAACAGCTGAGCATTATTTCATCCGGTCTCTTTAAATTAAACTACTTGTAATGTCATATTTGGCTCTGACTGTAACAACATTTGCTCTCCCCTTGCGATAAAAATATCAAGATATATATCGTATATCGATATTCAGCCTAAATATATCGAGATATGACTTTTGGTCCATATCGCCCAGCCCTAGGTCTGATTATATTGTGCATCCCTATAGAAATAGAGAGTTGGTTCTTTTTTATTGTTAGTGAGAGCCATTGCGGAGAGCCCAAAGAGCCACTTGTGGCTCTGGAGCTGCAGGTTGCAGACCCCTGGACTAGATTAATCGTTACACCCCTAGTTTTAGAAACTCACCTGGAGGCTACTCTCTGGGGGATGACGTGCTTGCGTACTACAAAAATGAAAAGAAATGATGAGTAGTAATCCAAATAAAGAGAAACATCACAGCTGTGCTGTTTGTTCCTCATCCTAAAAGCTCCAGCTGAGACCTCACCCAATTTCCGTGACTTTGGTCTGACGAAACAGCCAGCGTGACGAGCTGCATCTGCCCCGAAGCGTGACCAGTAACAGTGCTTTTGTTGTCGGTGCATCGGCATTCAGAAAAGAAACGCTGGGAGAAAAACAAAAAACAAAAACACATCTCTTAAAAAATGCATCTGTCAGATCAACAAAGCGTCCTCCCTGCAGCATCTCAGCAGCAAAACGAAGCAGCAGTCAGATGACTTTAAAAGTCAACTAGGCTCATGAAAGAGTCAAAGTAAAGATGCAGAAGTTACGCAACCAGTGCAAAAAGTTGGTCTCTAGACCGTGTTGCCCGTTTCATCAGTGTTTCAGGGTCCAGAGGAGTTTTCTGAGCTTGGAATTCCACATAAGCTGTAATGAGCAGAATCTCTGCTGATTTTACTCACCTACATCAACATATACCAAAAGAACCACCTAACTAACCTTGAAACCTGGAAAACGTCCTCGCGTAAGTGCTGGAAACTGGAGTTTGTGTGCTCACCCACACGCTCCATGTTCAGCTTTCGGCCCAGTCATTTATATCCAGTCAGGCTTCCATCAAACTTGGCCTCTCCAGACGCCAGCCGGCTGTTCTCACCGTTGATTTGTTTTTATTTTCCCCGTTTTTGATGCCCACGGAAATCAGAGCAGTTTCGCTTCAGTGGGCATCTGTAACGACACAATAGCACTTCGCCAAACCCCCCCACGCCACAGGAAGTAGGTCAAATGCTTCACGTCTTGGCAATAGATTGGTCAGCAGAGGTCTTATGCAAACACACACACACCAGCTCATTGCATGTCAGTCTGTCCGGAGGTCTGTCTGATGAATAGGTCAGCCCTCTGAGGGGATGAGAGAGAAAAGCAAGCCGGAGAATGAACAAAATTCATCATGTGCCATCGCCTACTCGCTTCTCCTTTCCTTCCCATAATTCTCTCTCTCTCCCCACCTCTCCACCACCCTTCATTACCTTTCTGTCTCTCCTGACCTCCTCCATCTTCCTCCAGCATCAGCGCTGTATTTGCGTGGTTTCCTCTGTTTTCTGTTACACTGTGGTGACATCTTGGCCTGCTGTCTCACACATGCAGTAACACATCACACACCTTCAGCTCCGCCAGTCGGACTTTCCTCCACTGCAGGCTCTCGGTCCCTGCAGGAATAACAGGATCGCTGTACAGATCACGTCTGCTTACCACCTCCTCACTCTTTTTTTCCTGTCTTTTATTTCCTTTGAGCTCTGACTGTCTTGCTGACTCTCTTGCTTTTTCCCTCATTTTTCCCTTAAATGATCCACTAAAACAAGCCAATTTCCAAACGTCGTGATGCTTCTGTGGTAAATGGGACTTGTGCAAAATTATGACATGAGCTCCCAGTGGGGGGCTGAGTGCAGCAGTAAAGTCAAGAAGACTACAGTGTTATGTAAAAGTCCCTTATTTCTTTATATTTTGCTTCCAAGGAGCCAGATTTTCTGGTCATCTTTAAATTGGTTTGATGAGTAGTTCTCCAGGTCTTCTAAGGGTCTTTTCTTTGGACATTTGGCTGCTTTTTCACCCATTTCAGATGAATATGTTTATGTTTAGGCTACTAGACTGTGACCTATGAATCATTCAAGCATTAAAAGTGCTTCTAACTTAAGATATAACAGTGTTATCATAATAACAGGGTTTTATTTGCAAGTTGTCTATTTAAAATGCGATATTTAGGCTCTTTATTACCAGCAGTCACAGTCACCTGACACAGTGACGGCCAATATTTTATCAGTCTGATAAATATCGTGCATCTCTAATACTGTATATATCTTGATACATATAAATTTATATACAAAATAAAAATGCTTTTAAAAGTTGCTTCATACTGACTGACATCAGATAAGATGTAAACATCTACAGCCACTATATTCAACTCTTAGAGCAAAGATCCTAAATGGCCTTATTTCAGTGAGAGGAGTTCATTTTGGACGTCTGTGGTGGAATAAATTCTCAGTAAAATGTTTATGCAACTTATTTAGGATGTTTACGATCATTTACAGGCATTAACAACAACATGAGGACATTGTGTAAGTTCTTGATGTCTTAGGAATGCATGGCTACAAGTTAGTTATCTCGTTCCCACACGTTAGTAATCCATGGCCACAACTGAGGGAGAACATCTTGTGGTTATGCATTAGTGATGCGTGCACATGTTCTTCTTTTTCTGCCGATGACACCAGCAGGACTCGTAGGATTGAGATCAGGAGCTGGGTGAACTCGCTTACTGGTATCTTGCTTGTTGAACTCACTGGTTTGTTATGTTAACTTTATGCGATTATGTAGCTGAATAAATGTTAGTGTGTAACGTTAACATACCAGACACATATTTAGTCTGTTTTCTGTGCTATCATGTAGTTGAACAACTTGCCTTTCCACGTTAAATGTGTTCTTGGTCTTGCATTTTTATTAAATAGATTTCTAAATAAAAGCGACTTATACGCCACTGAAATTTTTTTTTCTTCTTCTACATGGCACATTTATTGACTGTGATTTATAGTCCGGGAAATACGGTACTTTGTAAACTTGTTGACATGAAAGTAGCTGAAGAATAGATAAAACTGTGGTCTTGTTGATGAAACTTTCTTTTAAATGAGGTAGAGATGATAATGTGGGTGTAAATTTAAGGTAAAAATGGCACTGAAAAGTCTTTTAACTTTGCCCTCCCCCCCCAACCTTGATGTTTTTATTATCAGAATGTGGGCCAAGACCATGTGGTTGTTTTCGTTTGCCAGAGGAACTATGTATCACAGTCTGATGTCACAGTTGGTGCTAATCCAGACTCGACATGTGCAATAAACACCTTTCAGTGTTTTTGTTTTGTTATTAATGAAATAGGTTGTGTTTTCCTGCTGAACATCAGATCTGTGCAGGTCTCCAGACGAGCTGATCCATTAATAGAACGTTTGCTTCCAGCTTTCTCAGCCGGTTGCAGCAGCACATGATGTTTTTAGAAGGAGGAAAAGAAGGGAGATTATTCTAAAAGACTTTGGGGGTTGCAGAACAAATGTTTTTGATAAACCAAACACAAATATAGTCATTTTACACAATTTTGCTTTTAATTTGTGCATTAATAGCTGCATCTTGTTATTTTTCAGGTGTGTGAAACTTGTTAAGTGTAGGAAGAAATGCAGTGTGATAGTTCACAAATACCTGGGGCAGTGGGGAAGTATTTAGCTGATTGGAGTTATTTTATCTTCTAGGTAAAATAGGATAAATGGATTTGCTCCACATATCCATCTGGGAATTATCCGTTAGAGTAGCTTTGGGAAGGGGCAAAAATACTGCTTAGCTGATTGGATAAGGCATCTGTCTATCACCACCTATGTTGGTGATAGATGTGCCAAATCAACCAATCAGATCAACGAAGCATACGACCTACTAACAAAGCAACAACGAAAACGCGAGCAAAAACATTTTTTCCTTTGAGAAAAGCCTTCAGAGCAGTGTTTTACTCTCCTTTCAGTGAAGAAATACTCTGTAATTCCGATAAAACTTGAGCGATAGCCACGCTGACGCTAGTTTCATCCGCTGAAGCCGCCATGTTGTTTAGACTGAACTGTCGCTTCTCGTCGTGTGACACCTCAACCCGCCTCAAAGCCAACGCTGATTGGACGTTCGTTTGTTGAACTGCTCCAAATTCTCTTCAACGGAAAGTAGCCAGACTGATCTGCGAGTGAAAACCTCAAGCTCACGAGATCAGGATGGTCTCTTGAAGCTAGCAACATAGCAACAGAGTGCCGAACTACGCTACCGTCACTTCCATGTTTTCTGATTGGTTCTCCCCGGTTCACTTTCCTCCTGTTAGTCCCGCCTCTCGTTTCACATTGGACATCAGTCTCCAGCGGAGGAACCCAGACTGACTTGCCATGTGTCTCTTACATGGCGTTGGTCAGGCTGGTTTACCAGGCTAGATGCCTTCACTCACACGGCAAGGTATACGATTCATTCATTCAACAGTATCGGATCGGCATCGGCCGTTTTCCTTTACATCAGGACATGATAAGAATAAGCAAACCGAACTGGTGGTGGACTCCTGGAAGAAGGCTTGGTGTGGGGCAGAGCTGCATGGTGTAATAACTTCAATACAAATTTATACAAAGCCTCTGTAACAATATCCGTTTTCCCTCTTTTTAAAGTTATTTTGTCATAAATTCTCTGTTGATTAAACTTCAGCTACATGATCAATAGTGTTATTCTGGTTTTGATCTCTCCAACAAACACACACACAACAAAACCAATTTAAAAGCAATGAAAGTGACTTGCCTGAGGCACTTTGGGTCTCGGTGAGGATGCTTTGGTAATTTGCTTCTCATTTGATAATGTATCACTGCAGCAGGAGTTACAGTGACGGCCATAAGCAGGAAGCTCACCACATGACATTAAAAAGCGGCGGGCTGCAGCGCCCACGGGGAAACTGTTTATCTCTGCTTTAGCGGCATTAGCATCATATCGTCGAGCTAGCCGCCGCCTCGCGCTTGTCCTCAGAGGATTCGCTTAATGTTAGAGCCCAGGCTCGCAGCGGCACACGTGGCTCGGAGCTTAATTAAATGTCACCGCATACAGAAAGCATTTCACAACAGTTTGTAGGTTTGTGCGGGGGAATGGGATTGTTTGCTACCCATCACATCTTTGCATGCCATCAGCCCTCATGCACATAAATCACCTCCAGGAGCTGCATCCAGTGAAATGTCTCCCTGTTAATGTGGAATGGTCTTCTGCATATTGAGCCTGTATTATGAAGCTGTACTGCCGTTGCTGTTTGTGAGACGGTTAATACAGCAAAGTGCAGCTGGTGGAGCATTTTGAGTAAATTGATTGAGGTTGTTTCCACGCAGAAAGGTTTAGTACACGATGTGTACGTCTCTGGTCCGCTTCAGCCTTAAGAAGCTATCTGAGCCGCTGCCAAGCCTGAATGAATAGTTCAAAGGATTGAGAGATTGAATGGAGGGATGACAGACGGATGGGTCGGAAAGATGTTCACAATGAAGGCATATCCCCACCATTTGTCAATCAGCGTTGAAACCTGCAACAGCAAGAATGAGTTGTGACCTTTTCAGCTGATATCAGTGAATAACATCCTGCTGGACGGAGCAACACATTTCTGCTGGATGCAGGTCGGGCTGCCATGCACGAGTCTTTATAATTGAGCTGTCACTTTAAAGGTAGAGTCCAAAGTTTCCCCCCTGAAAATAAACGTTAGACTTGTGCAAGTGAAATCCGTCTCAAACCGCGCCTTTGGGCCTCTACTGAATGCTGTGGTGAGTTTGAACGCAACTCCCTCTCCTCCTGTAATTCGCTCTTTTGCTTTGTTATGGTCTGGTCGGGACATTTCTGGGTGAATTTCTGTTTATATCATCAGCCAATGACAGAGCTAAGGACATGACGCTGCGTATGAATAAGCTCATGATTGGAGCAGATGCCAGTCACTCGAACTCTTGAAAGAAAAAAAAAAAGAGAGAAAAACGGCAGATACACCGAAGAAAAGGTAAGGGCTTTAGATAAAAACCAGGGTTAATATTGGTTTGGCTTTTACAGCTTCTGAGCTCTGAAGGAGAGGCTTGAAGCTGAATAAGCTGAAGAACGAGGGGCGCTCAGTTTGAATACTGTTGTTTGCAAACAGAAACAGAGGACTCTGGACTCTATCTTAAAGGTGCTATGACATCAAATTTCACTTTTCTGGGGTTTTGGGTGTATAATATGATCTGTTGTGCACTGATGAGGCCATGTGAATGTCCAGAGTGAGAATCAAAGTTCCTGTTTATGGTCTGTCAGCTTTGTCTCTCTGCTCAGAAATGGTTGAATCAGACAGCAGGCTATCATTCTACGTAGTTCTATCATTCTACGTAATTTAATTGCTCCAATAAGAGCACACTATCAAGTGCTCCCGATTACACAGTGTCCCTTTAAAAGAAAACTTCTGCAGCAACACTGAGGGAGGCGACCACAACGTTGTCATTACCTGTAAGTTTATTTATTTTCTAAATGCTGTCTTGTCTGATAAACGTAGCTCACTCTGTCTGAAGTGCCCATGTTGCTAGCAGTTAGCCTTTAGCAAACTCCAACCGCAGCTTGACCTAGATTCTCCAAATAAGGTCATAGCCAAATAAGGTGTAGCCAATCAAAATGAAGTCAACGTGGTCTCCGGGTAGAGCTCCATATCATCACCGGACCCAACTGTATTACTGAGGAAGTGAGGTCTGGCGTTTCAAAACAATACTCCGCTGTAAAAAATGCCGTTTTTTTCTTTGGAGTATTTACATATACAGTAATGCCAACAACATAAACTAGTTTTTAACTGCTATGTCATCACTCCTTTAATACGTAAATTAGTCGTTATAAATGAATTAAATACAGATCCCTCCAAAGTTAAACCCCTTTCCTTGTCTTGCAGTCTGTTTCATGTCTTCCTGTTTTGATTCAAACAGTGTTGATATTAAAGGAACGCTGCGTGTCTGCATGAAACTTGTTTTGAAGTCCACCGACATTCATTATTGACATTTCTGGGCCTGAAACTGCCCTGGAGCATCTGGGGTTGAGATGCTGAGGGTTCCCCGCCGCACTGCACAACACCATGGCATCACACCCAAAACTCAGGGCCTGAAATTCTTACTGTAATCATCGATTGGCCCCAAAACTCGCTCTCATAATGCAGGAAATCCCTGCATACATATGGAGCGACGCGTAGCGCTGTCCCGATCCCACTTTTTCACTTCCAATACAGATACTAATGCCACAGGTAAAGTATCGGCGATGCCCGATATCGATATTTAGCTCTGTTTTGGGCCAGAAATTCTGCATTTTGATCTAATAATTTATTTTATTCTTGGTTTATGCTCGGCGGGCCCCCATTGCTAATCAAAGCCGCCCACATGCGGCTGCACTCCAGCCGCGCTCCAACCTCTACGCGCATCATCCACACCAGCTGTCGGACACCCCCGCATCTTTGCACGCTGAGAACACGTGAGAACACGAAGAGTGTGAAACTAAACTGTGGCGCAACTGGAATTCAGCACGCTTGAATCAGCAGCAAGGCTTTGAAGATAATAAATTAAACTTTTTTAAACAGTATTCTTGGAGGGTGATCCATCACCATTATGGGGGGGGCAGCGTGATATTGAACTTGGTGTTGAGTACTGTGGAAATTTACTGGTTTTGGTATTGGCGACTGAATTCTTGGTATTGTGACAACACTATTTTATAAGTAAATATTTAATATTATTGGTAAAAAAAAAGAAACAGCTGTTGAGCATTCCAGCTTCTGCTTTCAGACCGTAGTCAGGAGACAAAGGGATGGTGGTTCCTCTGGGGCTGCAGCTATTTTTGTGGTTAGCTCCCATCACTTGGGACTCTGCGTGCAACCAGAGGAGCAGTATCTCATAGCAAATCTTGTATATTCAGCCCTAAAGGGCCAGTTTCCTGGTCTCAGTCAGACATGCACCTTCCCTCACAACGCTGCAGCTCCCCTCATACTGTAGCTCCACCACTGAACTGCTCACTCTTAAAGGGACCGAGCCATTCTCATGGCAGTGCTGTAAACATGTGGAACATAATTCTCCTGCATCTAACAAGTTGACCCTCACAAACAGCCGTCTACATTTTGTGCTATTCCAATCATTAACATGTTTTCTTTCACATTTTTTGCACATCCTTATTTAATATCTGAATATTTCTGCATCTTATTATTCAACTTTTATTTACCATGTTAATTTGTTTGTTGTGTGTACAGGCGTCCTCAAAATGATTCATACCCTTCAGGCTAAATTGACAATAGTAATTTACATAACAAGAAACTAATAATAAATAAAAATGGAAAAAATCATAATTTAGTGAATTAATGCTTTTGAATTGTGCTTGAAAATAATGATTATGATAAACAAACTAACAAAACTATCCCAGTCACATAAGAGCGCCTTTCCCCACGAACAGTCCACCAACATACCTGCCAACAGGTGTAGAAAACACCTGATTGCAGTGATTGCCACAAAGTGTTGTGCAACAAAATTTTAGCTTCGGAGCCTCATCATGCTTGTTTGCGTGTTTCATTTTGCGTGCGTTTTGTTTTTAATATTTTGGTGAAGGACGATTCAAAATCAATGTCATGATTTTCATAGAATTTCCATTCATTACTTTGGTCTTTTTCAACGTATTTCACTGGCAGCTGATTTTTTTCTTCTTCTTTAATGGAGGGTATGGGTATTTTTTGAGGACGACTATAGATCTGTACATTTTGTTAACTGGATTATTTTGTTTTATTAGTATTAGTTTACTTCAGTAGTTGTTCCTACAACCCCTAATTTCAATTAAAATATTTACCTCCATCTTATCGACTAATTGATTAGTCATGAATATCTCACAGTCAGACTTTAATTCAATTCAATTCAATTCAATTCAACTTTATTTGTATAGCGTCCATTCATGACAATGTCACCTCAGGGTGCTTAAACAGACAGAAAAATTCAGGTCACATTCATAATAACCTAGTTAAGGAAACCAACAGATTGGATCGAATCTTGACTTGACCCGGTCCAATCCCCCATCCTGAGCAAGCACGGAGGGGTGGCGACAGTGGGAAGGAAAACACCCTTTTAACAGGGAGGAAAAACCTCCGGCAGAACCCGGCTCAGGTAGGGCGGCCATCTGCCTCGACCGGCTGGGGGGAGAAGACAGAAAGGGAGACCAACAAACACTGCAACGTTATCCAGGCAGATCTGCTGAGAGAGGAGAACACAGTTAATGATGCAATACTGTCACAGGTTTCTACATGGAGAGACAGAGATGGTGGGAGAGGAAGAGCCCAGTGCATCATGGATGTCCCGCAGCAGTCTAAACCTATAGCAGCTTAACTAAGGGAAGGCTAGCCATCCCTAACTATAAGACTTATCAAAAAGGAAGGTTTTAAGCCTGATCTTAAAGGTAGAGAGGGTGTCTGCCTCCCGAACCTGAAGTGGTAACTGATTCCATAATAGGGGGGCTTGATAGCCAAACGCTCTGCCTCCCATTCTACTCTTAGAGACCCTTGGAACTACCAAAAGGCCTGCAGTCTGAGAGCGAAGTGCTCTGCTTGGAATATATGGAACTATGAGATCTCTAATATATAATGGAGCTTGGTCATGGAGAGCTTTATATGTGAGAAGAAGGATTTTAAATTCTATCCTGGATTTAACAGGGAGCCAATGAAGAGAAGCTAGAACTGGAGAAATATGATCTCTCCTGCTGGTTCTAGTCAGAACCCTGGCTGCAGCATTCTGGATCAGCTGGAGACTTTTCAAGGCATATTTGGGGCAGCCCAATAATAAGGAATTACAGTAATCCAATCTGGAAGTAACAAAAGCATGGACTAGTTTTTCTGCATCGTCCTGAGATAAGATGTTCCTAATTTTAGCAATATTACGTAGGTGAAAGAAGGCGGTTCTAGAAACCTGTTTTATATGGGAGTTGAAAGACAAATCCTGGTCAAAAATGACTCCAAGATTCTTCACTGTGGTGCTGGAAGCCAAATTAATGCCATCCAGATCAACTATAAAGCTAGATAATTTAGTCCTGAGTTTTTCGGGTCCAAAGACTATAACCTCGGTCTTGTCTGAATTTAGAAGCAGAAAGTTCAGGGTCATCCAGGTCTTTATGTCACTAAGACATCTTTGTAATCCAACAAACTGATTGGTTTCATCAGGCTTCATAGATAAGTATATCTGAGTGTCGTCTGCATAACAATGAAAATTTATGCCATGTTGTCTGATGATATTACCCAAAGGAAGCATATATAATGTGAAGAGAATTGGTCCGAGCACAGAACCCTGGGGAACTCCATGAGTTACTCTGGTGTGTGATGAAGACTCGTTGTTGACATTAACAAACTGAAATCTATCAGATAAGTATGACTTGAACCAATCTAATGCAGTTCCGCTAATTCCAATAACATGTTCAAGTCTCTGTAGCAGAATGTTGTGATCGATGGTGTCGAATGCAGCACTGAGATCTAACAGGACAAGTATGGACAGGAGTCCTTTATCTTTATAAAACATATACAAAATATTAAAGGGATACCATGTAAGTTTTGGCTACTTGGGGCACTAAACCTACTGTATAGCTTCCCACAGACCACACAGCTGTCGTTAAATGAAATAATCTCTATTCGTGTTTTGGATTCGTGTTTACAGACCACTTTGATCAGCTGATGATGAGGTCATTGAGCCATAAAGCAAAGTGCTCCAGGTCACATGATCCAATGAGAGACTGATCTGCTCCTGCAAGGTTACAGTGTCTGGTTTTTGAGGAGGGCAGCCCCCCCAGAGCCCCATACTTCACATGTATGGCTGCACATGTGCAGGGATCAGATGGGTGTTGCATCCCACAATCATAAAGAGAAGTAAACCATAAAACTGAACAAGGATATTTCCTAGGGATGCATAATTATCGGGCCGATAACGGGAAATTATTACGTCATTCCAATAAGTCTGATATCATGACGACTTGCCCCGATAACTTATTTCCCATACAGTTGGAATTTTTAAGATCAGGCATGCAGAAGTTGAAAATCCCAGTTTTAAGCTTTTCGCGCTGCGATATTGCGATTGGGGAATAAAAAGCTGCTGCTTCACAGGGGAGACCCCAAACTGCTTCCAAGCCACTTTCCCTTCTTATTTTAGACAAAGCACCCCATACAGCTGGAATTTTTGATTTGGTATAATTAGGTATGTATGTGTGTTATCAGTATCTGTTACCGGTATCGGCCTTTAGGAGCTGAAATTTACCGGTATCGATTTTAAAATAAGTTATCGTGCATCCCTAATATTTTCACAAAGAGTAACTAAATAAGTAAATATTCAATTTAATTGGTCCCTGTTGTCTGTCTGTTATGGATCCTAATATTTATTTCTGTAGAACTTTTCTGATGAATTTCTGTGGCATTTCTGGAAGGTTTGGATTTATAATGATGAGATAAAAATGGGTTTCTCTTTGATGCAGTTGTCATAGATGATTAGTTTTGCTGCAGTGCTCGACTGTTCTGTAGCTGTTCCGTCTTCAAGTGGCTGAATTTGATTTAAAGACTTTGTGATCCTCTGGTGCACGCCGCTCTGTAGATTCTTTAATCCACCTCTCGCTTTATTCATCCCATTTTACATGACAGATCAATTTTCTATCTGAGACGGGGACAGATTATTGATTTGTCGTAGTTGTCTTCCCCCGTCCTTGTACATGAGTGTCATCACAAATCTGCTTTTATCAGACGCTATCCAGCTATTTTATTCGTTTTTTTCCCCCCAGTTTTTGTCCTTTAAAAACAAAGCGAAAGTTTTCCCTGCTTCATGTCTCCAGAGGGGAAGAGTTTTGCTTGTTTATTTTATTTATTTATTTCCCCTTCTGTCATTTTTTCCCCAGTGACTCTGCTAAACAATCAGCCCACATTGTGCTTTTCAGCATCAGTAACCCCCTCCATTAACCCTCCTTCTCATTAGGAACCAATTAAAGTGGTCGATGCAACTCGTCTGACTGTAGTACAAGGATCCAAAATGGATGGATACAAACTGCACCTGAAGCGAAGGAGAGCTGAGACTTGTTGCCAATTTGCATATGAGACACCCCTCGTGCTGTGGTGTGCATTTTCCATTTATAACCTCAGACAGCCCTGAGGTAGGCAGGATTGTCTGAAACAGAAGGGAATTTTCTGAGCTGCAACCAAAATGAAAGCTTAACAAGAAGTAGCTAAAGTTTTCTTTGTCAGGTTTTTCCCACATCACGTCTGGAAAGATGCGACTCTGCAGCTCCAGGGTTTTAATCCAGATCCAGTCGGTTCAGTCCTGCAGCGTTTCCAGCTTAGTGAAAAAACATGTCCATCCCACATCAGTGCTCCAGCTTTCTGGTTTAAGAAAAAGAGGAAAAAAGAAAGAAGAGAGCAGAAAGAAAACTGAGTTAATAGAATAAATAAAAACAAATGCATGCTGTATGCTGAATCTTTCATGTGCTGCATATCTACAAAACCCAAAACCACCTCATCTGCGTTCACTCACATCAGCTGCACGTCTTCATGAAAACATCCAGCATGTGATCTGACAGTGTTTGAAGATGCGGAAACGCAACCGCATGTTCACGGTGAAAACCATCCGTCACTCAGACAGGTCCTCGTTAAACACTTCTAGACCAAATACCAGCTTTAGAGCGGAGAGCGCACGTCTCTTTTTAGGTGTTGATTCCTATTGTAATCCAGCAGGGTTGCTCAGTTCGGTCGTACGAGGGCCACAATCCAGCAGGTTTTCCAAGTCTCCGTGCTCCAGTACAGGTTATGAGTCATTGTGCAGAGTTTGATTGGCTGTTGGATCTATTTGATTTGAGTCAGGTGTGTTAGAGCAGGGAGAGATGGAAAACCTGCTGGACTGAGTAACTCTGATACACAGAATGATTAAAGAGCTACAATAAAACATACGGCATGTTTATTTCCATCTATAGTTTCATGTTTATATTCGGTTGAAGAGACAGAAGCCAGAGGAGAGTTTGTGTTAGGATGTGGATGGGTTCATACGTGTTGTTTTTACCTACTAAAACCTGTGTTTTTAAAATTGTTGGGTAATATTTGATTGGAGACTTTTAATATGTAAGCACTCTGTGCTACTTTTTGTATGAAAAGTGATTAAAAAATAACATTTGGTTTAATGATAAATTATTTTCAAAAGAATAAATCAGGAAATATAAGAATTGATCAAAAAGGGGAATAAATACAGTCATCCTCAAATTTTTTCATACCCTCCCATCAAAGAAGGAAAAAAATCAACTGTCAATGAAATAAGTTAAAATTGACAAAAGTAGTAATGAATAAAAAACATATGAAAATCATGACATTTACTTGGAATTGTGGTTCAGCAGAAATGATTTAAAAAAAATCATTATGGGGCTCCTAAACTAATATTTTGTTGAACAATCACTGCAATTAAGTTTTTTCTTTTACGTCCAATCAGACGTCTGCACCTGTTGACAGGTGTTTCGGCCCATTCCTCATTGACAAAGTGCTCTAATTAGTCTGGGACAATTTTGTTTGTTTTTTTAAATGATTCTTTTCAACCACAATTCAAATTCAGTATTTTTTTTGTCTCGAGGTTTAAATTCAGTAAATTTTTATTATTACTTTTTTAGATTCTTGTTATTATAATAACTATTGTAAATTTAGCCTTTTTAAAGGGAGGATAATACATTTGATGGTGACTGTACATTTGCAAAAATATGAACATCGCTATGTCCTCTACATTTATTTAGGAGCAGTAGCCTGCCATTCCTAAATTCCCGCCGCTGCTTCTTCATATTTCTATTTTTTTTTAAGTTGGCATACACCTCCACTGCAAGCCTCCATCTTCACAGTAGAGTCTTTCTGTGACTTGAGTTCTCGCCAGCACGACGGTCAATTACATCGTAGGGGTGTGACGCTACACTCAACTCACGAGACGAGACGTTACACAATATTGGGTCCACGAGGACGAGACATGATATTTTCATATTACTTTTAAGGAAACTAAAATGGCAAGTATGGCTTGAAAAAATCTGATGTCTTATACAGTATAACAGTCACAAAACAATTTACAAATTATTTAAAAGTTGCATCCATGCATGACTAAAGTGTGAACTTTCACACCTGAACTCCTACCTACACATAGAATTAAATTTCTTCTTTTTTAGGTGCAAAACTGCAGCCAAAGTACAACTCTGTCAATATACAGTCAGAAAAGTGCAAACAGAGACACTAGTTTGGTTTTCAGTCAACAGGCTACAATTTGCTACAGTAATTTTAAATATATTTTGTCCACACTCTTCATTAATAGGCATTAATATCTGATGGTAAGCCATGGTGAGACGAGCCAGTGGATCTTTGAACGTGTTATTTTCAGTGTGGTTCATGGAGCAGAGGTGCATGCAGCTGCTGCAGCTGGGAGCAGAAATGCTGCTGGGTGAGCCTCTGTGTTTTTGAGGGGGGGGGCTGTTGGAGCACCCGCTGTTTCAGAAGAGTAAACAACACTTTCACATCAGTCTCCAAAAGTCTCCAATACCACCAGAAAATGTCCCTAGACTTGCTGTTAATCGCTTTTTGGGGAAAAAGAAGAGTTAGAGGGATCTGAAAACTCACTAGCTATAGCAACAAAGTTACTAAGTTAGCAGCACTGCTGCTCTTCTATTGTCAGTTTCTGGCAGATTTGACGTTGCAAAGGTGCATTACTGCCCCCTACAGGTGACACACAACTTTTTGCTTAAACAGGAAATCTCACCAAATTTAATCTCGCCCTACTACACCGTGTTTCCTCTGCATTGACTCAGAGATGGCAGCCCTCCACGGCTATATTGTTAGCGACGGGTCTTCAAAATGGCAAAAACGAAACAGTTTCACATGGACACCGTCAACATTTTCTAATTGAAGCTGCATTGCTGCCTCCAGAAGCGCAGCAGCGGCAAGATACTCTGCTGTCTGAAACCCTCCCTGTGTGAGGTGACGTGCCTCAGAGGTCAAAGCAAAACCGCAGCGCACACAGCCCTGATGTGAATTGGCCGTAAGGCTCTCAGGATATAGACTTCATAAAGAAGGAGGATCAAGTTTCTTTTTTAGCGGATTCTTTCCACCATTAAATCAAACCACCTACATTCCCAAAATCAGCTTCTGATAATGCTAAATTGGGATTTTTAAGGCCCTTTCAGATAGAACGCGACAAGCGCAGGCCGACTGCGGCAAACCCATTCATTGTGTATGTGGTACCGCCGTGGCAGCGCGTTCCGCCATGCCGCAGAGCACTGCGGCGCACAAGGTGGCCGCATGCCGCCGCAGTGCTGCTGCACCCGAATTGAAAAATTTTCAATTCGGCCGCAGCGCGCTGTGACGACATCCTGGTGCGTCCAATAGGAGAAGCCAGTTCGGGGAAAAAAGTGGTCCTTGTTTAGCCTGAAGTAAACCTGGAAGCGGTCTGTGCGAAAGAATGCAGCTCCCGGACGAACCTGAACTCCCCCAAGTTCTGCCTTGTTATCAGGATCAGGTGGACCCCCACCCTTTTATCTGCTGCTGATCTTCTTCTCCTCCTCTGGAGCAAAGCTCTTTGCTGCGACGATGGGGAGGTACATCTCTCACAACAAAGCGTGCTGGGGAGAAAACACTTCGTGGTCTGTCGCTTAGCAACGCGTGCCTGACGTGCTCGCTGCTGCTGTGCTCTTTCGCCGACTCTGCGCCCTACCCCGCGGTGAACGCTGTGAAAAACGCGTCCTATCTGAAAAGGCCTTTAATATGATTTCGTTGTTTTGAAAATTAATGGGTTAATTTCACAGATTAAGTTCTCTGTATTAGCACGTTACTTTTCACAGGCCTCATTGATTATCTATTTTATTTGTTTTACAATGATCTGGCAACCTCCTGAAATTATCGTGGGACCCTCAGTTTGAGAGGGGCTGATGTAAGCTACCAATAATATATACGCCACCCACCCAGCTACACCACAGTTACAAAGTTTTGTAGAAGAAACACTGTTCATATACAAAAATATGACAAAATAATACACATTTTTTAAAAAATTTTTTAAAAATTTGAAATATTGAAGCAAAAAAAAAAGAAAAAAGATTAATGATAATTTTTCGACTTATTTTCACATTTCAAATACTATTTTTTAAATATATTTAAGATGTAATGTAATATACTATAATGCTCTCCAGGGTGTGTCCCTTCTTGGATCCGCCCAGCCCCACCAGCCTGAATGTGATTAGGCAGGTGTAGAGAATAGGTGGTTAACATTAGGGCTGGACGATTATGGAAAAAATTATAATCACGATTATTTTGACTGATATTGAAATCACGATTAATATACACGATTATTAATTGATTTTATAAAAAGTGTTTATTGAACCACATATCTCAACTTAAAATACAACTTTTTGAAAAATTAAACCGAAAATAAATTAAAAACAAGTGAAGGAGTAAAATAAGAATATTATTCAAACTAATAATAGCAATAAAAATGAATACCAAGTCTACATGCATTCCTGTTCTATGCTCCCTGCAGTTTGCTTCCTATAACTTCACCAGTCTGTTCACTACAGGATGAATTGTTTTTCTTCGATTACAGTGTTTTTATGATTGTGAAAAGGCAAAATTGAAATCACGATTAAAATTTGATTAATTGTCCAGCCCTAGTTAACATATGTTATCAATATTTAAGTTATTTTATAAGCAGCGTGAAAAAGATTAAAGCAGCAAAGAAAATGAGAGAAGTCAAAATAACAGGGAAATGCAGTCAAATGTAAAAAATAAAATAAAATAAAGTAATTCGCATGTGATAAGCCTCCAAGATTATTACTTACTGTATTGTTTAGAATTTTTTTTCCAATGACTTTTTATTTCTTTTTGGGAAATAAAGTTCTATGAAAATGTTATTTATTTGATAATTAGTCACCTCTTTATTTTGAGTGTTTCCGTCATGCCACAGCAGAAGCCTTCTCAGCACAGACGATGAAAGTAAATTTGTCTAATGTGCCTGAACTAATATCTTCAGCAGTTTGTGGGTTTTTCTGTCCCCACAGAAATGACTCGCAGCTGCTTTTTGCAGGCCAGATTCCAGTCGCTCTGTTGAAAGAGAATAAAAACCCAGAAATGCAACATGCTGTATTTGTCTTTGTGTGTGTTTTCAGACCTGAAGCGAGAGGCCAGCATCTGCCACATGCTGAAGCACCCCCACATCGTGGAACTGCTGGAGACCTACAGCTCAGAAGGGATGCTCTACATGGTGTTTGAATTGTAAGTCCCGCTAGGTCGCATCAAAAGAACACATGAGGGGGCGTGTGAGGAAGGGACGGATCGGACCTGCAGGTGAGGAGACGCAGATGTCGCAGCATCTCCAGGACAACGTGGGGATGGAGTGATGCTTGGAGAGGACATCAGTAGAGGAAGGCAGCAGGACACAGAAAGTAAAGCCTGCAGCAGTTTTATGTAATCAATGCTGATATGAAAAAGCTTGTTAACTGAGGATGAGGATGGAGGAGGGGGCGGGGTGAGTGAGCAGAGTGCAGCCCCGCATATACGAAGGGGAAAAAGATGAGATTAAGATTTCACACTCGATGCTACCTCCAGCTTTTCTAAAAGCTGGAAAGTCCTCCCGGCCCGCTCCATATCTTCATCTTTCCTCCTCTTCCAGAACTAATTCCTTTATCGTGTAATTCTGTTATCGCTGAACAGGCAAGCGCTCGGGCAGCGCGCGGCTCTATCACACAGCTCGCTGCCAGGAGAGAAAACTTTCAACGAAATGCAAGTGAGCTCCATTTAAAGGGATTGTCATGCTTATGGAGCTTTTTGTGCTCAAGTGTGGTGCACGCACAGTTGTGCACACGGAAGATGGAAATGTTCCTGAACTGCTGCGGCCATTTCAGAGCAGCGTGGATGACAGAGCAGACGTGGGAGATGAATGCAGATGGCTTCAGATGTCCGGGCTCGGTCCTCTCCAATCAGCAGGCTAAAATACGAGCGTTCACATGGCAACTGTTTGTGTTGTTTTCCCTCCCGGTAGCTTATTGATCTCTTTCCTGGACATGAGGACACTTGGTCACTTCAGGCTGAGGTCTGGCCTTAACTGAGCCGAGACGCTGTCACTGGGGTAGCCCTTTATTTAACATACAGTTTAGCTAGGAGGGTGAGAAAAAGACATCCCAAAGGGTGGTAGTTCCCAGAAAAGATTTGTGCAGTTAAAATGACAGCTTGCATCTAAAAGCAGTTGTCTTCATCCTCTTCCTCACTGAGTGAGAGCTGTGCAGCATAAATGATTGTTGCACATGCTAGGAAGCAGAATGATTGGAGAAACTCTGCTTTTCCAACTCTACCAAGCACTGCCGTCCAAACCAAACACAGTCAAACTACAGACAGTTATATGGACATAAAACGAAAGGACAAAAACAGCCCAGGTTTGATTTAGGGGTGTGTATTGGCAGGAAACTGGGGCAGCGATACGATATATTGCAATGCTATAAGCAAAAGGATATATTATAATATCGTGTTTACAGCATCAAAGCTACGAGTAAAGATGGTGTTTGTGGTAGCTGGTGGAATGAGCTGCTGCAGCGTCCTCTGTCAGAAGGAGACTCACATCCAGAGTATGAGTTTTATGTTGGGGTTTATTCACCATACAGCAGTGGTGTTAAAGAAATTATGGTGTCATTTCTAAAAATAAAGAGAAAATAACTGAAGATATTCAACTGAATCAAAATAAAATGACCACATTGTGATCAGACCCGCTGTCGCTGCTTGACCTACTTTCACTTCAGCTGACGCACCTCGCTGCTGTATTACAACCCATGGATCGTGTCTTCGATCGATCGTGTCACCGATCACTTTTTCCACAAACTTTCCTCTCACGTCCACCACCAAATCTGCTTCGATTACGAGCGGTCGCCATGTCCCCCCCCCCCCCACGACAGAATCGAGCAGACTTCCTGTGTTTTTTCAGCTTGTCTGACATGCCATCTGCTGGATGAGGTGAAAACTACGGAAATAAACACGATCAACACTTGGTTCTCTCTGACAAGCTCTGCCAGAGATTAAAACAGCTCCCCCGATTAAAACCACAATTAACGCGTAACGCGATTGACAGTTAACGTTCGGATTTGAATTAACGTGTTTACACGTGAATGGCAGCCAGTGAGTTAAAAACATTGTGGCAGCGCTTTTTTGATATCAATATGATATCACAACACAAAATATTGCGATATTTCAGTACATCAGTATTTTCCTACACCCCTAGTTTCCTTTACAGCTAATTTATCCACTTTAAGCAAACCAGACCAATGAGAACTACTGATTACAACATTGTCTCAATCTCAATGAAAACTAAATAAGCTAGTAGCAAAGAGTAGAACAAAAATGCATCACAAAACCATCAAAATATGTCTGTCATCTGCGTTTTTCTGGTCAAAAAGTTGTATTCCAGTTTGCAAAAAACTCTGCGTGAGTTTAAAAATAATCACAAAGGTCGGCACGTTTGTGAAGGAAGCTGATTGGGACTAAAGAGCTGTGTAGACTTAAGGTAACCTTTTACCGGTGAGGCTAACGGGGGAAAAAGGCTTCAGTTTGCTAAAATGCATAAAGATTGGACTCTGGAGGTAACAGAAGAAGGTCTTCTGGTCTGGTGAGTCCAGATTCACCTTGTTCCAGGGTGATGGGGAGAGAGGAGGGTGATGCAAGCATCATGCCTCGTACCTACAACACATTCACGGGGAGACGGTCTATGAGCTCATTACTTTACTGATTCCTAGATGGGCTGGGCTTCTATCTTTTTACTCAAAAGTTTATGTACAGTACTAGACAGAATAATTTCCATTTCTACTGTGTTTCAGGCAAATTTACTCTGACACAGTACTGTATATGTTGATTCTAATATTCTGTTGTGATCTCACTTGTCTCAGTTCTCTGTAGAGACCAGGATCACACACACAGCCCTGTTAACTTCAAAGTTAATTCATTTATTTAAGCTATATTGTTTCAAGGGCTGCATGGCGGTGTGGGGGTTAGCACCGCAGCCTCACAGTAGGATGGTTGCTAGTTTGAGTCCCAGATCGGGAGGGAGTTAAAACGGATGGCCTTCCTGTGTGGGGTTTGCATGTTCTCCCCGTGTATGCGTGGGATCTCTCCAAGTACTCCAGCTTCCTTCCACCGTCCAAAGACATGCATGTTAGGCTAATTGATCACTTTAAATTACCCCTAGATATGAATGTGAGTGTGAATGGTTGTCTGTCTCTCCGTGTTGGTCCCAGGGCTGCTCGATTATGGAAAAAACAATTATCACAATTAATTTTGATCAATATTGAAATCACGATTCTTCAAATGATTATTTTTTAGTTACAAAATGCATTTATTTACCTTTTTCTCTTTCAAACACTTAATTGATAATTTATACAAAATGTTTAAACTGAAAATAAATATAGACTACAAAAATGTGCCCAAATAGCTGTTTTGCAGTGTATGAAACATTAAATTAATCAAATAAATATACTTTGAGCTTTAAATAAATGCAGAAAAACACACAATTTATCCAAAATAAACAATGTATCCAACTTTTCTGCAGTTTCTCTATATTTGAAAAATAAAATAAATCTTATTAATATAAAAAATTATTCCAAAATAAACTTTAAGCTTTAGAATAATGCTGCAACATTCCAAATCTAAAATTTTTGTCAACACCCAACAAATTGACTTGGTGGGAGCCACTGAAATTAACTTTAACTTAAGAATAACTTTCAGAAGTTCTGTAAAGAAAAATGGAAACAAAACAATTTCAACTCGATTAGAGGGGTTTGGAGATCATGTGACTCAAAAATTGGGAGTCATGATCAAATTTTGATTGATTGCTCAGCTCTAGTTGGTCCTGCAACAGACTGGCGACCTGTCCAGGGTGTACCCCGCCTCGCGTCTGATAATAGCTGGGATAGGCTGCAGCAACCCCAGGCAGAAAATGAATGAATGAATGTCATTTCAAACAGAAGGCAGAAACAAAAAGCCCTCTGGCATCGATGAGTTCAGTTCTGGTTTGTATGTGTGCTGTTTACTAAAAGAAAAATAATTCACTGATTGTTTTATTGATTCATTTTCCCCACGGCAACTAAAAACTTGCACTTAAAGATATTTTCATCGAGGGCGCACCACCGTGTCCCCCGAGGCATTCAGGTCTGCTGGACCTGAGAGGGAATAACATGGTGGGGATTGTTGGTGGAAACAAGTAAACAAAGAAAAAGATGGAACCAGAATTGTTCCTGTTGCAGTCTGTGTTCTTTCGCATCTGCAGGATGGAAAACAACTCTTTCCACCGTTTGATTGACAGGCTGTTGACGGCTATGAGGTGTATTTTAACAGACGCTGAGTGAATTTATTTGCAGCTCTCAAGAGGATTTGGGAACTTGTTCTCTGTGCATTTTGATTGTGTCTTCAAAAAGCCCATCTGTGTGTTTCCTGCTTAAACAGGGTCAGTTATAAGACAGAGTTTGTCATTGGGCTGTGAAATACACGCAGATAACAAACTTCAAACTTGCTCCAAACATGGAGTTGTCGAGGAAAAAGTGATAGCAGAGAGCTGGACAGGAAAACTGGCAGCTGTTTCTGCTCCAGCCCCACAGAGGCCAGTTATAATTACAGCTTCTCCTACGCTGACCTGAACCTCCCACGTCACCTCCAGAACCAATCCCAGAAAGGCTCGATGCCGAAGCTTTAATAAGAGCGACCTTTTCTTTCCACCAGTATTCCTGCCGTGCCCTTTCCACCACGCTGCTTCCTTCTCACCGTGTCTTTATTTGTGTCTTTGTTAGCATGGACGGAGCAGACCTGTGTTTTGAGATTGTGAAGAGGGCGGATGCTGGCTTCGTCTACAGCGAAGCAGTGGCCAGGTGAGGCTTCATGTCTTAGATTTTCCTCCAAAAGAGAAATCCCTGATCATGTTTTTGTCTTGAAGGTAAAAATAAATATTTTTTTATGTTTTAGTCACTACATGAGGCAGATCCTGGAGGCGTTGCGCTACTGCCACGACAACAACGTCATCCACCGAGATGTTAAGGTATCTGGCTTCATTCATTGTCACTCTTTACTGCAGCTTCAGGTAGAGTGGCCGACAGAAGCTACTCAGATGTGCACATATAAAGATTCAAGCTCCCCTCCAGCCTGCACGGTAAAAGTCGTGTAAAGTAGCAGCAACAGCTGGAAACAGCTGCAGACTGTAAACCATCTGCAGGGAAAGGAGATAAAGCTGCTGCTGTGCCATCATCACATTCACTCCTGTGGAAAAGAACATTTCCCAATTCTAAACTTTCGATGTGGTTCTTATCAGGTCTTAAAATGCGGCAAATGCCAGCTGAGATATTAAAATCCAGAAAAGTCTGATGAAAATAGAAGCTCTGTGGGTTTGCTGCTCTGCAGAATTCAGGTTTGTTTACACACTTTAAAGGAAGAAAGACATCAGCAATGATCTTAGACTGGGTTCCCACCTGTGTTCTTTGCAAAAAGAATCATATCTACTCAATTATTGCTGACATTAATCACCAGAACGATGATCCCGAACACAGCAGAGGAAGCTGGAGTCCAGATATCAAGCTGCTGAAATGCTGTGGTGGGATTTTAGCTGCAGAAACTAATGAACTTAAACAGCAGAAGAAATGGAGCAAAATTCCTCCACAACCATGAGACTGAAAGCAATACTCAAACGCTGGGGTGTAATTAGTTTTCGCACAATGCTTCTGCATTTTGGTTCACTTTTTGTCTAATAAATAATGACACTATAATTTGTCATGTTGGACCTTGTTAAAGACTTTTTTAATATAATTTCTAGGAATTTATGCTGAGCAGTAAATGGTACAAAGCATCATCGTTCATCTGTAGTGGAAAAGCTGGGTAACAAGCTGATGCAGAGAAAAACCAAGAATATAAATACTGACATGTCAGACTGGGTTTTTGCCTGCAGTGAGTGTTTGGCTTCACTTTCAGCCGCATGTAGAAACCAGAATGGCTTAACTTCTTGTCAGTCTGCTGCTGATATCGTCCACGATGTGCTGGAGGAGAGAAAAATGGGGTGTTCCTCTGATATCAGCTGACACACCTCCTCAGTATGACCCTGCTCTCCGTCAGAGTCGCTGAAGCCGTTTTGATTCAGGGATTGAGGAGAATGAAGCCACAACAGCAGCCTGTTGTAGCTGCAAACAGCTGATTGACAGCTTCCCCGCAGGTCAGAACTCATGTCAACATTTCCAGTGTTTCTGATCTGTAAGTTTGTCTGTTTATTGTGTGGTTGTGCTTCTCTTATTATTAAAAAAAAGGGCATCAACAAAACGAGTCATTGAGCCACAACATGGTCACATTATGACGTAGGGGGGCTGAGTTTGCCTTGGTGTCCTGTTGCAGGCCATGTTGGATCATTTAGACATATTCTCATGTTACTTCAGTTCATATCCATATATTTTCTGGTACAGTTCTTCTGTGACGGCTACCTGCAGGTATCCAGATAGCGTAGCAGGTGAGAGTCCCATCTGCTGGAGCTGGCTGCCTTTAACACTTATTAAATAGTTATAAGCTCAGGCTGTAACATGCATGTGCAAATGTGCACCCCTTGTCAAGTTTAGATAAATGCGTGTATGTAAACTATTTGCATATATACTGTATACCAGGGGTTGTCAACTTTTTTTATGCTGAGACCCAATTTTTCAATACAAACAAGTCTGAGGCCCATTCACATATGAACACTGTCCTGGTTAAATTGGTTTAACTCATGGTTTAATTTGTATTCTGTTACGAAACCAAAGCCACTTCTGTTAAATGGATTAAACCTTATAAAATATGACATGATAAACATAACTAACATTTATGAGATTGTCACAAAGTCATAACACATGTTGCCTACAGTCTGTGAAACTGCTCATACAAAAGGTGCAATAGGTGGATAATTCATGAGAAAAAATCTTACATATTACAATCTTAAATAGTACATTTTGAGACAGAATAAAAAAGTGATAAAAATGGATTTTAAAAAAAGATGGAACTGTGATAAATAAAATGGTGTAGCAATAAAATACATTCAAAATAAAACGTTCAAATCAGTTAATCTTAGAATACGTATATATGGTTAGTAGAAAAACATTCAATTAAATCTCTGATTAATTTTGAACTTTCATCATAATTTTTTTTCATGACAGGCCTTTAATATAATTTTTCATAACTTTCACGACAGGCTAGTGGCTAACTGACTGTCTTCTTCTGCTATTTGAAGTTTGTTGAACTGCTATTTGACATATTAGGCTACTGCCACCCCGTGGTGGGAAGATGCATGGCAGCTGAGTTCCCATGTGTAACAGCATAGCTGGTGTCTTTTTCTGAAATTGCAACGTGTGCCTTCGCGGCCCACAGGCGCAAAGCAGAAAGTTTTTCACGGCTTTCTAGGTGGCGCTCAAGGCCCAAGCTTGGGCTGCGGCCCTATGGTTGAGAATCACTGCTGTATGCTTTTTTACCTCTATGAATGATGCATCCACTTCCCTGCTGGGTGCACATTTACAGCAGTCGTCGGCCCTGTCAGGCGCCGGCCCCCCAGAGGCAGGCAGTACCCAGGGATCAGGGCCCCAGGAGACCGAGGGAAAGTGTCTAAACTTTTGACTGGTTCTGGAAATATGCTACAATTCTTGTACGTTCTAATTAGTCGAGTAATCGTCAAAATAATTGGTGACTAATTGATTATCAAAATAATCGTTTGTGGCATCCCTAAAATACAGTGGTCCCTCACTTCTCAGGTGGAGTGAGGAGAAGGATCAAAGATCTGTTTGGGATATAAGAATAGAGGCTTGGCTGATGTTTATTTTGTGTGATTTGTAACTGAAAGGGTTCATTTCTATGAAGAATAATCTTAAATCTAATCATCTTCTAGCAAGCAGCTGACATGATGTTTGTGTGTATTTTGCAACATAAGTCATAAGAAGGAGGCACTCCTCTTCCTCCTGCTGGTTCATCAGATTTAACACTGACGCACACCACATGTAACCTGCCACGCCTCAGAAAGAGGAAGCACCCTGGCAAGTGAAAATTGAGTCACTAACTCGCACTTTCTGATGTTTTAGATGTGTGATGAACCCGCCAGCAGTTTAAATGAGAACATCATCAGTTTAGTTAATGACAGAAGTCACTTGATTCCTGCTTGATTTGGTGCTTTTCTTCATCTTCTACTGTTTTGGTTCCAGTATTTGATCCAGCTGCGGACAAAGAAATCAGATGGAAAAAGTTTTTGTTCTCTGTGAAACAGCCGAACACCTTAATGCTGAATGAATGTGGGCATGGATGCCAAAGAAGCAGATTTCATGCTCAGACGTGATGATAAAGTCTTAGCAGAAGTAGTTCTTGAGGTGAAAGATAAATTACGAAGAACTGAAGGTGAAACTGGTGCCGATGTGTTCAAAATGCAAAAGTTTTAATGAGTTAAGTAAAGAAAACTTCTGAGAAATTTTTGTAAAACTACCTATCTTTGAAAGATGATGCCTTTGAAGGATGATACATAATGCAGTCCTGCACATTAACACACCACACGTTTAAAGGTGGTGGTCTTCTACACTCACTGCCCACTTTATTACATGCACCTGCTATCTGCTTGTTAACATAATCAGCCAATCGCATGGCAGCAACACATCTAGTCATGTAGACATGGAGACAACATACTACTACTACTACTACTACTACTACTGTTACTGCTACAGCAGCAGGAGACCACACTGGTGCCACTCCTGTCAGCTAAGAACAGGAAACTGAGGCTACAATTCACACAGACTCACCAAAACTGAACGATAGAAGATGGAGAAACGTTGCTGGTCTGATGAGTCTCCATGTCAGCTCCACATTCAGATGCTAGGCTCAAAAATTGCTGGAAACATCATGAAAACGTGGATCCATCCTGCCTTGGATCAAGGCTTCAGGCTGCTGCTGGTGTAGGGGGGGGGGGTTCTTTCTTTCTTTGGCCCACTTTGGATGCCTTAGTACCAACGTGCCTACCTGAGTATTGTTGCTGACCATGTCCATCCCTTTATGACCACAGTGGACCATCTTCTGATGCTAGCTCCAGCAGGAAAATGCACCGTGTCACAAAGCTCACATCATCTCCACCTGCTTTCTGCAACGTGACCATGAGTTCACTGGACTCCAGTGACCTCCACAGTCACCAGATCTCAGTTCTCAGAGCAGTTTTGGGATGCGGTGGAACGGGAGGTTCTCATCATGGATGTGCAGTCCTGATGATGCCATCATGTCAGGATGGAGCAGTCGCCAATTAGTCAGATGATTTGATTAGTTGGAGCCTCCACTTCTGCTCAGTGTTCTGCTGCACATTGTAACGCGTTACTGTGAATGAATAATGCGACAAAATGTGGTTTTGTCGGTATAAACTGTAAAATGTGTGTCTGTGGGGTCAGATGCAGCTTCAGCATTGGCTCAGGCTGATGTTCACCACTATTATCACTGTTAAACAGTGACTGTGAGCTGTTGTCTCCAGCTTATCAGATGTACTGCCTGAGATGTGCGTCCTTTACAGGATACACACCGGGTACGACACAGAAAGCAACACATACACATGCAGCACATTTACAAAGCTGTCCTTGTTGAATATGGATCAGCATGCCAAAGCCACATCTCCCCATGCATGAAAGTCACCCAAATCATTTAAATCCTGATGTTCAGAAATCACCACATTTATCTTCCCGCTCAGCTCGCCGCAGACCTCCCCCGGTGACGGCAGCACCGCCGCGTTCGTGTGTCTGTGTTTTTGAGGATCTCCGTGTTTGTCTTTGACCCCTTCATCGCTGCACACAGCGTGCATACAAATGCACGGCAAACAGATGGAATTTATCTGGGTTGTGGATGCACGTTGTGAAGGTGAACTTTCCTTTCCAGTGTTTGTGCTGCAGCTGCGGCGTTTTGAAGTTAAAGTCAAGCTGAATGTTGAATCTGCAAAGCACAGATCCAGACTCCACCGAGCCATGTGAGAAATCTATAAACGCAGCAGAACTTTGATGGAAACATAAATCACGCTGGCACAGACCCACTCCTCACTTATCAACCGTGGTATTTCTTTTATCTCCAGGTACGCTCAGGTGAGGGAATCTCCCGTCAGAAGAGACAGAAAAAACTGAAGGATTTGGATCTTATGTGTTTTATATATCTGAGAACATAATACAGCACTTCTGCAAAAAGGCTGAAAACTTGTGCCCTCTCATCGTGTTTCCTCTTCTCGGGTTAAAGAGTTTTCAAACTCAGGTTCAGACTAGATGTGACTAATGCATAAGTCTCAATTACTGTTACATGGTAACAGTGTCTGAACATCTAAAGAAGCTGCTGGTTATTGGTTGAAACATCTCTGTAAAGTCTCACTGTGAAAGTCAGGAAGTGTAGGTGAGAAAATAAAACTACAAGTGACATGATTAGCATTGCTGTGTGTTTCAAGATAGTTTCTGTTCCCCTCAGCTTACTGCATGTCCTCATCAGACATTTGCAGCTCATCAGATGAACTTTTCTCCTGATTGACAGCAACAGAAAAAATGAAAACAGTCTGCAGGCTTTTGCAGGTACAGTATTAACTAACAGGGATGTCACACTCAGCATGGTGCCAGCCCACCTTCTTCTCACTTACACTGAGGAAGCTGCGTGTCCCAGTTGTCAATAATCTGCATTAACAAACCATAAAGAGGCTGACTTTAACACCACCTATAAAAAGACGGGTGGAGAATTAAGGTTATGTTCTGGTTAAGGCGTCCTGCAGTGGGATCAGGTCAGTTGGTTGCATAATGAATATTTTTGTAGACTGGGTTGGCTCTCATGAAGCCTGCATCACTACCGTTTCCCTTCTTTATGCTCTGGCTGTTGTGTCGTACAAAACAGATATACTTTACCAAGGGAATAAAGCTTTGTAGATATAAAGCTCCCCTTGACGCCAGAGTATTCTGTATTTTCTGTATTTCGTCATCACTGAAATACATATCAATGAGAGGGGGAACAAAGGAGGGAGAAAAGATGAGAAAGGGAAGTAAGAAAATGGAGACAAAGATGCAAAAAGATAGAAAAAAGCACACAAGCAGTTGCTACACCTGTGTGGAGAAACTTCCTACAGCCTGGGAAAACAAAGCAGGCAATCACTGGGAGCACCTATAAGGGCGGAGACACACTGGACAGACTGCGGACCGTCACGGTCGTGGCCAGAAGACGGGGTCGGGCTTATCAGTCGGCCTCAGTCTTGTCGACACGGTGAGAAAAGAACACACCGAACCGACTCCAGACTTGGGTGTACCTTCTGCACATGCACAAAATATAACGTCGCCACAGCAGTAGGCGGCGCTAATCTGTATTGTAGCCCATAAAACGAAAACCAGAAATGACGGACACGTAAGAGCTGCTTTTGTTGTGAGCAGAGAGCGAGGACTGTCAGCCAAGGTCCCCATACGATGCCAAACAATGTGTGAGAGTTTGTATTATGTTCTCTCTTTATCTGGTTTATTTACCGTCACTTTGGGTCTTCTCATTTGCTGATTTGGCAGCAAGGACAATTCTCCTCCAATGTGATTGGTCAGACCGTCGCCAACTGAGCAACTGGCCGATGCCAATTATACATGTTCAGCTGGCTGAAAAGAACACTGACGGTATTGGCGACGGCTGCAGACGGCCGACGACACAGAACACACCAAACTGACTCACAACACAGACTTCAAAGACTCCATGACGACACCAGACGGCCGAAAATCGGCCCAGTGTGTCTCCACCTTCAGAAGACTGATAAAAATGTGAATGAAAACGTAACTGTAGCTATGAGTGATGAAATCTGCAGGACAACACAGTGACTGTTTAAGCATGTGTGTCGGTGAATGAGTGCGTGTGTGAAACAGAAGGAATAAGTCGTGTTTGATGATGAGAGCAATTGTGCAAATGCAATCACACACCCCCTCCAAGTATGTTCCAGACAGGGTTGAGGGGAGAGCTGTTGCTGGGGGTGCGACTATTCACCTATCTGTAACATTTTCCAATATCTTAATCTGGCCAGGACGTAAGAAGTCTGCGAGGAAGCGATATGTTTGAAAAGACAACTCCGGTTAATAATAAATAATGAAACCATCAAACCCATCTTCTTTTATCAGACTTGTCTAAAATTAGAAGGGAAGTGTTTTGAAAGGAGTGTTTCACACATGGGCTTGTCTACAGGTGGTAGCGGGTTTGAATCCCAGGTGCGGCTTTCCTTTAATTCACCTTACTTTCCCCCCTCAGCAAATACAGATACAAACACTGACTGCTTTGCACACCCCTAATATATCTATATCTATTTATATCTATAAATATATATGAAAACTTGCACAGTAATTTCTGTTTATTGTGTTTTTAGTTAGTTATTATAACAATACATCCTTTTCTAGCATACACATGCTGTTCGGTATGCACCGAACCATTGAAATAGGGAAGTGGCAGTGATATTCAGAACTTGGCTGCAACATTCAGATTACGTGATTTGTAAAACTAGTGTTTTTACAGTAGCTGAGGAGGGACAAATCAAGGACAAACTCTGAAGCAAAGTTCAGTTTGTAACCTATACAGTACAAGGTCAAGACACCCTTGGGGGCCAGTCACACTTGGCACAGTTGGAGTATATCCCGGGTACACACAGCGATGGGTAACGTGCTTCACATTAAAACTTCAGTATGAGCGATGGTCACGGCGTGGTGCCCAGACCCAATGGCTGCAATGGCTGCTTGGTCCAGAATGATTGCGTAATTCACCCACGTGATGAGAGATAATGACGTATCAATATGCGCACCGCCTACATAGAAGCCCTGCGCCCGCTGACGGCTAGAGGAAAGCTGGCAGCGGTGCCGTACCGTTAGGGAAGTTGTTGCTTTTACCAGGAAGCCTTCAACCACACAGCCACTGAAAACTGTCACTTCCGCTTTACTTCAGCTGGTTTGTCACAGCTTTTTTGTTTTTATTCTTTTCTCCTTGTTCAGTGTTACAGTCTTCAGCTCTGCTCTTATTCACAGCAGCTTTGCTCTCTTTGCTCCCATTTATGCTACTGGTAGTTCTCATGCAAACTCATTCAGCCAATCACCACCCTCTGCCACATTCAGGGCTCAAAAATGAATCGGAAAATGGAGGGAATAATTTGAATCTCACATATAAACATATGTAGAATATATTTATGCTGCATTCACTTAATTCTAAGGCCCATTATTTTTAACTTGTAGTGAACGAACCAATTTAACTGAGTCATTAATTTCGCCTGTTTCAGTTGATGAGAAGACGACGATGCATTCTCTCCATCATTTCTCTCGGGTCAGACATGATATCAGATTCTGGAAACATCAGAGAGAGCGTTCACCATAGTTATTTTACATCTTTTTCCTGTTGTGTCACCGGACTTCTCACACTATCACTGGCTGGAGCTTTTTGCTGACTTCATCTGGAACAATACATGGAAACATAAAAGACAAAGTGCAGCTGATGTTTTTGCATAAAGAGTAAATAACATGAAGCTAATTCACAGCTCTCGTGTCTGGTTGGGTCACTCAGAACATCTCTAAACAGTCTGTTGAATCCCCACACGGCGCAGAAACACTCAACAACACTTTTCTCTGGCTTTGTGGAGTAAATAAAGCCAAGCAGCTGCTCAGTTTCATCCGCCGTAGCAAAGCACAGACAAGGAAAACAGCCGGATCCACCACCACTCTAGACACTCTTGCCGCGCGTCAGCAGCTTTTTGGTCTCTGAATGTCAGCGTCTGATTTTATGTGAACCAGCGTCAAACTTTGGGCGTCAAGCGTGTTTTTGCCGCCGCCGACGCGTTCAGTTTGAATGCACCATAAGATCTCTCCAGCCACGAAAGATCAGCCCAATACTGATTCTTGTCTTATCTTTTGCTCTGTTGCTTGACAGAGTAACAGAGCAAACAGTAGCAGACTTTTCAATGCTTCCGGGACGTGTCAGCCATCGACTTTGCTTCTAAACCTGACGCCCTTGACGCCAAAATCACGTCTGTTCTGAACCAAAGACTATATAAAATATGGACGTAGTATCCGGTCACGTCTTAAAACAGGAAAGTGAAGCCAGTTGGGTGTTTCCCACTGTCGCCATCTTGCCGTGTCACGTGTGTCATCGATCCCGAAAAAAACTAAAATGGGGAAGCGCGGTCTTGGGGCAAATGATTGACAGCCAACGTACTCTGGGCTAAATGCAAACCGAGCTAACTCGAAACTAACAGGAGCTAACGAAGATTAGCCTCCCAAGCGGCAGGATAAAGGTAAGACATGTTTGGACTTGCTGTTAGCTGCTAAAAAGCACCATTTTGCTACTTTGCTGCAGACTGAGACCTTACCGAGAGCAAACAAGAAGCTAACAGATAGCCGCAGGGGGCATCCAGTCTGCTGTGTGTCAGTTAAAAGGATACACCCCTAATTATGTCATTTCAAGATTAAATAACATCAACACGGATGAGTTATAAAAAAAAAAAATTCACCCCCCTCAAAGTTGACATGAAGGTAAACTTGACTAATTAAACCTAAAATGATTTTTTTGAACCAGGCTGTAAACATGTTTATTTCTGCTGTGAAGTTGGACTTTTTAACACGGGAGTTTACGGGGATTTGCTCTGTTTTGGAGCCAGACCCTTGCAGATTAAGAAAGAACTACAATTATTAAACTAAACTTCCGGGCATCACACTTTTCCAGCGGAGTTTGCCCCTTGGTCTGAACACAGTGAGACTTCTGTGAACATCCATAATTTCATCTTACATCGTGATTGATGACCACCAATTTAAGCTGGCAATTGGCCTCAAATCAGGCTGTTTGTCTGAAACCACCAATATTTGTCTGCAATGTGGAAATTGGGTTTCAAATCTTGTAACTTTAACCTTTTATGTGTGAGTGTGGGGGGGTTCAGGCCCCATAAACTTGACCTTTAACATTTATCCTGTGTGAATCAGACACATTTCTACTGACAAAGTCCAGGACTTCAGTGCAGAGGTTTGTGCATCGTGGGGTGGGGGAGTGTGTGTAAAAGTCAACTGCAGGCGTCAGTGTTTTGTCTGTCTGATGCTCGCTACAGAACAAATGCCACATTCTGCATATGAATAGCTACAAGTGTGATTGATGGTGAGAGGACGCGTTTCCCTGTTGAATACTTGAATGTCAGCTGTTTGACATGTGAAATGGCTCGGACCACTCGGGCCGTGTGTGATGTGCACGGAGGACCGTTCACAGTATCATTAGTGCCGTTTGTGTGATGATGGGTGGTTGCATGTGGCGCTAATGGCCTCGGTAATGGCATCCAGTCAGCCTCCAGGTGTCGACCATTAACTTGTCAGTGAAGTTTCGCGCTGACAGAAATGCATGACACATTTTCTGCTGGTTTTTCTGTCTCATTTCGCTGTCATGAATTTACAGAGTTGTTTTTGTTCAGCTTCACTTTTCTCTGTCTGATGCTGTCGGGGAAGTTCAGAGCAATCTGTGAGTCTTTAGATAGATAACAGCACTGCTTCCTCCTGCTGAGTTGATGGGATGGAAACCAGTTATATAGTCGGCCTGAAGAAAGTCGGAGCAGAGCAGGAGTAAAAGAACTTGAACTGAAATAAACATAGAGTACTCCATTTTTCTAACACCGTGTGCACATAAATACTACAGTGCATCTTTGAGGTTTATGTTTGGTTTAGAGTTTTAATACTACAACTTACCTGCCCATTGTCATAAATTAACCTTCGGTTTGAGCAGAAGGACATAAAGGATGCAGAAGATGGACAAAAGGCTCCGTGTCTGTGTTTAGAATGGAGCATGATTTGGCCTAAAACTGAGCGTGATTAAACCATGAGAAATTATGAGTACAACATCTTGTTACCACTCAGGATGGACATGGGCTTCACTTAAACCAAAATTTTGACACGTCCTTTTTTGTTGTTTGTTCTATGGTATCAACTCAGGGAAAGTCGGCTTGACTCTGGGTGTGTTGGTAGCGCTGTGCCTCCATCAGCTGGTGTTGTGCTTCAATAAACAGAAGCAACTCATCCTTAGTCATCCTTTGTTTGTGTTTGTGCAGTAAGACAACTACTGGAACTAATGTCATCTCTGGGGAGATTTCTGTCTATCTCAGGAAGAAATGCAAGATTGCACCCAGACAGACAGTTTGCACATGCCCCAAACACACAGAGGTGTAAGTGATGGACTCCAGTGCTGGCTGCTGGCAGCTGTAATGAAGCTGAACCATTGAAGGAATGATGTGAGTAACAGTCACTATCATTCAGTGACTACAGCTTCAATAAGCTGCTGCAGGTTGTCTTAAACTGGGAAGAACAGGTGGGACTGAACTAATTTCCTCCTTCCTGCTGATACACTGCAGCTTTTTACAAGCACAGATATTGAACACAGGGAGTAAGTGCGCAGTAGATTGACATCATTGAGCAGCACTGTTTTACCCAGGGTGTCCGCAGGCTCTTAAAAAGTATAAAAAGTTGATGAACCAAATTTGGTAAAGACCCTTAAGAGAGTATTTAAAAAGTCTTCATTGGATCTTTGAGGTATTAAAGGATAGCTTTCATTTTTTTTTTCAACCTGGACCTTCTTTCTAGGAGTTTATACTTGCATAAACTTACCGTTAAAATTTCTGCATCACCTTGACTCCTTCAGAAGATATTACGTTGAGTCGCCCTCCAGTGTACATCCATATAATGGGAGAGATGGGGCAGCCTCTGTTTAGGACATTATAAAGTTATGCTTTAAATTTTGTTGGTGTTCAAGCTGTGTCCAAATAGTTGGATTGAAAAAGTATCTGTGGAGAACTGGTACTAAAACTGGTAGAATGAAAAGGAAATGGCAAATGAGTTAAGGCACATAGTATAGTAACTTTTATTTGGAGTTTTTAAGCCAAGTTTTCCTTATTTATAAGCTGCCAGCTTGAGTGTTCTGACCTAAGGTGTTAAAATAAAGTGGAGTGGGAACGCCAGACCCAGGTTGAGCTCCAAATTTACATGATGAAGTTTGGCGGTACGTAATTATATCATGGCATCGCACCATCAAATCTTGTATAATATACCAAAACAAATTCATGTCGCCTACGTTCCACCTGCACTTGAAAATCACCCACTGGATTTTTGTGCATTTAGAGAACGGACAAAAGTGCAACAAAAAAGAACATCGACTACTGCCTGAATCGCTGTCCATTGATTACTTTCCTGATTTCTGTCGCACGGATAACATCGTCAACGCAAGCCCAGTGTGATGGCCTCACCAGAAATGTAGCAGTAGGTCAGAGGCCACACAGCTTGCCAGCGGGGATCAGACCCAGCTTTTTTTTTTTTTTTTCCAATGGGAAAGGAGCATAATGCTGATTATAATCGATAGACCCACAATTGAAAACCCCATGTGAACCCGCTGATTTCAGTGGCAAAGCAGCTTTTGTTTTTAGATTTGTTGTTGGAGTTGATTTTCTCATTTTTCTGCCTCTACATCTGGAATGGACGCCATCACAGATCCTTCATTCCATTGATCCATCAACATATACATTATCAGGGGTGCCCAAGTCCAGTCCTCCAGCAACCTTTAGACCAGGGATGTCCAACTCCACTCCTGGAGGGCCACAATCTTTCTGCTTTTCAAGGTCTCCCTGCTCCAACACACCTGAGTCAAATGAATGGCTTATTACCGGGCCTCTGCAGAGCTGAATGACGTGCATGAGGGCATTCAGCCATTTGATTCATGAGGGGCTGCAGAAAAAATACTCTAAACGTTGCAGGATAGTAACTCATGAGTTTGGTTACATGATGTATTTTTTAATTCAGAATTAATTACTGGAGCAGAACTACAGTAACATTCTCAGGTCATTTTAGAAGGCTTCATGCTTATTGTTTTTTCTTTTCAACATTACTTTTTCACATCTTTGCTTCACCTGCTGCCTGTTCCTGCAGCTGCAGCCATGACACAAGCCATCAAGCATCAATATTCTTTATTTTTACAACTTTAAAAGAAAAAAAAAGGTAACTTTCCGTCCCTTATCCTGTAAAAGCAAACCTTTCCATAGAGTTTTTTTTTTAGTTTTGTCTTCAGGTTCGGTGTATTTACAGGCACACGGTGTAGCTCAGCTCAGCACTTCACTCACTGTTTTCCTCCTCCAACCATTGTTTCCCACAGCAAGATTCCTTCTCCGCTGCTTTTTGTTGTATGTGCCGTGTTTTCCCCCTCTGGTCTGTGGGCGAGTACTGGGGGAGGCACTCAGCAAGGTGTCTGTCTATATATATTTGTTAGATATTGCTCAAGCCCCTGGGGGGATGTACGTCGACAGGGGCCATAGTGTATGAAACACCATCTTCCTTAAAATTCTCTCACACACCTTCAGTACACAATCAGAAATCGCTCATTTATAATTTAGACACAATTACCAAACAAGGTTAGCGACTCAAATATTTATAAGTTGTTGTTGAACATGACGGCTGCTGTACAAACATCTTGTAAACATAAAAACCACATGATTTTTCCCCCAGTAGACGGTGTCACATTTGAACATGCTGTCTTAAAGCAGGTTTCATAAAGGAAAGACCCAAGAGGTGTGTAAAGCTGGGAAATGACATAACTGAGTAAGGTATGTTTATAACCAACATGTTTAATGTGACATCAAATAAGCAGATTGTGATGCTTTTCTTCCTTTCCAGCTCACTGAGAAAGCAAACATCTGCACAATTTAAAGGTGTGAACACAAAAGGGACCCATTGAGATCTGATGGTCTAGGATATGACTGATTAAACCAAATCTTCTCTGTTTTTTCTTGGGCTCTTGTCTAAAAGAATAGTCTTGCTGGAGTCTAAACCTGTTAAATCATCTGCACCTTATTTTGTTCATCTTCTGTATCATATATGGGTGTAATTTGGTCTGTTTTTGGGGCCCTTGTGGAAGCGTAGCCTTACTGAGCAAACAGAGCGGCACCAACAGGACCTGTGGGGGCAGTGTTGAGCAGCATAGTTAAAGGAACAAAAAAGAAGCTGCAATGAATATACAGTTGTGTGAAAAAGTGTTTGCCCCCTTCCTGATTTCTTTTTTTTTTTTTTTTTGCATGTTTGTCACATTTATGTTTCAGATCATCAAACAAATTTAAATGTGAGACAAAGATAACACAAGTAAACACAAAATGCAGTTTTTAAATGAAAATTTTTATTTTTAAGAGAGGAAAACAATCCAAACCCACATGGCCCCTTGTGAAAAACTGATTGCCCCCTAAACCTAATAACTGGTTGAGCCACCTTTAGCAGCAACAACTGCAATCAAGCTTTTGCCTTTATCAAGCCTTTATCTGCTGATCTAGGTTCTCTGTCTGGTCATTTACATACTGTGGTCACAAATATTGGTGTCCAGCTGGACAACTTTCTTCACCTCGACAAGCAGATAAAAGCCACTGTTGAGGCCAGCTTTTTTCAGCTAAGGCATTTAGCAAAGGCTAAACATTTTTTAGCCCGGTGCGACCTGGAGACAGTCATCCATGCTTTTATAACAAGTTGAGTTGATTATTGTAATGCACTCCTCTTTGGCGTATCTCAGAAACACCTGTTTCGCCTCCAGTCAGTCCAGAATGCTGCAGCGCGGCTGCTGACGAACACCAGGAAGAGAGAGCACATAAAGTTGACTTGACTTGACTTGACTTTAACTGGCAATGAGTCTTCTACAGTCCTGTGGAGGAATTTTGGCCGACTCATTCTTGCAGAATTGTTGTAATTCAGCCACATTGGAGGGTTTTCAAGCATGAACCGCCTTTTTAAGGTCATGCCACAGCATCTCAATCAGACTCAGGTTGGGACTTTGACTAGGCCACTCTAAAGTCTTCATTTTGTTGTTCTTAAGCCATTCAGAGGTGGACTTGCTGGTGTGTTTTGGATCATTGTCCTGCTGCAGAACCCAAGTGCGCTTCAGCTTGAGGTCACCAACAGATGGCTGGACATTCTCCTTCAGGATTTTTTGGTAGACAGCAAAATTCATGGTTCCATTTACCACAGCAAGACTCCATTTCGTTTTTACAACATATCTGAAGGAATCAGTGAAAAGAATGCCGTCACAAGATATTTGCCAAATCTGTGGTTGCTAGGGAATGTGACTGGAGGACTATGGGAAATTCTCGTAGCCTTCCAAGGGCTATCATTGCGGAAGGCTGCCTCGGAGTGCACAGACTTTGTAGGACACTCCGTTGCTTACGTATCTTGCGTATTTTGAAGTGTGCAGACCCCGAAATAAGACATGACTATTGTTTGAAACAGACATTAGAACTGGGAGGTGAACTCTGAACCCTCCACTACCCTCTGGTGGATGTGGAGATGAGTGGATGTTTCTCTGCTGTCTGGTTGGCATTGCACCTTCATTGTCTGAGGATGGAAATTTCATGTTTTCACTATGCAAGCGTATGTTGTATAAGGAACACAGAAGTCTCGTTGTCACATGGACAGTTGCTTGTGTGTTAGATTAAACTTGAATGAGCAGAGTGTGCATGCTGCAACCAGCTGTGACTGCATTTTGGGTCAGAGTCGGGGACCTCACAGTTTTCTGTCAAACATCAGCGGAAAAGCCCTCTTCATGACTGAAAGTTTGGTTTCTGTATGCAAGCTTATTTATCTGGATGCAATTTTGGAGGAAACAAATGCCCATTTGACTCTTTTGCTGTTAAGCCTCATCTACAGGCACTTCCATGACTTGTTTCTAGAGAAGCTGCAGTCACATTTCCTCTGCCCAGCTGCTCAGTCTTCTGATTAGCACTCCCTGTAGTTGAACAAAAGATTTGTTGCTTTCTGGAGTTCTTCTGGTTGCACTGTAAAAGTCTGAGGGTTTGATGACGGAAGGTTCCGTCTAACAGGAAGTACATCACGGGGTCAGTTGAGCCTCTCAGAGCGGTCAGAAGAAACAAGGAGTTTTTCAACTAGATGAGAAGAAAGACACTATAATGAAATCTGCTGTCATCCAAAAGAGTGAGGTGCTGCGGTGAAAATGGTTACCTCAACAAAGCTGGAGAGGGGGTGGCACTTGTGTGGGTCAGGGGAGGGCGGCAGGTGAGGTTGATCATGGGCCAGAGAGTTAAAGATGGGTTTGAAGATGTGGTATGGCAGCAGACAGACGGACAAAACAACCTGCACAAATTTGGTTAAATACAGGCTTAGTCTGACTGGTGGATGTGGAAAACCTGGAGAAATACTGGTGCAACTGGTTTTCTTTACATACAGGAGTGTGCAGAAGCATCCAGCAGTTCTTTCTTCATGTTTTACAGACTTTCTAAGTGGTCTTGAGGAACAGTTTTTCAGCTTTCTGAAGGTCTTTCAAGTTTTTCTTTCAACTTTGGCTGTTTTTTCTCTCATAATTAATCCAGACACATTTCAAGAGAAATGTTCGTTTTTTCTGTTCTGAGCCGTGAATCATTCAAGCTCCTCAGTGATGGAGGGATGGATCCTTCCCAGAACCCGGACCTCAACAGGTCTAATGGAGGGATGGATCCTCCCCAAAACCTGGACCTAATCAGGTCTTATGGAGGATGGATTCTCCCCAAAACCAGGACCTAATCAGGTATGATGGAGGATGGATCCTCCCCAAAACCTGGACCTAATCAGGTCTTATGGAGGATGGATTCTCCCCAAAACCTGGACCTAATCAGGTCTTATGGAGGATGGATCCTCCCCAAAACCAGGACCTAATCAGGTCTTATGGAGGATGGATCCTCCCCAAAACCTGGACCTAGTCAGGTCTTATGGAGGATGGATCCTCCCCAAAACCAGGACCTAATCAGGTCTTATGGAGGATGGATCCTCCCCAAAACCTGGACCTAATCAGGTCTTATGGAGGATGGATTCTCTCCAAAACCAGGACCTAATCAGGTCTTATGGAGGATGGATCCTCCCCAAAACCAGGACCTAATCAGGTATGATGGAGGATGGATCCTCCCCAAAACCTGGACCTAATCAGGTCTTATGGAGGATGGATTCTCCCCAAAACCTGGACCTAATCAGGTCTTATGGAGGATGGATCCTCCCCAAAACCTGGACCTAATCAGGTTTTATGGAGGATGGATCCTCCCCAAAACCTGGACCTAATCAGGTATGATGGAGGATGGATTCTCCCCAAAACCTGGACCTAATCAAGTCTTATGGAGGATGGATTCTCCCCAAAACCTGGACCTAATCAGGTCTTATGGAGGATGGATTCTCCCCAAAACCTGGACCTAATCAGGTCTTATGGAGGATGGATTCTCCCCAAAACCTGGACCTAATCAGGTCTTATGGAGGATGGATCCTCCCCAAAACCTGGACCTAATCAGGTCTTATGGAGGATGGATCCTCCCCAAAACCTGGACCTAATCAGGTCTTATGGAGGATGGATTCTCCCCAAAACCAGGACCTAATCAGGTCTTATGGAGGATGGATCCTCCCCAAAACCTGGACCTAATCAGGTCTTATGGAGGATGGATCCTCCCCAAAACTAGGACCTAATCAGGTCTGTTGGAGGATGGATCTTCCTTAGGACCCAGACCTCAAAATTCCTGAAGCAGAGTGGGATCATCTTGTTAGAGAACAGAACAAAAGGCAGAAACATCCAAACAAGAACTTTGGAAAGTCCTTCAGGAAGTCTGTAGAACTGGTCTGAGAACTACTGGGATGAAATGCTGGAAAGCTTTTGCACATTTCTGTCTAAACTTTATAACAAATGCAGAACAAATCGATAAAATGTTTACCAGGATGACCACGATGTTCCTGAACACCCGCGTCAGCAGGCTCTGTGATGTGGTGATGTGTGTGTTGCGACGAGAGCGTCTGATGTGCCTCAGCACCGTCACGTACGACAGCAGCACCAGCAGGTAAAGTGCAAAGAAGGTGGTTATTAATGGAATGACGAGAGTGGCTGACATGGTGCCTCCTACTTCCACAGCCAGGCTGTAGCACACCTCCACTCTCCCACCTCCCCCTGCATCCCCATCCTCTCTGCTCCCCATGGCCTCCCTCACAGAGTAGTAAACGGTCAGTGGCACCGTTACCCCCACCGACACCACCCACATTGTGGCGCACACGGTGTTGGCGAAGGACACCCGTGTGAGACGAGCGAAGAAGCCGTGAGGGAGCAGGCTGGTGCACATGCTCGGCCGGGAGGCGTGGGTGTTCTTGATGAGGGACGCAAAGCGACTGAGTGCCACCCAAGTCAGTATCAGGATGCAGATGAACACGTTGATATGCATCACAGGGGTGATGCCGTGCACGACGACCTGGCAGACGCCGCTGGTCAGAGTCCACGCGGAGCCCCAGGCGAAGTAGGCCGCGAGGAAGGGCGTGATGAGGGACAGCAGCAGGTTGGAGATGCTCAGGTGGGACAGGTAGATGTGTGTGGGGGATGTGGTTGGGATGCAGCGTAGGAACACCCACAGCGACAGCAGGTTGCCAGGGAGAGCGGTGAGGAAGAGGAGTATGTAGATGGAGGGAAGGAAGAAAAGGGTCGCAACTGAGGGGCAGAGGGAGAGGGAGGAATTGTAGAGTGGAGGTGTGTACAAGGGGTTCTCCATCAGATCTGTAAGATCACAAATATCAGTTTTAATCCACAGAAAGATTTATTACCCATTTGATCTGGAGAACGACAGCTTTAAACCAAACAAGTTCTTTAGAAATGACATAAAGATCATGTTTGATAGAGGAGGAGATGCCAGCATCTTATCTTATTAAGTTGTCTCCATGGCATCACTTCTGCAAATGACTGTAAAGTTTTTCGTCGTCAAAAAACAGGATGTGGCGTCTAAAGAGTGATAACCACAGTCTTACTTAAACATGACTTTTCTGTTTCTTTCTATTTCTGCCTGCACGACTCAAAATACCTTTGAATTGTTTTAAAGAAAAATACATGTTTCATGGTTTCTGTCTTGTACCTCGTTCTGTTGTTGCAGAAGGGGCAACAGAGTTTTTGGCATGATTGATCCTGTTATAACTGCATCGAACTCCAGTGTAAACAGTCAACTAGGACTAGGGATGTATATGGAGTACCGCTATCGTTTGGTACGGGTTCCTAATCTTAACAATACCGGGGTACCGTTAAGATTCTGGACAAACAATACCATTATTGATACCTCTTGAACATCTACCTAATCGCCGCGTGATTATGATACTGTCACGTAATCACAGTGGTGGACTAAGACAGACACACTGGGGCAAGTGTTCTCCACTGCTGGATCGTTTAACATCTTGCAATGGTTTATTGTTTACTCTAAATTACATTGAAGTATCAATGAGAGTATTGGGAAATATCGGTATCAATATTGGTATCTGTATCGATAATGATGCACATCTCTAACTACGACCTAATGTGATCCACATGTGCAGATATCAGATGCAGCATACTTTGTTTGCAGAGGTGAACATGGATGCTTCCCATGTTGTCATGAATCACTTTTTTGACATTGTTGCGCAATCGGAGCCGACGAAATTAGGACCTCGTCCATTGTTAACATTTGATGTCGTTGCACCTGGCCTCCACCGGATCAGAACTATGACACTTGTTCCTCTTTGATTCAAGTTTGATAAAATTCATCATGACCACTCAGACCGAGGTCGCTCTGAAAAACATCAGATATGCATCTAATTTAGTGCCACATGTTAAAATGGCCTCAGTTTCATTTTGGGGGAGAAGAATTAATCAGATTTGTGCTGTTCAGATTGCCACGAACAGACCAGATATGTGGTTCACATCTGGACAAATGAGTCAAATTTGTGTCACTTTCGCGTCCAGTATGAGCGTAGCCTGAGTTTAACTCACAAATGCTGCTGTAAGACAGAAATTATTCATGTTGCTAAGCAACCGATGGGCTTTTTGTTCTACAGTTCAAACTAGATTTTGAACTTCTGAGTGAGAAATTAGTTTTGTTTGATGATCTGTTGTTGGATCAGATGCTGCCATCAGTCAGATCCTCAGATGGATTTTCACCAGCGTTTCTAAATATGCAGATTTATGCTTTTAAAAGGGATCCGAGAAGGAATGAGAGTAAAACTCAGAAATTATTAGAGATTATGTCAAAACGATGTCTTACTGCTGTCAAATGTCAAGATGTAAGCCGACACTTGTTTGCGTTTAATGTGTTTACACTTGTCAGCTTATTCTGCCTTGTTTTTATGCCAAAAGCAGTTTTCATGAACTCTGGGGGTTTTCATCATAAGATCAATTTCACTTGGATTTTATTCCACTGCTGCTGCTTTAATCTCTGAAAACATCCTCTTTGCAGCAAGCGGAGAGCGAGGATGTCTCCGTTACAGTTGTGCTTGAATGTTTATGTCCCCTCCCATTAAAGAAAAGGCTAAATTCACAATAGTAATTCAGAAACAAGAAACTGAAAAAGCAATTATAAATAAAAATTCACTAAATCATAATTCAATACAATAAAACATTGATTTTGAATTGTGGTTGAAAAGAATAATAATAAAAAACAAACAACAAAAGTGTCCCAGACAAATTAAATCGCCTTGCTCATTAGCACTGGACCAGAATACCTGTCAACAGGTACGTCTGATTGGACGTTACAGAAATGCCTGATTGCCTCATCATGCTTGTTTACTTTTTTTATTTTTTATATATATTTCTATTGAACCACAATTTAAATCAATGTCATGATTTTCATCTAGTTTTTTGTTTTGTTACTTTTGTCAGTTTCAGCTCATTTCACCGGCAGCTGATATTTTTCCGCCATTAAAGGTAGAGTCCAAAGTTTCCCCCCAGACTTGTGTAACTGAAATCCCGCTCTAGCCGGCCTCTACTCACGTGCAGTGGTGAGTTTGAATGCAACTCCCTCTCCCCCTTTCTGTAATTCGCTTTTTCGTTTTGTTTTGACGCCAGTTACTTGAACTCTCAAAGAAAAGAAAAAAGAAAAACGGTGGATACACCGAAGAAAAGGTAAGAGCTTTAGATAGTTCACGTTGGAAAACCAGGGTTAATATTGGTTTGGCTTTTACCTGCTTCTGAGCTCTGAAGGAGCCATTAACCTGAGAGGGAGGGGCCCTCAGTTTGAATACTGTTGTTTGCAAACAGAAACAGTGGGGGGACTTCGGACTCTACCTTTAATGGGAGGGGATGTAAACTTTCAAGCTCAGCTGTATCAAAGCGACATGGACTCGGCTGTGGACGGTGTCGATGAGCGAGTGGAAGCAACATCAGCAGCTCTTACACGACATGTACTCAGAAAACAGATTAACCTCTCCACTAACACAAGGTTGGACTGAGGTGTCCTCCAGGTATTGAGGGAGGGGGGTCTTTTTTTTCTTAGTCTTAAATTTATCGTTTTATAAAATAAATAATATATATAGTATAAATATGCGTGTTGTACGTACCGCTGGCAGCAGCTCCGACCCTGGAACAAGTTTCACAGATGAGAGATGAAACTAAACTGAGGTGGTGAGCTGCTCCGACTCAGAGCTCGTCTGCAGCTTCCTCCTCATCAAACAAAGCTTTCGCCATGTGACTGCAGCGGCGGCTTGTTTGTGGGTTGTGAAGCCGCCCAGATCTTTTTCTGTTTTTCAGCTACGTCACCAAACATGATCATGAACAGACTGTGGTGGAAACTGTGAAAATAGAATGACGCTCAGCTTTCATCCCTTCCTTTGAATGCTGGCATAAACGTTCATTGATTTATTTATGGTGTGATGATGGTGATGCAATGTCCACCCTTTGTTTTTTGTTTTTTGTCTGTATTGTTTGGTTATTGTTTGTTTATTATGTTCAAAATACTTTATTTAATCATTTAAACATCTATCTTTGCTACCTTATAAGAAAAACTTTGTTTTATTTTTATGTTTTTTTTCTCATCAGAATTTGTAAACAAACTATTACATTTGTTTTTTACATTAGAATTAACTTGTTTTCTGTATTTATTTATTTTTTAATTCGAGTATGTTTGTTAGCTTAGCTTTACTATTCTTTCTGGCCATTTTTACTTTATTAATACAGTAGAATATATATTTACATATATTTATCCCATTAAGTTTTATTTATTTATTTATTTATTTATTTATTTATTTAGCTCAAAATGTACTTTAAAAGATTTTTCTCATTTACTGATTTTTTTTTTATTTGCTTCAGTAGTTTAGAGTAATCTTTATTCTTTCTAAAAAAAAATTTAACAATTTTTTTTTATTCATAACTTTATAAGCTTTGCTCTTATAATTGGGCTTTTTTCCCCTATAATAAACCATGTTTTTTTAATTTCTTTCTTTCTTTATTTATTGGATTTCTTTGTTTAGAGTTAGCTTCAGTAATTTGGACAAACTTCTCTAATTCACCAGAAATTCTTTTTTAATAGATCTAACTCATTTTTAAAAAACAAACAAAAAAAAAAAAAACAGATCTTGTATGCTTTTTGTTTCTTGTTTGCTTTTCTTCCAGCACTCGGACACTTTTTTCTCACAGAAACATCCTTTCAGTTTCCATCTTTGTTTCTCTTTCTGAATCTGGTCTTGTCTGAGCTCAGCAGTGAAAGTGAAATATCTGTCTTGATGGAAAACATATCAAATGTCCTGAGGGGGGCGCTGCTGCGCCAGCTTAGCAGTGTAGGAGTTGGGTGTGTTGTCATAGTCTCCCTCTCACATTCCCCTCATTAGTGTAAAATATGTACTGATAAACACACTGGGATGTTTGGATATTGATTTATTTATAAAAGATGTAAAAATAAGGAGTTCAGGTTATACATAGAATACGTAGTCAATATTAAAGGAAGACAAAAGGCTTTTTACATGTGGCTCGGTGGTTTCATATCAGCAGATTTAGATAAATATTTCACAGCTGTGTTGTCTGCTAGTTAACCAGATTAACCCACAGATACGAATATATCTGAAATAAATATGAAATGAACTCACTGCTTCTCTCCAGAGCTGAGGGGAAGAATTCATCGTGCAATACTTTCACCTACACCACCCATGAAGATGGTAATTATTCTGGTACAGAGACATCAGCTGATGTAGCAGAAGCCATCAGAATGTCCCTGCTTCTGTACATTTTCTACAGTTATATGCACACAGTGTCTGGATGAATGGACATTGGTTCAGGTATCCACAAAAAGTCCCCACCGTTTGTGGTGGTGTTATTTCAGTCATGTCTTGTTTAGCTCCAGTGCACACTTGGCTCATGCTTTCCACACATCATGCACATGTAGCCATTCCCTGGCTTTGCTTTTAAAGCAACACTTCACACGTTTCCATCCTCAAAACTCCGAGCTTCTGACTCAATTTGATGCCACACTGGCTTTAATTATGTACATACCCGGAGTCTGCATTTTGCTGCAGAGTCCCAGTGAGGAGAAACCCAATTCACAGCTTTGTTGTCCATCCCAGAGCATCACCTCACAGCTGCGTTTTGCTTTATGGCAACTGGCTATGAACACACTGGCCACTGAATGCACGCCGTGGCCGATTCAATAAAAGAAACCCAAAAGAATAATGAGCACATGAAAATTATCCAATTTCTGGAGTTTCCCAATTATTAAAGCGATCGTGCAGACAGCATAATCTGATGTGATATATCAGATAATAGCAGTTATCAGAAATTTCATTAACACACCTACAGTGTATTTCTTCCCAATACTTGATCTGCTTTATTTTATGTGTTTAAGTACAAAAAAAACATCTTTTTAACTTAAGACGTTAAGTTGAAGTAGAACTGAAGTAAAGCATTCAGTTGGGTCTATTTTGCCAACTTCCAACCGCCTCATCAGCACACCTAACAATAAGACTGTAGGCGCTCTCATGTTTGATAAAGACCTGGTGTTTTAAAGACAGGAAGTTGGAGTTTAAAGTCGCTACATTTGTACTTTAAAAGACGTCCAATATTGAACTGGAAATGGAAACCAGGGTTTTTCCAGTATCTCATTCCAGAAGTGCATAAAAGCAACAGATCCAGTTCATACGCTTATCTGATTACTCAGTTATCAGACTTTGACTGTCATGTAAACGGTTCAGTGGCAGTTATCCGATTATGAGAAATCGCATCAGAGCTTAGATTTCTGCCAAAACTTATACCGTATATCTGATTTATTTACTTTTTTTACATCTCCACAAGTGCAAAAACTCTTTGTAATGGAAGTGAAAAAGACTAAAGTGACTGAAACATGAGAGAAATACAACAACATGCAGCTGCACAACATCAAATTCCCGTCTACTCTGTTTCGCAGGCGTATTAGCTCCCTCATTAGCTCAGCTAATGCTAAGACGCTGCTATATGCGCCACCTTGTCGAACAAAATCTGGATGTTTTGAAAATATCAAATGCATTTTCTTAAAAAGAAATACGATAAACTGGAAATGTAGAGTTTTTTCTGAAAGTCATATTTCAGAGTTGCATTCATTCTTGTCAGATCTGAGGATTACAACTATCCATCAGAATTTTATTATCTTGTAACGGACTCGTTATGGGAGAAAATGAGGAAAAGAGAGTGACTGAGCAAGAGATACAAGAGTCAACATCAGACTGACTTTTACTGGCTGAGAAGAAATCAGCGATGGGATGAAGACGGATGCTAAACTACTCGCTGGAAGTTCAGCTGTTGGCCGTTGGGGGCGCCAAAGAGCAAAAACCTGCTGAAGTCCAGTACCGCAGCTTTAAGTCTGGAATTTTTTGTGTGCAGACCAGTTAAAGTTGGCCGTTAATAAGCGTGTGCTAATTTTTCCATATTGTGCTTTTGTCTCATCTTGGTAGACCGGAGTATTTCCCATCATGAGGACTGGTGTTGAAAAAATACCGTTACTGTGATTTAAGTTTTCGTATTCAACTGAACACTTTCAATCTTCTCACTCTTCTCGTCGGAGACAGTGCTTCCGCTGATGTTGCCAACATCTCGCAATCGAATGACGCTGTGGGCCATGCGCAGCATCTCCTTCCTCACCGTGGAGGATAACAGGAAGTACATGACGGGGTCCAGGCAGCTGTTGGAGGCGGTAAATAGCAACGCCACCTCGTTGGCTTTGTCTGCCACGTCAACCCAGAAACAGTGGATTTCTGTGATCTGTGTCACGATGTAAAAGACTCTGAACAAGTGATAGGGCACGAAACAGAAGGTGAAGACGAAGAGGATGAAGAAGGACTTCTTGGCGCTGCTAGCGTAGTGAGGCGCGTTGGGCAGATCTGGTCTCGCTTGTGATCTCTTCTGGAGCTTCAGGGCGATCTTCCCGTAAGATACCATCAAAGCAATGAATACAATCCAGAAGATGACCAGCGCCAACATGTTGATGTAGGCTTTCCACTTCTCACTCTGGAGCGACTTGTAGTGGAAGCACCTGGAAACGCCAAACATTTCAGGCCATCGTCTCAATTTCAACAAAACAGGAAAACGCAGAAAACAGAAGGCTAAATGCTTACCTGTGATCTGGGTTCAACTGGTTTGACTGGTTTGGCCAGTAGACAGAGAACGTGAAAGCTGAGACGCCGATCCAGACGGCAGCACAGAGGACGCGGGTCACCTGTGGGGACATCAGCCGTCGCTGCATCCCTGTGCTGCGATTGATCTTCAGGTAGCGATCCACGCTGATCAGCCCCAGCAGGATGATGCTGATGTACATGTTGGTGTAGAAGAGGCAGCTCACCACCGTGCACAGGATGGGATTCATATTCCAGGTGTTTTCATGGGTGTGATAGGCAATCCGAAACGGCAGACAGATGACCAGCAGCAGGTCGGCGAAGACGAGGTTGAGGAGAAACACGCGCATGGAGTTCTTCTTGGATTTAACGGAGAAGAAGGCCCACAGAGCCACCAGGTTCCCAGCAAAACCCAAAATGCAGATTACAGAGTACACCACCCCCAGCGGGATTTCCAGCGTAGAGGTGGGGCAAGAGTCGCGGTCGCGGGAGGAAGCGCTTATGTTGGCAGGTGAACTGTTTGAGGGAGCTGGGCTGGACATGTTCATGATGGCTTCTGATCCTCAGTCCTGCAGACACATGAAGAGAAGAGAGGGATGTTGAAGAGTGATGGAAGATATTCTGCTTTGGCTTCTCTTTAAAGCAACACCAGACACGTTTACGGCCTTAAAACTCTGATTCTGACTTATTTATCAGGTTAATCATCTACATTCCTGGGGTGGTTGCTGTCCTGCAGCATCCTGTAGCAGGGAAACTTGAAGCATCATGTGACAGCTGTTTTCCTGCATGGCAACGCAGCACGTGCTAGCAACTGGATATCAACACAGTGGCCATTTTTAGAGATGCACGGATCGATCGGCAACCGATCGGTTTTGATCGGAGTTCTCAAAAATAGATCAAAGCAAGCCGATCCGATGACGTTTACAGTCACTACAGCGTTTTGGCGTTTGACGCGCCTGATGCACGGGTAATACAGAGGAGACTCCGGTGAATCTCTTCACTCCACGGAGACAGTGGAGAATAAACTGTGATCTGCGTCTAGTCCCGGTTTCCAAACAGTGGGTTGATGATCTGCTGTCCCGACGGGATTTAATGGGCCTATAATGACGTCCCGATGCAGGACTGCAGGTTGTTAAACTAGGCGGGTCAGAGGAAAGCTGCGCCATCATCGGCGCGCAGCTCCTGGAGTAAATGGTGAAACTCACCAAACTCAGAACACCTCTGAACAATCTCATGACTCCACACACGGCACAGAAACGCTCGACAATGTTGTTGTCTGGCCTCGTGGAGCAAATAAAGCCAAGCAGCTGCTCAGTTTCATCCGCCATCATACAGCGACACAGACCAAGGAAAACAACCGGGTCCATACACCCCCACACTTAGACACTCTTGACGCACGTGACCCACAAGGCTCTGCCATTCATGCTGCTTAATCAGAAGTAAGCTCATCAATAAAATCATAATTTTATTAAATTATTTTGGCCACAGCATGTTTTCGCTACACTGATTTTTTATTTATTTTTTTTTTTTTTTTAAACAGAAAAGCTCCAGTATCAGCTCCAAGTTCATGTCCAGAGATAATGTTGCCGTTGCACATGAGTTGCTGTTCCTTTTTTCATTTGTTTAAAATATTTTACTTGATTTTTCCACTAAAAGCTCGTAGGTAAACTCCAAATAGTGTCTCTGAGCCTCTAGAGAGTGAAATATTTATTATAGTGCACATGTTGTGTGTTATGTACATAATCTATTTTTTATTTTAGGATTTAGCTCCTTTTTCCACAGGAAAAAACTAATTTATAGTTTACAACTTGTACAAACTCCAGTGAGTGAAACGTTTACTGGTGTCTGTGTTGGTGCGCTGCACATGTTGTGTGTTGTACACATATTATTGCCACAAGAAAGCTGAAGCTAGTAAGCTACACTTCCTCTATGAAAACTGAGTCCAAGTTGTCTCCAAGAGTGTGAAATATTGCAGATTGCCTGCAATAAAACAGGTCAATTCATGATAATTTCCCATCTCCTAATTGTTATACTTAATAACATAATGTCAATGTTACGTACATGAGACAACAATATTGGAGAATTTATGGATTTGGTGCTGTGATTGGTGATGGGCAATATCGGGATCAGCAGATACTGCTTTTGGTCGGCGATCGGTGATCGCCCCCAAAATCCTGATTGGTGCATCACTAGCAATTTTGAATGTGTACATTGCTTATTCGGCAAAGAAATGCAAGAGGACATTAAGAGAGAGAAAGAAACAGCAACAGAAAAACAATAGTCAACATCAGACTGACTTTTACTAGCTGGAGAGATCCAAGAGGAGAGGCAGGATGCAGGACGGATTAAGAATTAGCCGTCGGAGGGGAAATCTGCACAAGTTCAGGAGTTCTGTTTGTAAACAATATTAATGTTCATAGAATGATAATGTTATTTATTAAGCACTTTTTAAACAAATTATAGCTGCAGACAAAATCAAAATTAAATCAAAACTAGAAACAAAACTGTAATAAAAACTGATTAAAGGTGCCATGACATCAAATTTCACTTTTCTGGGGTTTTGGGTGTATAATATGATCTGTTGTGCACTGATGAGGCCATGTGAATGTCCAGAGTGAGAATCAAAGTTCCTGTTTATGGTCTGTCAGCTTTGTCTCTCTGCTCAGAAACAGTTGAATCAGACAGCAGGCTATCATTCTACGTAGTTCTATCATTCTACGTAATTTAATTGCTCCAATAAGAGCACACTATCAAGTAAACAGCAATCCCCCCCCCCTCTCTCTCCTAACGGTTTATGAACCGTCCGCTCCCCCTCCCCTCCCTGTCTGATTCAGCTCCGTGTATGGAGCTAGTAGTAACTTCTGTGCAGTCAGGTCTGGGTTTTCAAACAAATGGATTTAAAAGAAAACTTCTGCAGCAACACTGAGGGAGGGGGCCACAACCTTGTCATTACCTGTAAGTTTATTTATTTTCTAAATGCTGTCTTGTCTGATAAACGTAGCTCAAACTGTCTGAACTGCCCATGTTGCTAGCAGTTAGCCTTTAGCAAACTCCGACCGCAACTTGACCTCGATTCTCCAAATAAGGTCATAGCGAAATAAGGTGTAGCCAATCAAAATGAAGTCAACGTGGTCTCCGGGTAAAGCTCCATATCATCACCGGACCCAACTGTATTACTGAGGAAGTGAGGTCTGGCGTTTCAAAACAATACTCCGCTGTAAAAAATGCAGTTTTTTTCTTTGGAGTATTTACATATAAAGTAATGCCAACAACATAAACTAGTTTTTAACTGCCATGTCATCACTCCTTTAAATTGTCGCACAGTAGTCCGAAAAAAAAAATGAACAAGTAAATGAAATCATAAAACTGTCAATAAAAAAATGTCCAATGAAAGTAATAACAATAATGATAAAGAAAAACAGATTTATTAATCCATTAAAGGAAAAATAACTGGATAATAATGAAGGAAATAATAGTAGTGTTATAATACTGATCTCACAGTGGAGAAATTTACCAGCCACAAAGGTAATACACAGATAATATACAAGCTGGAAATGTGCAAAAATAAGGTAGATGTCAGTAATAAGTAGTAGAAATCGAGTACAGGTATCTTATGTACAAAGAAAAAATGTACAAGAAAATTATTACAATAGGAAATTAAAAATGAAACATTATTATTAGTGAAATTTGTTAGTAATGGCACCTCTTCCAAAAAAGTTAATCATCATGTGTTGCTGCAAGAAGCTGACAAAGTCCCGGAAACACACTTCCTGTGGATAACATCTCAGAGTTTTATTTAAACTCGCAGCCTCAGCATTCGGTCCATCCAACTATCTACAAGCAAGTTTCAGATCAATAATCAAACTTTTTTCAGTGTTCACAGCTCATGACCATCAGAGCTTTTCTTAAAAAACTCACCTCAGTGTAGAAATGAAGCGCTGCTCTGCTCATGAAACAGGAGAATAAATCCCACTTTCACACAGTGTTATCGGAGAAAACTGTCCAACCTGCGACGTTCCCGCTTCCTCCAGCATGAGATGCTTCGGGTGAGTTCACGGAGAAATGATCCCAGACAAGACTCGTAAATCCCGGAGTTCTGTCTCTGTCTGTTCCCTGAGAAGATCTCTGCAGACTGGAGTCGGCTCTGAGCTGTTTCCTCACGGCCGCCTGTTATCACTGCAGCGGTGAGATGCTCCCTCCCCTCCCCTCCCCTCCCCTCCCCCAGCTGTTCAGAAAAAATACTGAATGTTGAGATGTTGGGGCGGACGTCAGCCCCTTTAAAAAGACTTCTGAGTGAAGCTAAAATAACACTTTCAGTCCACAGCGGCAGCTTCACTAGAAAGAAGATGTGAGGCAATAAAGAAGTAGAGGAAGTGAAGGATTTCCTGGTGTTCACACAAAACAAAAATAAAAGTCACGGCTGCGTGAGCTGACTCATGCTGAGTTAAAAGCTGGAATATTTCTGACATGATTTCTTTCTGCTTTCATGTTTATTTCATGGAACGTCAGAAACAACTGGATGAAACTTCGTGTAAGACATAAACGTGTGATGATCTGGCTGTGTGGTCGTTTCGGGGTCACGGTCTGGGCGTGTGTTTGGAACGTGTGATTTGTTATTTTTAGGAGGCATCTCTCTAATTAGCCCTGAAATGACGAGCCTCTGTTCTTCGCTCTCCTCCTCAGCCTCACTGCGTGCTCCTGGCCTCCAAAGAGAACTCCGCTCCGGTCAAGCTGGGGGGATTCGGAGTGGCGATCCAGCTCGGAGAGTCCGGACTGGTGGCTGGAGGTACCGTAAACACCACAACACCTTCTGTACTCACACACTGAATTCTTCTCCACTCATCAGAAATCAGAGTTTTTTCCACATCAGATGAAACAGAAAGTAAACGCGTTCCCAGGAACTGGGATGATTCCTTATCTGCTCCATCTGCCGTGTCGTCTGTTTAGCTTTCATCCATGATGCCGCTGCCCGTTCTACCTGCAGATGTGAGTCTCGTATTTCAGTCACATCTGGTCTGGTTTAGTCTCATCGTTACACCCAAGATCCTCGTTTCCAGCCGTTTCTGTCCCATCCAGCCAAAGTGAAATCACACTTCATGATGCAAAGGTGAACGAGATGCAAACAAGTCGAGTTTGTACTTTGATATTCTGCCCTGGTGCTCCCACGGGTCACTTTATTAGGTACACTGCTTGTTAATATCTAGTCAGCCAATCACACGGCAGCAGCTCATCTAGTCATGAAGACACGGGGAAGTTCAAACTGAGCATCAGAAGTTAAGTGACTTTGAACTAGGGATGGGCATATCGACCTGGAGTGGATACTTCGATACCAGCCAGACAAAATATCGGAATCTTTGTTGGGTATCGTGATACCAAACATGCAATTGTTTCCACTTCTGAGTTTTAAGCAATGAAATGATGTGAAAGCAGCCAGATTCTAGTTTCTGTCACATGATGGTGGTAGCCAATCAGATGTCATGATGATGCGGCTACTGTCAGTGATGATGATGATGTTTTGGTATCTTTCAGTTTTAATTTCTTTTAATGCAGGTTATTGCACATTATGTTTTGGTAAATCTATAATATTACTATTACATTTTATATTTGAACATTTTACCCTGAGTAAATGTAATTTATTTCAATCTGTACTTAAGTTATTTGATAATTGACAGAAGTTTTTAAAGTTATTGTGGTTTAATTTCTTTATCAGTGTAATTTGTTATTGTTTTAAAAACATTTCTTTCCAGCACTGCAAGTTTTACTTATATTTAAAGGCGTCATAACCTGATATTTTACACACACAATCCTCCTTAAATTATCTTTAAATTAATTTTTAATCATAGTCAGGTGAGAGGAACATTTAATAAGCTCAGTTTGACCTTTTTTCATTCCCCACTTTATTTCTCGCAAGTTTAAGAGCGAGAAGCAGACTTTTCTGGAAGCGTGTTCATGAGGCAAGCCTCGCAGACCAAAACAAAGTTTGGTTCTTGAACTCAGGAAGGACCAGGTGAAGGAAAATGATGTCCCAACAGAGAAAAACATGATAAGAACCTAACGGTACGGTTGATGGAGAGAAAACGCAGAGTAAAAGGGCCGGACTCTGATGAATATAAGGAGTGGACATCCGATGTGAATAAGAACTATGTAGCTTGTTTAGCTACGTTAGCAGCTTGTCACCGTTTGTCTATCATTGTTTCCTGGTCTCTTACACAAAAGATAATAAGTTACACAAGCAGCAACACTTACCAACTGCACATCTTCACTAAATAAATATAATCCACTGGTCCCTGGTCGATTAGCCTGAGTGGCTGAAAACACTGTTGCAGCTCTGCTGAAGCAGTAAGGCAGCTCACACTTTTTTTTTTTTTTTTATCCCCATGGTGGAGGGGTGGGGGTGTCGTCCACCTCCTAATCGCCACTCCACAGCAGGTAATTAGCTGATTTCTGGTGGTGCTAAGGAGACCTTATGTTAGCAGCTAGCAGCTATGACCTCAATGCTGGCTGCAAATCCAAATCGCATACTGTGGAGAGCGCGCTCTTGTGGCGGATTCTGCTGTAACGAGAGAGACCGCACTCAAAAACTAAGCCACTTTCACTCTCCGGAGTTTCTAGCACGTTTTAACTGAGGTCCTACTCCAATACATGTTTTAAAGTTGTACTTCCGTGGTCATTTCATTAATATTTCTGTGTTCTCCATTATTATTGAATGCATTCTGCATCGTTTCTGTTTAAAAAAACCTTCTGGTTGCTTTGTATCCAGCTGTATTTGTATACTAGAAGAGAGGCTTGTGGTCCAACGGCAGGCTTTTCCGGGTCCTTCTCATGAATTTCCGTCTGATTGGCTGCCTCCCATCAGTGTATGAAGGAAGCTCCGCCCTCCGCTCTTATTTCGCTACAAACAGGAAATAGAGCCGACAAACAAGTTTGTTCCGCCATGCTAACAAACAGTTAGCTAATAAGCTTCTCCACTCCGAAGCTACAGTCGTGCCGTCTTTACTTGTGTATGTATGTAGTGGAGGGTTACCTGCCTTCCAATGGACAGATGTAAACCCCACGTGGAATACGCTATTTGCAATGTGACGTAGAAGTGCAAGGCTGTTCCCGATTCGCTCTTTTCTTCGTATTGTTTCTCTGATGAGAAAGCACAGCCGACTGGGGGGAACGCAACGCTAGCAAGTCAGCATGTGTAAGTAAACAAGGGGAAACCCTCCGTATTTCAGAAGGAGCAAGTTAAACGGGTTTTCAGTGGAAGGAGGCCTTTAACATGAAAAAGTGGGATGACACCTTTAATATTGCCCTTGCATTCAAGATATGAATGCAAACTGTCCAATCATGTGATTTTCTTTTAAGGGACAAAAAGTGTGGGTATCGATGAAAAAGTACCATAAACTACTGGTATCTTATCGTCCATCCCTATTTTGAATGTGGCATGGTTGTTGGTCTGAGTATTTGCTGGGATTGTCACACACAACCATCTCTAGGGTGGACCAGAATATCAGAGGTCACCAACTCACACTGTCTGATGGTTTTAGATGTGTGATGAACCCACCAGTAGCTGAAACAAGAGCATCACCAGTTCAGTTAATGACAGAAGTCACTTGTTTCCTGCTTGATTTGGTGCTTTTCTTCATCGTCCACTCTATTTGATTCCTGTATTTGATCCAGATGAGGACAATGAAATCAGATGGAGAATGTTTGTTGTTCCCTGTGAAGCAGCAGGACGAGCACTTTAATGCTGCTGAATGAAGCAGATTTCATGCTTGGAATAACTGGAGACCTGATGATGAAGTCTTAGCAGAAGTAGTTCTTGAGGTGAAAGATAAATTTGGAAGAATTGAAACTCAAACTGGTGCTGATGTGTTGAAAAATGCGGAAGCTTTAATGAGTAAGTGCAGGAAGCTTCTGAGAAATGATTAAAATACCTATCTTTGATAGATGATGTTGGTGCACATAACAGCCTTTGAGGTTTATTTAAGGATGACGCATATAACGCAGTCTTGCACATTAACACACCACACGTTTAAAGGTGGTGGTCTTATACACTCACTGCCCACTTTATCACATGCACCTGCTATCTGCTTGTTAACATAAATAATCAGCCAATCACATGGCAGCAACATGTCTATACCCCTTTCCCACTGGCCCAAAAACCCGTTTTAACCCGTGAACAATCGGCTTTTAGTGGCAGTGGGAATGACTCATCGACCCGCGTCGACCCACGTCAAACGACTCGGCAAGCAACGTGGATTTTCTTGGCCCACTTCGGGCCCCTTCGTACCAACATGGTGGTTTAACCACCACAGCCTACCTGAGTGTTGTTGCTGACCACGTCCATCCCTTTATGACCACAGTGGAGCATCTTCTGATGCTGCTTCCAGCAGGATAACGCACCATGTCACAAAGATGACATCATCTCCACCTGCTATCTGGAACATGACTATGAGATCACTGTGCTGTACTCCAGTGGCCTCCACAATCACTCAATGGTCTGAACAAGGTGTTGGAAACATTCTATATTGACATGATGCATCACACAGTTGCTGCAGATCCATGATGAGAATCTCCCGTTCTCTAAGCAGCTTTGGGGTGTGGTGGAACGGGAGATTGTCATCCTGGATCTGAGGGATGTTTCCAACACTGATGGATCTATGACACCAAGAATTAAAGGTGTTCTGAAGGAAAAGGGGTCCAATATTATTGCTCTCCCTTTTTTTTTTTTCATTTTATTCATAACTGAGAAAGGACAGGATTTCTCTGAAGCAGACGTTTAGAGGAAACAAAGATGACCTAATTCCTTTGGGTGTTCTCTGGAAGTCAAAAGCCACAAATCATTCCTGGAAGTCTCAGAAAATGGATTATTATTTTCCTTGGAATCTGGTGACATGATCAGCTTTGAATGTGATGCGTGCAAACCAGGAGGAAGAATGTTTTTGACTCCTGGTAAACAAGGTGCTGCAGGCGGTCTGTAATCTATCTTTCCATTTAATCACGTCCCTCAGAAATCTCTTCATCTGCAGGTTGCTCTGCAGAGGAATTTTCACACTCAACTTCTGGAGTCAGTAAACTGTTGAGCACAAACAAATACATAGTTTCTCTTTCATAATGCAAAGAGTTTGAAAGAAGGTTAAATAAAAAATAAAGCCAAATAAAATCCATCATTTGCTCCTGTGACAACAGTTTTTATCAAGAACATGAAGAGGAGCAAAATGACCAAGTTTGTGCGTCAGACCTGGGACAGATCGTTTAAATGTTTCATAAAGAAGGATGCCGACTAACAAACTGCACTTCATTCGCAGAGCATCACTTTTATGGGTCAGTGATCAGAAATAGTAAATGTGTTGTCTGATGTTGTATGAATTTCTGATAAATAAACACAGATGAGGAAGAACGTGGTGGTGAAAGTGCACGTGTGCCCACTGTTTGTGTTCCTGAACACACCATGTTCCCTGTTACACCTGCAGGTCGTGTGGGGACGCCTCACTTCATGGCTCCAGAGGTGGTGAAGAGGGAGCCGTACGGTAAACCCGTGGACGTGTGGGGCTGCGGAGTCATCCTCTTCATCCTCCTGTCGGGGTGCCTCCCTTTTTACGGCACCAAGGAGCGGCTGTTTGAAGCCATCTGCAAAGGCAAATACAAGGTCCGGAGCCGGAACCACCAGGAACGAACACACCTGCTCACTCATTCATTTCCGCTTACTTTTACTCCGGATCACCATGAAACACCAGACAGGGAAATCTGTTAACAGTTCTGGTTCAGAGCCAGAGATGAAGGGTGGTGTCACTGATTTCAAACCAACCGTTGGTCTGAAAAAACGGTGTCAGAGCTGCACCTGTAGCTTCGGGCAAAATGAAGCAACCCACATTCCTTCCAGTCTTTTACTTTTAGTTCAAATAAATCTTTGTCATTGTACAAGATTTGTAGAGTGAACTTGTAAATACCACATCTGAGCCAGTGTTTCCAGAACAGAAAAAACAAACATATCAAAACCGTAAAAAGAGACATGAAAGTGGTAATCTGTAGGAATAAAGAACATATGGTAATTATGACATTAAGACGAGTGAAACTGTTTTGGGTTGTTACACAGTTTCTCCAGCGTGAAAATCTCTGAACCGGACTTCACTCACTAATCAGGCTGGAAACGCTTGTTTCCTGTCATTCATCTTTTCTTTTGCTTCTGTCTCATCATTTAGACGTCGCCAGGTAGAACATGAAACCTGGAAAAACCTCTAAATAGAAACAAATAAAAAGAAGCCATGTTTCCACCAACAGGTCTGGGTTGGGATGCAGGCAAAAAATGGGAAGGATCCAACTCGCTGGCACACGGCCGTCCATTAATCGGATAGTGTAATCTTCTCTTCCTGTGCGAGTCAGCACTAAGAACGAAGCAGGAACAGGAACGTGTTTAGGTTTATGTTGGACTGTTGTAGAACCAACACAAACTGATGTCCACCATTTTTCCTCCTCTGTTTCTGTGTTTCTGCCTTTCAACTCAAGGAAGGCGTTGCTATGATGTCACACGAGCACATACGGTCGTCCTCAAATTATTTGTACCCTCCAGTCGAAGAAGGAAAAAAATTAAGCCGTCAGTAAATGAAGTGAATGAATTTATGAAAATCATGATGTTGATTTTGAATCGTGGTTCAACAGAGAGATTAAAAACAAACAAAAGAATTTAAAAAGTAAACAAGCATGATGGGGCTCCAAAGCTAAAATTTTGTTGAGCAACACTTTGAGACAATCACTGCAATCAGGTGTTTTCTGTAACGTCCAATCAGACGTATGCAGGTATGTTCGTCCATGTTCATGGGAACGATGTTCTGATGTGTCTGGGCACAGTTTTTAATTATTATTTTCATCCACAATCCAAAAGCAATATTTTATTCGTTAAAATTTTGTAAAATTTATATTTATTAGTTTCTTTTGTTTGTTGTTATTTGAACTACTATTGTAAATTCAGCATTTTGTTTAATTGGAGGGTGTGAATAATTTTGAAACCGGCTGTGGCTGATGTATCATCACTCTCTCACCAATACACCGGCCCCTGGGTACGCGTACGGTTGGCTGGTTTACCGAACCAAACCAACCTCGGCCCGTTGGTGGAAATGAGGCGATATTCGCTCTGCTGTGCACGTCGGCACGTCCAGGAGCAGCATTTACTGTAAACTCAGAGCAGCTTTTATATGGAAACCCTATAAAAACACACATTCAGTGTGGATACTTTTTTTTTCCATGATCCCTGATAATGTTAAATCCAATTTCAAATCACTCATGGCTGCTTCATAGAGTTGTATTCGCTCTTTGCAACAGGTTAATAAATGATGTTGGTTGTTTTGTTATATTAAAGCAGAGTAACAACTATGAAGGCCATTCACAGACCACTGCAGTATTTATAAAGCAGATGTTATTTTATTCCAGAGAAAATAAGTGACCTCTAGATGTAAATGATGCCTGTTTTATTATCTTTAAAGCTCTACAGATGTAGATTTCACTATTTGTAATGTACAGTATAAAAACGACTAAATAAATACATAAATCCGTATTAATTTCAACCATTTTCATGACCAAAGATATGCCTGAGCTTCCTGTCTAAACTGTGGAAAACCTGCACAATGATGAAACTTTGTTTTGGTTCCAGTGCGAAAATTTTCCCAACTTTTTGCTGCTTTAGAGAAAAAAAAAAAAAAAAAGAGGAGTGACTGGAGTAAATAAAACGAACCAGAACAAGTCAGATGTTGTGTTTAAAAATCCAGCGCTCGCATCGCTTCTAGTCTGCTAATGGCTTCTAGGAGGATTGGGGAATGAAAGCCTGGTTGAGCGATGTTTGAAGCTTCCATGTCGGTGTGCAGATGAATCCTCGCCAGTGGGGCCACATCTCGGAGAGTGCCAAGGATCTGGTGAGGCGCATGCTGATGCTGGACCCTGCTGAGAGGATCACCGTCTACGAGGCTCTCAACCACCCCTGGCTCAAGGTAACAGCACATCTTAGTGGTGTGGACGGATCTCCTGCTGCATCCTTCACTTTTAAAAAAGTTCAGTTTCTGATTTGTTGATATTCTTAAAAATGCTTTTCTGTTTGTGACTGTGCAGCAGCAGCCTGACGAGCATCTGTTCACATGCAAATCCACACACTTTCACAGCTTATGACACCGAGTTCATCTTCTATGTTTAATCAATAGTTTTAAATGAGTCACATCGGGCGCAGCTTTTTGTTTACATTTAGATGTGTTGCTGCTTTTACTGCAGCTTTCCCCTCATATAGTTGAATTATTTACTTTCCATCTACGTTTATAAACTTCACACAAGAACAAAGGAAATCATTGTTTTAGATGGAGCAACATTTGTGAGGAAATTTCATTTGTGGGATGAGCAGCAGAGATGAGTATGTGGGTTGTGCCCATGATTCTGCTGCCATGACAACCCTTCACTATCAGGCCAGTTTGCACTGGTATCAACAGCACGGCACTGGAAGCTTAGCTTTGTGAGTGCATCCTGATCTCGGGAGCTTCAGGTTTTCACTTGCAGATCAGTCTGGCTACTTTCCGTTGAAGAGAATTTGGAGCAGTTCAACAAACGAACGTCCAATCAGCGTTGGCTTTGAGGCGGGTTGAGGTGTGACGCAACAAGAAGCGACAGTTCAGTCTAACAACATGGCGGCTTCAGCAGATGAAACTAGCGTAAGCGTGGCTATCGCTCAAGTTTTATCGGAATTACTGCCGACATGTTTCTTGTTTGCTGAGCTAACGAGCCATTGCCGGCAGCAGCAAGAGTAGCCTGGCTTGTAGTTGTGTATTCGTCGTCGCTCTGTTAGTACGTTTTATGCTTCGTTGATCTGATTGGTTGATTTGGCCCGTCTATCACCAACATAGGCAGTAATAGATTAGCCTTATCCAATCAGCAAACCAGTATTTTCGCCCCTTCCCAAAACTACTCCAACAGATGATTCCCAGATGGATATGCGAGAGCAAATCAGGTTACTGGAAGCTGGATCTGGGGGAGAAGGTTATGTCCATTCTTCCTACAGCAGCTGGATCGTAGGGTCAAAGTGTCGAAGTCGTGGAGAACGTTATGCTGCACCGACAGTGTAAGAGCTGTGGGTGGAGGCAGTGTGATGGTGGAGCAGCATCTTCCTCGCTGGGGGTTGGAGGTTGTTGTTGGGTCTCGGTCTGGGACTCGCTGCATTCTTTCTTTGTCAGGCCGGCCAACACGGTATGGGGAGTTGGGGAGGGAGATGTGTGTGGCTGGGCGGGCGGGGTGGCATGTTTGTGTGTGGGTGTATGTCGGGGTGGGTGTGTTTTTGGCAGTATGGGCAGGTGCCAAGTCCTGCGGGAAGATGAAGTCTGCATCCTCATACAGCTGGTCTGCTGAAGCAAGCATGAAGTTCTCCAAAATGTCCTGGTAGACGGCTGCATTGATGCTGGACTCAATGAAGCTCACAGGTCCATTCCTTATGAAGTCCTCCACACTTTTGAATGGCCCTTTCCTGACCATCTTCTCCAGGCTGCTGTCAGCCCTCCGGCTTCTACACCGTTTTCTTCCACACTTCTTCCTTCCACTTAACTGTCCATTAATGTGCTTTGAGACAGCACTCAGAGAACATCCAGCTTCTTTTGCTATCACTTTTTGTGTCTTTCCCATCTTGTTCAGGAAGTCAATGATGGTTTTCTGCACAACTGTCAGATCAGCAGTCTTCCCCGTGATTGTGAATTCTTCTAAACCAAGACAGGGACTTTTTTAAAGGCTCGGGGCACTTATGGAGGTGTTTTGGATTACTTACCTGATGAGAATGTGACACTCTGAACTTACAATACTGGAGCTTTTCACAGTATTCTAATTTTTGGAGTTTTTGAATTTGAGCTTTTCTAAAGCTGCAAATTCTAATCAGCAACATCCAAACAAACAAACGCTTGAAATATATTGATTCACATATTATTTGTGTAAACAAGATGTAAATTGCACCTTTTAAATTGAATTACAGAAATACATGAACTATTTCAGGATATTCTCATTTTTGGGGTAGTACCTGTATTTTACAAATGAAATCTCGCAAGATATCGTTTTGTTATGAAATCTCATGAGATTTCACAAAATACCATGAGATTTCATAACAGAACAATGAAATATCGCAGTAAATTTCACGAAATATTCCATTCAATATTTTATGAGACCTTATGAGATTTCATAACAAAATATCTCGCGAGATTTTATTAGTAAAATAGGTCGATACCGCGTTTTTAAATATAGATATGGTATCGGCACATGAAAATATTGCAATATTTCAGTGTATCAATATTTTTTCTCACCTCCATTATTTAAACTGTCTGGAAGACAATCTTTCCCAAGATTTTTACAAAGAAATCATAAAAAACAGCCAACTATCTTTAATTACTTCGATTGAACAAACATTTCTAACCAGTGTTTTGTCAGTTCCATCTCTGCAGTGGAGCGATACCTTCATGCTAAACATGTTTCAATACTAAAAAAAACTGGTGTTTGATATCAAATTAAACTTTCAGACAAATAAGGGTAAAAATATCATATATCGTCATCTAAAATAAATATAATGTGATACGATATTTGATCCATATCACCCAGCCCTACTGCAGTCTTACTTCAGCCCCGCTGAACACTTGCAGGATTAGTTTGGGCTGCTGTTGGTGTCAGACTGACCAACACAACCACACTGGCTGAATGGTGACGTTACTGGTTTAAGCATGGGCATGCCTTCCCACAGCAGTGTGTGTGACTGAGCTGGTGACCAGCATGAGGAGGAGGAACCAGGCTGTTGTGGCTGCGTCTGGTTCTTCCACCTGATACTGAGGCCTCTGTTATATGAAGAAATATTTAAATTTCCAACATGTCGGGTTTCTTCAGACTTCAGCTTCCACTTCTATAAATGACACCAAACAAGCGTCGACAGCACAATAAACTGCTTCATCAGCGGAGAAGATTTCACACACACCTGCCACTCATCCCACAAATATATTTATATGAGTGATTATTTCCCATTTCAAAGACAAATAAACAGATTCATTGTTCCGAGAGACGTTCAGAGTTCAGAGAACAGCTGAGCCGTAGTTTAACAGTAATTCTGTGCTTGATCCTCCACAAACCTTCAAAGCAGTCAAGCCTGTTGATTCATGCTTGTGTAAACAGGCTGTTGTCCCAGTGAGTTGGATTTTTAACCAGAACTGGCCGATGTGTCAGAACTTGATGAAGTTCACAGGAATCTAAACCCAGAAAACTTTCTTCACCGTTTCACTCTTGCATCTTGCCGAGGTCCCATCGGGGTTCAGTTTTCACTCCACTCAGAGGAGTTCTGCAGACTTTTACTTTCAGTTCGCTGCCTCTGAGCCAGCCAACACGCACGGATTCAGACCTCTGAATAAAGTATGAGTAGAACAACTAGAAAAATCCAACACAGTGCCATCAGATCGTCAGACAGATCCAAACAGCTCAGTGTCTCTGCACAAAGCTTCCCCACAGCAACATGTTGCATAACTGTTTTCCCACAGTCGAGCCGCTCTCCTCGTGACGGTAAACTGATCTTGTGTGTAACGGCTAGTGAAGCCTAACCCTGTTCTTTTCTGCGTTGGCTTTCTAAGGAGAGGGACCGTTACGCCTATAAGATCCACCTGCCGGAGACGGTGGAGCAGCTGAGAAAGTTCAACGCCAGGCGGAAGCTGAAGGTTGGCACCTGTCCTGGTTTCATTCATCACGGTAGCAGCGGTGGGTCCACTTCTGAATCCATGTGTCGTTGCAGGGCGCCGTTCTGGCCGCGGTGTCCAGTCACAAGTTTAACTCCTTCTACGGAGACCCCCCTGAGGAGCTCCACGAGTTCTCTGAAGACCCCACCTCCTCAGGTAGGTCTGCTGCTGTCTCATCATGCAGGGTAACAAACAGAGCATCACCTCAGGATGTCGTCATCATTATAAACAGCTGAAAGTAAAACATTTGCTCATTTAAACCGTCTCTGTTTGAACTTTTCTCCTGTTAATGCTTCCACCTGTCAGGACTGCTAGCAGCCGAACGTAGGTATCTGTTTCCTCCCTCTGTGTCGTGGTCCTTTACTCCTAGTTTGACTCCACGTTCGTGTCAGCTTGTGAATAATATAGTCTCGGTCTTTAAGATGCGTGCATGTGAGCGTGCTCAGCAGAGAAGCTCGGAGAAAGCAGGGCTGATGAACATGCATGTGTGTGTTTCCAGGTGCTGTGTCTCAGGTGTTGGACAGTTTAGAGGAAATTCATGCTCTGACAGACTGCAGTGAAAAAGATCTGGACTTCCTCCACAGCGTTTTCCAGGACCAGCATCTACACACGCTGCTGGATGTAAGTGTTGCACACTGACACCGTGCAGACGAGACAAGCGATGCTTAAAAGCTGACCCACTGGTGTTAGAAGTGTTTCCAGGAGTTGAGAAACTCTAAATTATAACAAAATATCTGACAAATGAAACATCTATATATACACAAACACATATATACATACATATTGTCGCTGTTGGGTACAAACTTGCCTCCATTTTTAATCATTAAAAATCCCTCTACCTCATGTGAGCTTGATTTGGTTAAAATATTCAAAAAGTAAATAAATAAATGAATACAATCAAATATATGACTTTAATGTAAAAAAACTTGATAAAAAGTTTGATGATGTATCCAGTTTTTACAAAACCACGTGTTTTTTGTCGGAGGCTTGCACCTGACAGCAGCGATATTTACATAATAACAATAATAATCTAAATTCAACATGTTCAAAAGGAGTAAGAAGTCTAACTTATGTAATGCGACCTCTTTAAATCCTAAAAAATCTTGTATCCTTCCTGAAAATGTAAACATGCTATTTTTTTTCTCCACAAAAACTTTTAATGTACAAAAGTTGATCATTGCTATTGTATTTTATGTCACAATGCTCATTTGAACCAGTTATTTTTTAACTGAAGTCAGCTTTAAGTTTCAGTTTAATGTTGATACATTAAATGAAAGAGTAGCTGCAACCAATGCCGTTCATGCCAGATTTCACCACTCAATGAGAATCGATAAGGGACCAAATTGAAACGTGGTATCCATCCCCATCGTTGAGTTTGTTTTAAATCCTTTCAGTTCCAAATTTATCTATTTTTTTTGCTCTTAGATTCACAATATTTTCATAACAACTCCAACTTTCTTCACCAGTCATATAAAGATCCACTGAAATCATTTCTACCAGTGTGTGTTTGTCTAATTTTGAGACTGTTTAATCATAACAGATGGAAAAGTTGTGTATTTGGTGGCAACATGGCCTCCTGGAGAAGGTTTGGATTTAACCTCTGTTGGAAAACCTCTGGTAACCGAGGCAGCCCAGGTCCAGTTTTCACTTTGCTGTTGGTTGTTTGTCTCGTTCATGTGGAGGAATTTTATAAAACCCGTCTCGTTTTAAGACCTGTTGTTAAATCCTTGCTTTTGTGTGTGTCTGCGGTAAGTTTTTGTGTCTGTGAGCTTCAGAGCTTCGACCCACAACAGCTTCACCACATCAGAACCACATCAGGTCGACCATCCCAGTGAATCCCAGTAAATCCCAGTTCCCAGCAGCTCAGGCGATGTTTTAGCGGAGTTTGACTCAGACAGCATCGTTTGTGTTCTTAACAGCCGACTGTTTTTTGTTCGTCATGTGTCTGAGTGTCAAACTGATGATGCGTTTTCAAGTCGTGGGAATTTTAAGGTTAATTCAGGTTCAAAGCTTCTTTTTTTTTTCTCTCTGAAGCTTTTTGTATAAAATGATCATAATATGATCATTTTATATTATAAAACATTTTACTGCCAATAACAAGAAGCTGTTAAATGAAGTTGGAGCTTTTCCTGGTTGACTGAATCCAGGTTGAGAGTGATTTAATTTCCCGTCTTCAGACGACTGAACTCAATCTGTTTAATATGAGTTTCATCCCTGGAGGTTTTCTGTCCAGCTTTCAGCAGCGTCATCGGTGGTGTTTTAGCTGTGGGAGTTCATACAGGCTGAGTTTCTGTCTGAGCTGCAGGCAGCTGCTCACCACGTGTGTTACAGCTGATATCTCAGGAAGTGTTTGATCAGCAGCAGAGATGAGAGTTTCCTCCTCAGCTGCACAGTCACGACTCAGACCGAAGTTCAGATCAGGACTGGAAAAACAAAATACTAAGCTTCCATCTGGTTTCACCACCAAGAGAAGTCATTCATGCACCATTTCTCTGTTTCCATGCAGTTTCATTGTGATAGACTCTGCAGAGGCCTGCAGGGAGGAAGTTTACTGGGAATGCATCAGATCTGGCTTTCAGCTGTCGGCTGGTTGTTGATCTGTCTGATTGTCACGTTGAATGAAGAACAAGTGAGCTGATATGAGGCTATCATCCTCCAAATCAACACTTCAGCCATCTGAACAGTGAAAGCAGTGCTTAATTTGCAAAGTCTGAGGTCCCCGAACGCAAAGGGGGGACGACTCAAAAGAGTGTGTGGAAGTGATGGAACACACCCACCTGTGCACACAAACACACACATGAAAAAAGGAAAAATAACATTTTTAAACCCACGTAGGCATCAGTGCCCAGTTATGTGCATTTCCACTCAACGCAGCATAAATGAGTAAATTGTTGCCACTACAGACATGTTCTACATGCTTAGATTCTCCACAATTCAGCCACTATGTTCATGTTATGGACACGATGAGCATCAAAGCATAATCAATAAAGATATGGCAGCATGGTGAAACAAAAAAGCAACTGTCTCCCTACCTTTGAAGTGGTCCAGAAGCCATAATAAGTCCAGTCTTAAATTGTTTATACTGTATTTCTTCTGTTCATGAGGGTCTGCCAAGTCATCAAACATACTTTTCACTTAAAAAAATATTCCATATTGTGAAAGTAGCTACATAATGTAAATGTTGCACTGTCTTTAAAAAATCCACTCATCCAAGCTAACGCTACACGTTTTATTTTGGCAGCCTAGCCACGTTGTTGGGGTGTGTTTGTTTTCCTCACCTTCCTGCCTACAAGACCGAAGTGTCCCCATCAATTTCTGTTTACATTTGACTCCGGGACAGCTCTTAGAATAACACGAGCGCTTCCCGCATCATTTCATGCCTTATTAAAACGTTCTTCTATTGATCAGGCCCATGTGGGATCTTGATTTAGGAGCCAATGAAATTACTGTAGCTGTCTAATGAGGGGAAGTATGGCCAGTTTAGATGAAATAGAGGCTCTGTGAATGTGCACAGCTCCAAGGAGCTTCTGTTTCCCGTTGCTGAAAACTCACCTTAGAATGGATCTGTAGTCTACAAACACGAGAACAGATAACTATTCTAAACATGAAACAAACATTTATTTCCTTTTTATTTGGGTGATATTTTTATATTTAAAGGGGAACTTCAGGATTTTTGACATAGGGCCTCATTTACATACAAGTGAGCCAGAATGCCACTGATCACTGAAGACAGTTTCAACATATTTCATTCCGTTATTCTAGTTCCAGGAGGTCGCCGATGCTAATGCTAGTGTGAGTCAATAGGAATCTGCTAGCCTGTCATTAAAAACTATCTTAACCACTCCACAGAACATCTGAAGCAAATCATTTATAACTTAAGACTATCTGTCTAAACGTTATGTTAATAGAATAACGTTGCGAATAAAACTAACCTTGCATTTTGTTGCATTGTTGCTGCTGAGACATTTTACAAAGTTTTACTTCCTGTATTTGGCAGCGGAGTGATATTACAGTATATGCTGCTACATCCATGAAGGAATTAGATTACACAAATATACAGTCAAAATTATGCCCACGTCTGAAAGGCATGAGGATATGTCAGATTTTAAAGACAATTTCAAACTTTTTCCATCAAACTAACTGTCACTTTGGACCAGAAAACTCTGACGAAGTTAGAAACACTACGACCCGGAAGCAAAGTATAGAATTCCATAGCTGGTAAGAAACTAGTTCCTCAATATGTAATGCTAAATTTATCATACAAGGCTAGTTTTACTTGGTTAACACAAGTTTACTAGTTTAGCACGGCATTTACACAGATAGGCTTGCTGATTTGCCTCGGATGTTCTGTGAAGTGATAAGATTGTTATTAATGACAGGCTAGCAGATTCCTATTGACTCACACTAGCATTAGCATCGGCGACCCCCTGGAACTAGAATAATGGGATGAAGTATGCTGAAACTGTCTTCAGTGATAAGTAGTACCCTGGCTCACTTGTAAATGGGGCCCTATATCAAAAATTCTGAACTTCTTCTTTAAATAGTGACATGGGGTCCAGTAAATCCAGTAAAATAGGTTCCGGATCAAAACTCGTTCCGGTGCTGGATCTCGTTCCAGCTAAAGTTGAGCCCACGTTAATGAGTCCAAAAAGTTAACCTTAACATTTCCCCTAAACATTTCTGAACATGCTTACTTAAAGCAACAGTACACCCACAGAATGATGTGCGATCATTTTCTACTCACCCTCACGCTGAGCAAGACTCTGGAGCACTTTTTAATATCTCAAATGCAGCCGGAGATCAGACAGCTTTTTGTTTCCCCCCCATCTTTCATATAATGGAGCTCACCGGCGGCTGAACCAAAAAGGTCCATAAAAGTCCACAAAACTTGGCAATATTCCTCCATATTGCTCGTCCAATGTAATCCAAGTGTCCTGAGTGGGTAGCGTCCATAATTTACTTCAAAAGACAGCATTTAGCATATTTTTGTAGCTTAAACAGTACTACATCTAGCTGCCGTGAATCGCGCCCTTGTGAGTTCACGGCACTACGGAAGCCGCGACAGACGAGATAGCGTGTTCTCTTTTTCTTTCTTTCTTTGTTGTAAATCAGTAGCCAACCCCTCTTGTGTTTGTCCCGGTTTGTCCGCAGCTCGTTCGCTCTTAGCCAATGTAAACAGCAAATTTCTTCTTCTTCTCTTGCATTATCAGCAGAGTAGGCGCTGAAGGCTGCAGCTTCCGTAGTGTCGTGAACACGCACGAATGCGCAAATAGAAAGTGCAATGTTCTACCGTTTAGGCTAAAAATATATTAAATGATGTTGTTTCAAGTAAATTATGGTCGCTACCCACTCAGGACACTTGGATTACTGGTGACTCTCAGTGCGCCTTCTCTGATTGGTCGATTGTGCATCTGTGGGATGCTAATTTCATCATTGACAATTTACATTAATTCGATTAAAGCATTACTGTGCAAATCTTTTGGACAAAACATCGGGAGTAGGTGTGTAAAGGCCTTTAACGATCGATCTTCTGGATTCTTAAAGGAGTGATGACATAGCAGTTACAAAACTAGTTTATGTTGTTGGCATTACTGCATATGTAAATACTCCAAAGAAAAAAACGGCATTTTTTACAGCGGAGTATTGTTTTGAAACGCCAGACCTCACTTCCTCAGTAATACAGTTGGGTCCGGTGATGATACGGAGCTTTACCCGGAGACCACGTTGACTTCATTTTGATTGGCTACACCTTATTTCGCTATGACCTTATTTGGAGAATCTAGGTCAAGCTGCGATCGGAGTTTGCTAAAGGCTAACTGCTAGCAACAATCCAGACAGTGAGCTACGTTTATCAGACAAGACAGCATTTAGAAAATAAATAAACTTACAGGTAATGACAAGGTTGTGGCCCCCTCCCTCAGTGTTGCTGCAGAACTTTTCTTTTAAATCCATTTGTTTGAAAATCCAGACCTGACTGCACAGAAGTTACTACTCAGCTCCATACAGGAAGCTGAATCAGACAGGGAGGGGAGGGGGGAAGCGGACGGTGCATAGGCCGTTAGGAGAGAGAGAGGGGGCGCTGTTTACTTGATAGTGTGCTCTTATTGGAGCAATTAAATTACGTAGAATGATAGAACTACGTAGAATGATAGCCTGCTGTCTGATTCAACTGTTTCTGAGCAGAGAGACAAAGCTGACAGACCATAAACAGGAACTTTGATTCTCACTCTGGACATTCACATGGCCTCATCAGTGCACAACAGATCATATTATACACCCAAAACCCCAGAAAAGTGAAATTTGATGTCATGGCACCTTTAAGTGAGAATTAGGTGAGGAATTTATGTGTCAGGCAGCCTCACGTTGAGATGAACTTCTGTGATGAAGTTGTCTAAACAAGAAGTCATCTTGTGTTGTTGTATGCATGACATCAAAACAGAAGAACCAGTTAGCTTTTTATCTTCTGTCCTGACATGTCTTCAGTTATCATGTGCTGCCTTGTTATATCACATGTGAATACAAGGAAACGGTAGTTTCTATCTCTGCAGAACTTCTCATAAGGAAGTCCTGGAAGACCACGCTCTGGTTCTTGTTCCTCCTGCATCATCTGTGCAGCAGGTCTTTAACCCCTCTTGGGTTAACCCCCACCCCCACCCCCCCACCCTTGGTTTCTGGCCACTTCCTCCTTTCTGCTGCAGAACTCATCTCACCAATTTATCTGCTGCAGATTCCTGCTCTGGAACCACATGTCAGACGATGGTTTCAGCCATCAAGTGGAGCATACAGTTGTGCTTGAAAGTTTTTTTCACCCTTCTATTAAAGGATAGGGTAAATTCACAATAGTATTTCAAATCACAAAAAACTGAGGAAAGTACTAATAAATAGAAATGTACTAAATTATAATGAAGTGAAATAAAATGTTGATTTTGAATGTTTGTTTAAAAGAATCATTTTAAAAAACTGTGCCAGACAAATTAGAGCACCTTACTTATGAACAGTGGACCAAAATACCTGTCAACATACAGACATTTGTTTGGACGTTACAGAAAACACCTGATTGCAGTGATTGTGTCAAAGTGTTGCTCACAACATTTTAGCTCAGGAGCCCCATCATGCTTGTTTACTTGTTTCATTTTTTGTTTGTTTTTAATATTTCTGTTGAACCATGATACAAAATCACTGTCATCATTTTCATCAAATTTTTATTTATCACTTTTGTCAGTTTCAACTTATTTACAGTCGTCCTCAAAATTATTCATACCCTCAAATTAAAGAAGTAAAAAAATCAATAAGTTGAAACTGACAATAGTAATATTAAATAAAAATTCTATGAAAATCATGACATTGATTTTTAATTGTGGTTCAAAAGAAATATTAAAAACAAACAAAAAACTAAAACAAACAAAAATGATGGCGCTCTGAAGCTAAAATTTTGTTGAGCAACACTTTGAGGCAGTTACTGCAATCAGGTGTTTTCTGTAACGTCCAATCAAACGTCTGCATTTGTTGACAGGTATGTTGGTCCACTGTTCATGGGAAAGGTGCTCTAATGTGTCTGGGACAGATTGTTTCCCTTTTTTAAAATTATTTTCTTCATTCACAATTCAATTTTTATTTTTTATTAGTGTCTTTAGCTTCCTGTTTTTTGAATTTCTATTGTGAATTTAGCCTTTTCTGTAATTGGAGGGTGTGAATAATCTTGAGGACGACTGTAGCTGGCAGCTGATTTCTTTCCGTCTTTAGTGGACGGGTATGTAAACTTTCAATACAACTGTATTTGATGAGGCAGGAATTAAGATTTAAGGGAGTGTGTGTGTGTGTGTGTGTGTGTGTGTGTGTGTACTTGTTTAGCCATCGGACCATTGCGTGTGTTTAACCAACAAAGTGAGGACACTTTTGCAAAGTGAGGACATTTCGGCCGGTTCTCACAAACAAAGCCAAAGAAAAATCCATTTTTGAGGGTTTTAGAGTTTAGGTCACAATTAGGTTTTGGTTAGGGGAAGGGTTAGGTTTAGGTAATCAGTTATGGGCGTTAGGTTTAGGGTATGCATTCTGTCAATGGATGTACCCCATGGGGATAGAAAAATAAACGTGTGTGTGTGTTTTGGGTTTCTGGAGGCTGAACAGGTCAAAGTGAGTTGCAGGATGCTGGTGGATGTGCCAAGTGTGTGTGCAGCAGTGTCAGTGGGAGCCTGGGGCTGCAGATGTCTCCCTTTCAGCCTCACTTTCACACCCTGCCCTGCTCTGAGAGGGGGGGGGGTGTACTCGGAACAGGACAGAGGAAACAATGGTGTCTGTTGTGGGGCCTTGGTGCCACTCGCAGGCAGCGCAGCCTCTGATTTTAGCCTCCGCCGCGCTCAGAGCTCCTGCAGACGGCGAGCGGAGGAAGCGTTGGGAAGCTGGCTCTCAGGACTGACACACTCCGGCTGTCTTTGGGGTGAGTGATGCGTTTGCAGGGAGAACGTTTGTCAAGAGACGCCTGGAGGTAATCTGAAGTCAGCCCGACACCTCCTGTGTGTGTTTGGTCTTTGACATGTTTGAATAATGAGATGCTTCAGTTTTTTCCTTCGTATGATGGTTGCTGTAAACGAATGAAGGCAGAGAAGAAAGTTGCCCCCGGAGGAAATGATGTGTGCGTTTCCTTGTCAGCGATCAGAAATGAGATATTTTAGAGGAACACACACATGCAGCATGTTTGTGTGCAACTTCAAACAACCAAACTTGTAAATCTTGGTTTTATTTACAGCTTTTCCAGTCAGTTTATCACCGTGTGAAGCCCCTCAGAGCTCAGTTTTAGTCTGCTTACTCTGGAAAGATGTTTGCAGCTCTGTGTTGTAAAGCAGAGAAATGTGTGTGTGCATGCTCAGCTGGACATCACATCTGCCCTCTGGCTTTCAGCTCATTCCTGCAGCTTTTTGTGCAGGATGATGGATGCGAAGGCACAGTTTATAGATGCTCTTCAGTCTTTCCCAGGAAGAGTTTTGTTCTGGGGAAGTCAGATTGTCACCGACCATCAAATCCAGACACCCTCATGCTACGCAAACCTGATTATCTTCTCCAGTCCCAGAAAACTTTTCCTGTTATGCTCTAGTTTTACCTCCCTCACTTTCTGCAGGTCTGTTTGTTTTTAAATAAACATCACAGTCTGTGCACCTCCGTTATTCGTACGTGATTATCTACGATTTGCAAATCAGATTTCCACTTTTTGTTTATGCATCTTTTCAATGTGAAAGTAATTTGATTATTCCTCAGCTTTCATAAAAAAAGCTGATTTCTGAGCTTTTTTATGCATCAGATGGATTTTTGTAAATATTTTCAGGAGGTTCTTTCTTTTTTTCTTTTTCAATCAGTATGTCACTTGTGATCAAACCTGCACCTCACTGAGCTCAGCTAAGGCTGATTTGTGTCTATTTTAAAACATTTCCCTCGTTTATTGTCATATTTAACTATTAAACAAAGAGTTCATCTGTTTCTAAAATATGATCTGTTGTCACAGAAAATGTATAAAAGATTAAATTGAGTTATTTCAGCTGATGTGGTGATGGCAGCTTGTGTAACGCTGCTGTTAGACGGAGAACAGAGGAGTGCTGGGTCTCATTGAACTGTGGTACAAACCTCTGTTTGTTTGGGACCGTGTGTGTTTGTGTGTGTGTCTGTCCACGCTTGCTGCTCGCGCATGTGCAGCAGATCAAACAGAAATTACCAGCTGCCCATCAAGCGTCGCATGCTTGTTGTTTTTCATTAATAACCGCCGTTTCAGACGTTCGGCTTTGTTCAAAAAGCAGCTTTCTGCTGCGGTTTGAGCCGCCGCCGCCTTCCCTCAGACTCCCGTCAGATACACCCACACCCATCTGGGAAGACCCGTGTTTGTCATCCGCCAGTCAGGCGAAGCAGACGACAAGGAGGGAGAAATGAAAATAAAAAACAAAAAAGTGGCGCTGACAGTCTGGACGGAGGAAGATTCAGTCCGAAGCCTTTTCAGGCAGGAAATGTGTTGAAACTTTTTTCTGTGTCAGAGCTGCTGCTGGAAGAAAAGAGGGAAGTCTTCATCGCAGTGAAGACAAACATCTGCACCACCTGCACAAGTTAAAGAAAATGAAACATTTCAGGCCTTTAGAGCTGCAACTTTTTCTCTGTAATTGTTCTTTGTTTGACAAAAAGACTCATGCAGTTGAATTTCAGTTTGGAGACTTTGTTGCTATGGAGACGACTTCTTGCTTTACCTTCTCCTAACATTCACACTAGCCGGAGACGAGCTGTTGCAGAGCAGACTTGCTTTAATGGATGTAGAGTCGCCTAGGTGGAAACCATCTGCTGAGTCTGAGGACGTTGTTTTGATTTTTTAATGCTTCCTGCTTTGTTTTGCTCTGGTTGTTTACACCAGTTGTTTACACGGTTGTTTATAGCAGTGGTTCCCAACCTATTTTCCTTGAATACCTCCTTCATGCAACCGCTAAAAAGCTATGGACCTCCTTTGCCGATCTTTGCTGAAACTAGAGATGCACAATATCATTGGCCTGATATCTGTATCGGCTGATATTGGCTTTAAAACTGAGTATTGATATCGGGCAGGAAACCACCGATATAATTAATCACTACACAACATGCGTTGTTTTTATCTCTTTTTTTTTAATCCTTGGGGCATGAGAACAACACAAGGCCACGCCCACTGTGTGACATTCTGACGTCACTGGCAACTACCAGTTCTGCAGCAGAAGTATTTCTCTAGATTTAGTCGTAGTAGTCGTAGTAGTAGTTCTTTACTTTATTCAGTCATCAAACAATAATACATAAAGGTACATCGATCTTCACATTTACAGTCACAATGACTGAAAAGGTCTCGGCTGCAGCGTAAAGCTTACATTGCTGATCCTACAACAAAATTCCTAACTTGATCCACCAAATGAAGGAAGGAAGAGAAAAGGTAAACTACAAACAAGAAAAGGAAATAAATTTTTATCAATGAAGATTTTTTCCCCCCAATTTATCTTTTTTTCCCCCATTTTTGTCTTATCTCCTATTTATAGCTTTGAAAATGATAGTGTTGTAAGACCACATCACCAAGACATTTCTGAGACCAAAAGAAGTCATACCCAGTCTTACAGTGCGTTCCAGGTGTTTTGAAACTCGTTTTTCTGAGGTAATTTTCCGAGGAAGTGACATCATGAACTCATTTTTCCAAGATAAGAGCTCGTAATTTGCAGAGGACTCCGAAATTGTAGATTTAAAGGGACTTGAGGCAAGATTAAGAAACGAAACTCACTCGTGGCTGCTAAGCGGCTTAGCAGCCACGAGCTAAGCCGTCACGTTAGCGTGCACAAACTGAAGCTATAATGTTGTTTACTCACCTTTTTCTTCGGAGTTACACTTTTTAGTGTCTTTCAGTTGATCTGGATCGTTTGCTGACGGCAGAAGAATCCATAACTATCGCTTACAGTGTTTGAATTTACCGCGACTTCCTGTATCAAAACTGTGGATGTTGACATTTGACGTCACGTCCGCAGGGCAGCGCGGGAAATTCGGACACCGAATTGCAGCGCATTTTGCAGCACACAGCCTGTTCACAGCAACGGAGAGAAACATGGGTGGAAACGTTATTTTTGGTATTTAGCGCTTCATCACCCATTAGTATTAAAAAAATGGACATGCATGTTTTTTTTAAATTCCTGCCTCTAGTCCCTTTAAAGATGGCTGCGTCCGGTACCATTGTTGTGTGTATTTTATTTCTATATCAGATATTTTCTGTACATTCGTTTCAAGTGCAAACAGCACAGAGTCGTTATTAAACTTTACAGTCTCACGGTGATCTTCTTTTCTTTAAAACGCAGTGGGAATATGTGTTGTTTATTAAACATACACCGAAATTGGCTGTGGTTGTCATGGTAACGTTATTATAATGTCTGTGTTATTTTCTAACTAGAAATTTGGGTAACGCTTTATGTTAAGGTCCTTGTAATAAGCATTAATTAATAAGTAATAAGACCCTTAGAAGTGCATACAACATGCTTATTAACATTGTGTTTATAAGACTATATATGTATTAACTATATCATTATAATATAGTTAACAGCAGACTATAAGACATTTATAATAACTTATAAGAAACTTGCTGTTTGTTGATGCTTAATAACTAATAAAATCCTCATGAGTATCTTATAATCGTTCATAACAACATTACAAAAACATATATTGACTTAACTAGCCCAACCATTGTGTCTTTGTCATGCTTTGAGTAATCTTTTTTGATTTATTAACATTAATATGTACTTTATTGCTTATCTATTGAAAGTTAACTATGCACTTGTTTACAGTCAATCAGTAAATCAGGAAGCGGGCAAACACTTTTTCACACAAATGTATTTCCTGCTTTACTTTTGCACTGATGACTGATCTCTGTCTTTCATTTCAGCTCTACGATAAGATCAACACCAAGTCGTCCCCTCAGATCCGAAACCCCCCCAGTGATGCTGTGCAGAGAGCCAAAGAGGTGACTGAGCTCACACACTTCCTGTTTCGCCTCATGACGATGAGATAATCCACTTTCTGTAACACTCTTCCTCCTCGCACTCCTGCCGGTGCTGGGCTGCTTTCATCCTGCTGGCCTCTCATCCACTAACTCACCTGCTTTCTGGGTGGGGTCCAGGCACAACCAGGGGTCCTCCAGGAGTAGTCGGAGTTATACGAGCCCTGTAAAATACCGTAGAACAGCTTTAATAATGAAGATCTCCAGCAGGAGTGTGTGACCCTCCTCATTACACACACACACACACACATACACACCACAACAGTGGATCTGTGGACCATTAGCTGGCTTTTTGCAGTCTCCGGGGTCCGACTGAGGCCATGATGGACTCGCCACAGTCAGAGTGTGTGTGTGTGTGTGCTGCAGAGTGGAGTTGCTGCTTAATAAGGATGGTGACAGAAGAGGGCGGGGGTGCGAGGGAAGTGGGGATCAGTGGTGTGCATTGTGAGTGGGTTTATGTCCACTCGTGCATTCAGGCAGCTGCAGAAATGCGGCCATGTTTGTGTTGTGCTTTGTTGAGGGAGCAATTAAAGAGTGCGAACAGTGAGGGAGTGGGCGCGGGGCCCGCGTCGTAAATCCCAGAGACAGGGGGGGCCGTTTAGAGGAGCAGAACTCTGGTTTTATGTGGCTTTGCTTCATGTCAGAGACCCGGCTAATTAACGCAGCTCCGGTTTGTATGTAAATAATTTGCTTCACATTTTCCTGCTTAAATCAGATGAATTGGATCAAAAGTGAGAAAGAAGCAGCTGGTTTCTGGATTTCTCCACCAGTTTTACAAACGAAGCTCCCAAACATCTAACCAGGCGAGAGTCTTACAGTCGGTTTGCTGCAGCTGAGAGGAAAGCGTTTAAAGTGATGCAGATTCAGTCCGTTTGAACCGTTTTCAGCTTTTTAAAGCCTGGACAGTAATTCTGTTTGCTCCGGAAGGCGATCACAGCCGCTGCTGGGAAGTTTCATTCAGGAAACACTGTTACTAGAACTAGACGGAGTCATTGTTTCTCATGTAAAGTTTAAAGTTAATGTTTCCACGGCAACGTACGGCTGCAATTTAAACATAAACATGTGGTTAGTTTTTTGTGGACTCAGATTGATGCTGAGTCAGGGTTTAGGAAGATGACCGCTTCTCCAAAAAATCAGTCAGATTCTTGGATGATGTCACTACAGAGAAATCGTGGCCTCTGTGTCATGGTTTCCAAGTTTGATTGAGCTTACCGCGACTTAAAGGGAAAATTCAGCTTTTTAATGTTTTCATCATTTCTTTTTGGATTAATAAATAATTTTCATTTAGCTCTTTTTAAAAGTCACAAGTCAATAAAACTTCATTAAAGCATCTATCGTCCATTTGTGGCAGGTTTTGTCTTTAAAACCGGGCAAAAATTAAAATTTCTAATCAGGATTTTCAAAAATTTCTGGCATTGTTTAAAATTACATTAAGAACGCAAAAGTTTGGATTGCACACATTAATTTATGAGTTTAAAACACTAAAAACAAATAATCTGCCATTTTTTTTCTTCACACAGTAGCTGTTATTTCCTGTTAATCTCAACTTAAAGATAAATGCAATAAAAACTAATATTTATAACAAAGAAGGATGGAAATTTTAGGATTTAACTGTTTAGTGAACAAAATGGATTTCAAAGCTGAATAAAGTTGCATTTCTAAACTCAGAGGAAACAATGTCTGATCAGGCCAAAAGCAGCTTCAGAGTATGTTACATGTCATATAACATCAGTTATCAGATAATAAAAAAGTCACGTCAGCTGGAGGAGGAAGAAGTGACATGATCAGTAACGAGGCAACAACGTGTTTAGCCTTGACTCACGTTATTTAGATCAGAACATTTTTTACACAAAGTCAACATTTGGAGTAAAAACTCAGCTAAAGTTGTTTCAATTCCAGCATTTGTTGCCCTTTGAGAGAAGTTTGTCTCTTCGAGAGTTTTTAAAATGCAAAACCTAAAAGTTGAAAGAAACTGAATAAAAAAAGAAGTTTTTACACTTTCCATAGTTAATCCGTGGTAAGAGTGAGGCCATAATGTGAAAATTTTCTGATCTTATTTACAAGCGTTTGTCTTTTTTTTTCCACCCTTCCATATACTGTATGATATGGGTGGTAATTACCGTATTTTACGGACTATAAGTCACACGTTTTTTCATAGTTTGGCAACTTGTGCAACTCATCGTCCAGTACAACCTATATATCAAAGTATGTACAATTTTACATATTTTTCAGTATCAATTCATATTGACTGACATGAGCCAAGGAGTAAATATTACCGTCTAATGTCAAAAGAGGGCACTCTAAGCTTGTGACAACTGTATTCTGCTGCGAGGGCAAAAATTCCAAAATAGCCTCATCTCAGTGAGAGGAGTTCATTTTGGACGTGTGGCTGTTCTGTCTGTGCGGTGCAACAAATCCTCAAAAAACAGGTTTATCCTCCTTAGTTATGATGTTTATGATCATTTACAGGCGTTAACTATGGAAATGGACGGACTGAGCAATTTTTAGCAGTAACAAGTAGGATATAAAAAAAAAAAATCACCCTATTAAGTCATATAAATGAATACGACTTATAGTCCAGTGCGACTAATATGTTTTTCTCTTGTTCATGATGCATTTTTTGACTGATGCGACTTATACTCAGGAGCGACTTATAATCAATGCATTAATACAATAGCACGTACAGTAGGGGTGGGAGAAAGTAATCGATCAACATATGTATCATGATTTTCTGTTTTACAATTTTAAGTCAATTTTTAATTCAAAACATTATTTTTTCCTCCAAATTTATCATTTTAATCTTAGTCCATGTTTAAAAAGCTTATTGCTTTTATCCCGCAGAGGGAGAAATGGTTTTCTTTAACTATCTCCATTTACAGAAAAAACTTAAACAGAAGTCGGAGAATGGTGGACAGCCTGGTTTGGTGTTTAAAAGGCAAACTAAAATCACAAAAATAGTGATATATAGAAAAATCTAAATTTAAATCAAATTGGCACACACACACACACACACACACACTCCAAATGAAAGAAAAAAGTAAAAGAATTAAATTGGGTGAAAAGCATTTAATCCCAACTCTAATAACGTGCTGATTTGCCCTTATTTCCGTAGAAAATGCTCCTCCTTGGTGGGAAACTCTCCGCATCAGCAGCTCTCTGGTGTTTTCATTCCTTTAATCAGAAAGAAACGCAGAAACTGTTGAGTTGAGTCTGTAAGCTGTGATATGTTTGATAAACCAGCCTGTAACTGCTGCAGTGCAGCTTGACCTCAGTGTAACTCATCATTTATTCATGGTTGTGCCTTCAGGGTAGACCCCCCCCCTCCTCTTCCTCACCTCTGTCTGCTTCACTCTGGCTGAGATGCTGTAAATAAATCACCCTGTTGCTTCGGGTGGACTTGTTTGGTTCCACCCCAGCAGGGCAGTTTTAGGTGCATCAGAATCTAGAAAGCTCTTTTTCTGACCACATTAACACTTTCTTAACCTCTACGTTAGCCTCAAACTAATCAGACCATCTGAGCTGGGAATTTAAATGCAGAGGTGGAGTTTGACTTTTACCGACTTCTGTCATCTCGCCTTTAAATTCTCACCTGTGAGCGCTGAAAACATCCTGTGTAACACTTGTTCCTGTGTCTTCCTCCATCTAAAGAGTTCTTCCCAAGACGGAGCGAGTGGCGCTTTGAAACATCTGGAATATGTAAGACCTCATCACACTGCTGCCATCACCATACAGCTGATCTGAGCACGAAGCAGGGTTAAAGAAATGTTGGAGGAAGAGGAGATGAAGCACCACAGATCATTCAGCTTGAATGGCTAAATCATCACTACTTCCTGATCTTTCCTCCTCAAAAAAGGTGTTTTAGTTGAGAAAAAGGAGAGGAAGGCTTAAGGGGAGGCACTGGGAGTTGGTCTTCCCGTCATATCACACTTCAGCATTTGTTCTGATCTGGTCACTTCTGGTCCACAAAGGCCAAATGCTAAACTTAAAGGTACAGTATGTAAGAATTACTGTTATCTAGTGGTAAAGATGGGTATTTGAAAAAAAAAGACATTTTCTTTCCAATGTCTTCATATTCCAAGCACTGTTGTGAATGTATGGTGGCCGTTTGTGGCCAAAATTCTCCCAGACATAAAGATGTTTTCATCTGTGAGTGGATCCAGTGGTCTCAGGTAAACTGTGACTGTACTATGAGTAACTACTTTAAATGTCTTTCAGGGTGTTACTGATCCCAAACAGTGCTAAAACTTCCTTTAAACAAAGCTGGTACAGCTGTTTTAAAGTTCAGAGGATTCTTCCTTCACACACATTATTTTGTCCATTCAGGGACACCATAGTAAAAATAGTGGAACAAATGTGGCAGCTTCCATGTGTGCACCACCCAGTAAATAGATATAAATGACTCATTCTAAGAAAATAAACATATAAAAGCTGCTCTAGTGCAGCAATTACACATCAATAGAAACACAGTTTTGAATTATATATCACATTTTTCTGCCATCGACCTTTGATGTTTTACAAATTGTACTTTTAAGGATTAGAAATGACAAACACCACGAAGGATTCAAGCTATATTATTTAATAATAAACTATGTTTCACTAGGGATGGGCATTTTTTTTTTATTTTTGTTGTCATCATCAATGCACGCCCTTCTAGTGGGCTTTGAAGAAATGATGACATAGCAGTATAAACTACAGTCGTCCTAAAAACTATTCATACCCTCCAATTAAAGAAAAGGATAAATTCACAATAGCATTTCAAATAGCAAGAAACTAATAATGCATAAACATTTACAAAACTACAATTTAGTGAAATAAAATATTGCTTTTGAATTGTGGTGGGAAATAATAATAATTTAAAAAAAAAAAAACTGTCCCAGACACAGTGGAGCACCTTTTCCATAAATAGTGAACCAAAATACCTGTCAAAAGATGTGGAAGTCTTTTTAGAGAAAACACCTGATTGCGCACCAAAAATTTCGTTTTGGAGCCCCATCTACTTGTTTACTTGTTTTATTTTTTGTTTTTATCACGATCATTGAACAGAGGTTAGCTAGCATCTTCCCAAATAATCTGACTTTGACTTTGTTTTCCAGTTTGTGTGAAATGTAGCTGTACTTCGTGTTGTTTTGTTGCTGTTACCATCGTCTGCTTTGGTCTGTTGCTTCCACTGTAGCTGCAAACTGTGACAGAAACAGCTCGGTAAACATTAGATTAACTTAAACACTCCTCTTCCCCCAAACATCAATCAACTTTTAAAAATAGTAGTTGAGTGTGCGCCGTGCCAAAGAATCAATCAGTTGTGCATATTTCTAATTTTGACAATTCATCTCCTTCCTGGAAAGCATCCTCACAGCGAGCTGGAGCCGTTTTATGTTTTTATTGTTGCTCCCGTATAACTTCATTACCAAGAGGCTGATCTGTGGATGGACTTCCAAGGGTCGACTGTGTCTGGTGGACCAGTTTTACCAGCAGACTTCCACAAATCATCCTTTTTACAGCTGTTGTCTCATTTTTCTAAATGAACTTCCATTTCATGATAACAATCATGAATTGGATTGATGTTAATGATTACGTAATGGGTTTGGTTGGGTGTTGTGTCCTTGGGCAAGACACCTCCAGTGGGGGCACCACTGGTGTATGAATGTGTGTGAACGTTCAGGTGGTGGTCAGAGGGGCCGTAGGTGCGAAATGGCTGCCACGCTTCTGCCAGTCTGTCCCAGTGCAGCTGTGGCTACATATGTAGCTTATCATCACCAAGTACGACTGAGGAGTGAAAAAATAATGGACCTACTGTGAGCACTTTGAGTGCCTGGAAAAGTGTGATATAAATCTAATCCATTATTGTTATAATTGGATTATAGTGAATTGGAAAGAATTGGATCATAACTGGATATTTCTGTATGTCTAGGGTTTGAATTACTCGGGGGGCTTTTGGGGGAGCCTTAGTTTCAGGCATGCACCATGACCTCCAAAGTCATGTGCATACACATATGTATACAGTAGGGATGTAGGATGTAACGATTGCCGATAAAATGATCAACCGTGATAAAATTCCCAACGATTAGTAATACCGTTTCAAATTTTAGTTATCATTAAAACCGTGACTGATTACTGCACTTTGAAAAACTCACTGTTATGTTGCTTATTGCCTGGAAAAGCAGCAGCAGTCCCAGTTTGCATTATTTAAATTATGAAAACATGGTGAAAAGCAACAAATGCCCCCACATGGACAGTGCTGTGGAGATTTTTCCCCCTTTAAAAAGTAAAAAAGTAGACATCTAGACCCATTTAGGATATTTTTTAAGATGCTGGTGGATTATTTTTAATAATACCATGATTATAGTGATAACCGTGATCATTTTGGTCACAATAACCGTGATGTGAAATTTTCATATCCTTACATCCCTAGTATACAGTCATCTTAAAAAAATTATTCATACCCTCCAATTAAAGAAAGGTTGAAATCACTATAGTAATTAAAATCACAGGAAACTAAAAAAAAACTAATAATAAATAAAAAATTACAAAATCATAATTTTGTGAATGAAAATATTGCTTTTGAATTGTTGATGAAAATGATCATTTTAAAAAAACCAAACAAACAAAACTGTCCTGTACACATTAGAGCACCTTTCCCTTGAAAAGTGGACTAAAATCCCTGTCAACAGGTGCAGAAGTCTGATTGGACATTACAGAAAACACCTGATTGCAGTGATTGCCTCTAAGGGTTGCTCTATAAAATTTTAGCTCCCTGGGCGCCTTAATTAGCAGCCCACTGCTCTCAGGTTCATCCTGAGACGGGTTAAAATACAGAGAATGAATTTCCTAAGTGGTACTCTAATTACAATTAATAAAATATATCACTATTATTATTATTATTATTATTATTGTTATTAATAATAATAATAATAGTAATAATATTATTGGGCTGCACGGTGGCGTGGTGGTTAGCACCGCAGCCTCACAGTAAGAAGGTCACTGGTTCGATTCCCGGCTGGGGAGGGGGTTCGAACAATTCCAACTGTGGCCTTCCTGTGTGGAGTTTGCATGTTCTCCCCGTGTATGCGTGGGTTCTCTCCGGGTACTCCGGCTTCCTCCCACAGTCCAAAGACATGCATGTTAGGTTAATTGATCACTCTAAATTGCCCCTAGGAATGAATGTGAGTGTGAATGGTTGTCTGTCTCTCTGTGTTGGCCCTGCAACAGGCTGGCGACCTGTCCAGGGTGTACCCTGCCTCTCGCCTGATAATAGCTGGGATAGGCTCCAGCAACCCCCGCGACCCTGAACTGGATAAGCGGTACAGAAAATGACTCACTGACTGACTAATATTATTATTAATAATAATAATAATAGTAATAATATTATTATTATTATTATTATTATTATTATTATTAACAACAATGATGATGATGATGATAATAATAATATTTCTGTTAAACCACAATACAAAATCAATGGAATGATTTTCAAATAATTTTTATTTATTACTTTTCTCAATTTCATTTTATTTAATTGACAATTGATTTTTTTTTTCCTTCTTTAATTAGAGGGTATGAATAATTTTGAGGATGACTGTATATTAGTGCATAATACATGGTCAAAAACAATGTTACTGCCAAAATTTGCTACAATGCATGCAGTTGATACAATCAGAAACATCTCATAAAGGGACGATAACTTCACTAACAGGGTCAGAAAGTTATTTCCACCACCACAAAAAGCAATTAAGGATTGGCCACAGCGTCCAGAGATGAAAAACTTTTTACGAGGGTTTTTTCATGGTAACAAACAGCTACCGACCACCACAAACGACTGATATGGATAACGTCAACTATTAGAATTTACCACCGCCCTTTCATAGACAACCACAAAAGGAATCAATGCAAAATCATCTCAAATAGGAAAGATATATATTCAATGTAGTAAATGAATAAACATAATTGTTCTCACTTAAACATTAGTAACTTAATAGGCAATAAAACAAAATCTAACCTGAAAGTGTCCTCAGATGATTTTTTTGTGAATCGGTGATATACAAATAAAGTTGAATTGAGTTATACATTTGTCAGAGGGATGATTTTCTACACCAACCTTTCCCAAACTGGGGGTCCCGACTCCCCTGGTGGTCCCAAGATAATATCAGGGGATTGCCAGATCATTGTAAAAAATAAAAATAGTAATATACCACATACCACAGCACTTCGTGCTGGAAAAACACGAAGCCTGGGAATTTAATCAGGGCTGTTAAAATTAATGTGCTGATGCAGGGAGATTCATTTTTGGAACAACTAGATTATTACTGATGCCATATTAAAAATCACAATTTGGCTTTATCTCGTTTAGAGTAGCTGATTTGGGGTATGGAGGGGCTTTGATACGGTGGTGAACGAATCTGCTAAAAAACACTTTATCCTCTTTATTTATAAAGTTTCTGATGTCTTTAAAGCTTTAAAGCTTTAAATTCAGTATTTTTATTATCGAGTGTCAGGAAACAAAGTTATTACATGCTATTTTAAAAATCCAAATTTGGCATCATCTCTGTTAGAGAGGGTTGAGTGCTTTCTTATAGCTGTGAACATCATCCACCAAAAACCACATTATCCTCCTAATCTATGAAGATTCGGACGGTTTTCCCGCCTTACATTTACAGGATGGCCGCAGGATGACTCATCTGATATATCACACAATTAAGTACTCAATCATCGGGGTCTCCAGCACCAATTTATGTTATCTTTTGGGTTGTGGCTCAGAAAGTTCTTACCAGTAAAATGTTCTTCTTTGGTTGTCTCATGATAAGCAGTTTGGTGCGTTACTGCCACCCTGTGGTGGAACCAAGTAAAACAAAACCAGCGGTAATGATAGATACTCGCTTTACAGGCTCCAAGCCTCACACTTCTAATGAATCTGGTTCCACATCATAAATGACTTAAACAATATTTCATTACAGATATAAGAACAAGTGTGACTGGTTAACTGCAATCCTGAAGAGAACGGGTGATTCTTTCCACCACTGCTTTAATGAGCACATCTGCACTGACAGCAGCTGAAGATAATGAGCTCCTCAGAGAGAGTATTTATCGTTTCAGCTGGAATTAACTTAACAACTTTACCTTAATTCTTCAGGCTTTTGTCTTTCTCTTTGGATGTGATTTAATTTAAATGAGGTGAAGTTGCAAAGAAGCAGTAATGAGTTAAATTACAGAGGACCTGATGTTTTGAGGTTTTGATATGCGGGTAAGTGGTAGCTCTGCTACGTAACAAGCATTTGTGGTTTAGAGATAATGAATACCTGGAAATATACAGTCTGCATACCCCTCTGCTTGCCAAGCAGCACGTCTATGCTGCATACACATACACACACCCTCTCAGAGGCCTCACCTCTACAATGCCACATTCACCAGTCAGGCGCAACATAACTGAAGCTGACATCTAACCAAGTTGCGTCAAAAAGGGCGGGAGGGAGGGGCGAGGGCTTGACCGGATTCCTTGACTCACTATGTGTCCGGAGTTGTTCTCACACTGGCTGTGGAGGCATAGGAGGAAGTGTAAGGGGAAGCCGGTGGGGTCACTGGGTCGCTCTCCGTACTCTGGAGGTGCAGCAGGTACATGTGGGGGACGCAGCTCCAGCTGATTAAAACCAACTCCTCTCTCTCTCCGTGTCCTCAGGTGCTGGAAGAGATCTCCTGCTACCCAGAAAAACACGAAGCGAAAGAACTGCGACGGATACTGACGCAGCCTCATTTCATGGTGAGTCAGAGAGAAACCTTTCACGCTGGTAACGAGCGCAGGAGGGAGCTGAGAGAAACTGTTCTACCTGTCCTGCAGCACTCTGGTCAACCACATGTTGTTTTTTGAAGCGCCATATAATTAAACATGGTATGGTAAACGTGCACAGAGCAGGCCACAGCAGCTGGTTCAATAGAAATGTGGTTTATTCCGCAACTTCCTCACTGCTCTCATTTCCCTCTGCATGAGGTGCAGGGCTAAAGAGAAACTTTCTCTACATCATTAACAGAAAAAAAAACAGTTTTATCATCTTTCACTTCCCTCATTAATGAAGGGAAAAGTCTTCCAGAAGTAAATCTGCTGGGAAGAATCATCTGGTCTGCATGTTGTACATGCATGTCTGCAGCTCCCTCCTCCAATCCCATCACATCAGTGCATTTGATTTCCTTCTCTGATCAATGGCCTGCTCAATATCAGTCGGACAGACCGTCAGATGGAGGCAACAAAAGTTTATCAAAATGAAGTGAGGGAAAAGATGAGTAATCCAGATGAATGAGAGGAGAGGAGGTGTGGATGGAGGTCAGTAAGGCGTGTCTGATGCGATGTGCTGTGTCGGGTCAGAGGCCTGGCCGCTTCACGGCGCTATGACAACGTGAGCCGACGTGATCCACATTCCAGAGAGGTCGCATAAAAGCTGAGAGCAGATGAACCACAACAGGTTTGTTGAAATATGTCAGAGGCTCTGATTCGTTTAAAGGGACCAAAGAAATGATGCTCTGCTGGTTAGAAATGAACAGTGTTTGTAACAGTGTGTTCAAACTGACCGTCAGTGTCCAGGGCTGCAGTCCGGTCATTTGCTCTGCTGCAGTAGTTTAGTCCAAGCTCAGCAAGAAGGAATTTAATGCCTTAGATGTTCACCTTCATCCTCTTCCTCATTCATGGATACATAAATATGTTAAATCACCATGAATCAACTTCAAACAAAAACAGTTTCATCTGAAGACTCACTTAATGAGATCTGGAGGAAATGTTCCAGTCAGCTGTTTGTGTCTGAAGTTATGGTTCCACCCCCCCCCCCCCCCCCCCTCCGAAAATGAGGTTGATGCTTCCCATGTCGTTATTTGGGACTCTGGTGGTCACAGAAAGTAAAAAAAAAAAACAAAAAAACTTTGATATTTAACTAGAGATTTTCGATATTGACTTTTTTACCGATGTCTGATATGCTGAAACTGATCTACACAGACAACTGTGAGGTTGCATCTCATATTTTGAGAAATACAACTCCAGGTACTACCCAAAAAATTAGAATATCCTGAAAAAGTTCATGTATTTCTGTAATTCAACTTAAAAGGTGCAATTTACATATTGTTTACACAAATAATATGTGAATCAATATATTTCAAGCGTTTGTTTGTTTGGATGTTGCTGATTAGAAGTTGCAGCTTTAGAAAAGCTCAAATTCAAAAACTTAAAAAATTAAAATACTGTGAAGATCTCCAGTATTGTAAGCTCAGAGTGTCACATTCTAATCAGGTAAGTAATCCAAAACACCTCCATAAGTGCCCCGAGCCTTTAAAAAAGTCCCTGTCTTGGTTTAGAAGAATTCACAATCATGGGGAAGACTGCTGATCTGACAGTTGTGCAGAAAACCATCATTGATTCCCTGCACAAGGTGGGAAAGACACAAAAAGTGATAGAAAAAGAAGCTGGATGTTCTCTCAGTGCTGTCTCAAAGCACATTAATGGACAGTTAAGTGGAAGGAAGAAGTGTGGAAGAAAATGGTGTTCAAACCAGAGGGCTGACAGCAGCCTGGAGAAGATGGTCAGGAAAGGACCATTCAAAAGTGTGCAGGACTTCATAAGGAATGGACCTGTGTGCTTCATCAAGTCCAGCATAAATGCAGCCATCTACCAGGACACTTTGGAGCACTTCATGCTTGCTTCAGCAAACCAGCTGTATGAGGATGCAGACTTCATTTTCCAGCAAGACTTGGCACCTGCCCACATTGCCAAAAGTACAAAATCTTGGTTAAACCAAAAAATGGTTAAACAACCATGCTTGATTGGCCCGCAAACTCACCTGACCTGAACCCCTTTGAAAACATGTGGGGCATTGTCAAGAGAAAGCTGAACGAGAAGAGACCAAACAATGAAAAAGAGCTCAAGGCTGTGATTGAAGCATGTTTTTTTTCTTCCACAACACCTGAGATATGCCAGAAGCTGGTAGCATCCATGCCACGCTGGGTTAAGAGTCGTTCAAGCAAAAGGGGCCCCAACCAAGTACTAAGTACAGATGCAAGATTTTACTTTAGGAGGCCTGACTTTTTTGTATTTAAAGTCCTTTTTATATTGATTTCATGTAATATTCTGATTTTTGAGTTTTAGAATTTGAGGTTTTCTTAAGCTGCAAGTCCTAATCAGCAACATTCAAACAAAAGCTTTAAATATATTGATTTGCATATTATTTGTTTATACAATATGTAAATTGCATCTTTTAAGTTGAATTATAGAAATACATGAACTTTTTTGCAATATTCAAATTTTTTGGGTAGTACCTGTGTGTACATATATATACACACACTCACCAGCCATTTATTAGCTACAACTTGCTAGTACAGGGTTTGACCCCTTTTGCCTTCAGAACTGCCTTAATCCTTCATGGCACAGATCCAACAAGGTACTGGAAACATTCCTCTGAGATTTTGCTCCATGTTGACATGAGAGCATCACACAGTTGCTGCAGATTTGTCGGCTGCACATCCATGATGAGAATCTCCCGTTCCATCACGTCCCAAAGCTGCTCTGTTGGATTGAGATCTGGTGACTGTGGAGAACATTGGAGTACAGTGAACTCATTGTCATGTTCAAGGAACTAGTCTGAGATGATTCACGCTTTGTGACATGGTTCATTATCCTGCTGGAAGTAGCATCAGAGGATGCTCCACTGTGGTCATGAAGGGATGGACATGGTCAGCTACAATACTCAGGTAGGCTGTGGTGGTTAAACCACCACGTTGGTACTAAGGGGCCCAAAGTCGGCCAAAAAATTCTCTCCCACACCTGTTGCCTTCCTATCAACTCGTATCAGTCTGGCCATTCTCCTCTGACCTCTGGCATCAACTAGGCATTTGCGCCCACAGAACTGCTGCTCACCGGATATTTTCTCTTCCTCACACCATTCTCTGTGAACCCTAGAGATGGTTGTGAGTGAAAATCCCAGTAGATCAGCAGTTTCAGAAATACTCAGACCAGCCTGTCTGGCACCAACAACCATGCCACGTTCAAAGTCACTTAAATCCCCTTTCTTCCCCATTCTGATGCCCAGTTTGAACTGCAGCAGATCGTCTTGACCATGTCTACATGCCTTCATGCATTGAATTGCTGTTATGTGATTGGCTGATTAGAATTTAGCGTTTACGAGCAGTTGGACAGGTGTACCTAATAAAGTGGCCGGTATGTGTATATTCTAACACTTTAATCCCAAAACATCCATCCCGTCATTCCAAAGTGGCTTTATACAACAAAATCCACAGCATGTTTACACATGGCGCTCTCCACACAGAGTCATTATTATTTTGACCTGTCTGTCGGTTGTAGTAATTGGATTGGTAAGACTGGGACCAGTGGACCCAGTTTCCCAACTTTTGGGTCTTATTCTAAAGTAGGATAACTGAGAATGTTTGTGAATGCCATGTTGTTGCATCAGATCCTGAAAATCCAGGAGATTGGTTAATTGACTGATCCCAAAAGAGTTTCATTACTTTTGTTTTCCAAATCCCAAGTGGAGGAGATTTATTCCACCTTTTTAACCCTTTTAGACATTTTAATCGCTGATGTTGACTTTTCTCTTTCACAGCTGGTTGAACACAGACCAAAGCAGGCTGAGCTTCAGGGCAATGTTACTTTTTGATTGACAAGTTGATGTGGTGATGGTTGATTTTTAATGTTAAACGCCGTTAACGCTGCAGGATTTTGTGGCTCGATGAGGCTCCATCCTGTCCCTCTCCCTCTTTCTATGTCGTTCATGTCGCCCCACGCAGCGCAAAGGCGTCAGTTAACCCGGCAACCCCGTCCTCATGTCACACAGCCTCGCCTTCCTGTATGTCTCGGGACATGTGTGATGTGTTTTGACGTGGGAGTCAGAGAGGCTGCCGTCGCCTTCATGTCTCTGCCGCTCTGATCTGCTCTCCTGCCTCCACTGTGCGTTTAAGTGTGTTTTTGTGTGTGTGATGCAAAGGGAAAACGGTGACGGTTCCCCCCTTTGTTGAAGTTTGATTGCTGTCTTCTGAAGTTCAGACTGGTTTGTTAAAGTGCCAGTCAAGGGCCTCTGTGGCTGTCAGAGGAGGGAAGTGGAGCACGCTGTAAGGGAGGGAACGTGAGGAAGCAGCCGCTGCGAGATGTGCTTCTTCAAGAAAAACAGGCAGAGAACAGAGCAACGCACCTGAGGAAAAAGTTGAACACATTCATGTCCTGCTGCGCAGCAAGTTAGATGATGATGATATCATGCAGACTCTAATCAGATCAATCCTGACAGTTTATTCGAGGAGGAGGGACCTTCCTTTTTGTTAACATGCACCAATTATTGTATTTCAGACCTGCAGCACATTCCAAAAAAAGTTGCGATAGTAAAGTTTTTACCGCTTTGTGATGTTGCCATTTCTTATTGCCATTGTTGCCATTTATTATTTATTATTTCTTCGTATCCTCTTACATTTCTTTGCTGAAACAGCCATACTGCACATTTAAAACCACCAGTGTGTTGATATCCAGTTGCTAGCCTGTGACGTTATGCAGTGAAGCAAAACAGCTGGAACAAGGCCAGGGTTCCCACTTGTCCTGGGTCGCTTTCACACCTGGGCTGTTTGGTCCACTTTAAACGGACCCGAGTTTGTTTCCTCGGATAGTCCGCTTTATTTGGGCAGGTGTGAAAGCCCATCCAAACTCTGATGCGGACCAAACAAGCGAACTCTGGTCTGCCTGAAAACGTGGGTCTCAGTTCACTTGCAAGCGAATCCTGGTCCGGTTCGTATGCAGTGTGAAGCTAACCAGACCAAACACAGGACCAAATGTACGTGATACCGCTATACGCAATGCATCTAGGGTAGAGGAGGTGCAGTGAGTGCGCACTCCAAACCAAAATAATTATGGTGAGAGGACAGACGTGGACAGACAAAGAGCTGAAAGCTCTCCTGGAAATCTGGTCAGATAACCAGATAAACCACCTGCTGTCATCCACTCAACTCATTCTCTACTAAAGTCATGTATTCAGAACTATAATACAACATATCTAATCTATAGTATAGCTTGATTCTGCATCTCTACAGCCCATTAGTCCTTACGTGTTTACTGTTGGTATGGCAGCAAGTGACCGCTGACATTAGCAGTTGCTAGCTAGCTTAGCTCAATTGTATGAACAACAATAATCCATATATTGACAATTTGGCATATTAACACAAAATCAAATCACAACTCCCAAACAGTGGCAGTCCTTAAACTCTGAGCTCAGATATTGTCACATGTTCGATTGTCAAAGTTAAAAAATGGACAGAGTCAATCCATGACCAGCTACGATAGCATCACAGGAGCAGTCGCGTTCACGAACGTTGTAGTGTTCTCTACAACAGTGAGACGAAGCGCAATACAAGACGACTAGTCCACCTCTGTTTGTAATCTGTGAGGTTATATACCTTGCCCGCCGTCGTCGTAGCAACACCAACAACTCGTAGACTCGGGCCAGTCTCCTTCGGTGCCACCTCTCTTTTTTTTGCCTCGCTACCTTACCAGCCGGTCATACTGCACCGCTTGCAGAGCCATGTGCATTTGCAGTACAAACAGAAACGCCAAAACCACCAACTTAACATAACGCTCCATGTTTACAGGACTGTTGTGTTTGGTGAGAGGGATTTCCGCTCCTACTTTGTCCAATCAACGAGCGCCCCTTTCAACCACGTAATGCTGCTCAGACAGTTCAGAGCGCATCATAAATAACAGTGTGAAAGCAGAACTGAAACAAATGATTAATGCAACAATGTTGCAACTTTTAGCTCCCCAATCGGACCGAGTCCACTTGGTCAGGTGTGAAAGCGACCCTAGAAAACCTGGAAAATGATTTTTCCAGTCGTGGAAAATACATGGAAAATGAGAAAAAGAGTAAAATGCCCTGGAAAAGCTTGAGTTGTCCTGGAAAAAGATTTTTCCTCCCTCTGCTTCTCTCTGCATTGTGGCTGAACTCAAACAGGTAAAACATTTCATGCAGGCATGTTTGTTTTCAGCTGCTTTTAAACGGTAGCATAGAACTGTAGCACCTCTGCCTCGTTGCTACTTCATCTCTGTTTAGTCTCTTTTTTTCGTCTCTCCTTGCATTACAAAAAAATATCACGTACAATTGTAGAAAATTATACTTTTCCAAAAGCTTGGGGTGGATTTAGTAGTCTATGTTGTGACAACTTGACTCGTACTGTAGCAGCTAGAAAAGTCCTGGAAAATAACTTCAAGAAAAGAGTGGGAACCCTGAAGATGCTTCCAGACAGAGTAAAAGTAGTCAAATGTGGTTTTTCAGCTTTATTATGCTGCAGGGCTGCAATGACTGTGAGTAGAATAAATGTCAGAGGCTCAGAGTTTTAGGGTTGGGAGGTTTTGCAGTGTTGCTCCAGGATGGACAACAGTGCAGTGTTGTCTTTGTCAATCAATCAATCAATCAATCAATCAATCAATCAATCAATCAACCAAATTTTATTTATATAGCACTTTTCATGCATAACAGCTTTACAACGTGCTTCACATAATAAAAACAACACATTACATCAACAGTCCTCCAAGTTTATCTCAAACAGCACACATACACATGCATACACATACATACTCTCTCTCATATGCACATCGATTTAACCCCCCCCCCCCCCCCCCCCCCCCCTTGTTTCCACATTTTCCAAGATTCTCTACTGGAACAGGCCAGTCCAGTCCCGTCTTGTTCCTCAGTCATGTTGCTGTAACGTGTAGAAGGTAGTGTTGCCGTGTGTAATTAGAAAATAAATGGCAAAGTTGAGATGAACTTCACTGAGAACACTGGTCTAACCCCTACCAGTATAGAACTGGGATTATTTACTCCATTTGTTCCAACAAAGGACCAGGGTGCTGATTGATCTGATTATTGTACACGTTTCTAATGCGTGATGCTTCATCTCAGATGCCTTAGAGTCCAGAGAAGTGGATGCCACCTGTAGCACCCAATATGTAGTAATTTACTGAAAATGTAAAAAAATTTGCGCTTAACTCAACTGAAAATGTAATAAAACCCAATAATGTAATAAAATATTCTGACTGATGTTGTAACAATGTTTTTACTGATAATGTAATACCTTATTACATTATTGGAGATTTATTACATTTTCAGGTACATTTCTTTTTTTAAAAAAAAAAAGATAATGTAAAACTTGACAGATAATGTAATATAGAGGTCTATATTTTGTGTTTTGAGAATCTAAACACTGACTTTGAAACAGGAGAATAACTACTGCTTCCCTAAACATACTTCGCTCTGCAGTTTTGCAATGACTTGTCTGCTCGTACTGTGCAGCTCATCTCCTCTCATCCGTTTCTAACATGGAATATCTGATATATTCAGAAGGAAGTTAAAACGGAGTTGCGCTGTGTCCGCAGGCGTTGCTGCAGGCCCACGACGTGGTCGCCCACGAGGTCTACAGTGACGAAGCTCTGCGAGTGACCCCTCCACCCACCTCGCCCTACCTGAACGGAGACTCCCCAGAGAGCGCCAACGGAGACATGGACCTGGAGAACGTCACCAGAGTCCGTCTGGTCCAGTTCCAGAAGAACACGGATGAGCCGATGGTACAGACCGCGCTGGGGGAGAATCTGATCGTTCAAACCCCAGTCTGACTCAATGATGTTGAGATGGGGGGGGTGGGATCAGCAGGTCGGCTCTCTGACTCCAGACTGTTTGTTGTCATCCATGCAGGGCATCACGCTGAAGATGAACGACACAAACCACTGCATCGTAGCGAGGATAATGCACGGAGGGATGATCCACAGACAAGGTACGGCCTCACTCGGCCCGCAGCAGGGACCCATCCATCACCTGTGAAGTTTACGAAACATTAAAGGGCAAAAACAAGGTTTTACTGCAGGAATTAAGAATTTCTGTACTTTCTTGTCTGATGCGACATTCTAACATGCGAGACCACTGCTGAAGGATCCATTTCACTCTTCTGGACGTGTCACAGCGTCATTTATTTACTACATTTAATTATTACAAAAACTTACATGTAATAAGTTAATAAGATTTTTTAAACTAAGCATCAGTTTCAAGCTCCTGGATAGATGATTGTTTCATTTCAGTGATTTTTTTTTTTTATTCATTGTATTCTGAGGTTTTGTTTAATAAAAGCAGACATTTTTTGAGATCTGAATTAAATTATCTCTGATCTTAAGACATTTTTCACATACAGCCTAAAAAAGGTCAAATACATTCAATATGATGCACCAGTTCAAGGATTTTCACTGACCTCTAACATAAAGATATTAGTCATTCTGATTAAAGCCATGTTCAGCGGATGCATCTAAAAGCTGGAAGAAAGTTTCTCAAAGTTTAATCTTTGCATATGCCGTAGTTATGACTATTGTCATTTTGGTTTCTTGTCATATTTTTTTCCACCACACTGGTAGAAATGGATTTTTATTCCTCCTATTCAAGGGTTTATACTTTTATTTAAAGGAGTGATGACATAGCAGTTAAAAACTAGTTTATGTTGTTGGCATTACTGCATATGTAAATACTCCAAAGAAAAAAACGGCATTTTTTACAGCGGAGTATTGTTTTGAAACGCCAGACCTCACTTCCTCAGTAATACAGTTGGGTCCGGTGATGATATGGAGCTTTACCCGGAGACCACGTTGACTTCATTTTGATTGGCTACACCTTATTTCGCTATGACCTTATTTGGAGAATCTAGGTCAAGCTGCGATCGGAGTTTGCTAAAGGCTAACTGCTAGCAACAATCCAGACAGTGAGCTACGTTTATCAGACAAGACAGCATTTAGAAAATAAATAAACTTACAGGTAATGACAAGGTTGTGGCCCCCTCCCTCAGTGTTGCTGCAGAAGTTTTCTTTTAAATCCATTTGTTTGAAAATCCAGACCTGACTGCACAGAAGTTACTACTAGCTCCTTACACGAAGCTGAATCAGACAGGGAGGGGAGGGGGGAGCGGACGGTGCATAGGCCGTTAGGAGAGAGAGAGGGGGGAGGGGGGGGCGCTGTTTACTTGATAGTGTGCTCTTATTGGAGCAATTAAATTACGTAGAATGATAGAACTACGTAGAATGATAAGCTGCTGTCTGATTCAACTGTTTCTGAGCAGAGAGACAAAGCTGACAGACCATAAACAGGAACTTTGATTCTCACTCTGGACATTCACATGGCCTCATCAGTGCACAACAGATCATATTATACCCCCAAAACCCCAGAAAAGTGAAATTTGATGTCATGGCACCTTTAAAAGAAAAAGGGTTGAGCTTCCTCTCCTCTATTGTTTTACAGCTTTACTGTGGTTATTCATCTAAATGTCTGAGATGGAGAAGATTCCAGGTATTTTTAAACCATCTCTGAAAGGCAAAAGAGAAAAGAGCTCCATCTTCACTGAGGAAAGAAAAACAGGGTGAAGGTGTGCTTGTTCTGTTGCATTGTGACGGTGGCGTCCTGTTAATTAACCTCCGTTTGATTTATCAGGTGGTGACTGGAAAGTCACCCCAGTTACAAAGGATGTTCCCTGCTTTAGCTGTGGTGGGAATGACGCAGCATCTGAGGAAAAAGGTTGGTGTGTCTGCTTCCTTTTCACAGAACATCTCGTTTCCTTTCAGGAACGTTGCACGTTGGAGATGAGATCAGGGAAATCAACAGCATCAGCGTGGCCAACCAGACTGTCGAGCAGCTGCAGAAGATGCTGGTGAGTCAGAGTTTGCTGCCCTTCACGAGAGGCTGAGAGGTTTAGATCTTTGGGTTTAGAATATTTCAGCTGATCACAGGAGGAAGATATAGAAAGCACAAAATATGCACACAGCTGTGGTTAGAAATGTCCCAGGAGGGTCTAACCTGTGCAAGGGTCAGAGAATCAGGTCTGTTGCTGAAATAAATCATATACCTGGTGGCATCAGGCAAAACGCTTTGAAGCTTTCTCTGTAATATGAGGCTGCATCACTGATGAGATGATGCGGTTCAACCTGTCCTCCAAAGTCATACATGCTATAGGGTTGTTTGTGCGTGCACCAAAATACGACCTATATTTAGGTTTTACCATAGACTGTTAATAGAGCGGGACGAACCTTCCGCTCACCTGACCCGTTGGTTTCTGAAGAGCTAAAAGTGAAGCCAGTTGGGCGCGAGGCAAATGATTGACAGCTGACGTACTCTGGGTTAAACGCTAACCGAGCTAACTCGAAACAACAGGAGCTAACGAAGATAAGACTCCTAAGTGACAGGGTAAATGTAAGACACGCTTAGACTTGCTATTATCTGACTAAAAAACGCCGTTGTGCTACTCTGCTACAAACCGAGACCTTACCGAGAACAAACAAGGAGCTAGCTAGGAGCCACCGGTCGGCAGGCCAGGCTTCCAGTCTGCCGCATGTCAATCAAAAGGACACGCCTTAATTATGTGTAATTTCAAGATTAAATAACATCTAAACGGATGAATTATAAAAAAATTCACCCCCCTCACAGTTGACATGAAGGTAAACTTGACCTATTAAACCTAAAATGATTTTTTGAACCAGGCTGTAAACATGTTTATTTCTGCTGTGAAGTTGGCCTTTTTAACATGGGAGTCTATGGGGATCTGCTCAGTCTTGCAGCCCCTAGTGGATGAAGGGAGAACTACAAAAAATGACTTCTTCCGGGTAGACTCATAGTTGGCCATCTGAGGTTGCCGCTTGATTTTTTGTTAAAAAGTGACCAAAAGCGTGGGCGCTTCTCTATAAAGTTATGGGCAAATTCGGCTTTCATGAAAAGTTCATCAATAACATAAGAACCTTCTAAACATCCCCTACAGCTAGAATTATGGTAAACAGAGATCTGTCTAGAAATATACATCTGCAACGTGGTTGCCGTCAGGACTGCCCGCTAAGCCCAGTGCTATTTAGTCTATTCACCGAACCACTTGCTCAGGCCATAAGACAGGACCTAACCATAGAGGGCATCACAGTAAGAGATACAGAGTACAAGATATGCCTTTACACAGATGACGTGTTGGTAAGTTTAAAGAACTCAGAACTTGGAGTCCCGAGATTAATGGACTTGTTGGAGAAGTATGGAACCCTGTCAGGCTATACCTTAAATATTAGTAAAACGCAAGCCCTGGTTTTCAATTCGCATTAAAAAACAAGTATAACTTTAAATGGGACTCCACAACCATGAAGTACCTAGGTGTGAAATTAACAAAAGATAATAATCAGTTGTATTCTGAAAACTATATAGATATTAACAAACAAATAAAGGAGGATCTTGATAGATGGACCCATTTACCTTTGGACATTGGAAATAGAGTAATGGTGATAAAAACAAACATCTTGCCCAGACTTCTTTATTTGTTTCAGTCTTTACCCATCCAAATTTCTGACAACCAATTTAGTGAATGGGACAAAGTGATTTCCCGATTTATTTGGAATGGCAAGACCCCAAGGGTAAAATACAAAACACTACAACTACCCAGACAAAATGGAGGGATGGGCCTACCAAGCCTCAAGGACTATTATTTAGCAGCACAGATAAGGCTGCTCATGCTCTGGTGCAATCAAGAAGTATATACAAAATGGAAAGCTTAAGAGCGGTCTCTACTGAAGACACCTCTACAGTTTGCTGGGTTGCCCTCAGGTTACCAAACAGTATAATATTCAGAGCCAATTAGTGAAATTTTCTTTTGATATCTGGTCTAGCGTGGTAAGACAACTTAATATTCAGTGAGAAATTATGATCTTAACATGGCCAATACATCCAGGTTTTAAACTTGCAGTGGCTTCTGGGTGTACTGCCTAGTGGGAGAGACAAGGAATCACAGCACTGCGCTTAATGGTGGAGGATCAGGAATTCATAGACTTTGAGACGATGTCGGAAAGATTCAGCCTGACTAGACAGGATTTTTATAGATTTCTTCAACTTAGACATTTCTTTGATTAAAAACATTAAAGGACTCATGCCAAGAAATCTATCAGGTATTACACAAATGTTTGTCCGGGCTTATAACAAAAAACTGTCCAGAAAGATTATAGGCGAATTATACAGCCATATAATTGATAATTGATCAGGCACATTATGGGGCGACAGTGGCTCAGGTGGTAGAGCAGGCCGGCCAATGACATCGTTGCGTCCTTGGGCAAGACACTTAACCCCCTTTGCCTTGTATGAATGTGTGTGAATGTTCCGGTGGTGGTTGGAGGGGCTGTAAAATGGCTGCCACACTTCCGTCAGTCTGCCCCAGGGCAGCTGTGGCTACATACAAAGCTTTCCATCACCACGTATGTATGAGGAGTGAATGAATAAGGGACCTACTGTATGGACCCACAAACGACTTCCAAACATGTGAGCCACACCCCGGTGGCCAAACTATTGCAGGCTCTTTAGCTGGAGCAGAGAGCTGCATGGGGGCAGCCATTCTTGTTGTTGTGTGTCACTCGCCAAATTGTCCGGCCGGCGGTAGGGAGCGCTTCTAATGGTTCCTTCTACTTTTTTTATGGTTTCGTTTTCCGTGGAAAAGCAAACTAATCGATGCCGTATTGTCACTTGACCCATCGTAATGCATCGCCGGATCGATTAATTGCAAACAACAGTATTCGGTTTATGTAAACGATCAATAGTTTTTCATGTTGATGTACATTCTTTCAGGTTTTGTGGTTGTTGCTGCAGTGGTTGCTAAGGATGCTACTAACAACGAACAAGAAGAAAGGGATAAACAGGACATTTGCGGTGCTGCGCTGGCTGGCAATAACTTTTTGCACGTCATATATGTGCGCATTCCTTAGTGAACATAAACAGAATTCAAATAGGCTACATAACAAATGCACACTGTCGTATCATAATCAGGTGGTTCTTGTTCGGGCTTTGATGGCCGAAAAGGGGGGCAGAGAGTGGGGGATGCAGAGGGGCCCAGGCCAGGAATCTAGACCGGCTGCGTGGAGGAACTGCAGCCTATGATTACTGGGGCAGCTTCCCAACCAGTGGAGCTAAACACTGCCTCAAGTGTTTCACTTAATTGTTTCTTCAGTCGACTTTCTTCTCTTTAGTCGGACTTGCCGTCATTTCCCTTCCTGCCACCGCCAGGAGTGTCAGGGAGGGAGAAATATGGTCCAAGAGAGCGTAATTTCAGGCATGCACAAACGACCCTATGGTATGACTTTGGAGGACAGGTTGATGCAGTTGTGAGTGGTTTCATCATTCTGATTTAACAGATCTTTAAAAAGAGATGGGTTTAGTATGGATGTCTCAAATCTGAGAATCTGATCCTGTACAGAGCTAGGATAGGGTAAAAGTTTTCTAACTTGTATTTCTGTATATAAAACTGTCGAGTACGGGTACAAATTGAATCTACAGGTGCAGGTTCACTCTGCAAGTCAGAAAATAAGTGAATTTTACCAGTCTAAAAAATACAGTTGTATGAAAAAAATGTCCTGATTTCTTATCTTTTTGCATGTTTGTCACAGTTATATGTTTCAGATCATCAAACAAACTCAAAATGTGAGACAAAGATAACACAAGTAAACACAAAATGCAGTTTTTAAGTGAATATTTTTATGAGTAGAGGAGGAAAAAATCCAAACCTCCATGGCCCTGTGTGAAAAAGTGATCTCCCCCCCCCCCTCCTGTTAAAACATAAATCAACTGTGGTTTATTCACATCTTTGGAAAGTTCAATTTCTCTAGCTACACTAAGACCTGATTACTGCCACACCTGTTCTCAATCAAGAAATCACTTAAATAGGACCTGCCTGACAAAGTTTAGTAGACCAAAAGATTCTCAAAAGCTAGACATCATGCTGCGATACAAAGAAATTCAGGAAAAAATGAGACACAAAGTAATTGAGATCTATCAGTCTGGAAAAGGTTCCAAAGCCATTTCTAAAGCTTTGAGACTCCAGAGAACCACAGTGAGAGCCATTATCCACAAATGGTGAAAACATGGAACAGTGGTGAACCTTCCCCATTATTAATTAATTATCCATATTAATTAATTAATCCATATTTGTAGATTTTTATTTGCAACCGTTCTTGTTAAAGTTGCAGATATGATGATGAGAGTTACCAAACTGGAGTCCCTATCTGACCTTCAACCGTAAACACAGAGAAAATACTTCCATCCATCTACACACACATCACATGCATGTCTACATGCTAATGTGTTTCAGAGAGAAACCTTCTAAATAGTCAATAAATTGTGCTTTCTGGTCATTAAACCATCTTTTTATTGGTTTTATTCTGGAAGGGAAACAGAAAGTCATCTTTATTCTCTGGCTTCCTTCCAGCTGGTAGATCATGTGAGTGAGGAAGAGTCGGTGGAGAGCGTGTGAAGTTGCTCATGTGTCATCTCAGATCTCGTCACGTTAAGCAGAAACTAAAACTCTGTTCTGTGTGTGTGTGTGTGTGTGTCCTCAGAGGGAGATGAGAGGCAGCATCACCTTCAAAATAGTCCCGAGTTACCGGACGCAGGGCTCCTCGTGTGAGGTAACACTCCCCCTCCTCCTCTTCCTCCTTCTTCCTCATTACTGCTGATTGTCAGCTCCTGATCTGGTCACTAACTGCTAGCCTGGTAACAGAGCGTGTGCGTGTGTTTAACCCAAGTATGTTGTACGTGCGGCGTGCGTGTGTATTGCTGGGGCTGGGTCAGATGTTCAGCACACCAATTTCACAACCAAGATACCGGAACTTTACTCATCCCACTTCTTCTTCCTCCTCCTCTTCGTCTGGTCCGGGAATGAGCCACAACCTCACCGTGTGTTCCCGTCCTCTTCCTCCTAGAAAACAACCACTACACCTGCGCACACACACACACACACACACACACGGATAATCAGGGAGTGGACAAAATAACAGAAGCCTTCCTGTTCTCTCCATCCAGCCAGCCCAGTAACGAGCTCCTGTACTGGGTCGCCATCTTCGTGCACGCTGGGAAAGTTTGTGCTCAGAGTTTAATTCAATTAAAAAGTTTAAGCATTTCGGTTGATTTAATTATCTAACTGGAGTGAAAACATGACATCATCTCATAAATATGGACCTTTTATATCATAAATTCAGCAAACGCACCCTGAAACTTTGTCTTTGGATGATTAGATCTCTGATTAAATTGACGTGGACGTATTTAAAGTCTTGTGGATGAGGAGCTGGAGGTCTCAGCCGTTCAGATGGTGGTGAGTTAAACGTCTGAAATCTCAAACTTCATCATGCCAAGATCTTCAACCCCCACAACTGAACCCTGGGAGATTTTCTTATGTTCAGCATCTGTCCTGCATCCCGTCTCTTCTCTGAGCTCTCCAGCCAGCAAAAGTCAGTCTGATGTTGACTCTGGTTTTAACTCGTCCTCTGTCCCTTGATGTCTAATGGCGGCTGCAGGGTTGTACATCACAAACCTGTCACAAGCCCAGAGTTATAAAGGCATTAAGTTATAATGTTGCTGTAAGATGCTTAAAGGTCATTTGTAAGAGGTTTTTGCGTGTACTAATCTGACGAGCGTTTTGTGTGTTGCGCCATCTTGCGGTGCCGCCATTGCTTGGGAAACGAGTCCCAATTTCCTCATATCTGCCAACATGGAAAGCAGCATGAATATCTGAATTTACAACGTTGGACAGTCGTCTCAGGTCATGAAAACTTACAGGTATGTTATCCAGAGATCTGTAAGTTATTCTGACATATTAGTCTTACATCGGAGCATTAATGTTTACTATTATTCATCTCCGGAAACTGGCTTTAATGACAAGCTACACTGGAATAACACGCACATCTTGTGATTACTTATCAAAGTTTAAAATATAAAACTCTTTCAAAGGTGGTTACTTTTCTATTTTATCACATATTTGGCTTTTGGTATTGTTTAAGGACTGTACAGACCACGTAGCCTTCACATGTCCTGCAGATGAAACTAAAGGCTGCAGGACACCGTCTTCCTGATCCATTTGTGTTTCTAACTGAACTGGGGTTTTTTGTTTTGTTTTTTCTGGTCCCAACGTTGTCCTGATCAGAGCAAATAACGTTATATTTCACAATATCTCCCACATTAGTCATTAACTCGCAGCAACACCACAGCTGTCTCTGTTAGCATTAGCTAGCATGATAATGTTATGCACTGCATCATTTTCAGCAGCATAGATACGTGAAATAAAGTGTTGGATTAATGAGCGTTCACAAAAATTTCATGAAATAAATGTCTGTAATCGTCTTATTCACTTATTACCATAATTAAAGTTTTCCACTGATGTTCCAACAACCAGAAATGTGACAGTCCTTCCAGATTTCCTCCATGTTGTTAAGAAAAAAGTCAGATTCTCATCTGTTCTAATTACACATGTACAGAAAGGCTCCACAAGCAGTGGCGAACGGTCTAGTTGTGGCGTTTTTGGCTGGATTAGTGTATAGAAACAGGGTGTGTTCACAATAATTAGGTTTTCTTGTCCAGAACGGAGTAGAAATTTTGACCTAGTTGATGCATGTTTTTCATGATCAAACCAGCAGATGGCTGAACAGACGTGTGGAGAAAGATCACACCAAATTCATTTTAGTTAATAACCAAGCTTCCACAGCAGTGATTTGTGTCCAGATAAATGCGCTCATTGGATTAAATGACTTTATTCTGTAGTATTTTTCTTGCATGAGATATAGAAATAAATAAATTTAGAAAAGTACAAAGAAGCCAACATGGCATCTGAAGGTCCACATATGGAAGTATGCATCAAAGAAATTATACAAATGTCAATACAGAACTGAAATGAGCAACAAAACATTTAGAAATAAAAGTAAAGTAAAAGTGTACGATCTTCTACACTGACAGAGTAATCGCACCAGAGTTCATTTTAATCCCTTAAAACCTGTCAAATGTAAATGTATGATTAAAGTGACTGTTTCCAGGACTGATGGCCCCAGTAAATTTAGTCTGACACGCGTCCTTGTCACATGATCAGCAGATATTTCACACTGTTGTCTTCATCAGAGAGAGATGAGTCAGATCTGAACTGCATGCAGAGGCTCATCTGGAAGGTTTACCTGCACATAAACACTGTCTGTGTTAAAGTGATGTGACCGGATGAGTGTGTTGTCACGTTAACAGCAGGAACGTGCACATCAGACTCTCACTGACGGTGTAGTTGTACTGAAGTGGACCTTTTACTGCGTAATTATCCACTTTAACAGATTCATGACGTGGTGGAAAGTCAATCTAACAAGATCAAAGGTGCAGTGTGCAACAAAATTTAAGGTCAATGACAGAAAAATGTCAAATTAAAAACAGTTTCTACTGGTATCTGTTCGCTTTACTAAAATAACTGTTGTATTTATACTCTTAGAATGAAAATGAGGAAATACTTTCTGCTGATCCATTTGGCATTTGAAGTAATTTCTGTCTCATCTTCACCGCTAGATAGCATTTTTACACACTGTGCCTTTAACGTCTGAGATCCTTTCTTCATTATAATCGGTAGAAATTAAAAACATGGAGGATCAGTTGTTTGCTTGTTCAAATTATGCCCCCAGAAATTCCCGGGTTTCCCTGAGAAATGGTTGCGATGTGAGAGGAACGCTGAAGGTTGATGGAGACGTTTCTAATGACAGCCCTTTGTGCCTTCAGCTCTGTCTGTCATCAGTCCTTTTAAATGTCGTCTCGTGCTGCAGCTGCAGCCTTTTGTCAGTCAGTATTATGACAAGATGATGCTGGAGTTAGAAAATCAGGGTTTTATTAGAGCAGAGTGACAGTCCGGAAATCCTTCACACAGCATCCACCCGCCTCTTCTCTGTCTGTTAGATCAGCCTTCCATGATTTCATTCATTCTAACGTGTTTAAATGCATTTTAAAATTACAGTTTTGGCCGGACTAAAGCATTTTCTGTTCCTCCAGTGTTTTATAAATGTATCAAGAGTAATCTGCAGGACGAAATCAGTTTCTTACAGCTTTGAAGAAGCTAAAGACAAAAAGAGGCTTTAAATCTGAAAGGAAAACACTTCAGACCACAGTTTTATATGAGGGATGTGTTATTTTGTCCACCCCTATTCCTTACATTCACATCCAAAGACACAAAGATGGACCTGGTTTACACAAAATTACAGATGTAAATGGACAACCAAAAGCCCTGAAATCTAGACGTGAGGTGGCTGATTCACCCTGAGTCCTGCCTGACAGGCAGCATGAAGTCACAATACAGAAATATTCTCTCTTAAATACTTGACATACCCCTGAAGTATGTAATGCAATAAGTAGATTGAAAAGGCTTTTCAAAAATGACGTGCTAAATAAGTACAGCTGGAAAACTGAATGAGGATTTACGCTGTTGCCATTTTCCCTGTTGTGATTTATATTTGTCATTTTATTCATCTGTTTTTTTCTTTATTTAAAATAATGGAAATTTAATAGGATGGTTTGATATGGTGTGGATGTTTGTCCTGTTTTAGTTTAATTTGTTAAACAGAGTCATTAAGAAATGAATGTAAGGGGATAGGCCAAGATAAACATTTTTTACTTCAGCCTACTCCCTCTTTTTCAAACAAAAAAAAAAAAAGTTATGCGTGTGTTTGAAAAAGAAATTATTATTTAGTCTAGGCAGGAACTTGCATATGTATTTATATGTATATATACTTTTGTGTGTGTGTATGAATGAATACTGTATGTAACCTGTCATCCACTTGGTCCGAAAAAGAATGAAAAAAAAAAAAACCTTTATGATCTTTGATCACTGCTGATTTTAACTGAATGTTAGTTTAAACATCAACTTTTTATTACGGGTGAATATGAGGTCTCTCATCTTCCCCATCACACTGAGCTGCTCTTTGATCATAACAGCAAGTTATATTTATTTAAAGAGAACTTTTCAAGCAAATGACACAAAGCTTTCCAGGGGAAGGAATCCAGATTCAGCATGATGAAGCTGAACAGAATCAGATCCTAAGCACCCCCCAGCAGAGATCTGAAGGACCTTCAGGGATGTGGTTTGTGGCCACATGTAAGGATGTAAGAAAAACCTCACATGTAATTAGATCATTTCAGGACGAGCTGAAAAAGACGGAGATGAAAAAGCATCTGAAACTGAAATTAGATGGTTGGAGTCTTTCAGTTACAAATTTTACTACAATCTTTCATTTCAATAACAAACCTGACCCTTTTTAAAAAAAAAAAAAAAAAGCTCTTTTCCATCTGAAACAACCATATAAACGCATGGATAACAAATCAGAACATTTTAATCATCAAAGCTTTCTTTAAAATCACCTGAAGTCAAACTGATTTGTTTCAAACACCTTCTGATTATTTTTTATTTCTCTTTGAAAGAATTTTACCTTCGTCTTGATTTTCAAAGCTCAGCATAACAATGCACCTTCACGCTCTAGATTTCAGCCCCTCTGGTGGTCCAGCAGACCTCCCGTCTCTGCTGCGTCTTTCGTGTTGGTGTAGCGCCCCCCTGTGGGGATGTTTGGACCTGCAGGCATGCGAGCTGCTGCTCATGCTGTCTCCCATGTTTTGTTGACGCATTTCATTACGTCAACGCTGTGGTGGCTCTCAGTCGTGTTCTACAAATAAACCCTCTCCATCGCCTCCAGTGGCTGCCCAGAGATGTGTGTGTGTGTGTGTGTGTGTGTGTGTGTGTGTGCTGCTGACCTGTGTGTCTTATTTCAGAAAGAGTCCCCCACCACCTCCAGGCAGTCCCCTTCCAATGGCCACTCCAGCATTAACAGTTCTATCCTGGTAAGGACCCCCCCCCCTCTAGAAAACCCCCACTACCCCCTCAGACAGACCCACATCCGCGTCTCTGTCCCCTTGATGCGTCTCATTCACCATTTCCAACACGTCCATGTCTCCATCACCGTCCACTTTGTGTTTGTTTGTGTTTGTTTTAAACTGTGGCTGTTCTAGTCGCGTCTGGTTTAGAGGGGGGGCGGGCCGTGATGTGGGTCACCTGATTCGGCCCCTGTTCATCTGTTTGAGCCAAAGGCCCCTCGTGTCCGATATCTCAGTTAACAAATTGGTGTGCCTCAGAAAGCCTGCTGCGTGCTGCATCACTGCTGACGCTACACACTGGAACCTCCAATGGTGACAGCGTTGCAAACGGGTCCCCCCCCCTCCCCCTCCATGAATTACACCATTCGGGTTCTGCAGGCCCCTCGTTTCCTCGCCGAGGCTCCAGACAGACACTGTGGCGGTGCTGATGCTGCAGCTGCTTCGCTTGCTCTGTGCTTGCTTGGTTGCTCCATGATCAGATTTGCTGGAACAGATGAGAATTACTCCTCTTTTCCACTGTCCTCCCTGCGTTTCTGTTTGTTTGTTTGTTTGTTTGTGTCGAGCTGTAACTATGGTAGATGCAAATATATGTGCATGCAAATGTTTTGTGTTCTCAAAACGTTTTTTTTTATCCTGTCTTGACGAATTATGTCCTTCTGTAATGAATTATTCACTTCTGCAGGACCTGCCGTCCACCATCCAGCCCAAGGGTCGACAGGTAATCATCCTCCTCTCTCACCTGTACTCACTCCTTTATATCTCCTCCCTCATGGTGTTGCATCCCAAAATTTGATTAAGTAATCATAACATGACCAAACCCGACAAAAACCATGATAAATGTTCCTCTTCTGTGTGTCAGTGCTTTACTGTTGCCTGCCCCCCCCCCCCCAAAAAAGTCACCACCTGGATTTAAAGGAGCTATATCATGAAAATGGACTTTTAAGAGCTTTTCAGCATGTTACTGTTTTATTTGCTCATGAAAAACTTCATTTAAGTCATTTTTTTCTTCATTTGTGCATATTTGAGTAAAATATATGAATATTCAGGCCAAGCTGTAGCTTCCTTAACATAACTGACTGATCACCGGTGTACGCAACGAGGTGGCACCAATAACGAAGTGACAAATACGCATGTGCAGCATCGTAGCAAGACGCCCTCTTTGTTCAACAGAAACTGGAGGAGAATCCTAACCTATACACACTCTCTGAGGAAGAAACAAACAGCCTGCAGGAAGATTTCCTCAGAGACAAACAGCCATCAGCTAACAGATGTTTGATCCAGAGTTCAGAGGAAAACTTTTTTTTTTTTTTTTTTTAATCAGCATTGGAAAAGCAAGTTGGAAAAAATGTGGTTGTGTTCAGCGTGGGAGTTTATTTGTTGTACTGGACGAATCGACTTGCCAGAAGTGGTTAGATTTTATCTTCAGGAGCAAAAAAAGCCTCAGCTTTGTGTGTGAACTTCACTCCTGACAACTTCATGAATTTCGGGCAGTAAAGTGTTTTTTTTTTTTTTTTCTCGGGGATTACTTCTGAAAACCTGACAGAGTTCCCACCATAAAAACGTCTCACGGACAGACAACACCCGTGAGTGAAAACCTCTCCCAGCTCAATGCTAACTATTAGCCTATGATTTGTTTGCTAATTTACTTACTTGTCAGGGTCTCTGTGGTACTTCTGTGGTACTGCGTGTACTTCAAACTCCATGTCAGAGTCTGGGTCGAGCGCACACAGCTCCATAACAGGCTGCTCCATTTTATTGCGTTGATCGGAGTCTGATCATCCATCAATGTTTACAAATAACATCCATGTGAACTGCCGGTGCTAAAAATAATTCTGTGACCCTTCAGAATCAGTGTCTCTTCCGGGGCGACGTCATGAAATGGGCATAAAATATGGTGCAATTGGTCGAGAGCTTCATGGTTCAGTGCAGTCAGCCATCTTACTTCCGTGTTGGAAATCACACGCATAAAAAAACTAATATTTAACACCAAATTAGTTCCTATAGTGGCGATGGAAACATTTAGCTTATAAATGCCTGTAGATGACTGTTGGAACGTTTGAAAAGCATCATACAGCTCCTTTAACTAAAGGTGAGAGGATGATCACCGCATGGATGATGATTCAGCGGCAACTGGTTTTTTAAGCACAACTGAAGCAGTACAACCATGATACAAACAACCATGTCAGAAGACACATCTTGTGGTTCTGAAAAAAGATGTAAGTCTGTCTCAGAAGGGTCAGAATATCGGCCTCAAGCACAGAAAACACCTAAGCTGATGCTGAAACTGATAAAGCTGGATTAAGAACTGTGTAACGCATTATTAGGAATTGGAAGGATAGTGGGAACCATCGTCTTCCAGGAAGGAAAATGGTTAGAAGATCATTTTTGATTGGTGAAATCCGATGGAAGAAAAACAACAATAGAACTCAGGTCTATGTTTAATCGTGAAGGTAAGAACATTTTTACCTGAACAAGTAAGTAAGTAAGTAAGTAAACTTTATTTGTATAGCGCTTTTCACAGACAGGAGTCACAAAGTGCTTCACATGATAACATGAAAACGATACAAGCAAGAACAGTTTAAAATACAGTAAAAAGGTAAATAAATAGGTGAATAAACACTTGGCTATGTGCTTTGGAAGGCTTGTGAAAACAGGTGCGTTTTTAACTGGTGTTTAAAGGCGTCCACTGAGTCCAAAGAGCGCAGAGACAGAGGGAGTTCGTTCCAGAGACGGGGCGCCACCGCTTTAAAGGACCGGTCTCCTCGGGTTTTAAAACGGGTCCGAGGGACCATAAGCCAGTTTTGACCTGAGGACCTCAGGCTACGGACCGACGTATAGGGCTGAAGCAGATCCGTAATGTAGCCAGGCGCTTGTCCATGAAGGGCCCTGAAAGTAAGGACCAGGATTTTATAGTTTATCCTGGAAGCAACAAAGTGAAGGGAACTCAAAGGATTAGGACTGTGTAGCCATTCTGGGGACATTGCAGAAGCTGATGGAGGCGATGCCACAAAGAATGGCTGCCGTAATCAAAGCTAAACGCGGGCCAACAAAATGTTAGCATGTGTGACTTTTTTGGAAGGGCGGTGTACATCAGTGATCACTGAGTGGCCAGTTTGATTCTGGCGCTGTAACTCATGAAGAAACAGCCTCGTTCCAGTCTTTAACACTGATCAGAAATGCTCTCCAGAAGCTTTGCTGCAAATTCTGCTAATATTCTGTCTCCTAACAAACACTGACTGCAGGCTCTGCACACAAAACAAAGCTAACCAACTATTATTGTTGTTTTTGGTCTTTTCATTAGATGAATTAATAGTTTGAAAAATGTAAATCTCTGATATCCTTTAAAGAAGAAATGATGAACTCAGGGCCTCTGCTTAAGTGCTTTACAATGAACTCAGTAATTTACAGTTAAATGGGCTCCAGCTTTTCTGCTTGTATCAGACCAAAGAGACGAATACATTGCTGCCTTTTGAGGCCATCTGAGGAAATAAGATTTTATTGATTTCTTTAAAGTGGATAATTCCCCTCCTCTAGCCCAAGAGGAACATGGTCCCAGTGATAAAGATAAAGGTCCATTTGTTAAAGATCCAGACCTGTTGTACCACATCTCTGTCTGCTCTAAGAAGCTCCCCTGCTCATCTACATTTAGACCACCACCCTCAGTGGTTTACACCGCTACAGAGTGGACGGAGTAACGTAGACGTCAGTCATCTGTAACCCGCAGCCCTTCTCACCGATATGCCTGTGCTAAAATAAACATTCAGCATTTCAGAGCCAGTCTGAAAACCACCCTTCAATACTGAAGTGTCTGAACTCAAACAACAGCAGCAGTATGAGCCAATTCTAACTTCTCTTTTCTTTTTTAACTCTGCATTACCTCAAAAGCCACGTCCTGCTGTAGTAATTATAAATTGGCTGTGTGGTCTGTGTTCTGTTCCCCTTTTCCCCCTTTAATAATTAACAATATTTGGCTTTTTAATCTTCCAAAAGTCACTTTAAATTTTCTAAAGCTCAAGTTTTATTCCTGGCGGCACAAATATTAGTGATGTATCACCATAAACCTCTAAGAGCCATCAGAAAAAGTTAAGAAATTAGTGTCATAATGTTCAGACTTTGGCTTTTATCTGATTTGTTTGGTCTGATTCTGTTTTTATTTGTTCATTTAAAGGTTTGATGAAAATAATTAATAGAAACTGAATCTATTTCACAAGAAATGCATAAAATGTGGCTTTTACGCTAACACTAAAAGAGTAGTAAACCAACATACAAACAATTTAAAATTAGGGGTGCATGATATAATTGGCCCCTTATCGGTATCGGCCTTAAAACTGAGTATCGGACATCCCCACTGATATTTAACCGATATTTACCTGATCAGCTCGCTGTTTCTAAAGTCTAAAAAAACAGCAAAAACTTCTTTTTTTATTCAAAAACTTCTTTTTAAAGACTGTAAAACTTCTAAAGACTAGGGGTGGGAAAAAATATTAATACACTGAAATATCACGATATTTTCATATGCTGGTATCATATTAACATTTTAAAACGTGGTATCGATCAATTTTACCAATGAAATCTCATATTCAATCGCTCTGTTACGAAATCTCACAAGAATTCACAAAAATTTTGCAATATTTTCATATGCTGATATCATATTGACATTTTAAAACATGGTATTGATCTATTTTACCTACGAAATCTTGCAATAATTCCCCAAATATCGTGAGTTTGTAACAGAACGATAAAATCTTGTGAGATTTTGAGAGTAAAATCGTTTTTAAATATCGATATATCGGCATATGAAAATATCACAATATTTTCATATGCTGATATCATATTGACATTTAAGAATCCAGTATTGATCTATTTTACCAAAGAAATCTTGCAATAATTCCCAAATATCACGAGAGTTTGTAACAGAAAAATGAAATCTCGCAAGATTTTGTAAGTAAAATAGATCAATACAGCGTTTTTAAATATTGATTTGATATTGGCATATGAAAATTTTGCAATATTTGCAATATAATCGACATTTTTTCCCCCTCCTATTTTTCAAATTGTCAAACGGATAGCAAAACTTTTTTTTTTTGCTATGCAATGACCGCATATTTTTTCAAGTTTAATATTGGTATCGATGTCGGTTATCGGCCATATGAGTTTTAAAATATCGGCATATTGGATATCGGCCAAAATTCCAGTATCGTGCATAAAATAGCTAAATTAGGCTAGAATAGAAGCTGTGAGTGAAGCTAAAGGAAGAGGCATGTGGGAGTGAGCTAGGCTTCTTATTACTACAAAACATTGATAGCAGCAAAAACTCAGGTTTTTTTTTAAGCTGCCAAGTCATGTTCACATTTTTGTCTTCTAAATTTAACATCCTGATGAAATCTGTCAAAAATAAGTGGTGAAAAAATAACTTGGGGTCACATTTTGACAGCACCTCTATAACATTGCAAGTTCAAACAACAGGGATGAATCACACATAGATGAGACTGAAGTTTGAAGCAGGACTAAACAAATATAAAGTTTGGACAAATTTTCCTGTTGCAAAAATGTTAAATACAGTCAATGAAAGACGTGAAAGTCAATGCAACAGTATGTAGGTGCATTAAGCAGCAGTTTAATCCATAAGTGTGACCTCTGTTGTGTAATTGGTCTCGTTGCACTTCACTACTTGAACTTTGGTAATGATGGCACAGGCATTGTGAAACCCCTAACCACTGATCCCCAGTCAGATACTAACATCAAACCTGATGCAGTAATATTTACATTTTAAAAAAAGACATTTTTAACAAGTTTTGGACAAAAGTTCCCAGCATTAACGGTTCCTCACACCCCCTCATATCATTCCCTCCCAGTGTTGATGTGTGTGAACCCTGCTGACCCACATCTTCCACCTCCCCCGAGGCCCCGTTTCCACCAGGCTGGTTCTGGTTCAGCATCGCTCCCCTGAGATCAGACTGTTAGATGTAAGATCAAATAAAGGATGATGTCAATGACCAGCAGAGGGCAGTAGAGCACTAGAGCTGAGTCGGTTTATTTTATTCCCAGTAAGTGTGATGAGGGTAACCTCACCCCCATCACCCCCAGCCTCCCTCCCCCTCACCCACCTTGGCCACAAATGTTTTGTTTAGACATTAAACAGCCGGTTTGCTGCATGATGTGTGTGATGCTTTCAAATCCTAGATTGTTTCCAGACCTCCAATCAAGGACAAAATGTCTGTTAAGGTAAGAGACAACCTTCCTCAACCCCCCCCCCCCCCCCAAAAACCCTTCTACAGTAACTGTGGTTGAAATGGTTTTCATTCAGGATGAAACCGGCACTTCAGACACAAGCGATGCCTGTGCCATAATTACCAGCGTGCAGAAAAGCTCATTAATGGCCCAGCTGTGTTTGGCTTCATCTCACTGTAGAACCCCCTCCTCAGAAACCAGTTTCCAAGCCAGCGACAAGAAGCCCACATAATGATCTAAATCCCCCACCCCCCGAAAAATGCACTGCTTAGTACTTCAGGCCTAGCTGTCGGATATGTTCACCATGTAGCTGCAGTCCTCTCTTTCCATTCCACTGCACTTCTTCCCATTAACTGACTCGCCACCCTCACCCCTCCCCATCAGTTAGCTCCACAGTTGAACCCTTTTCTCTTCTTGCCCCCCCCCACAGATATTTGTGAGGGCCCAGTTTGAATACGACCCCTCCAAAGATGAACTTATCCCATGCAAGGAGGCTGGAATCCGTTTCCGTGTGGGCGACATCATCCAGATCATCTCCAAGGACGACCACAACTGGTGGCAGGGCAAGCTGGAGAACACGAAGAACGGCACGGCGGGCCTCATCCCGTCGCCCGAGCTGCAGGAGTGGTGAGCGCCACAGACACACTGATGGGTGATGAGGAGGAGATGAAGGCCATGTTTCCACTACAGTACATAATAACAAAGATACAAACAGCAGCTGGTTTAAGGGGAAAAAAGTAACCCCCACCTCTGTCATCCACGGGATGTTCAATCCTACGGGTTCAAGATGCAATGCAGACGTAAAGTACAATATTGCTGCATGAGAGCTCATAACCTGTGTGCATTACCTTTTTATTTTCTTCTACCTCATTCTTGTTGTTACAAACTGGTTATTTTCTTATCATCATTGTCCAGATACATCTGTGGTCATTTCAATGATTGTGAGCAAGAATGAGGTGCAGGAGGATAAGTACTAAAGTTTCTGGACAACTTCAGCATCTGCAGCCTCAAAATTCTCTCAGTTCATCTAGATTTTGTTGTTTATTTGGCTCAGCCAAAACTCATTTGATAGAGAAAACGGATCAAAAAACCAAATGAGCAAATGTACGTTTTTCCACATCTTCCAGCTTATTCCAGATTCATTGTAAAACTATTCTATCCACGTTTTCCACATCGCAGAGAACGTAGGGCCCTACTGATAACAGGACAGGTACCTCAGGCTAATGGCAGTTTTTCTTCTTCATCTTTAATATCATCTCTCCAATCCATGTCGTTCGTCATCAGAGGCCAACACCCACTTCTTCCCTGTCTTTTATGAAGTTTAACATGTTGGAAAAGGTGATGTCAGAGAAACAAACACGAGACTCTGCACAGCGTTACGTTCCACGGCAGATTATGCTGATGTGAGATAACCAGAATCACTGCTGACGAAAGGTTGCAGGTAAACGCTGCTGTTATCCATGGAGAAAAACAATGACATCATCATGACAGCTATGGGCCAAATGATGCTCACACAATCCAAAGATGTTTTATAGTGAAGAGGAAAGGTTTTTCTGAAAGTCCTGTCCCTGAAGGAGAGCTCTTATGACTCTGACATAAAGATTTTGGATCTATAAAGTTCACATGAATCCCAACATTCTGATTCAAAACGGCACTTGGAGGAACTGTATGCAGGACTTCTTCTAGAGGTCATAGGTCACTGAAGAAACGTCAATGTTGCACCTTTTTCTCTCTGCATTAACTCTAAACCATTAAATGCACCTCTGTGTTAACGTGGCAGGCGAGTGGCATGCATCGCCATGGAGAAGACCAAGCAGGAGCAGCAGGCCAGCTGTACCTGGTTTGGCAAGAAGAAGAAGCAGTACAAAGACAAGTATCTGGCTAAGCACAACGCAGGTACACCATTCACACACACACACACACACATTCAGTCACGTGCATGTGCACTGAAACCGCATGCTGCAGACGCCTCGCTACCATCACTCCCTCTGTGCATGGATGTATTACACGTAATGTTTAGACGAGGTTAAGTGTGTGAGCATGTGTGTGTCCGTCTGTTTGTGTAGGTGGAAGTTGAATGTAAGCAGATCTTGTAGCTCCGGTAGCAGAAGCGCAGCCAGGAACGCCGGCGGGAGCTGCCAATGGAGCAGAAATCTTATATGAGCGCAGGGATGATTTAGGGAAATGTGGGAGACAGACGAGCTTTGAGCCAGCATCTCCACCGGCATCAATCGTGGTTTTAAACTGCGTCAGATAATGAGCGTGTGTGTTTTGTCGCCTACACGTGATGTGAAATCCAGATGAAGCATCAGCAGCGGTGGTTATGTTTAGCTGCGTCTGGAGAGCCGTGAGATATCTGCCGCCAGGCTGAGCTGCTGCCGCCTCAAAACTCACTTCTGTGGATTGTTTTCTAATCAGCTGGTCACGAGTGAAGCATGTAAAACTTCTCCAGAGAAATAAAACTCAGAAGTCAACGACCTGGTTGGCTCATAATCACCTGAAATGATCCGGTCAGCTCATGTGACCCAAAGCAGCTTTTTTAATCCTGCAGATTTTACTGTAAATTATTGTCTTTTCCAGAAATAACAAAGACGTAGGGATGCACTGATTGTTTTTGTCTGGTCATTCCTGTTACATTATCTTACAGCATGTTCACAGCTTTAAAATAAAAAGTCTTGTTCTCCACTGCAAATTTATTATGAGCTAAGCATAAAATGGGGGTGGCCAACTCCAGTCCAAGAGGTTTTAGATGTTTCCCTGCACCAGCACACTTTATTCAAATTGAATGGATCCAACAGCGTATTAACTTCTGCTCAGTAGCTGCATTTACATGGACAAATAATCTATCCCATTTAAATCTTTCTGATCAGAGATTCAAGCCCATGTTTACCTGGACGCTGGAACTCATAATACTATCAGTTGTTTAAATATGATCGTGATGTTTTTGACGTGTGCAATGCCTCCTTGTTTGGAATAAGAGTTTTTTTTTCTTTTTTTAATTTATGATCTTTTGAGTCGGTTGAAATGCTCAGTAATTGCTTATGCCATCACGTAAACCCTGCGCGGTTCAAACATGGCAGACAACGTACCACAGAAACGATCGGAATGAGTCTTTACATGCTCAATTTTTACATGCTCAAAAAGGTTTAAGGGGCCGTTAACACGAGGACGATTGCGGGTAAAAGTGACAAAATATTTCATCGGAAGTGCCTTTCGTTCACACGGCAACGGCGTTATTCTGGGTTGGAGACGCAAAATGTGAAGACTCATTTCAAAGTTGAATTCCTGAAGATGCGACGCTATTGCGTTCTCGTCTGCATGGTCCAAAATGCAAAAATGATGGTGAACCTGCTCACGCCATGATCACGTCGCATGCGCATTGACGTCACACACAAACAGGAAAAAAAACAACGTCGGACTATGTAAACCCAGCTGGTATAAGGTAGATTTTACGCAGACATGGTTCTATCACAGCACCACCTAACGACCTAGCGTGCATATCCTATCAAATTCACACACTCTTGCGTCCTCGTATGCACGCAGATTTCTTCATGACGATGCTCGTGTGAACGCAGATGAAAAGATGAAGACGAGATGCCACTTTTGCGTCTTCTCTTCTGATCGTCACCGTGTGAACGTAGCCTAAACCCCCCTCTTGATCAGATTTAAAATTCTTTCGGATCGAGGCCGATCAGATCAGCTGGCATGTTTACATGACGCATTTTTATTCTGATTGGCATTCAATCGGATCCAAACTGCTCCAGTAAACGCAGCTAGTGAGTCCTTAAACTGACTCAGGTGTGCAGGAAACATCTAAAACCTGCAGGACAGGACAGCAGCTCTTGGACTGGAATTGTTACATGCTTAGCTCATCATGGACTTGCACTGGAGAACAACTTTTCATTGTTTTTAACTGAACATAAATGAATATAGAGTACATTCAGCTTTGCAAAGTACAAAAATATAAAAATGTATGCTACAGAAGTACAAAATCTGTAATGTGTAAATATTTTTCAAGAATATATCAGATAAATTATAGATAAAAAGTCAAATATGATTAAGAATTAAAAAAGTACTATATACATCTGAAGCAGTAAAATGCTGTATGTGGAAACGTGGCTCTGTTTTTATAGCTAATGCATGAATGCACTCATTAATTACTAATTGTTTTATTCCATGGCTGATTAGTTAATCAGGTCATAGTTCAACCCTAATTTAACAATATATGTTTTAAAATAAAAGAAACACAAATTGTGATAAAATCTCAGAAAATAAAATAAATGGTGACAAAACTTTCTTTTATCTTTTGCCTCCACATCTCGTTTAAATAAAGATACGAGACTCTAACATGAGCGCATGCAGAAGGTCATCAGGTCGTAGAAGGTTGAAGTGAACGTGAGCAGTGGTTTACAGGAGGAGGAGGAGAGGAAACGCTATCTCACACTTGGTGGTGTCAGATATGTGCACACCGTGCCTCAGGCATTCTGCTCAGAAACGTGCACAGAGCTCAGTCATATGTTCCAGTTATAAACCCGACAACACGTCCTCTTCCTCCTGAACCAGGAGAACCGTCTGCTCCCTTAGAACCAGAACCAGTCTCCTCTTGTTCTAAGTTTACAGAGCAGGAAGGTAAAAATGGAGGTTTCTCTGTAGGTTCAGCTTATGTAAAGGACTGAAGCGAGGAAGACGAGTATAGTCTGTAATGATGTAACAGACAGAAGGAACGTGTTCATGTTTACTGTCGGGGTGTGGTTAAAAACTAAAGTTTAGACTTGGTTTGACATGCAGTAAAGATCTGCCTAATGCGAATGCATGATGTCAATGAGTAACCACTGTAGAGATAGTCACGGTGTGTGTGTGTGTGTGCATGCAGATGTCTGTCAACCATGTGACTCATCCCCCTGCTGACACAGCGTTCAACATCTGTTTACAGAATCTAAAGGTCTGTTTCCTCCTGCTCACCTCATACTTGGAGCAAAACTTTGTTCTAAGCTGAAACTACTGAGAAACATGAGCTCTTCAGAGTAACTACAAATTCAAAGAGCTGCACTTTTAGAAGAAAACGGCAGCTTTTTTGCATAACTTGAGTGTTTGTCCACCATTATTCCCATTATTAGATGGAAAAATTCTGATCAGGAAGAATTAACTTGTAAATGTGACATCTGTTTTCAGACTGACTTGAGAGGTACTGAAACTGTTCTTTAAGGTTGCTGATCAGTGACTGCATGAGATCCACATTCATCTGCTTTTAGTCTTTCTGTCATGTAGACAGTTAAAATAAAGTCAGTCTGCAGTGACGTCATTCATCAAGCATGCTGGACATTTAACATCTGATTATTTCCTGGGATCAAAACAATAAAGATGATCAATGATCTGTGTTTTCTTAACAAAACAGTTTTATTCCTGGGAAGTAATCAGTTGTCCTCTGGCAGCCTGCAGCCCTGACTGTTGTCTGCCAGGCTCCAGCACTGCAGCCCCGACCGTTGTCTGCTGGTGACTCCCCACACACTGACTCATCACCAGTGTGTGGAAATAAGCAACAACAGGATTTAGTCCGTCTCCACAGCTGTTGTATTTTGCTGTTTTTGTGAAATGTTTTGTATTTCTGCTGTTGTAACCTTACCATGTTATGACCCCCCCTGTTCATCTCTCTCACTCTCTCCTGCCGAACGGCCTCTCTGCATGTAAGTAACAACCAGTGACAGCGACCAGCTCCTCTTCCTCTCTTCTTCTGTTTCTTCAATGACTGTAGATGAGACCAGCTGTCACTGCCAGCGTTTCATTTTTGTTTCTGTTGTTCAGCAACAGAAGACTGAGACAAAACTGAAACCACGTAGCCTAGCTTGTCTGAGACACCGTGTGCTGTGATGTTCATCCTGACACATTTTCTGATCCCTGTAGGGTAAATCTGCTCGTAAACAGGCCCACTAATCCAACACTCGAGTCTGATTCAGTCTGATTTATTATTGAATATTATCTAAACATTTATTCAGTGTGGCTCAGGGAGCAGCTGTACAGGAGAACCCAGGGACTTGTGGGTATTGTATTTCACTTGTCAGCAGCCTGACGGTGGCTCATGTTACAGAGGCTGGGGACACACTGTACAGAGATCAGCTCTGCTTTAACATGTGACACTGTGTACAGATGACCTGTAGTTCAGTTCATTTACTCTGAGCTCTGTTTACACACAGAAATGTCTGGACTCCACAAAGTCTCAGCATTTCCCTCAAGTTCTTCCTCATAGCTCACAACAGTTGCCCTGTAGGTTTTGTTCTGTATCCAAGGTTAAATTTATGCATCAGGGATCTGCAGAAGCACACTGCCTTGCTTGGAAAAATCTTTATTTCCAGTGTTCTGTATAGAGATCCACCAATCCAGTTTTTTCTAATCTAATCCAATACGATACCTGGGCTGAGCGTATCGGCCGATACGCCTCAGCCAAGTCTAAACTTTAGTTTTCATCACCCATTAGTATTAAAAAACTGGACATACTTGTTTATTCTTTCACAGTTCCTGCCTCTAGTCCCTTTAATATTTGTTACGTTTTTCTCCAGCAGAGGGCAAAATGTTTTTCTTCGGCTTATTAGCAGATAACAAAGGGTACATTAATTATATTTATAAAAACAGAAATTACTGGATCGAAATGCTGGATCGGCCACATTCATCCAATATCCGATCCAGCTAATTTGTCAGTATCGGAGCTGATATCCAGTCCGGGTATCGGATCGGTGCATCTCTAGTTTTGTACCAGATATTCCATCAGAAAAGCCTCTAACTTGTGAGCCTAATCTGAATGTTTTGGTAACCATGGTAATCAGTGGTCCCATTCATTGTCACTGGTTCTTGATTTCTTGAATTTCTGTCTTAAAGGTGGTTTGTCTTTAATGAAAACCTGAGTGATTAAGATCTGGAACTAAACTTTACTTTCTTATGTATTTTTCCAAAGTAGCCAGTGTGCTGGATGCTGTTGGCAACTTTTGATCTAATTCTGTTGCTGTTACACCAGTGTCGTGAAACAGATTCAGAAATAATCTGAATGGAGAAAGTAGAAAAGAAAGCTTCCATGTGAACCACTGGATGAAAATAAAACCATTAGCAGATATTTAAGACCTCATTCTGCTCAGAAAATCTCTTTTGAAAGAAATGACAGATTCAGTGTTTATGATCCCATAAGCAGGACGTCAGAGGTGGTTCATGCTACCAGGTAGATGTTTAACGAGCCTTCGTTAACTCTTATACCGCTGAGATTAAATCTTATGGATTATTTTCTGACAGAAGTTCCTGTAATCTCAGTGCAGAGGTTATTAAACACCATGTCAGCTCCCTCCCCATCACTTCCACTCATGGTTTAAACCTGTAAGAGATTAGTGGCCTCTTCTTTCCACCTCCCTCGTAGTTCCCAGATGTTCCCTCAGACTCCCTCCAGCTTTCCCAGCACACTCCTCTAATCATCCATCTTCTCCCACCTCCAGTGTTCGATCAACTAGATCTCGTCACGTATGAGGAGGTCGTCAAGCTTCCTGCCTTCAAGAGGAAAACGCTAGTTTTGTTAGGTGAGTGGTGATGAGGAGAAAACCTGATCTATTCCTAGTAAACGGCCTCACTCTGGATGTGTGTTTCTTCCAGGTGCGCATGGTGTGGGCAGAAGACACATCAAGAACACACTCATAACCAAACACCCCGACAGATTCGCCTACCCCATCCCACGTAAGACACGCGATGGAAAGTCTCCATCACACCGCCGCACACGTCGGGAAGTATAAACCCTCAACTTGCTGTCTGATTGTTGGTCCTGCAGACACGACCAGACCTCCAAAGAAGGACGAGGAGAACGGGAAGAACTACTTCTTCGTTTCTCACGACCAGATGATGCAGGACATCAGCAACAACGAGTACCTGGAGTACGGCAGCCACGAGGACGCCATGTACGGGACGCGGCTGGAAACCATCCGGAAGATCCACCAACAGGGACTGGTCGCTATTCTGGATGTTGAACCTCAGGTGTGTGTGTGTGTGTGTGTGTGTGCGTGTGTGTGAGTGAGGAGGTTGTACTCGTTAGCTCATTATATCTGCAAGGACTTCCTGACCTGTAACACCTGTTATCCATCAGGCCCTGAAGGTCCTACGGACGGCAGAGTTTGCTCCCTACGTCGTCTTCATCGCTGCCCCCACCATCACACCGGGCATCAATGAGGTAAGAAAACAACACACACACCTGGTGATGGTCCACTTCTTATGAGGAGACCAAAATAACTGGAGTCATGTCTCACAGAGCTCCACTAACTAGATGTTTGTTCAGAATTACCAACCTTTAGCTTTGGGTGAATTCCATTTTTCGGCCAAAGAAAGAATCTAGTCTACCAGGAAAGGGAGATTATTGCTGCTGCAGATGGCTTTTTTTTTCCAACAAAACTTTATTGACAATTCAATGCTGCAGATAGCATTCCGAACATTGCAAACTCTTCTGGAAACAGCCGTGATGTCTGTTTACTGCGTCACGGACGACTCTTGGTGACGCGTGAGGGGTTGTCCCATTTCTTAGGGGAATAATTTAATCCCTGACACTTGAAACACCAAGGGGAAGGGCTGGGGCTAGGAGTAGGGATGAAAAGAGGAATTGGAATTGGGCCTTTGACTTTGTCCCACCTACATCTGTCTGCCATTGGATATTGATAAATGTGTATTTCATCCACAACTTAAAATGGCTTATGTTTGCCAAAAGAAAAAGATTGAGCACCTAAAAAATGGAAAACTTGTCTGTTGTCAAACGATATTTCTAGCTGGCGAAGTTTCACTAAAACCTGGTTTACTGATGGGCCTTAAAGTCAAAATGTGCCGTGTAACTGTGACCCATTTTAAGCCTGAATTTATTTACAGTTAAATTACTAAATTCTTTTTTTTTTTTGTTAAACATTGAATAAATTAAAGGAGTGATGACATAGCAGTAAAAACTAGTTTATGTTGTTGGCATTACTTTATATGTAAATACCCCAAAGAAAAAAACAGCATTTTTTACAGCGGAGTATTGTTTTGAAACGCCAGACCTCACTTCCTCAGTAATACAGTTGGGTCCAGTGATGATATGGAGCTTTACCCGGAGACCACGTTGACTTCATTTTGATTGGCTACACCTTATTTGGCTATGACCTTATTTGGAGAATCTAGGTCAAGCTGCGGTCGGACTTTGCTAAAGGCTAACTGCTAGCAACATGGGCACTTCAGACAGTGTGAGCTACGTTTATCACACAAGACAGCATTTAGAAAATAAATAAACTTACAGGTAGAGATCGACCGATTAATCGGTTTGGCCGATTAATCGGCGCCGATAGGAAGTTTTAAAAACTATCGGTATCGGCTGAACTTGGCTCTGATAGTGGCCGATGGCTGCAGTTTTTTCCTTAGCGCCATGAAGCGCTTCTTCCCTGTGCTGCTCTCTGAGCACTGAGGGGCGGGGCTGCTTTTTACACAGAGAAAGCGAGGGAGAGGTGGAGGGGGGTGTGCAGGCAGCATACAGGGGAGAGGAGGGGTCCAGGTGGAGAATATAACAAGTGAAGCGACATCAGTTAGTGCAATACAACCATCAAAATCTCCTTAGAGGAGGCAATAGTACCGGTTGTTCAACAAGCAGAAACGTGACTCATATTTCAGCATAAACAGCAACCGGCATGTTTGACGTGACCACAGCGCTGGTTAAGCAAACAACGAACAGGGGGGGGGGGCTGTTTACTTGATAGTGTGCTCTTATTGGAGCAATTAAATTACGTAGAATGATAGAACTACGTAGAATGATAGCCTGCTGTCTGATTCAACTGTTTCTGAGCAGAGAGACAAAGCTGACAGACCATAAACAGGAACTTTGATTCTCACTCTGGACATTCACATGGCCTCATCAGTGCACAACAGATCATATTATACACCCAAAACCCCAGAAAAGTGAAATTTGATGTCATGGCACCTTTAAGAATAAAGGAATGATACATAGAGCCAAAAAATTATCAGGTTGAAATAAATAAAACAAGGCAGCAAATTTGTGACATTTGGTGTGAAAAGGTAATATTCTCCTTAAAATCATTCAAAAATAAATTTTTTGGTCCATTTTCTTTTTTACAGTTTCTACCAGAAAACGTACGAATTACGCATTTTATATTCTCACAGGTTCTTACAATGAAAGTCAGCTGAAATAAAACTGATCATTAACGTGGTGGGAAGCTCCTCCATCACGCTACATACATGCCAGCCTCTGTGTTTGTCTCATTCCTCTCTGCACTTGTTTATTTTTGCATGCTGCATGTGTGTTTGTTTGGCTTTCCTCTCAGACACCCAAGTGGTGTCGGACGCTGCCAGTAAGTAAACCCTCATGAACAGAGACCGTAGTGTTAGTGTGAATGTTTCTAGTAGTTGGTGTGTGTCTGTCTTTTCCTTCCTCGGTGAAACAAATCTGCCAAAGTTCAGTAATTGAGGTTTTTTTTTATAGAATATGTTTCTTTCTAACAATTTTTGCTATATTCTATTAAAATGGGTTTACTACCCCATAGGGTATGATTAATTAAAAGCTTTAAACACATAATTATTCTAATACATCAGCTGTGAAAGTAATAGAGCTTAAAAAGCATCTTCCAATCATTTCTGCTCTCATCGCGTATTTTATTTGTCGATTGGCTATCTATTGTAGTAAGAGGGACTGATGGGCAAATCAATGGGAAGTAGGCGAGACTGATCAATGAGGAAGCTGCAAATGTAGCGGGCTGGTCCTGTTCATGCACTTTATTCAAAAACTCGTTAACAGTCTCTGTTCTTAATAGCCAAAAACATTTTCTATACCGCGTTTAATAAACAAGTTTGTCCAACTCTGCTTCACTTGTTCATATCAGGCTAAAACAAACGATGTTTAACTCACAGCTGGGTATCATTAAGAACCTCACTTTGATATTGATTCTTTGGGTAGCGATTTGATTTTGATTTAAATGCCTCAATGTCAATTCAGTAAGAAGTAGAGCTACATAAATAATTAGTGTCTGTTAATTTTTTTCAATTTTAATTTTCATGCTCGTGTAAATATGTGGTAAGTCACCTCACATTTTTGAGCAATAAAACATCAAAAAATTTGAAATAGTTGCCATTTTGTTGTTGTATGACCTAAAACGGGCTCCATCCATACGACGTAGATACCATACACAGCGCCTCCCACGGGTCAGGAGGTGAATCTTTTCAGAGGATTTGCCAAATCAATATTGAATCGCGCACGGAAATATTGCAATACATCGATTAATCAGTTTTTTTACTAGGGGTGGACTTTAATTGATTACAAAAAAATGTACGCATTTAATCGCAGCTTGCTTTAGAAGCAAAGCGGAACATTTGCCAATGCTGATTTTCTGGTACGCCTGATTACACTGATGCACACGGCAGAACTCACCAACTTTGATCCTATATTTAGTTGAGTTGGGACAATATACTTTTCTCCCAATTCAATTTTTAAAAATGTTAGTCAGTTTGATTTTGCTGATTTTTGTGATTTTTAGTTTGGCTTCTTAATGGCAGCCCAAGATGTCTGCCATTCTCCGCCTTCTGTCTAAGATATTTTCCAGAAATGGATATAACAGCATGTTATAAGACAGCCGAAGAAAAACATTTGCCCTCTGCTGGAGAAAAACGTAACATTCTTAGGTGTTACATTCTTCTAACACTCAACTTATTAACGTACTAAAATGGAGAATTTAAATTTGACCCGAAAAAAAGTGTTTTTTTGTTTTTTGTTTTACAAAAATCCCGATTCAATTTTTCGATCCTATTTTCCCACCCTTAATATTTAGTGAGTTTTCAGACCCTTCTGGTGACTTTTTAATATCAAGCAGCTGGCAATAATAGATATTTAGAAACAGAAGTGATAGAACGTGTTGCTTAGTTCCTTCTACTGGCTCTGCTACAGGCCCCTCCCCCTCCACAGGCCCCTCCCCCATCTCAAAACACACACGAGAGGCTGCAGGAAGTATCAGCTACAGACACAGCAGTAGATGTTCACCTCTGTACTATGAGCCAGTATGAAAGTGAACCCAAAGCTGCCACTGATCATCAGATATTGATGCCTCTTAATAAAAATGTGAACAGAAACATTAAAAAGAGTTAAAAGTACTGTAACATGTTGACTCTTAATTAGAAAACAGCCAGTTTATCAGTTAAGCTAAAGTACCCCTTTTAAGTTTTTGAACCGTTTTGTTCAGGGATAATTTCTTGTTCTTTTTCTTCTTTTCTTTTCGTTGAAATACATTTAAATGCATTTGGTTAGACAATAATAGAGCTGAGTTTACCATATTAATGTCTGTTATTTGATTCAGTCATCCACTAAAATCCATTCAAATAAGAAAATGTTACTTTTTGGGGTAATTTTTCTAATGTGATTAATTGAGATTAATTAATTATAAGGCCTCTAATTAATTGAATGATTTAAATGGAGTCCCACCCCTAATTTAACCGGCTGCAGATTGTTGCTCCCACTGATGAACTAGACGAGTCACGCGTCCTGTACCATGTTTGGTACCAGCTTCTCCTGGTACTCCTGAGCAGAAGTTCAGGACAGGAGCTGTGGAGCATGCACAGAGCATCTTCATCCTCATCCTCATCCTCATCCTCATCCTCATTCTCAGACATGTTGGTCAGTTTAGTATTATTTCAGTCAGACTTTCACATTTACATTTTCCAAACTTGGATGATTCATCACACAGTACTCGGGTGTCCCTTGTTCTCTGTGAGTCTCTAACCATCCTCATCATCTCTTCCTCCTCCAGGATGAGTCACTGCAGCGGCTGCAGAAAGAGTCGGAGATCCTGCAGAAGACCTACGCCCACTACTTCGACATGACCATCATCAACAATGAGATCGACGAGACCATCAGGCACCTGGAGGAGTCCATGGAGGTGGTGTGCACCACCAGCCAGTGGGTCCCGGTGTCCTGGGTCTACTGACCCCCTCCAGCTGCAGCATTGTGGCCAAACTCTTACTACGCCCTCTTCAAAAAAATCAACAAATAAACTATTCAGACCACAGGGTGGGAACTTTTCTCTGCACTACACTCGATGGACAACACCCTCGGCGTTGTGTGAAAGCAACCACAGCATTCACCGGAAAACCTCCTTTACGCTGCACACAACCTGAACCAGCTCGGTGTCGGACTCCGGCCCCCGCAGACGACCTAGTCATAGTGTTGTATAAATCAGAGTAAACAAAAATGAATATTGTCATGTCTGTACTAGCTAGGAGGCAACATTTTTGTAGATGTTTGTTTTAAAGAGACAGTCCTGTGTCCCGTCCTTCATGTCGGTGCACCGCTTGCTCTCCAAGACCCCCATCAGTCGTCCTGCTGGGTGTTAGAAACCGCCTCCACTAAGACAGTCAGTGATATTTAGTCTCTCAGCAGACTGAGCTAAAAGCACACAAACACTGCGGTGTCTTCTCATCTGTAGATCCCGCCAGCATCCCTCATTAATGATTCATCCCTGTTCTTTTCTAAGCTTTAAGGCCGGGTTGCTCCCCCTGGTCTGCACTGTGGTCCCTCGCAGTCACAGTATTCCCACACACAGGTACTGTCTCTTCTAAATGAATCCATAAATGTTTTAGAGATTTGAATGAGGTTATCATGCATGTGGACATTTGCGAGCTTCCATGCTGTCAGTCGGTGTTCCCCGTGTCCCTCTGTGAACCTCCAAGGCAGAAAAGATGCATAAAAATAGAAAAACATTCCAGCTGTTTGGAAAAAATGAACTCAAGTCAGAAGTGGCAAAAAAAAAAAAAAAAAACACCTAACAATGATGGAGCTGGACGTTGATTTGACGCCTTGAGTTTCAGGTGACATTTCTAAACCACAGATTTATAGAGACCGACCATGTAAGTGAGATGTGTTTGTAAGAAAAAAATCTAATAAAAGTATTGATTTTTTTTTTTTCCTCTTTGATTTGTCATACATAAAAAAAAAAAAAATCAGAAAAAATACCTGATCTCTCACTCTGCCGTCCAAGGAGTAGTAGTGTTTCACTCCAGTGTAATAATCCAGAGATGAAATGCTCATTTTCATTCTGAAGCTGTCTGCAAAGCAAGTGTAAACTTTACCTCCTCAAAAGATGAAGACTTTGCAGGGAGAGGAGGAAGAGGTGACTGTGTGTGCAACTGGATAACCACGGACTGATGAACTGCTCCATGTGTAAATGGCTCTGCAATGACAGAGTTCCTCATTATGAACAGTTTTATAAATACATTTCCTTTCATGTGTTGGAAAAAAACCTACCGTGGAGTGTCTCTTCATTTTCTCTTTTCCCAGTTTACACGAGGAGAACGCCGGCATTTTCCAATCAAATCCAGCTCATTAAAACAGGGGTTTTGAGGCAAGAAAGAGCAGCTCACGTTTGTGGCTGCGGGGTTAAAAAATAAATAAAAACAGTGACTTTCAGGGGGAAAAAAATGTCTAATTTCTGTATATTATGCATTTATGAATCAAAGCATTGCATTGATAAAGTTTTAAATACAGTATGGTTTTATATTTTAGTTTCCAGTCTGTTTAAAAGATCACATGCAGTCAGAAGATAATTCATTTATTTTTATAACGCCAAATAACAGAGCAGCAATTAATTGTTGTCCAATCATAATCCACTTATTAACTCTCTTCATGTAAGACAATGAATGAAAATATTTGCCCAGCTCAGTGGTTCTCCAACCTGGGGTCCCCAAAAGTGCACAGGGGATCCCAGAGGTTTTGACTGTTCAGAGCAACTGTGTTTTACATGACGGCAAAGTCCCCACAGAGACGAGTTGAGATGGATTTACCCAAGTAGAGCCCTATGAAATCCACGATCACGAACATGGAATTTAAAAACAAAAACAGAATTCATTATAAACCCGGAATATCACGGAAATGAGCGACAGTTTGCGTAAATGTGTCTTTTCCTGAATAAAAAGAGAAGCTTCTCGGAAAATGCTCCAGGGGGGGGGGGGTCATTAAGCTGCAGAGTGTGAAAACATTCAAGTTTTCAATTATAACTGAATAAGTTGGCTGTATTTGATTGTTTTATACACTTAGTTGGTGTTAAACTTGTGTAAAATAATTATAAAAAATGGAATTTTAGAAATAAAATGGATTTCATGGGGGGGGGGGTGTAGCAAGGTTAAATGTTGGTTATTACCTTAACTTTGGTTTTGTCAAAGGAAAAGAGCCGGAATGAATCATTTACAGTGAGAAGCAGCAGATGAAAGAATAAAACGAAGTATGGCTTCTACACAGGGTGGGTGGGGGGTTGGGGGTTGGATTTGGAACCACTGGCATGGCCAAGGAAGCCAACAGATGGTAATGAATCTTATCCTCAGTTTAATTTGCTTCAGTCTTTTAAATTCTTATTTTTTCCTATTGATGATGCTACCTTACTGGTCACCCTGTTTTCTCGTCTCTACACTGAGATTAAAGTGACCTGCAGGGTCATTGGAGGCATCTTTTAATATGTCATCAGACATTCATAATCTGGCCTTCGCATGTCCAAGGATGATAACAGGCGCCAGAGGCCATCAAGAACTTCACGAGCCAAGAGACCAGGCGGCCTTCGTATAAAGCATCTCTGGTTTGACACGTGGACAGGGTCCCTTCAGAGCTCCTGTAGACAGCATGTTGGACCGGTCTGAGCAGGGGCCCTCCAGCTTCAGCCCTCCCCGAGCGGAAGCTGAATCATTATGTAACATAATTTTTTTATAATAAACTGCATAAAAATAATCTTGACTCATCGGGTCTTTCATCCATATTTTTTGCCACGACACAATTAATAATCACCTTTCCACAAAAGTAAGTCATCCTTCAGGTATCCTCCATAACCTTCAAAGAACCATTAAAGAACCAGAGCCTTAATACTGTTTGCTCCCCCTCACAAACAGCCGAGGTTTCCGACATAAACGCAAGAAAACAACCTCCCTGTACAAGTTCTGCTTTTTGTTCCGGTTTGTTCATTTATGTGAATAATATTATTATTTAAAGCCTCTACAACAGGAATGAAAACCATCTCAGAAAACGCTCTCAACAGGCATAAGTCAACTGAAAAAGATTGTAAATGTATAAAAAGCACCACAGGGTGGCTTACATATAAAAGAAAGTCATGCACGCTGAAGACAAAGTCCAGCCTGTGACCCAGTCCCGTGGCTTACATATTTCAGGTGAGTGCGCACTCAGCTAACCTCCGTAAAGCGTTGCATTTTAGGATTTCAATCAATCCAAGTGAGTGATTAGAATGAACCAGAGCCTGAACACTGCGTTTCACTCTTACTACATAATCCCACACCATTAGTATGTGGAGAGAACGCCGGTCGTGTTGACAGAGGACAGCTGTGTTCTGTTTTCAGTCAAATGGGAACTTTTCAGAGAGAAAATAGATGTCACTGCAGCAAACAAGCCGATGCGTGCAAAAGCATGCAAAAGAAAAACAGAACGACCCCCTTGGCCAGTCAGTCATTACAAATTTATTCTTATTTTACATCCTAATGCTAGTCAAAGCAGTGCTGAGAAAACATCTTCCACCAGGGACAATGTCTTGTTTTGTAGAAGTCGCACGGCCATGCTCTCTTTTCCCCTTTTCCCCCCCCCCTCTCATTTTTTTTTTTATCTTTTATATGTATTTTTTTTCCCCTCAAAAAAACTATCATCAAATATTAATAAAACCCTTAAACCAATGAGCCCCCACTTCCATGTTGGGCTGTACGACATCTGTTCAATCGGCGGTGTGATAGAGGTGGTTTTCCAGAGGAGAGTCTCAAAATTCAAGAATCAAGACAAGAAACATTACAGCCACCTCAGAATAAAAACTGTTGTAATTCGGGATGCACAATATTGGAATCTTGGCCGATATCCAATATGCCGATTTATTAAAACTCATGTGGCTGAAAACCGATATCCATACCGATATTAAAGCTGAAAAAAATAAGCAGTCATTGCAAATAGCAGTTTTGTTATCCGTTTCTGACACTTAAAAAAATAGGGGTGGGAAAAAATATGCCGATATCAAATTGATACCTAAAAACGCAGCATATATCTGTTTTACTTACAAAATCTTGCAAGAGTTCATCGATCTGTTACAAAATCTCATATTTTGTGCATTCCCATGAGATTTCATAGCAGAACAATCAAATTTCACAAGATTTTGTTGGTAAAATAGATGGATACCACGTTTTTAAATGTCAATATGATATCAGCATATGAAAATATTGTGAAATGTTTGTGAATTCTCGTGACATTTTGTACCAGAACAATGAAATATCGCAAGATTTCATTAGTAAAATGGACGGATACCGCGTTTTTAAATGTCAATATGATATCAGACTGTAATCTGTAAAGTCTGTAAAAAAAAGAAGTTGGGCAGGAGGGTTAGGCTTAAGAAACAGCGGGCTGATCGGTTAAATACATCGGTGGGGTGGCCGATGTCATTACTCAGTTTTAAGGCAGATATAGGCCAATACCAATAGGGGGACGATTACATTGTGCATCCCTAGTTATAATGTCCAGTTTTCCTTTTTTTTACAGTACACTCAAATATAGACATGGTGAAGACGACTTACTGAAGTTCAAACTGAGCATCAAAATGAGGAAGAGAAGACTTGGCATGGTTGTTGGTCTGAGTATTTACTGGGATTTTCCCACCAACCATCTCTAGGGTTTCCAGAGGATGGTCTGAAGAAAAGAAAATATCCAGTGAGCAGCAGTTGTCTGGACCAGAATGTCTGGTTGTCGTCAGAGGAGAATGGACAGACTGGCTGGAGATGATAGAAAGGCAACAGGAAGTTACAATTTGGGATGTTTGATATTGGCTTTTTTTTTTTTTTTTTTCCGATATCCGATATACTGATGTTGTCCAACTCTTAATGTCCGTTATCAACCGATACCGATCTATACAGCTGTTAAGTTGTATCTCTCATATTCCAAGAAATACATTCTGCTCCAAGAGCAAAGATCCCAAAATATCCTTAATTCAGCCAGAGGAGTTCATTTTGGACATCTGGCTGTCAGATATCAGATACTAGCAGGTATTAGCCAACATGTGGCTAATTATAATGTTTCTGACAACTTGGTAACTTAACCAACAACTTAAAACCAGACATATTATAAGCAGCTTCAAAGCAAATCAGTCTGACCGTATGCTGCCTTCATGTGGTATGGGAAAGATGATACTTTCCACTTGTTAAGTGGAAATTTCCAGTGTGTTGTGTTCAAGTGATTTACTGTTGTAATGAAGTTTTTTTTATGATTAACATTTTTATTTTCATTATTTCAACAATACAACAGTAACAGTACCCCCCCCCCCCCCCCTCAAACTCTTCCCAAGTCACCACCATCCATGCTGTTCCCTTTGTGGTTACCAACATAAATCACTGTACTCCTCTCCATACAGCGATTACAGCTACACAATCTGCATCAATGTTGACAAAACACAAAATAACTATAACAGAATTAGACACAGAAAATTATTCCAGACAAAATCAACACGACACAAAGTAATCACTACATTGAAGAAATGATTGGTTAGTGATTGAATAAATAAAAGCAATAATAGCTGAATAAAATGCAAACAAATAAGCACTGTTCTATATTTACCCACAGATATGACAGCTTGCTTCTCTCCACCATATAACCCATATCAGGAACACTAAGGATTTTACATATTTGCCCCACTTTGCTTCAAAAAGATCCAATCTACCCAGTTGTTTAGAAGACATTTTTTTCAAATGCTGCGACTCCTGCCATCTCCACAGCCCACTCTTGAAGAGATGGCACCCCTCAGTCTTCCATCCTCTGAAAAGTATTTGTCTGCCAGTCATAAGACTGGTTTGGACGTAGCTTTTGGTATGTTTATTCTCTCCTACCAGAACTGAATGATCAGCCAGATTAAATAATCTATGGCTAAATGGCATTTGTATCTCTGTGATCTCACACAAATTATCATAAATATTGGTCCAGTAATGCTGGACTTTATCACGTGACCATAAAACATGAACTAAATTACCTTCCTCAGATTTGCATCGCCAACAATCTGATGTGGGTGAGCCCTAATCTAAATAATCTGGAAGGAGTCCAATAAAAATGAAGTATAATATTGAATTGAATAAGACGAATTCTTGCATAATGAAGTTTAACCAGTGCTTTCTACAAGCGCCGGCTGTCGGCCATATTGGTCTCCGCCGAGTGACGTATCATTTGTTGCTTAACCAGCAGTAACCAGCGCTTGACGCCATTTCAGGCGTAAAACTGTCAGTGGTCAAACCGGTGTGGAAATGAGCGCACATCTGATCATAAAAATGATCTTATGACTGAATCCATGTGTGATTTAAAAAGTATTCGTGTCTGACCAAACAACGGAATATTCGTCAGAAATGCACCGTCATCCAGCTGTTTCTCCTGAAGCAGCAGCAGCGCTGACAGATGGAGGCTGGTCGGATCTGAGCCTGACCCGGACAGGAACATAAGAAACGATGACTTTCATTAGTTAAGCTAAGAAACAGTCTACCGAATGAACACTTGTACAATGTTAATGTATAGATTAATTTATAGAAACGGATCTCCTCCACTCAACTCCGTGTCTCCTGGGAGCTGCAGTTACCAGCGCGTCTGCCCTTCTGGCTGCGCATAATGTTTATAAACTAGTATTTCTGTTATTTAACTTGTCAATAAAGTCTTGACAAGTTACAGCATCGTACAGCTCCACACAGGTCAGGGTTGTGTTGCAAACTTTCTCTGAGTCTAAAGCAGCGTTTCCCGCTGGTCCGATGCATCTGCGCCTTTCTGCAGCCCGACAAGCAGCCGAGCTTTCTTTTCTTTGTTCAGACATCATCAGTGAGATAATAAAGTCTGATTTATCTTGAAATTGTTGGCGGTCAGTTGTCGCCTTCATCAGAAGTTATAGCCTAACACCTCTGCTGTTAAGATCATCTGGCTGGTATGACACCTGCAGCTCCTGGAGACAGAAGACAGGAGGCGATCCGTCGTTTCTATTAAGTAATCTGGACCCTAAAGTTATAGTCTATAAGTGCTCAGTCAGCAGACTTTTTCTTAGCTTAGCTAATGAAAGTTATTTTTTCTTGTCTCTGTGCGGGTCAGGCTCAGATCCGACAGTCCGGGTCAGGCTTGGACCAGCCTCCGCCTGTCTGCACTGCTGCTTCAGGGTAGAAGCAGCTGGATGAGGAGGGATATCTGACGTAGATTCTGTTGTTTGGTCAGACAGGAACATTTATGAATCACACGTGGATACAATCATAAGATCATTTATATGATCAGTGCGCTCATTTCCACGCTTGTTTGATAACCGCTGCCTTTTTCCGCCTAAAATGGCGTCTTAGCAACAAAAGTCACGTGTCTGGCAGAGACCGATAGCCGACTACTCAACTAAGTCCAGCCGCCTACTGGTCGGGATTTTGCGTAATGACGCATGACTTCTACGCGTTCTGTGGCGCGTGCAGCCAAAATGCAGCTACCACGTTCAGGTTTCCCCACTGTAGTTTCCCTTAAAGCTACTTCGGTGTAGGTCCCGCTGTGACACCGCTGTTTTCTCCACCAGAATGCTGAGGAATATCCGTGGTGAAATTATCTCCCAACTTCTTAGTTTCACTTTCAAACTCCGCTGTTCCATCGCAGTCTGCGCTAATATCAATCCATCAATCCACCCGCCTTGAAACCAGTGGTAACGTGCAGCTCTTGGCCCGTGTCCCTGTACGCGTCATTCGTATATTTTGGTATGCTTTGTATTATAAGGTGACAAAAAATCCTCTTTTACCCAGTCATATTCGTACTTTGAGAGGTAGAAAATGCGAAGTGTTTTTCAAAATAATCAAGGAGCTGCAGCGCAGAGAAGCCAGAGTCACCTGGTAATCACGTCACCTGTCAGTGGCTGCACGGGACAACGAGACAGCACTATAATCATAATGGATTTAATTTATATCGTGCTTTTCAAAGCACGCTTCTGCCAGCTTCTGCCAGCTTCTGCCAGCTTCTGCCATTTAACATCTATAGCCCTCTATCACCCTCCAACCACCACCAGAACATTCACACACCAGTGGTGTCCTCACTGGAGGCAAGGAGGGTTAAGTGTCACACAACAACAGATGGCTGAGGGAATCGGGATTTGAACCATTGCTCCTTCGATCACTGGCTGACTCTCGGATCGGAAGGTTTTACCGTGGAGGTTGTGAAGCTATTCACATTTTCCTGGAGATATTTAATCTCCATCACTTCTCCACAGTTTTGCAAAAACACCGGAGGATGAGGTGAAGTCGATGTTCATGTTCTGACTGATATCTTTGATGGTTTGGGGAAGAAGAAAATGCAGAAACATAAATGTAAATAAAAATAAATCCCATTTTCATCTTGGAAAGCAGGAGCTGGAAGTTCTCATCAGTTTTGCGTAAACACAGGTTTCTTGTTCCTTCTTTGTCTGGTGTTTCTGTTTCTTACATTATTACATTCTGAAATGAAAAAACACTAAGCAGAAAGACACTTAGTCGAAATTGATCTTCTCCTCCCCACAAAAAGTGGACTGAATGCCACAGATTTTTTTCACTTGGCCCTAAACTTTGTGTGATCTTTGGTCCCCCAAAACTCCAAAATATTGTCAGATATAGACAACAAAACAACATGTCCTCAAAATTTTTCATACCCTAAAATAAGTTGAAATTGATAAAAGTAATAATAAATAAAAATTCTATGAAAATCATGACACTGATTATAAATCATGACGAACACATAAAAAATCAAAACAAGCAAACAAAAATGATGGGGCTCCTTAGCTTAAATTTTATTGAGCAGCACTTCAACCGCCCGGAAGCAACCCCCAAATTCCCATAACCCCCGGGCCCCGTCCCCCCTTTGGGGCTTTTTTTTCTTCTTCTTCTTCAATTGGCAATCACTGCAACCAGGTGTTTTCTGTAAAGCTTAAAAATACATTTACACCTGGTGACAGGTGTGTTGGTCCACTGTTCACGGGAAATTCACCGAATTCTCCACAGGTGCTCGAATGTGTCTGGGATGATTTTGTTTGGTTGTTTTTATATTATTATTATTATTATTATTATTTTCTACTAAAATTCAAAAGTAATATTTTATTTCACTAAATTATAATTTTCTAATTTTCATTTATTATTAGTTTCTTTAGTTTCTTGTTATTTGAATTACTATTGTGACTTTAGCCTTTTCTGTAATTGGAGGGTATGAATAATTTTGAGGATGACTGTATGTCACAGAATTATGCAGACTACAAACTAACCAAATAACAGCAGCAGAAAACTTAAAACATAATGATGTTGAAATCATAATAAATAAACAAAACACTATAAAATTAAGTATTTTTCGTGCAGGCATTTACCATCGCATTTTCAAAAGTAATTTGGGGTCACAGAGTACTGCGACACCTACTGTAGCACAGTGGGCGGACGAGCTGCTAGAAAATAAGTGGAACTGAACTAAAACAACGGTTTTGTTTTCCATTAACTTAAAGGTGCCATGACATCAAATTTCACTTTTCTGGGGTTTTGGGGGTATAATATGATCTGTTGTGCACTGATGAGGCCATGTGAATGTCCAGAGTGAGAATCAAAGTTCCTGTTTATGGTCTGTCAGCTTTGTCTCTCTGCTCAGAAACAGTTGAATCAGACAGCAGGCTATCATTCTACGTAGTTCTATCATTCTACGTAATTTAATTGCTCCAATAAGAGCACACTATCAAGTAAACAGCGCCCCCCCTCTCTCTCCTAACGGTTTATGCACCGTCCGCTCCCCCCCCCCCTCACCTCCCTGTCTGATTCAGCTGCGTGTATGGAGCTAGTAGTAACTTCTGTGCAGTCAGGTCTGGGTTTTCAAACAAATGGATTTAAAAGCAAACTTCTGCAGCAACACTGAGGGAGGGGGCCACAACCTTGTCATTACCTGTAAGTTTATTTATTTTCTAAATGCTGTCTTGTCTGATAAACGTAGCTCACACTGTCTGAAGTGCCCATGTTGCTAGCAGTTAGCCTTTAGCAAACTTCGACCGCAGCTTGACCTAGATTCTCCAAATAAGGTCATAGCCAAATAAGGTGTAGCCAATCAAAATGAAGTCAACGTGGTCTCCGGGTAAAGCTCCATATCATCACTGGACCCAACTGTGTTACTGAGGAAGTGAGGTCTGGCGTTTCAAAACAATAGCCTACTCCGCTGTAAAAAAAAAATGCCGTTTTTTTCTTTGGAGTATTTACATATAAAGTAATGCCAACAACATAAACTAGTTTTTAACTGTTATGTCATCACTCCTTTAAACTGTAATCTACAACAACTGTGCCGTGGATTAAATAAGATAACAAATAAAATAGAAAGAAAATTCCGTTTTGATTGAGGGCTAGCTTAACTCTAACAGAAGTTGACAAAATATACTGTCTCATGGTTTCCCCAAAACCTGCGTCATTATACTGTAATGTCACTGGCTTTCGGTTGACTTTGTCGTTGTGATTAATCTTTTAACTGCTGCTGGTTATATTAGTGAACCAGTTACAAGACTCCTCATCAACTACGTAGCTATCGCTAACGTAGCAATTAGTAGTTAACCAGTGGTTTACCCACAACTAAACACGAAACACTTTGAACGCAAAAGCTTTAAAAAAGAAAATATCACCTACCGTTTGTCTGGTTTTCTTCCAGTCCTAAACGTCCTCCTTAACAACCTGGATGTGAACTCGTAAATCCACAACCTTTCCTTTTAAGTTTTCCTCTTTGAATGTAAATTATAAAAACTTTCTTTCTTTCTTTCTTTCTTTCTTTCTTTCTTTCTTTCTTTCTTTCTTTCTTTCTTTCTTTCTTTCTTTCTTTCTTTCTTTCTTTCCTTCCTTCCTTCCTTCCTTCCTTCCTTCCTTCCTTCCTTCCCCCTCCTTCCTTCCTCACAGTAGTGTAAATATCACTTTAAGATCCAAAATCTTGCGTTAAACGCAGTTGTTTGTTTGTTCGTTTGTTTGTTTTAGAAACGTTTCCGTTTCATTTTATTTACATTTTTATTTATTCTCTTAATATATTGCACTTTTGCTAAATCGTTGTTTTAAACTTGCTTTGTTAAGTTTTTTTTTAATTTATGGATTTGATAAAACTGCTATCTTCACAGTCTTTGGGTAAAACCAACCTGGGCCTTTTTGGTTAACAAACTTTTTTTAAATCAATTTATATAACAGATTTTCTTCAGATTTTTTTTTTTTATAATTACCCGGTATTTAAATCTGCTGTTTTGCTTCTTTTTTTTTTATCACACTATGTACTCCACTGATGATGTTATCAGGTAAATACACAAGTACAAACTAGGTAAAACAGTCTGGTTCAGTAAAACTAGTATATATATAGGTTTAATTATCTACTTGTGTTATTTATTTATTTATTTATTTCAATTCAGCTGCCATTTAAACAGATACATTTATAAGCATAATTAATTCTGATTTTTTAAAATTATTTTTTCAGTTGGATTTCTACATCTGGTCTAATTTTCATGAGGAAATCTGGTTGTTTAACTTCTAAATTTTCTACGATATAACCAACTGGTCTTAAAATTGTAATCTAATGGTTGGAACTGGACTGTTCTTTGTATCATTTGCTGCTATTTGAAATGAGAGGGAAGCAAAGCAACATTCACAGACATTTACATTTGTGTGACATTTACAACTTATACTTAGGTGAGATGCAATTTCGTCCTAAGTCCTTTACAAGTGAATAACTTGACGTTTGGAGCATAAACACTAAAAAAATGACCTCAATTAAACTGAAATGTTCCCTCAAAATATCAAATGTTCTGTTCTCTTGTGTATATTTAAACTTTTCCATTAAAAACCGGGTCGTCATCATTACCGTGCTTGCACAGATCATTTAAGTGGAGCATGAGATGGTGCACATGCTGCATGTGCATGCACGTATTTAGCTTCCATAGAGCCAGCAATGTTGTTTTAAGATGCAGAATTAGGTGATCTGCAGAGGCAGTGCAAGGGCAAATATAAGTGGATATCTGTGCGTGGGCTTAGTTACATCTCTTTAACATAAACATTGGGCCTGTAAAAAAAAAAAGAAAGAAAGAAAGAAAAGAAAAGCTGCAAAATATCGTTAAACTTTAACAAGGAGGGGATTGCAGGAGCACTTTTATGACCAATATTTTTTATTCCAAACATGAAAGAGTCAGATTATGACAAACACATATCTCCATCATCTGCACTGTGACCCAGATAAACCAGAGACCGTCTGAGCTCATGTTCTCTGTTACATTTCAGCAGTGCTCCAGATAAAAACAGCTGCATGAGAGCGACGCTAAATGACAGCGATGAGGTGAAACATCCAGCTTCCCCAGTTGTCTAAGTCCCCGCCTAATCCCACATTAACGGGCCAACAGGCAGGCAGGCAGATTAACCGGAGTTCACCTCTGAAACAGGTCAACTCCTCGACTGAGGCTGAAAGGAGTCACCGAGCAGGCACGTCGCCAGTTCAACAGCAGTCTTTTTATTTAGAAAAATAAATCATGCGACAGCGCGTTGTGTCTAAAAAGAACACCAAACTGGAAAACTGGTTAAGTGACCAAACTACTGATTCACCAGGATAAAAAGAAAGCAGTGGCTGGTGTTTCACAGGGACATCCTTTCACTTTGTTTGCTACAAAGCAGTATGAGTGTACACAAAGTGTATAAATATGTATAAACATTGTAGAACATGCTGTCTCTCTAAATATATATGTAAAATACCTAAACACTTTTCTTATTTCAAAGAGATTTTGACACATTTCCCGCCTCGATCCACAACCTGACATATGGCAATCACTCCAAAGAGTCCATCCATAGGAGGCAAAAGCAATGAGAAAGTCCCTCCATCACGCTGTAGCATGCACAAGCAGCAACGGCACTGAGCTGCATGCAGTAAGAAGATTAATGTATTTATGGAAAAGCTGCAGAGCCTACATTTAGAGCAGAATGAATAGAAACCAGCAGAGAGGACATCTGCTTAGGAGATAACTACAGGAGCTCTTATCTCCTTCAACTTTACACACAGATGTGAATGAAATACAAAAAAGCACTCGTAAAAGACTATGTTATGCTATAAATATTACATAATAATTAAAAGTGAGCCTTATGCAACAACAACAAAAAAAAAATGCCGTCCACATGTGCATTCTTTATCAACCCACCAATGGCATTGTGTAAATGAGTCCTGCAGCCCTACAGATTTGGCATGTTGGTGAACGTGGAGGAGAGATATGTATCCAACATAATGAATGTTTTCTCTATAAATAGCAGATTTTTGCATTTAAAGATCACAGGTGAAAATGAATGAATATTAGCTCAACAATGCCATTCTCTCAGAAGAAATCCATCTCAAAGTCCCACATTTGGCAGCACAGGCAGGGAGAGTATTCCCTCATCCTTCCTCGGATGAATAAAAAACACCTTTTATCTCATGGGCAACTTGTATAATTCTCCATGTTGCTTCGTGCAGCTCTCATGTCATAAAAAGACACAAACGAGTATCTGATTGGTCAAGTAAACCGAAGATAAGCCATGCTGCAGCAAAGCAGAGCAGTGATTGGCTGGCTGGAGTCTGCTGGCCTCGGACCCCTGCAGAGAGCTGCCCCTCCTCCGACTCCAGCAGGGTCCCGTTGCGGAGGCTCTCCGTCCCGTTCCCCATCTCCTCCCTGAGCTCCTGCTGGAGCAGCTTGGAGATGAGGCTGTTGAAGCGGTTCTCTGTGGTGGGGACGATCTCCGAGGAGGCCGTGGTCAGGTTGAGCTCCGAAGGGTCCACGCATGTGCCGTTCACACTGTCGAAGACCACCTCGCTGAGATCCAGCCCCGCCACGGAGGAGGGCGAGGCGCAGGGGATGTCCCGCACCAGCTTATAGCTCTCCATCCACTGCTTGAGCCACTCCAGCGAGCAGTCGCACTCCCAGGGGTTCCTGAACAGGTACAGGTGTCCCAGGAAGTAGACGGGCTGGAAGACGCTGAAGGGGAGGCTGGTCAGGTTGTTGCTGTTCAGGTGCAGCGTGATCAGGCTGGTCAGGTTCTCAAAAGTGCCCTCCTCAATGTTCAGCAGCTGGTTCCTGTCCAGGTACAAGACCTCCAGCTCCACCAGGTCGCTGAACCAGGTCTTGGACACATTGATCAGCTGGTTGCCCCCCAGGTTGAGCATCTTGAGGCGGCTGAGCCCTTTGAAGGCAAACCTGGGCAGATCGGACAGCAGGTTGTCGTTGAGGTAGAAGTTCTCCAGCCGCACCAGGTCCTGGAAGGCATTGTCATGGATGGTCATGATGCGGTTCTCCTGGAGGTTCAGGTACCTGAAACAAATGGAGATATTTACACACTTGAAAAATAAGAACCAAATTGTACCTTTAGGGGTACAATGGCTTGTCACTGGGGTGGTACCCTTCAGGGTGCTGCTGATGTACCCCTTTGTGCTTTGGAACATAAATGTGCAGTGGGTACAGAAAGTATTCAGACCCTTTTAAACTTTTAATTCTTTATTTCATTGTAGTCATTTGCTAAAATAAAAAAAAAGTTCATTTTATTTCTCATTAATGTACACTCAGCACCACATCTTGACAGAAAAAAAAGAAAAGTAGAAAATTTTTGGCAATTTATTAAAAAGAAAAACTGAAATATCACATGGTCATAAGTATTCAGACCCTTTGCAGTGACTCATATTTAACTCACATGCTGTCCATTTCTCATTTGATCCTCCTTGAGATGGTTCTACTCCTTCATTGGAGTCCAGCTGTGATTAATTAAACTGATTGGACTTGATTAGGAAAGACACACACCTGTCTATGTCAGACCTTACAGCTCACAGTGCATGTCAGAGCAAATGAGAATCATGAGGTGGAAGGAACTGTCCAAGGAGCTCAGAGACAGAATTGTGGTGAGCCACAGATCTGGACAAGGTTACAAAAGAATTTCTGCAGCACTAAAGGTTCCTGAGAGCACGGTGGCCTCCATAGTCCGGAAATGTAAGAAGTTTGGGACGAGCAGAACTCTTCCTAGACCCGGCCGTCCAGCCAAAGTGAGCAATCGTGGGAGAAGAGCCTTTGTGAGAGTAAAGAAGAAGCCAAAGATCACTGTGGCTGAGCTCCAGAGATGCAGTAGGGAGATGGAGAAAGTTCCACAAAGTCAGCTATCACTGCAGCCTCCACCATGATGCACCCCCATAGCATGATGCAATGGGGGTGTTTTTCAGAGAGATCCTGGAAGAAAACCTCTTCCAGAGTTCAGGACCTCAGACTGGGCCGAAGGTTCACCTTCCAACAAGACAATGACCCTCAGCACACAGCTAAAATAACAAAGGAGTGGCTTCAGAACAACTCTGGGACCATTCTGGACCGGCCCAGCCAGAGTCCTGACTTAAACCCAACTGAGCATCTCTGGAGAGACCTGAAAATGGCTGAACACCACCATTCACCATCCAACCTGACAGAACTGGAGAGAATCTGCAAGTAAGAACGCAGAAGATCCCAAATCCAGGTGTGAAAAACTTGCTGCATCATTACCAAGAAGACTCATGGCTGCACGAGCTCAAAAGGTGCTTCTACTCAGTACTGAGCAAAGGGTCTGAATACTTATGACCATGTGATACTTCAGTTTTTCTTTTTCAATCAATTTGCCAAAATGTATAAATTTCTGTTTTTTTCTGTCAAGATGAGATGCTGAGTGTACAATGATGAGAAATAAAATGAACTTTTTTTTATTTTATTTTGGCAAATGGCTGCAATGAAACCAATTGTGAAAAGATTAAAGAGGTCTGAATACTTTCCGTACCCACTGTACATTTCAGGCTTCCAAAAAGGTACATATAGGTGCCTTGAGGTCCACTTATGACCTTTACAGGGTACATAAATTCAAATTGTACCTTGAGGGACAGAAATGTACCCGTGCTGTTACACTTTATCTGACAGTGTACGCTGTCTCACTCCCTCACCATGATCAAAAACAGCCACAAATGTCTTTTTTCATCTCTCCAGGAACAATCTGACACTATTCTGAAGGGGTTACTTCCACAGGAGTGTGTTGTGTTGCTTTTAACCGTCTCAGCGCTCAAGTACCAAGGAGGCCAAGCAGATAAACAGACACAGAGCGTTGTAAGGGGTTTGACACCAGAAATGATCTCTAAGACCTTCAAGGATCACAACCTGGGTGGACAACCCAGTCCAGTTGCTGCTGGATAGCTACAGGGAGACAAAAAAAAAAAAACCTTTTTGGGGCCATTATAATGGCAAAATTATAAAAATCTGAATATTCAGGTACCACAATGGCATCAATAGTCATACAACTATGAAATTTGGCAGACAGTATCTTGACACATCAAAGGGGGCAGGAAAAAAGATTTTGAGTGTTGCTGCAAGTCTGTTTAAGTTATCACCCCCAACATACCCAAAAAGACAAAATAAAAGTCATGTTGGCCGGACAAAGTTTTATAAAAATTATATTTTCCTGCACTTTATGGAGCATGCCTGTGCCACACATTTATATAGAAATTTTCTTAATTCTTAAGCTTTCATTTGAGCCCAAGATGAGCTTTCTACTGCTACAGGAAAGATACAGGGGAGCTCCAAACAATGCAACCCCTGTTTACTGAATGAATGATAACTTCCAGCTTAGATTCAGTTTCATATTCAACATTTTTCTCATTTATTGAAGGCCTGTATCTCTGAATGCACTTCCAGATTACAGCCATTTGAATCCTTGATATCAAAATACAACATTGTCTTTGACAAACTCCAGCACCTGAAAGTTAATATACATTTAACTGCAACTGAGGACAAAACAGCTGTGAAATGTTTCAATCAGTGGACAAACACTTCTGTTTGCTTTGCAGTCATCAATCCAAATTACTTTTATTTGAATTGATCATGTAAATGACCTGTCCAGGGTGTACCCTGCCTCTCGCCTGATAATAATTGGGATAGGCTCCAGCAACCCCCGCACCCCTGAACTGGATCAGCGGTACAGAAAATGACTGACTGATCATGTAAATTACAACTACAACCTCTACAGCAGCAGATAATAATCATTAGTCTTCATTTTTGCCCTGTAAGCCACCACGAATGTGGGGCCTATTTTCCCATGTAGCCCATACGGCTTAAATATGACCTATGTTGATATTTAAAGGTACAGTATGTAAAAAAAAAAATCAAAGGTCAATGGTAGAAAATGTGAGAAATAATTCAAAACTGTGTTTCTATTGATGTGTAGTCGCTGCACTAGAATAGCTGTTATTTGTTTATTTTCTTAGAATGAGTCATTTATATCTACTTGCTGGGCGGTGCACATATGGACGCTGTCATGTTTGTTCCACCATTGTTCCACCGGTGTCCCTGAATGGACAAAACAATGTGTGTGAAGTGAGAACCGCTGAACATTAAAACTGCTGTACCAGCTTTGTTTGATGGGAATTAAAGCACTGTTTGGGATAAGTAATACCTTAAAAAACATTTAAAAAAAATAGTTACTCATAGTACAGTGATAGCTACACCTGAGACCATTGGTTCCACTCACTTTATGTCTGGGAGAATTTTGGCCACTAACAGCAATCATGCATTCACAACAGTGCTGGAATGTGAAGTCATTTGAAAGAAAACATCTTTTTCTTTCAAAAACCCATATCTTTACCACTAGATTAGATATCAGTCATTTTTACATACTGTACCTTTAAGGTTCAAGCATGGACTTAAATAGGCTTTACGGTATGCACAGCTCCACTACTTCCTGAACTTAATACTGCACCTTTGTTTCCTGTCTTTCATGATTGGATGAACTGATTAATCCAGCTGTGTCTGATCTCAGCAAATGGTCAGACACACCTGGATTAATCAGCTCATCCAATCTTGAAATTGAAGAATTGTGATTCTTCCCCGTTAGCATTAATGTCTAGCTCGATCGCTACGTATAGAAATAGCATAGATCTTTGCCTCACATTTCTCAAATTAAAGCAAACAAAAAACAAAGTAGGATGAGAGTGAAGGTAGCAAAGGGGCTCAAAAGCCTTGTGGAGGTTGCCACTTTCCTCCTGGACATGTAAGTTAAAGGTGCATTGCACAAGTTTAAATGTTAAATTCTATTATTTTCTTTCCTCCACATGCTCTAACATTTGCCTGATGTGTAGACTGAGCTGATCTAAATGACAAGTATTTACGATATATCATCAGTGTAGCAGGAACCTTTTTACATTTTTTAAAAAAAATTCACCTGAAAGTTGAAAGTCCTGACTTTTTGCAAGCATGTAGGCCTATACCTTTTTTGCAGGTTTCTGTCTGTTGCTAAAAAACAAAACAAAACAAAGGCTACTAAAAAGAAATCTGAGAAAATGATCAGATGTCTAGGTTGGTTTATAACGTCAGCCCTGAAGACAAGTTCATAACTCTAAATAAGAAAATATATAAGAGCAAACATATCTGGAAGAAGCTACTGCAGTCAGTGTAACCTGCTTAAGGTTGCATGCACTACATGTGACATCATGGGACTTACTTGAGGCTCCCGAGGCCCAGCAGGGAGTTGTAAGCCACCGCCTCTATCTTGTTCCTCTCCAGGTAAATGTGAGTCAGGTTTTCCATGCCTCTGATGGCTCCTGGGATCCTCCTGAAGTTGTTCTGGAAGCACAGCAGCTCCTTCAGAGCCGTCTGCTCGATGAAGATGCGGTCGGGAATGCTGAAGAGATTACAGTCGGACAAGTCCAGGCGCACCAGCTTCTTCAGGCCCGTGAACGTGCGCGTGTGAAGGTAGCTGATGTGCTCGTTGTGCGCCATCTTCAGCTCCACCAGGTTGGCGAGGCCCTGCAGGTCAGAGGTTAAACTATGCATTAAGATTCACTTTGATTTACTGGGATGTTTGAGCTTTTGCTGGATAAAACACTTATTCTTGCAAGAAACTTAGTGAAGAAACAAGTATCTGAATTCTGATTCATATTTGTTTTTCAAAATACTTTTTTTCAAAGAAAAGCTGCTGATGTATATTTACAGATAAAGATACAGAGATCATTATATTATGATGATGTCTGTCGAGTGGCTAAGATAGGAAATTTGCATAATATTCCCCCAAAAGTGGATTAATCAGCCGACTAATCAGGGCAGACGATGCAAAAGGAGGTCCTTAAAGAGACAGGAGCTAAAAACAACATGCTTCAGACAGAAGACGACGAGACTGAGACGTTTAATCCTATCGTAGAGGATGCCTACATTAGAACATGAACCTGGTAATGACTCTTTAATGCTTCACAGGGCAAATATTCATATAAACAAACAAACATGTTTGGTTTTTAGGTTTCAAAAGTGATTTCTTTCTCCCTGCAAACCTTTCCAAAGTAGTCATCGACTGGGATACTAAAGAAAATGTTTTTTTAAGGGTCACCCTGTGTAAAATCAAACAGGGGATCTCAAATTCTTAAATGTGGAGCCTAGGTGGGGGAAAAGCACATTTAAATAAGGCGGGGTGGGCAGGATTTTAGGAAATAATTAACAAATTATCACAATTAAAGTGGTCATCTACAGAACCTTAGAGGTCATGGTCGCATCCTTTTTTTAAAGGCCGTTTTTTGATCGATAACAAGATTATTTATGTCACTATCTCAGGATATTAATGACCATTATCCCATGATAACAGGATAATATTTTTGCTACCTTGAGAAAACGGAGTTTGTTTTCTCAAGGTAACGAGATAAACTATTCTTTATAGATAAACTAAAGGTTAACGTTTACCCGAGGAAACGATTCTTGTTATCCCAAGAAAATGAGAAAATTAGCTATCTTGAGAAAACGGCAAAACAATGATTAGTAGCGGAAAACGACCACTGTCAGCTTCCGTAGTCATCTAATGTTTGTTTGTTTTTTTTTACTTAATTTTTGTATACTTGGCCATCAATAATATTGGACATAATACAAGCCTCTTTCAGACTTGCACTGGAAAGCAGTAATATTGCGGACTCTGTCCTTTATAACGGTGCATTCAGACATGCAATCCGCTCTTTTACCTCGGAGATGTAGCAGACATGTACCGGCTGGACCCCGTGTCATAAGAGCGGAAATGTTGCGGCACGTTGTTTTGGCTGAATGCACAAGGAAATGTTCCGGACAGAGTTGAAGGGAGAGCGGGGCTGTGCTGACTTTTCGGCAACATTTCCTGATGTCTGAAAGTACCCGGGACGCGATAAGTCTGCAACGAAGCGGCATGTTTGAAAAGACGAGTCCGTTTAAAGAGCGGATGAACTTTACCGCTCATGTTCCGCAATGCAAGTCTGAAAACGGCTGTAAACACAAAATGCAGTTTTTAAATGAGGATTTTTATTTTTAAGGGGGAAAAAAATCCAAACCCACATGGCCCTGCTGGATGACACTGGGGTAGAAAATTTAGAAAAATGGCCAACAATTAATGTTATTAGAGTTATGTATCAGTGTGGCATACTTAACTAGTATTTGAGCCTCCACTGTATGGCAGAGTGGGCAGCCTGTTGATTAAACCAGTATTTTTGAGATAAAAGGAAATTTTTAGCCCAAAAGGGCAAGTATTCCAATCACAAGATCTTCTGGAGGTGGGGTGGAGGTAATGCAGCTGATCATTATCATATTTTTTGGAATTGTCCGTCTATCACATCATTCTAGTCAAGTATTCACAAGCATCTGGAATCAGCCTTTAAAATGGTTATTGCTTTCAATTTCAAAGCAATGTATCTCTGTGACATAGAGGACATCAAGGTAAATATCAGCTAAGAGTAAAAAAGTTTTAACTAGAAGATGGCTTCAAAAAGGCTCACCAAACAAAAATACCACATATACAAGATGGAAAAACTGACTTGATCTCTGCGAAACCAGGGCCGCATCTATCAAAGGTTTGCGTGTATAAAAACGTGCGCTATCTTACTCCACACGCAAAAAAACATACAAACTTATCTATTAACAGCGTGCTAAAAGGGTTTGGTCTTTATGACGTGCAAAATAGCGCCTCTTATCCATTTAGTACTTTTTCTGCAATGAATATGCAATATGGGGCGTTTACACGCACTTTGCATGTAATGGGAGGAGAAAATGTAAATATATTAATTTAGCACTCGCAAGGTGATTTATCAACCGTGAGACGCATTGCATTGCTGGTTTTTTGTGTGTATTTTAGTACGTCTGAAAAGTAGGTGCAACTTGCAGCTTTGTGCAAAAAAGGCTGCAACTTCTGAGAGGGACAATCCTGGACACGCACAGATCTGTTTCAAAATCATTTCTCATGAGCAGTGTGGGCAGCGTATTTAGTTCTCATTGTTAATTAAATAAAAATCAGTACAGTGAACCACTATTTAACACGGGTGTAAAATATTCTGGATAAATAAAAGTTTTCAGCCACTGTGCAGCTTAATGAGAACTAAAGCTGCATTAATTGTGTCTTTTTATTTCCTCTTTCTGCCAACGTCACGTTTTAACTTGGATTTCAGCACCTGGACAAAACCACAGGATCACCTGGAAGCGCGAGCTCTGAAGCCGTTGGCATTGTGCCAAAATGCGCAACTCCTGCGTAATAGAGATCATGTCGGAGCTGCAGACGCTTTCATTTGTTCAGCAACTCCTGATCCATGTCCTCATGGATTTTTTTTTATTTATCATACTTATTTTAAATTATTTTAGTTAATTCCATCCTCCTAATATCTCCATCCTCATCTGGCGACTGACATCATATTTCCTATTTCATATTTTGCCCCTCGCAATTTGCCACGCTGCAAACCTCGAAACACGCAAAATCTAATTCATACAGGGATGTTTCCAACACGTTTGCACTTGCTGTCATTTGCACCTTCATTCTTTGTAAATCACCCGCAAACCCTGGTTCAGCCCCTCGCGCAAAATTCCTGATTACGTGGGCAAATTACTACACGCAAATTTGGATCTTGATAAATCCGGCGCTCAGTCTGATAAGTTTAATGGAGAATGTTCAAAATGGGTTTTATATGTATCAGCAGTAAGACCTGATTTTCTGTTTTAAATGTGAATAGTTGTCCTAGCTGCAGACCTGTTTAAGGTGCCAAATTTAATTGAAAGTTTTTCTAAGCATTTGGTGCTAAGTGGAATCTCCCCAGGTTCATAGTTTGTTTTCCATTTAATGTTTTTACCTCCGCCAAGGAAGAAATGTTTTCATTAGCGTTGGTTTGTCTGTCTGTCAGCAACTTTACAGAAAAAGTTCTGGACGGATTTACCTTAAATTTTTACCATCCGTGTGCCTCAGTTCAAGGAAGAACATATAAAATTTTGGTGGTGATCCGGATCACCTTCTGGATCCAGGAATTTTTTGAAGGATTCTTTGGGTGCGTTCACACTCTGGCAGTTTGGTCCGCTTCAAACGGACCATGGTCCGATTCCACGCATAGTCCGCTTCGTTTGCCGCAGTCTGAACGCCAACCGTACTCTGGTGCGCACCAAACAAGCGGACTTGTCCGCCTGAAAGCCGGGGGTCTCGGTTCACTTTGCAAATGGACTATCAGACTATCCAGCACACTGACATCCAGCGCACCTGATGGAAGTTTCGTTTGTTGACCATAATAAAGCAGAAGAAGAATAAGTAGGAGGAATTCGGGTAGATTATCGTTTGGGTCTAAGGGAAAACAAAGTAAACGGTGCGTTTTTGAAGAAGCTGAGGTCAACAACAACGATAACCAACTGGAAAATGTGTCGACCGAGATGGAGAGGGCAAATAAGAAGCAGAAAGATGTCCACTTTAATCACGGAGTTCGTTTTTCTTCTTTTTCCTGCTTTCTCATCATCATCAGTGGTTGTATTGGGGAGTGTCGCCCCCGAGGACACAAACCGAAGCAAAGAAATGGCCGAAATTTTTCAGAAATCCCCGCCCAATCAGACTGAGGCCCTGGATTATCCTGGTGTGAACGCATCCTTTATCATTGCAAGAGTTTCCTGGTGGAGGTCTGCGCTCTCAGAGTGCTTTTCTACTTTCTTTTCCCCAAAAAATCTTTGAACATGAGTCTAAGAATAGTCTCTGATTTGTACATCTACTGAAAATCATCAATAAACAGTGAAGTTTGTTTGTTTTTTTAGTTCATTTTTATGGTTGGCACACAGCCATGGAAATAGGATATTAAACAAAATTGTGTTGTGTATATATTGTCTATTTTCTAATTGCTTATTGTTTTCTTTTATTCTGTTTTTATAATGTTGATTTCTGTGGAAAGCCCTTTGGTCACCTTGTGTGCTGTAAATTGCTACAAATAAAGTTGATTGATTAATCAAGATATCAACATTTCAGGTTCTATTGGGGGTTAGGGGGTTGGGGCAAGGCCTTGTATTCTGTTCTCTTCATGACACCACTTATTATTTCTGCAAAAAGAAGTGACTGAGCAGACCTTGAAGGCTCCCGGGGTGATAAACGAGATGTTGTTGTGGTCCAGAGAGAGGGACTTGAGGGAGGGCAGGGTACCGAAGGCCCTCTCAGACAGGAACTTGAGCCTGTTCTTCTCCAGGTTGATGGCGGAGGCCTCGCAGGGAAACTCTTTGGGCAGCTCAGCCATGCCGGAGCGGTCGCAGAGCACGCTGCAGCTCCTCTCCTGTGTGCAGGTGCAGGACGGCGGGCAGGCCCGAACACACGCCCACCGGGCCAAAACCGCCTGAGGCAGCAGGCACAGCACAGAGACTGATGGGAGGACACGAGGAGAGTTAATGAAAACACAGCAAGTCTGCCACAAAAAAACATCAGCTTTCAGGTGGATATTAAACATTTTCACAAATTTTCACTCTAATGTGTTATTGAGGGAAATTTGAACCATTTGTTGCAAGATAATGAACTAGTTTTGGTTTATGTCTGGATCAAAGCAAACATTTAGATCCTATTTGGTATTTGCTGTTCTTGGTCTGCCTTCTTTTTGTGATGTAGTAAAACTGCATGTAGAAGTTCAACCCTTCAATCCCAGTCAGCTTCCAGACAGTGTTTGAGTTCAGCCTCAGTTGTCAGATTATCAGGCTAATATGTCAAATGAATGTATTAATAGATATAGCAGCATAAAGGCCAACCAGAACCAGAAACCAGAATTTATTACTCACAGAACTTTGTAGAAATAACACACAGATCAACAGTGACCAAGCCTTTTCTCATCTGCATATCATCTCTCAAGTCTTGGCTTTCAGGCATTGAAACAAACAACAGAAACTATTTCCATATTTCCACTTTTTCCTCATTTCCAGTTACTTCTTCTCCTATTTATCTACTATCCTCACAAAACCAACTCCAACTCACCATCAAAAACATCTTCTTGGCTTTATTCCAGCCATAGAGGACCATTGTTTTCTTCTTTTCAGACACAAAGAAATTTCTGCTCATTTGTTGATCTTTGGCTGCTCCTGATTGGACAATAGGGTCAATTTAAGCTCTCTGATTGGTGGAAAGTTTTACAGGAAGTGGCTTCATCATTATTTTGATGAATAGAGGTTTCTTAGCAACATAGTAGTGATAATGATATTTTTATGATGAAAATGTGATAAACAATGGTGTCATCATGGCTCAATGTGGACTCATCATATAGAATCTCTGGATAAACATTACATTTTGCTGGATTGTCAACTTCCTGGATGGGTTATAAATGCTGACAAACGTCCGTAGATCACCTAAAGAGTAAACTATTATAACAATTCACTCCAGGAAAACAACATATAAGAAGCTGCTGATGATATAAGATGCTGCTCAGAGGAGCCAGCGACATATTGGATCCACTTTGTGACCCAAAAAAAGGAAATTGTCCTCAGAAATTATATTTGTTTGAAGTTATCATTCTTAAGTCCCAATTTAGTTTATCACATTTATCAATAATAGCAAGCCAATTCCTCAGAAATTCAACCAAATTTGTTCTTAAAGACTTAGAAATATAATCAATCATTATAAATAAATTATATAATGATGTGAGCAGGATTTTCCCCCTTTTCATATGAAAAATATTTACAGCACTGTAATATCCAAATGTGGTTTAAAATTACAATTTTATGGTTTTTTTCCCTCTTATTTTATATATGTGTGTATAACCTAGGACAATACTAAACTTCCCTTCTTGGATACATAAAGTATTTTTCATTTAATTTAATTTCCTATAATATGAGGACAGAGAACTTTTTTTTAACTCTTGCATTTTAATAGTTTGACAAAAACTAAAACTAACACGTAGTGAACCAATCGAGATTAGGAAAAAAAATTAGGTCATAAAGCACAACATATTCTTGTCTAATTATTTTGTCATTAGCCAAATAAATTGGCTAACCAAAAGAATAATTTAGGTGAAGAGTTCAAGGTGCCTAAAAGTTTGTGAAAAAGCATTTACACCTTTTTCCAACTCTGCATAGATAACATTTGACCTAGAACATTTAGGATTTTCACTAAAAGTCCTAAAAGTAGATTAAAAAAGTCCCATTCTGAGCAAAATATTGTACTTGGTCATTTATTTATTGAGAGAAATAATCCAGTATTACATCTCTGCTAGCAGCAAAGTATGTGAGTAAGTGCTTTTGGTGAGTGGTGTCATCTTTTATGCAGACAAAATGCAACTAAACTTTTTTGAAAGGAGCCCTTTCCTCTCAGTAGGACAATCTAAACGCTGTAATATTCATGATTTCAGGTCCTTTGACACATTTCCGATGGATTATGTCCTGGATTTTGACTTGGTCATTCCAAAATATCCCTTTAATCCTCCTTTCTGATGTAACTGCCTGTGTCTGAGTTTCATTTCACACACAGATGCCAGATGACATTTTTCTCTGAGATATATTCTTCTGTTAATGATGGCAAGCTTCCCTCAAACCGTCATACTATGAGCATGTTTTACAGTGCACAAATGCTCATACACCGCTTTAGAATATTTTTCAAAAAGAAAAATAATCAACTGAACAGTCTGTTGCATGTCACAAGAGATATCACATGGGATGGGTTTCACCTCATTCTGCTTTAATTTCCTGCAAGTTAAACTGAAAGAGTTCAACATGCAACACAGATCTGAGGTGATCAGAGGTTTAGGGGTGCTGAGCACCCAGAGAGCTGCCCGGCCAGCCAAGATAAATGTAAATGTTTTGTACAGTTTGACACAATTTAATTCCCACATATGTGAAAGATCAGCAAAATATTATCTGGGAAAGTCTGTAATTATCAAGAGAGAAGCTGTGATAGAAGCTGATTTCCAGCGTATTGCTGCCTTGCTCCATCGGTGAACCACATCCACCAAAACCCACTTTTCCCTCCTTATTTACAAAGTTTCTGATCATTTTCAAGCCTTAGATTTAAGTTTTTATCATCCAGTGTCCAGAAACAAAGTTATTCCTGCTGCTATTCAAAAATCCCAATTCGGCTTTACAGGAAAAAAATCAGCTGTCAGTGAAATATGATAAAATTAACAAAAGTAATAATAAATAAAAAAAATCATGACATTGATTTTGAATTTTGGTTTGAAAAAACATTAAAAAACAAACGCAAAAAAACAAACAAACAAGAAAACCAGCATGATGAGGCTCTGAGGCTGAAATTTTGTTGAGCGACACTTTGAGGCAATCACTTCAATCAGGTGTTTTCTCAAACCTAATGGGGCCGTCACATTAAGAAGACATCTCCACCTGTTGACAGGTATTTTGGTCTAAAGTTCATGGGAAATGTGCTTTTATGTATCTTAGACAGTTTTTTTTTTTTTTTTGCTTGTTTTTTTTTATTATTATTTCCAACCACAATTCAAAAACAATATTTTATTTCACTAAATTATAATTTTGTAAATTTTTCTTTATAATTAGTTTCTTGTTATTTGAATTACTATTGTCAATTTAGCCTTTTCTTCAATTGGAGGGTATGAATAATTTTGAATCTCTCAAATTTAGGGGTGCTTCAGCACCCCCAAAGTGGGCTAAAATTGCTTACGATGCAGCAGCTGAAGCAGCAGTAGAGGCTCAGCTGTAGCTTCATTTTGCTGAGCCTACTTCTCCAGAAAAGATGCATTAAAATACTGGAACTCAACAATTCATCATGATATTTACAAGCTTGCCAAGAGAAATCTACACGTTCCAGCTACTTCTGTGCCATGTGACTGCGTCTTCTCCAAAGCTGGAGAAAGAGGAACAAAGAAGGCTGAGGTCTTGTTCAGTTGAAATGATCCTGTTCTTAAATAAAGATCTATGAACCTCACAAATGCACTCAATTGGGGAGGGATAGGCAAGACAGACCAACAGAGTATATGAGTAGCATCTTTTAACTTTGTCTGGCCAGTGTGTGAGACAAAGTGTAACCTTTAGTGTGATAGAATGACAGATTTCATAACTTTTACTAGTGCATTGGGTTTGGTAAGTATTTGTACATATTTCATGATCAAATTGATATGTCAACATATTTCATATTTTAATAAAGTACAGTATTTTCCACTGCAAATATAGATTATAAAACCATTTGTTAGCATCTGTCATGGAATCATGTTTCACAGATGGGATGATGTTACACGAGTCTCTTGTTAGCTGACATCAGTTGTCTTTTAAGAGAAAGCAAAGTCAAAATATCAGTGAGAAAACAGATTTAATTACTTAAGAACCAACAGTAAACCTTCAAACCAGTTCCATTCTGAACTGGGAAACAGTGGAAAGAAGCTGAAACAGGAAAAACATAGTTTTGCTTGCGCGGAAGTGATGGAGAAGTCACCATGTCAGTCAAAGATGCTTTATATTAATTCTTTTTCCTCAATAAAGAGAACTACATGAATAAAAGATTTGTCTTGCTTGTGAAATTGGGTCATATTTATCATATCTATGACTAATGTGGACATGTGAAACTGGTCATTCAGGACAGTTTAATGCAAATAAAACAACCAGCCAGGCTCAGCAAAGAGGTTTATTTTAGCATAAACTAAAGCCAGTGAAAGAAAAAACTTATAAAAGTAAATGTAAATTTACTTTTCTAAGTTTATTAATCTAATTAATTAATTATTACATAATATTATATATATGTATATATATATATATATATATATATATATATATATATATATATATATATATATATATATATATATATATATATATATATATATATATATATATAATATAATAGTATATAAAATAATATAATATTATATTATATTATATTATATTATATTATATTATATTATATTATATTATATTATATTATATTATATTATATTATATTATATTATATTATAATTTAGCCAGGCTGAATCACCATGTGCTTGTCATTCAGCTCTGCAGAGGCCTGGTAACGAGCCATTCATTAGATTCAGGTGTGTTGTGGAAGGAGCGCTCTAACTGGATGTGTGCAGCCCTGATTATAGCCAAATTGTGATGCTGGGACGTCTGAAATTCCCATTGAGCCCCTAAGATGGAAGCTAATTGGTTTCAGTGACCCTCTAACTGGCTGCTACTGTTTGGTAAAGCAAAATTTTTCAATAATTCTAATGAATCTTATTAAAAATGTGTGGAGGTGAACCAGTCTGAACCGTCTTGACCACCCAGTTTGAGTATGTGAAACCAAAAGTGTTCTTATTCATTAAGCTATAGGGGATTATCACGCTTCCGCGTTCCGGTTTCCGGAAGTTGAAACATTTGAAGCTTCCTCTTCCGGGCCAGGAATGGCTCAATCCAAGTCTCGATGTTGCTGCTCTGTTCCATTGTGTACATCTAATAAACATCGCCAGCCGTACCTAAGTTTTCATGGATTCCCGACTGAAAAGACACTAAGGAAGAAGTGGATGAAAGCGATTTGTCGGAGTGAAGGACCGAAATTTAAAATAAAACAAGGTTGCACGTATGTCTGTAGTCGGCACTTCAATGATGCAGACTACACTACAGCTAGCGTTAGCAAGCTCGCGTTAGCTGACGTTACCAACTTTTCGCTTGTGAAAACATACAAGCGTCTGAAACCTGGGTCTACCCTCCCGTTTCCAGTGGAACAACTGGGGACTGCCAAAAAAAGGAGACGCTTTCAGATGCTTGTGTGTAGGGATGGTGAATACGAAGCTTCATGAGACACTGAGACATTTTGACGCAGCTGCCAAGAGATCGACACGAAGTCTCGAGACATTTGAGACCGTGAGCATGAGCTACATCGCTGGCCGTGGATGTGTACTGCAGCTGAGGGAAGCGCTGTCTGGAGCTGTCTTGTCTCTGACACGGTGTATAATAAAAGATACATTGTCAACCTTCTGTTAGTATTTCCTTTGTGGTTAATATCTTGGAATGATCCTCTGTGATAAATTAACTATTTTTCAATAAATTCCCAAGCGATTGGAACCTGTATTAAGCATTGGCAGATTAATAAACCCAGTCTCTTCAATATTTAGGCTCGACACTCGCGGATGACGTAACGAGGCCTCGGTTAGTGTGGTCACGTGGCTTTTGGCATGCTGACACTTCCACCAAAACAGCGGTAGCGAGACTTCCGGTTCATAAGATCGAGGCGGAGTCAAGCAGACGGGCTCGAGCATAACATCCCTACTTGTGTGTAGGGAAAGTTAGGCACGTCATCGAGCTGGCTAATGCTAGCCTGCCAACACGACTGTGCAGACTGCCGGCTACAAACAAACGTGTGTCGTTTTATTATAAAGTTCGGTCCTTCACCGCGGCGAATCGGTCGTTTTGATCCACTTCTTCCTTAGCATCACTTCAGTCTGGAATGAAAACTTGGCATTGGCGTTTATCCGATTTACAAAGTTTAACAGAGTAGTAGCTGACGGACTACTGTTAGCAGGTTAGCATTAGCCAGCTCGATAACGTGCCTAACTTTGTGCGGCTGAAAACACACAAGCATCTAGCTTCTACTTTCTTGGCAGTCCCCAGTTGTTCCACTGGAAACGGGGGGGGGTACAGACCCGATTTTCAGATGTTTGTGTGTTTTAAGACGCACAATGTTAAGCACGTCAGTAAACGCTAGCTGGCTAATGCTATCATGCTGTGAAGTGCCGGTGTTGTGCCCCACCGGCGACAAACAAACGTGTGTTTTATTATAAAGTTCGGCCCTTCACCGCGGCAAATCGATCGCTTTGATCCAGCTTTTGATCCAGCTTTTGATCCAGTATCACTTCAGTCTGGAATGAAAACTTAAGTATGTTTGGAGTTTATACGATTTAAACAGTATAACAGAGCAGGAACGGCTGTCGTTAACATGGCCCGGAAGAGGAAGTGCCCAAATACCAGGAACTTCCGGTAAGCGTGATAATCCCCTATTGTAACTATATTATCAGCTTATCCCATTTATTTGTTAAAATAAGCTTCTAATAATTATTTTTCCCATAAAATGGTTGCAAACATTACAGGAGTAACCGCACAGCAGACCATATGGTTCTTGAAACATGCCTAATTAGTTTGACTTTACCTTTTTTTGTCGTTATTTGAAAAACTAGCAAGTTGTTTTTTAAAAAAAAAACGAGCGCAGAAACATGAACAGTAAATGTTTGATTATGATAAATAAACCTGGATTTGGACTAACAATTCACTGAATGATCTGAATTTTTGTTAAACTATGTTTGATATTTTATTTGATTTAAAAAAAGGGGGGTTATATGTGTTGTTCTCTCATCATGTTAAGTATTTCATCTCATAATAATATTTCATATTTACTTTGCAGTATTTCTGTTGGACTGCTTATAAAACATTAAGTACAAAATGATGCCAAATGTTTCTGTTTTACATTTTTAGTGAACTTGTCTCTAATACATACATTTTTTGCTAACTTTTGAATTTTAAAAGAGATGATTTTTATTATTATTACTATTTTCCTTCTCGTACTGATCAGAGGCACAAATAGAACATCACAGACAGGTTTACGTCAAAGTTAAGTCAGGATATTGACATTTTTAATGGCAACAAACAGTCACACCTGTCCTCCAGGGTCAAACTGACCCGGTTCCATCTGACTGTTTCATAAAGCATGAAATAGAAAATTACATCAAATTCAGATCTTTTAGTCAGCTTGTTTCCAGCACATTACCACATTTTGACATTCATTTTTGTTTTGTACGGCATCATAGACCTCATATACATTCATAGTATACAGTGGGCTATGTTGATGCGTCATGATGAACTGATGCGTGTCTATGCTCACTGAGCTGAAAAGCACACCAGTTTGACCCATTTCACTGCTAAATACGACCAGACCAGACTGACCCCGGAGCTATCAAGTTTTATAATACATACATAATTCAACCAAAATAGTCATCCATGTAATTTTCAGACAAACCAAAACTGACTTTTGAAAACAGGTCACACTGACCCCAAGACAGCAGGAGAAAACTATTTTTCCTGTCCCTCTCTCACCCCTTCCATGTTTCTGATGGAGTAACTGGATGCTGGCGTCGTGTAGTCTGCCAGGTTGAAGGTTAAACTGCCTTTTTGCCAGATGTTGGTGAAACGACAATGTGATTAAAAAAGAGCAGTTTACATCAGAGATTAGTTTCACAACAATAGGTATTGTCTGTCCCTGGGATTTCAGCCTCAATCTGGTTCCTGTTAGCTCAACTTCAGCTCCGCTTTTCAGGTTGATCAACCCGTCTGTGGAAGATGGATGAGGCCTAGAATTCATTCCCTGATGTTTTTATATTGAGAACTGCTTCAGTCTGAGTCTGTAAACTAAGTCTTATCAGGTGGAAGATGATTCTTACTTTTAGGAAAGAACATAAAAAGCAGAAAAAGAAGGAAAGATTGAAACTGACCAGTGAAAGTGATGACAGTCATTACTGTAGTCTCTCATCTGGGACATGCCAGGATTAACGCAGGTCTGAAACGGCACAAAAAGAGCACTTAATGATTAAGTATTATGAGTTACGTAAATTTATCTGACAATTGTTTGCTGGAAGTTTGTATTTAATCTAGTTTCGTGTGGTAATGTTAACAAGTTTCAATGGGAAAACCAGTAGAGGGAATATCTTTGATGTGCAGATGCAACAAATAGAGAAATGGTGCAACATACCTGTAGCTCTTTCCAGACAGTTGCATCCATGTGTGTTGAAACTCACTGTCCAAATATTCACGCATGTGTCCATCCTGTCCGTCCCATGTCATTCCACGCAGCGCACCTTCCGCGGCATCACTAAGCGAGCTCTGCAGACCCTTCAGCCTGTCGCGGTTCTCCAGCGCGACATGTGTGTGGTTGTGTTTTCACGCTTCAGCCTCCCCTGCTTCACATGTGTGTGCGTTCAGGATGGGACACACGAGCACGCCAAAAAGCCATCTCTTAATGGCAGTCAAATCCCCTGGATGGAGGGATGGAAGGAGGGATGGGGATGGAGATGGAGATGGGCGGTTGGCAGGATTACAGAAGTAAAACCAGGCTCTGAAATCACACCACAGAGGAATAGAAGTAACTTACAAACACGCAGATTACACGCTACAACCACACACACGCAGCTTGAAGTTGGACGTAAAAGTTATCAGGAATGCAAACGATGAAATGGATTAGGGGATCAGCAAACCATCAGCAGTGTGATCTGGTAAAAGAGGCGATCGATACAATTTGTTAAATAAGATTACTATAGTATATGAGCTGTATGGACCTCCATCTTTCACTGCAGCAGGATTCATCTGACTTTAATGGGCCTAAAACCTTATTCTCACAAAACGACACAGAAATTATACAACATACCTTTAATAAGTATCACTGACTCTGCGGTTATGAAACCTACTCAGCACACAAGAGACCGCATGACCTCTCAAGAGTAGCATAAAACACCCTCCCAAAACCTTTTAATGAATGTAAAACCTCCATTTTGTGTTTTCACCACCTAAAAAACACCCGCAGATGTCCACGGCAGAGACCATCTGTGGAGACATGAAATACAGGTCATTGTCTTTCACCAGAAAGTTCTGCACACGCCTCCCATGTCCTCCACATCTGGTTAGTGTCAGGGCAACCTGCTGGATTTGGGTCAAACGAGAGATTCAGCTATTAGAGAAGCTGAGGTGCAACAACTTCCGGGTTTTGTTCCAGAAGGAACGAAATCTCATTAAAAACGCAACTGACATCAGTAATAAATGCGAACTGTGCTGTTCTCTGCCGTGTCTCACTGCCTCAGTTTACTGGGAAAGATGTGTGAAAGCTTTGTAGGCTTTCACACATCTTTGTGGTGTGGTGTGATGGTTCGCTTCATGGCCTCGCAATGAGAGGGTCGCTGGTTTGAACCCTGTCTAAGCCGGGATTTGAACTGAAAACCTTCCTGTGTGGCGTTTGCAGATGTTGCACCATTTCTCTCTGCAGGCACTGTAGCTTCCTCTCACCGTCCCAACACATGCATGTTGGGTTAATTTAGGGGTAGGCAAGTTCAGTCATAAAGAGCGTAAGTCCTGCAGGTTTTCAGTGTTTCCCTGCTCCAACACACCTGACTCAATTTACATGGATCCAACAGCTCAGTGACTCATTCATTTGAATCAGGGAACCATCAAAATCTTGCAGGACTGTGGCTCTCTAGGACTGAACTTGCCTACCCCGTTCGGTCTTTGTGAGCTGCACTCCTGCAGGGTTTCAGAGGTTTACCTGCTCCGACACACCTGTCTCAAATTAAATGGATCCATCAAGTTCTGCCCAGTAACTCATTCATTTGAATCAGGTCTGTTGAGACAGAGAAACATCCAAAACTTCCTCCTCCGACACACCTGAATTTCCTCATGCACATCATTCAGCTCTGCAGAGGCCTGGTAACGACCCATTCATTTGATTTGACATTTCAGGTGTGTTGGAGAAGGGATTAATCTAAAACAGGGTTCTCAAACTCTGGTCCAGGAGGGACAGAAACCTGCAGGCAGTAAAACAGGGTGGCCACGTCCGGTCCTCAAGAACCAACATCCACCAACTTTTAGATCCAACCCCTGCTCCAACACACCTGAATTACCTCGGGCATGTCGTTTAGCTCTGCAGAGGCCTGGTGACGAGCCATCAATTTGATTCAGGTGTGTTGGAGAAGGTTCGTTTCTCTTTCTTGTGGGGGGGTTCTATCCTATTTTGGGACCCTGACTGGGCAAAAGAAAAAATCCTCTCTTTAGTATTATAATAATACATTTTTTTTTTGGGGGGGAAACAGAAACCCCAGGGAAAAAACCCCCAAAGACTTGTTGGAATTTCACCCCCCCCCCCGGGAAACAATTATTACCTTCTTTTTTGCCTCGGGCACCCCCCCCCCCCCCCGCACCCGAGAAGGTATTGGATCTAAAAGTTGGTAAATTGTGGTTCTTGAGGGCCGAACTTGGCCACCCCTGTAGTAGAAGTTTCCCTGCTGCAACACACCTGAATCAGATATATGGTTAATTAGCAAGTTTGTGCAGAGCTTGACATCAAGCTCCACAAAAGTCTGCTGATTAAGTCAGAGTCTGAGTCAGGTGTGCTGCAGGAGGGAAGATCCTAATACCAGCATGATGCCGGCCTTCGAGGATCAGAGTTTGAGACATATGATCTATGATAGTGGCTCTCAAGGACCGGACTCGGGCACCCCTGAAATATAATTTAAAAAAAAACAAAACAAGTTTTATCAGTTTTTGTGTGCATTGAATTTGCATTGAAATTTCATAACATATGGACACACACAAACAAAAACAGTAATATTTTTATATCTATTTTTCTTGCCATCAGCATGGAAATTGCCCTCCCCCCTTTTTTTTAAAACAAAAAATATATATATATTTCCCTTTTCCACAAATTTCTACATTCTGCAGAAGCAAATGCATCTATCTTCTTTTTGCACAAGTTTTTGTTTTTTCATTTTAAACCTAAAGATAGAAATAAAGTTACAGCAAATTTCCTGTAGCACATATCAAAAATTATAGGTTGTCTTAAAAAAAAAAAGAAGAGAAAAAAAAAAAGTCCTGTAACATTCATGGCTCTGCTATTTAGCTGAGTTAAGAGCAAAAATGGCTCTTTGGATTGTAAAGGCTGCAGACCCCCGTTGATGCACCCATTCTCTAACACACCTGAATCAAACAGCGGACCTCCATCACGCACGGCATTCAGCTCTGCAGGGGCCTGGTAACGAGGCATTTATTAGATTCAGGTGTGTTGGAGAAGGAATGCATCTAAAAGCTGCAGGATATCAGCTCTCAAGTACTAGACTTGGGGACCCCTGATAGAAAAGGTTCATGCTATACTGACATTTGCTGAATTTCCCTCCAAGATGGATAAAGCATTTTTCATTTCATATCATGAATTAACGACATTTAAGTAGATTCAAGTATTAGAAATTCCTTCATTTCATACAAATGACTAAACCAGAAGGTATTATCTTGATCTTATCAGTAGACGGCTACAACTGGAACATTTGTGATTGATTCACAGTTTAGATTTTTTTTTTTTTCCTGGTTAATTGTTTTAGAGCAGGGGTGTCCAAGTCCAGTCCTTGAGAACTACAATCCTGCAATTTTTAGAACATACCTTCTCCGACACACCTGAATCAAATGGCAAATTACCTCATGCATGTCATTCAGCTCTGCAGAGGCTGGTAACGAGCCATTCATTTGATTCAGGTGTGTTGGAGAAGGGATGCAACCAAAATGTGCAGGATAGTGGCTCTCGAGGACTGGACTTGGGAACCCCTGTTTTAGAGAAAAGCAGGCTCAGTAAATTACCCTGTAATAACTAAACATTGAAAAGTTGCACATGTGCACTCAAAAGTTCAGAGAGTCAAATTCCATTCACATGCAAAGGTTTTCATGCATTTTAGTTTCATTCTGTCATTCAAAACAAGCCAAACCGCTTCATCAGTCCTGATGTTTTGTTTTACTGAGACTAGAAAGTAGTTGCCATCTTAGATATAATGTAGAGGTGAAAAGAACAAAAAAAAATCAGAATTAAGGTCACAAATGGAGAAAAAAACTGAAATTTTAACCTGATTTGAGTAAACAAGTGATATAAAAATCATCCATGATCATTTCAAAATATAAATGGAGTGAATGGCAGTGATGGAAAATTGTGATGGGAATTTAAAAAAGGGTCTGTTTAATTACTACTCACAAGTTGCACTGCCACACACTTCAATTAAATTTGGGGCTCCTCAAATGAATCAGCCAGACAGAAGTGAACAAATGTTGGTTTTGACTCACATTACAAAGACTTTAAATAACAGTTTCATCATGCGTGGCTAGTTGATCGGGTAGGTCTTAAGCAATAATTGTTAGTTCATGATTTCACTTCTCCGATGACTTTTTAGTCAAATCCTTTGGCTCATAGCCAGCAGTTACTTTGTGATAGTCAAAGTCCCAAATTACACAAAAATAACTTCAGTTTAACCAGTTATAAAATCCCATCCACGCCTGGGCCAAAGTATTTAAAATGGTACACTTTAACTTAAGGTGTGTTCAGTTTTGGCCAGGGATCATCTTCAATTCTTTTTCTACTTTGTCAAAAAGATGAAATACAATTAAATTCATTTGGTCAGACAATAATACAGTAGAGCTTGAGTTAACTATCATTTGATTCTGTTGTCCTTGAAAATCTATTCAAATAAAGAAACTATTACTTTTGGGGGGAATTTTAAAAATCCAATTTATCGAGATTTACAAAACTAATTAAATTTTTCAATCGAGTCACAGCCCTACATTAAATGCTTCGCCATTCATGATGGGGGATTATGAAAAAAAATCCATTATGGCTCCCACATTAAAAAAGTTTGGACAAATTCACACAAGACAGTTTAATTTACAAATGAAATCTTTTATGCACTTTTCAAAATAAACAAAGCTCATCCAATCCATACCAAATTGAATTTGCCCCCCGTCTGCCTCGTACCCACACGAGGCAACAGGCTGCTTTGCTACAAGTCTTCTCTGCATATCTACAGTAAACAATTATTCATGAAACATGCTTGATTTTCCAGATACTTCCGCATTCAAACTTTTTATTTTGGTAAAATCATACAACTTGCACAGCTGAGTACTTCCCATGCAGTGCAGTAGCCTAGAAGCTAATACAGAAAAGCAAAGTCTACATCTAAAGAGCTCTGGGGTTCTCCAGAGATCGTGGAACAAGTCTCCGGTTCTGCTCAGAACCCACTATTCGTTCCCAAACGGCAGTCTGGAAAAGAATCAAAGCTACAGGCCTGCTCCACACTCGAGGACAACTCGAGAGGCATCATATATGCAAATACAACAATGAGAATAAACCACATGTTTGTTTCTTTAAGGATTGCCATGTGCCAGACATTGACTGGAGAAAAACAATTAGGTCAAATTAGACTAAAGAACCAATAACGCACACAGTTGGAGAATCTGAACACTTCTGCACTGATATGCTTAGGAAATTTATTTGCACGTTTTTTGACAGCTTTATTCCAAACCTTGGCATGTTTGTTCAATTACACTTCAAATTTTGATGACCAATTGGCATATTCTAATAGAGATGACTGGCCATGAGGAGGCCCTGAAACAGCTGTGGATATTTACCGAGTCCAATGTATCTTAAACATTAAAAAGCTCACACTACCCCGAAATATATAAATTTCACGCATACAGGTGACATTCAACATTCAAGTGCCAGTGTTTTTTGTACTGTCTTTTGGTCAAGTTTCTGAAACTTTCAAAGAATCACTTTGAGGCTTACAAAAATAAATATTTGTCAAAAATGCTTAATAAATTACACAAAACTAGCAGCAAAAGTAGAATCTAGAAATCTGTGCAAATGGCTAAATTCCCCTCCCGACCCCCCAGACTGCTAAATCCCCTGGTCCCAAATAATTCCTGGTTTTAAATGTTGCGAACCCTTCCCCTTTGTAAACAAGCTGCGTTTTTTTTTTCTCTTCTACCTCCACAATCTCCTCACACAATATTTGGAAGCTTAAGGACACATATCCAAGACATCTATATAAAACTCTAGATGTGCAATAAAACAACTTTTGTAAAACTTTATGGGCACGACATACACGGGCCAACATGCCTAAATCAAGTAGCACCATTCAATCTCAAGTTCTCAACACTGTCAGTGCATCCGCTTTTAGATCTGTTTCTTTAAGAAAAAAATAAAGGTTTCAAGGCACAACACACCTGATGAGAATTGGGAGCATTTTCGCGGACGCCCCGCCTCTCTGCCCCTCCATGGCTCCTCCTCTTTAAGAGGAAAAGCCGCCTCCGGCTTGATGAAGCCGCAGATTTATTTTTATTTTTCCTGTAAAAATCTGAGCAGATGAACTCCCAGAAGACCCGACAGTACTTGAATGTTCCATAAAGGAGGTGCATACACCCCCTCCATCTTTGGCCACCTCCACAGTTCAGCTACGCAGCTATGGAAACTGAAGCCACTGCCAGCGGTGGTGCACTGAAAAAATATAATCACGCCCCATGCATTTCCCCCCCTAATCCTTGCGGTCGGAGTGCTGCTTTACCCCGCTCCGCTCGGTCGACGCTGGTTAATTGAAAACCTCAGTGATCATTCAGAATGCCTGTCTCTTAAAGATGAGCCGTGCCTCCAACGCAGCTTGAAAAGAGAAAACGTTTGTAATAAAGTTAAGCCTGCGACTCAGTTCACGTGTCCTTTCTCCTTGACCAAAAAACAAAACACTTGCAAGCGTAGAATACCATCTGGGCCTCGTGGCTGCAGGTCGATTACGCTAACGTCAACCACGCTCAGCCCTCCCGATGCTGTGGTCCTTTATGAAGCCATTTTGAACTTCACTTTCAAGATGGCAGGCATCGTTTATGATTTACATTTGTAGAGAAACGATTATAAAAGAAAAAAAAAACTCAGTTCTTTTAAATTTGCAAACGCCTGCACCAAAAATGTCAAGTAAAAAACAAAAAACACCGCCCACTTAATGTAGCTAGCACTTGGTAACATACTAGCTGCCATAACACTGTCAAGTCAATTGAAAAGTGGAGTAACGAGTTCCAGCATCTATTTATTTACCTCAGCGATTGTTGGCACTGAGCTTAATGACTTCTGTGTTCTTAAGATTACAATAGGAATGGCTATTTCAAAGACGACCATGTCCGTAAAAAGGAGCCTGTCCAGGATAGAGTGAGCGAAAACAAAGAAAAACAAATGTAACTTTGTCCCTTAGGATTAAAACACAGTTGCTTCACAGAGTGGCCCAGTTTTTCAGATATAGTAATGGCTCCATTAGCTGTTTGACAATAGAAAAGGCTACATGATGTTCCTGCAAAAATTTGAGGTTCAAATGGAGTCATGACTCAAGACTCAAGAGTCACAACACCCAAGTGTTTGCCAAGGTTTGATTAAGTCCAAGCTTATTTTACCTTCTAGTATTTTTCACCAAACAAAATAGTAAAAACAAATTTAGAGCTCTTGGCCATGTTCATCTGGTGAAATGAAAACATCGAAATTTCCTGTTTAAATTCAAAAGGCACAGTACATTAACATACAAATGATCCTCAGGTTACTCAGTTGGGTCCCCCCCCCCCCCCCCCTCCCCTCCCTCCCCACAAACAGAACAAAAATACTTTGAACAATGAAAGTCCAACGTTGCTGTCAGACTATGCATGTCAGCATCCATGCTCACTCTGAGGTGCGTGACTCTCTGCCGTCTCCAGTGCTCTGCACCTGCTGCTGATTTCCTTAGCGCAGTGCTGCACTTCCTTTGAGAGAAGCGAATGGCAGAGAACCAGGGTTGGTAATGTACTGTGTGTCAGTGAAGCTACACAGGGAAGGTTGTTATGGTCTGGCGTAAGTTAACATGTGGTTTCCACTGGGTTGGCATGGCAACCTATTCCTATGTCGACTAGTTCCCCCACCAGTCCACACTACCAGAGTGGCTGTAGTTTCCTCCGTAGCCGTCATTGCCGTAGAAGTTGCCACCGAAGCCACCTGTGAAGACAATTTTACATTTTAAGTGTCACGAAAGAGAAAAATCGACGTTTACAGAAACATCTCATAAAAGGAGATTTTACAAGTTGAACAGACTTTCCAATAAAGATATTGATGAACAGCAAATGTAACGCTATTGACTGCTGATGAAGTTGACATTGGTTAGCTTAAACCAAGAGTGTCCAAAGTCAAGGACCAACTGTCCTGCAGGTTTTCAGTGTGTTGGAGCAGGGAAACGTGGAAAACCTGCAGGATTGTGGCCTTAGAGGACTCGTGCTGGATACCCCTGGCTTAAGCCGTGTACACCGGTGGTACCCCCACGTTTTTGAGCCATGACCCCCAAAATAACATGACAGCGATTCATCAGATGGGTCATCCTGCAGCCTTGCTCCGAATGAAAGTCTGGGAAAGTCATATATACGAATGCACAAAAAAAACGGCCCAGTTCCCTTAAAGTTTATAGGAACTCCAAAAAGTTCCTACAGTCCGAAAGTGCCTTGAATCTTCATAAATTACAAGTACTAAATTGTTTTTACAGCTGTGAGAAACGACCTGTATATATCTTATTGTATGTAGTTGAAATGCAGCTGTTGGGGGTCTAACAAGGATCTACGACGATGGGTTGATGTTTTTAAGTTGCATATGAAAATAAAGCACGATAGTTTTCGTACCTCCACCAAAGCCCCGGTTTCCTCCGTGGCCTCCAGCGCTGCGTCCTGAACGGTTGCTGCTGAAGCCTCCAGAGCCACCAGACGCCTGACGGTAGTCTCTAGCTCCAAATCCGCCAGAGAACCTGAATGAGACAAGAGTTATTAAATGACTGCTCCACTAAATTTGGGGGGATGTGGGGTCCATTTTTCATCTTGTTGTGAAACAGAACAACCCATCCCTGCTTGTCATGACTGAGGTCTTGGAGAAATGATTGAACTTATGTGTACAAGGTGGGTTAAGTCTTTGCTGTGTCTTGCCAGGTATGATCATTACCTCTTAGAGCGGCCTCGGTTGCTGCTCTTGTGCTGGTGCTCATAAGCCAGGCTCTCAAACCAGGAAGGAACCTCCTGCTTGGCCTCAACCAGGATGTCCAGCAAATCTTTGGTTATGTTGCTGTTTTTGTCATTAAAGAACGACGTGGCCAGACCTGAACAGAATATAACAGATAAGTTATCATATGGCAGCTACTGAAATGTTGATGCAAGACCAGACACTTGTAGAAAGGAAGCAAGTTCGTACCAAGGTTGCCCACACGTCCCGTACGGCCAATACGGTGAACGTACTCCTCAATGTCGCTGGGCAAATCAAAGTTAATGACGTGCTTCACGTTGCAGATGTCCAGACCTCGAGCAGCCACCTGAACAGCAGAGAGGGGAAAATAAACATCTGGTAAGAGGTCCAAGGAAACACATGGTCAAGATTTCCTTTTGTCCGTTCACATTGGAATTTGGAAATTAATGATTAGCCAGTTCAGCCAAAGCCACAAGACTGCTCACTGACCCAGTTGGCTCAGTCCCCCCCCCAAAATTCATCCAAGTGCAAAAGCATGCAACCACAACATTTCTGTGCAGAGTTGCTTTTTAGACCCCTCCAGTTATGAGATTGGCACCACTCAAGTGGAAAAAAGTTTAAATCAAATACACAGAAGTAAGAAATCCTGAAGCTAATCTGTTGAAGTTGAGCAGAAAAATATAGCTTAAAAACAGCACTTAAAGCAGAAAAAAACCTTTAAAGACAACTATCCTGATTCTTCTGCAAGATGTGCACACTGTGCACAAGATGATCAACAACACAATCACTAAAGTGTCAACTGCACTTTTGTGTAGATATATGAACTCTGCTGGTGCAGTTTGGCATTTACTTTTGCAATGACAAAGCAATAAAATGTTAAGTTTTGATTATTCACTGCTATGAATATGGCCACCTGATTAAAATCAAAAGTATGTTGTAAAGTTTTAACACAATGAATCGGGTGTGTTGACACAGGGAAACATCTAGACTTGCAGGACAGTGGTCCTTTAGGACCGGGGTTTATCACCTCTGGTTTTGTGGCCATTGACCATGCTTATTAAGTGGTACAGGTGGTCGAACTGGCTCTTAATACTAAACGTTAGAGTATTTAAGAAAACTTACAGCTGTAGCCACCAAGATGGGGCAGCGTCCAGACCGGAACTGATGCAGTGCTTCTTCTCTGTCTCTCTGGGATCGATCTCCGTGGATGCTGGTGCAGGCATAACCCTCACGGTAAAGGAAATCTTCCAGAGCATCGGCTCCTTTCTTTGTCTCAACAAATACCAAAGTCAGCGAATCTTTACCTGCATGGCCAGAAAAGAGGGGGGAAAAAAAGACAAAAAAAAAAAAAAAAAAAGACAAAAAACCCTGATCAACAAGAATATACATGGATTTTTTTTGTTTGTTTTTGTAACCAATATGGGGGGAAAAAATAAAATAAAACTGTTTTATGAAGAGGCAACTGCAAGATCAAGGAAGAAAAAAAAATAAATAAATAAATAAATTAATAAATGACAACTTATAAATGAAGACGAGGGTTGCATAAAAAGCTTTACATTTACTGACAACCATTAACTCTCCAGACTTCAGTTTATCTGCACACAGCACTGAAAATTTAACAACTTTATTGGATTTGGGCAGTTTAGATGTTTGATCAGACAGTGGTGTATGAAAGTTCACACACTCCCATGAACGATTTTGGGGGGTAATCAGCTGTCCATGAAATGAACTGAAATTGAGCCTTTTCTTTAATGGGAGTGTATGTAAACTTTTGTGCGCCACTGCATCTGTCATTAATGGCCATCAGAAAAAAAAAAGCTTAATAGATGAAGGACGATGGGTAAGGCCGTTCCATTCCTAGGCTCAGCAGTCACTGCTTAACAGTTTTGCCAATTCACTCTGGCCAAAGCCAGGAAAAATAAGCCACATCCACCAAAGCTCCCTCCATGAAACTCCAGACTGAGGACATTAAAGCCCAAACTAGGCAAACATTTCAGGTAGGACGAGCCATCAACCCAATGCACCCTGTTCTCATAATATAAATCACGCTTTTTGTGGTAACCTTGAAAATAACTAAAGGAAATGGCTCAAAAGCACCATTATTAAATCAAATGGTTAAATTACAAACCACGGGACTTCTATGTTACACAAGCAGGGTGTGGAATTAATGAAAGACAGCCTGAAATAAAACCACAACACCTATTCAGTTTTCCATTTACAGATTCTTTAAGGGTCAAAATGAAAAATCTCAAAAGGCTTTTTTCCCTGAAATAACCAACCAGTACCATTAATCATGTCACAACCATCTGACTCATGAAGAAAACTGGTCAGAATGGTTTTACCGAGCCAGCTGACCTGAGTGTCAGAGAGGCAACGTTGTGCTACCTGGGTATCTATCAGAGATATCGGGCTATTATGACGCATACAAAGCAAGGCAAAAGTTTGTGTTGGTCCAGCAAACTCACTGGAAATTAAAGAAAGAAAAAAAAAAAGAAAGAAAGAAAATACTGAGGCAGCATGTCAGCTGGGGGGAGGAGGGACAGGATGAGCTGTGGAATGTAATGTTTCTGGCTTGTGGGTCAGAGTGAAGTTGTAGCATTGTTCACTTACCCGGCTTCTCTGGGGTCTCTGTCACATTTTCCTGAACCTCACTGGGAATAACTAAGATAAAACCAAACCAGCCAGTAAACGCAAGGCTGCTCAGTACACAACTTATACAGCTTTAGATCATCATGAGAAGGAAACCTGGCATGAGACTTCAAAGCCTGCCCACCCACCGAATGAGACTTGTTTCCCCCACTGAAAGGTCTCGCCATTATAAAAACTTGTTAGCAGAGATACAGCAAAGTCAATATTAGCTTGGTATGGGGCAGACAAACACAGGGTGATGAGTTAGAGCCCATGTTACCTTTAGATAGAGTGAATAAATAAGCTTGTGCTTGCATTTCCTACCTGTGGCATTGAGAAGGTCCAGGAGGAAGGACCTCTTGTCAGTATCTTCGACCCAAACCACCTTCTGGGTGATGTTTTCTGAAGTGGAACCAACACGCCCCACTGCCAGGAAAATGTAGTCCTCCAGGAAGTCACGAGCCAGGATCTACAAAGAAAAAATGCATTACTGCAAAGCTCCAGGTTATATGGGCATTTCTACACACACATGCACTCTTTATCTTTATAACCAACATGATTACTCTCATGGTTACTAGGGCTGGGTATCGATTCAGATACCCAGCATTTTTTAGCCTTTACCTGAATTCCATGACTCTGTAGTTATGAAACATATTGATGCTAGTATTATACTATATTCAACAACAAATGAATGAAGTAATGTAGTTAATGGTGGCAGTAAGGGGCAAACCCTCTCCCTCCATGCTGACAGATACAGTCGTCCACAAAATTATTCACACCCTCCAATTAAAAAAAAACAAAACCCTAAATTCACAATAGTAATTCAAACAACAGGAAAAAAAAATTTAACCAAATTATGATTTAGTGAAACAAAATACAGTAAGTCCGCATTTAAAACTTAAAATGACTAGCGACTAACCCACTAGCTCGATGCTAACAATAAAAAAAAAAATGTCATGCTAACGCAATTAGCATCTACGGCGTAACTTCAAAGATAACATACAAAATAGCAAGTATTAATTTCACCTCCATCATGAACATCAACTGCATTTCTTAAAGTACTTGGAGGTATACGTTTCCTTTGCTCTGTTTCAACTGAATTTTAATAAGCTACTTGTACCAGACCCACTTAAGTGTTCTTCAGGCACTGCACTAGCTTTAGTAGGCCTACACCATGTCCAGCTCACCATCTTCCCTAGCGGGGCGGCTGAGTCACTGCACTTAACCAGAGGCAGTACATTAAATGGTCAATTTAAAAACAAAAAAGAAAAAAAAAAAAGAAAAGCTATCTTTAGACATATGAATCAATCTTTGGAATATTTAATATGAAAATCGATTCAGAATTGTAATATCAAATTTTTTTAAACACAGCCCTAATGGTTACAGTAATTAGAACGATTACTGCATAGCTGCATTACAAGCATATATTGTGGTTTGGGGCGATATTAAGTATTATTACAATTAATGTTCACTTTCATACAATTAGATGGTATTGCTTGGCGTTTCTAATTATGAACGTCACTATGGTTTGTACGAGTACATCTGTTATAAATGATTGGGTATAGAGAATGGGTGGAATTTAAAAAACGGCTTCTTTCCACCCCCTTTGAACAGGAACATTCTTGTTTTAGGTTAATTTGTTTTCATTTTCTTTTTTCATTTGCCTTCCTCGTCCAAATAAACTGACAGTCCAACAAACCTGGATCTCTTTGGGGAAAGTAGCGCTGAACATCATCGTTTGACGGATGCCTTTAGGTGGCATTGTATCTTGTTCCACAATGCGCCTGATTTGTGGCTCGAAACCCATGTCCAACATGCGGTCAGCCTCATCCAGAACCAAGTAGCTGCAGACAACATATGATATTTAATTACCAATACTGACATCGAGTTACACCAATTTTAATATCTAAATAAGCTTTACTGACTTGCAATAGTCCAGACCGATCTTGCCCCTCTCCATCATATCAACCAGACGTCCAGGTGTGGCCACCAGCAGGTGACAGCCTCTCTCCAAATCCCTGATCTGCTGGCCAATATCGGCGCCGCCGTAAACCACACAGGGACGCACCCGTGAGCGGTAGGCAAACTGGAAATCAGGGAGAAACAGCTCCGTGATTCAACATTTCAGGGGAAAGTAAAAGCCCGAGAGATATTTGCAAGCTTTAAGCTCACCTTCCTAGCCTCATCATAGATCTGCAAAGCCAGTTCTCTAGTCGGGGCCAGGACGAGGGAGATTGGGTACTGCTTACGGCGGCCGTACCTTCCGTTCTCCTGAGGGCAGAAAAGAAAAGGCTTATTAGAACAAGTCAAATGCTCACATGTGATGTGTTTAGTTACTGCCAAGTTCTCCAGTACCTGTCCGCTGTTCTTTGCAGCCTGTAGAGCATCCCCTGGTCCTTCGGTGTAGATCTGACTCAGCACTGGCAGCAAGAAAGCAGCAGTCTTACCAGAGCCTGAAACACAGCCGAGAATGAGCTCCATCACACAGACTAATGTTAAGGCTTCAGTGTTTAATTCATCTGCATACACAGTACAGGATAACTAACCAGTCTGGGCACAAGCCATCAGGTCTCTCTTGGACTTGATGATTGGGATGGCGTGCTTCTGAACAGGGGTGGGACGAGTGTATCGGCTCAGGTTGATGTTCCCCATGATAATCTCACCCATGTCCACATCATGGAACTGCAAAAGAATCGGACAATCCAAAGTAAACAAAAATTCTACCAAAAAACAGAAAAAGGACATGAGAACAGACTTACACTCTCAATGTGGGGTGGGCAGTTGCTTCCAGTGGCCTCCACAGGAATATCATCATACTTCTCAAAATTTATCCCAGTGTTGCTTCCAGAGAAAAGCTCACTGGAAGATGGGAAAGAAATCTGATTTAGTTTGAGTACAGATAATGATGGCTGTGACTATTTGAAAGTAGAATCTGTCTTACTGTTCCAGGCGCTCGTTGGGAGCAGTGGGTTTGGACCAGTCATCTTCTCTGGCATCCTCCGCCCAGCGGCTATTTCCTCCACCGGCAAAGCCCCCACGCTCATATCTGTACATTTGGAAAAAATAGGTGTTAATATACAGCTAGAATTTTCACTTTTACTTATCAGTTTCTTCTTTTGAGGAAAATTCAGATTTAATTTGGGCACTTATCATATTCGTTTCAAATTTAACAAGTTAAATTTAATCCAAGTATAATCTCTATTAAACAATTTAAAGTAGTAACTTTCCACATTTCTGAATGCCCAGATTCAAAGCATTAAAAGATTACAGACCAGTGTTTCCTCTACAAAATTTTGGGTCTGTGGTGGTAACCTACACTGGAGACAGTACTGTACACACCTTCCTCTTGAGCCTGCCCCACGGTCATTGAAGAAGGCAGACTTGGACCTGTCATTACGTCCTCCAAAGCTGTTATAGGCAGCATCCCTGGGAGCACCTCCCCAGCCACCATCTTTGTTTTCAAAATTCCCAAACCCTGTAATGAAGGTGGAAAAAAAAAGCCTGTTACTAATATTCTTTGAGATTTATTTGGAAAATCGCTGTCAAGACATCATTGGATGCCAGTTTCTTACCAAGGGCAGAGCATACCCGTGTTTCTCCTACAGCAAAACACAATTTTGTTCAAATCAAGGTACATCCGACTCAACTACAGCACTTATATTTCTAGTTTTTTTTTGTTTGTTTTTTTAAGTACTGTAAATATAAATGCAAAGTAATACGATGAATATAAAAACTGAATAAAAAGCATGGGGGAGGGTGGAGTTTTATATCTACAGCTACGCTACAGTTTGACGCTTTAAAGAACAGATGTCCCCACCTGCATTTTGTAATGGTTGATTAAACGAGCCTCCACCCCTGTTACCACGGTAGGCGCCACGCCCACCTCTATCATTGCGAGGGGGTCCACGCCCTCCAAAGCCCCCATTTGAGCGGTTGTCATGGTAACCATTCACAAATCCATTGGCGCGTCCTGCATCCCATCCAGGTGCATCTTCATTGGAAGACAAAGACAAAAAGAAAAAAAATGAGTCTGAAAAGGGAAACAAGCTGAAGATTGGCAAATAAAAATGTGACTGAACTTTGTTCTTACTACCTACATATGTCGCCAATTCTTAGCATGACATACAACTGGGGTACAATCAAATCCAGCTGATTATCAGAGTCAAAGCTCACAAATATTAAGAAGTTGAAATGTTTTTTAATGCAACATTGCAAAAGATCTTTCTTTAGTTGCAGTCAAACAAAATTCTTTATAAAGATAATCTGCTGACTATACCCAATTATCAGGACTTGTCTGTACCACATGTCCAATTACACTTAGTCTCTGCCTGGATGGGATATTTAAAACAATGATCTGTTCAGCTATGGATGCTGGCTTTGTCACTGTTCCCACTGGTGACCAAACTTATCACTGCAGACCGAGGATGAGGCTGGTTGTGAGGGTGGGCAATGGAGAGTTAGCACTGCCATGTAAAGGCCAAGGAGCTAAGGTATGGATGCATCAAGGGCCAAAACAACCACGGATCCAATCACTCTTTAAGGAAGAGCTAGTTAAGAGGAAGGAGCAGCTTATAGATCTGCAGTGAAGATCTTGGCTGACACCACTGAGTCGGCAGGTAAATGCATCCACCACAACGCTCCCTTTATGTCAGCACACAAAAGCCTTGTGGTGACTCACACAAGCAATCCACAATGCCATTGTCCCCGATACTGATCCGATTCATTAAATTCAGAGTATCCACCAAGCAAATAACTGGCAGACACAAACGTACACTGGAATCCTCTAGGGGCTGTGATGGAAAATTCAGGGTCTAATGAATGTGTACCTCTGTTTAAAAAAAAAAAAAAAAAAGGGGGGGCGTGGGTTTTTCTTGGTGCCAGTAGACATGCTACCGGCAAGATTATGTGTCTTTTGCAGGGTGCAAGTTTAAAAAAAAAGGATAGGTATTATTTTGATTTATGGCACCCCCTGTAGTTAAATGATGGAACAACACCATTTGAATATCTAGACCAGTTGGTCCACTACACATGGATAGCCGTACATGGGTATTTGCCAACAATGTTTGGGGAATTTGTGGCCACAAAAATGCGGAGGCTTAAATGTGGCAATGATACAAGACTAAAAAATCTAAAGTCTCAATATCCAAAAATCTAGTTTCTAACTACCATTTGTTTTTTCATATTTTTCAAGCCTTTGAATGTGGTAAATATTAATTCAAATATAATGTAATTTCCATTCAATATCTTACATCAAATCAGACTTTGTTTAAATGGAACTCTGGGGGAAAAAAAACAAAAAACAAATACACGCCTACTTATTCCCAAACAGGAATAAAGACCAACAATAGCTGCGTTTACATGGACCCAAATAGACCGATTGCTTTCGGTTTAAAAGCTCTTTCAGAATTAAAATGATCCATGTAAACGCCTCTTTCCGAATGAAAAGCGCAGAACCGAATGAATTTTCTTTCGGTTTCACAGGGGTAGAATATTCCTTTCCCCAAACCGAACGGGGCATCATGTAAACGCTGAATCGGAAAGTTGTGAGTTTGCGCTCTTACAGCGTATGCTTCGACGAGACGTCAACGTGAAACACGTGACGTTTCCTCACTTTGACAGATGGCTGTGAACGACGTAATTCCCTGGACAGCGAGAAAGTTTGTTTTTAACTCAAACTCTGTCTCTACTGCTTTTCCTCTTGGTTGTTTCCAGTAGGAGCGCACGAGGATCAGTTAACGTCCTGCAGAAACCACGACTGTGACGATCAGCTGTTTGTAGACCTCCGTCTTTAATAAATAACGTGATTTACATCATTCTGCGCACGTCAGGCAGGATTATTCTGAATGAATATTGGCGCATGTACACGCCAGATCCGAATGTATTAGTTCCCATGGAAACAGCTGCCCTGAAATCCTCAATCAGAATGATTTCAATCCGAAAAGGAAAAAAGTCTCCATGTAAACGTGGCCAATGACATGACAGCTTCCAGAGAGCAGAGCTGCCGGTTACGGGCAGGTAGAGTTCCATTTTCATACTTTACAGACTGATATAAGCTTTACTTTAAAACTGTTGAAGAATTTAGTCACTCAGACTAGTATCAGACAAAAGTGTGATCTCTGCAAACATGGCAAAGCACACCATGCAGGAAAGTTGAAGCCTAATCTTACAAGACAGCAATATGTTAAAACTACAATTTGAACTCTAAGTTCCAGGAAAACTGATTTAAGCTCATTTTTAGTGCAATGTCTACTGTTTTTAAAAATGAAAAAAAAAAAAAAGTAAAAAAACTAATTTGTCTAAATTCTACATGGCATTCAGGAAAAAAGCGGAAAAATTAAAAGCATATTTTCAGGATTCTGGGAGGAAACCAATCAATCTGTTTAAATCTGTCTGGTATTGTTAGGAGCTGTTGATTTCAACACTGCTTGAAAAAAAAAAAAAAAAAAAAAGGATATACATCCAGACTCAAATCTAAGAAACCATATTCATCCATCCATTTTAATCTTGCTTTTTGGTGCACATCCTCCAAAGTTCAATGCATTTTATATAAAACTCCTTCAGCAAACTGAATTTCCTTTGACTTCTGATCAAGAGCTACAGTTTAGGTTTGTGATATGCCAGGCTGAAGGAAAATGACTGGCTTATCCAGATCTACTGTATGATTCTGATTCAACCCAGCTAAACTTAGCCAGACCCAGCTGTGTCATTAATTATTTAATCACACTGCCAAAGAAAAGGCCAAGGAGGATGATCTATACTCAGACTCTGCAGCAACTGTCGAGGGATTCGGTCATGATCCTACTCGTATTGGGAGGTTTCTGTTCCAGAAAACCTTGAAGCAGAGGAGTGACTACAGAAATTCCCTCGAGTGATCAGTTGTTGGCACAAAAGCCTGCATGGACAAAGACACTCTACAAAGTAAATCAATAACCCCACTCAATACTTTACAACAGCACACCTAGAGGCAGAGACAAAGATTCAAAGCGCACAAACCCAAAAGAAAAGGGGCTCGTGATTTAAAGCGAGTCGGACTGACCGAATACGACTGAACTAAAGCGAAAACGGTTTGAATAATGAGTGATTCGATAATACAAAACAGGTTTTTCCCCTTTCCCGTCTTTTCATCTTTCCCAGCTGAAGTATTCTTGTTCGTTAGTTAGCCACACAAGTGATGCAGTGCGGTTTTTAATGCACCATCACATGCACCATAAGCAATTTCATTTGCAAGCGTTGAGAAAGCAGTGTTAGGCCCAGATTTCTGCTGCTTTTATCAAGTGACCATGACAAAGCAAGGGCACATGAAAAATGCCCTGTTCAGCTATATAAACTATGCCGACAAGTAGGTGGCATGGCATGCAGGTGGAGGTCAAGGTATACCACATCTGTTTCGCCAACCGCCACTGAAGGCATGGTAAAAGGCAAGCTCTTGAGAGGCCAGTCTTGGGTAACCTGAGCAAAAGTAGGGAAGGAGTCTATAAAAAGATTCACCCAGGGAGTACTGGCTCATGCATGTTTTCTTTTTGTTTTGTGCCCCCAACGTGTTGGGAATTGACTTAATTTAATAGTTACCAATCTGACAGTCATCCCATCCTGAAGCAAAGTCATCTCTTTGTCTTTGCTGACACTCAGCCTGCCACAGTTGTGGGCACTGCTTAGACAAAACTTGGGGGACATTGCAGGTGAAATATGGGCATGAATGTACAATCAATTAATTTCATCTATATTTTGCTTTTAAAAAGTTTTACTTAAAAAAATGCATTTATTCAACAAGCTTATGCTCACATCAAATTGTTTTGTGATTGCAAGCCTTTCAGCAGAGTGAAGCACATTAATTAATGAACTGATTATCACCTCTTTGTTAAATGTACAGCACTAACCCAACCATCACCCCCTTCTCACTGGCTTTGCTGGTGTGTAAAAATGGCTATTTCATGCATCTGAAAATGCAAGTTGCCCTCAGCGAAAGCAGACGGAAGGGACTTACAGAAATTTACTGGTGCCACTGAATAACCGCACTGTCTACCAGCGGAATAAGCATTTCCTGCTGTGGAATAAGAAAACAGTAAAACGAGAAAAAGGTCAAGTGTGCAATGACACAGTACCATTATGCCAAGTTTGTTTTTTTTTAATAAAAACATCTGGCTGAGTATGACAGTCACAATGTGTGCCAATTCAAAGCCTGTAAGAGGCAAAAAAAAAAAAAAAAAAGTTTTAAACCACTTCATATCCACCCCATGCTGGCTTTAAAAAAAAAAAAAAAATATATATATATATATATATATATATATATATATATTTTAGGGCTGGACGATATAGAAAAAAAGATTATCGATAAAAAACAATCTGTATCGATCGATAGATATTTATCAAAAAAAAAAAAGAAATAAAGAAGCCATTATCAAATTCAGAGCTATTTTAACTCTTTCGCTGCCATTCACGTGTTTCCACGTTAATTCAAATCCGAACGTTAACTGCCAATCACGTGTTTACACGTTAATTAAGGGTTTTAATTGGGGAAGCTGTTTTAATATCTGGTGCAGCTTGTGAAAGAGTTCAAAGATGATCTGACATTTTCTGATGTAGTTTTCACCAAATCCAGCAGATGGCGGCGTCAGACAAGCTTGAAAAAACCCTCCAGGAAGGGGAGGAGGTGCCATGTGGCTTTGTGTTGGGTTGTTTGTTAGCTAGCGGCTGTTAGCCCCGGTTAGCCCAAGAAGTGTGCTCGATTCTTCTGCAAGGGGGGAGAACATGGCGATCGGTCGTAATCGAAACGGCTTAGGAGGTGGATAAAGAAAGAAAGTTTGTGGACAAAGTGATCAGTGACAGAAAGTGACACGATCGATCGGAGACACGTCCATAGAGGGAAATACAGCAGCGAAGTCTGCAGCATGCGGTTGTTGTGGGGGGGGGGGGGGGTGCGTGCACGCAGAGCAGCTGCAGTAGAGGGGAGGAGGGGCGGAGGGAGACGTCTCTGCTCGCTGTTTCTGCCAAATATTCTGTTGTGAAACAAGCTTGTTGTGGCTTATTTAGCTGGTAAATAATTATTTAGCCTCCAAAAATCTTTTCTCAGTGTTGTATTTGTTGTTTCATAGAAGTAAACAGCTGTTCAGAAGATGAAGGTGTTACTAAAGTAAAAAATATTGTCATCAAAGACACTTTTCCACTTGAATCGGACGGCGAGTTTCAAACTAATTTTTCTCCGCTTTTTGCTCAAAAATAGGCATTTTCGCTGAAACAAGCCCATCTTCTACTGCAGATTACTAAAGAATGGAAAAAGCTAGAAACAAATGGTTTTTTTCTGATAAAAGAAGAGAGTCTAAACTTTTCTTTGGTACATTCAGTGTTTGTATTGGCATAGTACACAATATTCTGTGGATCTCCCAAAATCAGTCAAAATGCTCAAAAAGTCTGGCAGTATGGAGTACTCTGCTCTGAAAACGGCTGGCAGTGAATGAGTTAAGTGCAGCCCCGGCCATTTAAGCTTTTGCTGAATGACCTACTTATAATATAGTTCACACTAAAGCCATTTTCAGACTTGCATTGTACCGGTACGCATGTCTGAATGCAGCGTTATAAAGGACAGAGTTCCCAATATTACCGCTTTCCAGTGGAAGTCTGAAAGGGGCATAACACTGAATTCCAGTTCATCCTTTGCCTGGGTCTGTGTTCGTGATTGGTTTGGTGGAAGGAGTGATTGTAGTATCATGCTACCCGAAAGGCTACAGCAGAAAAAATGTGCTTCTATATTGAACTTTTATTGACCCTCTTTTTTTTTTAAATTGAAAAATCCTCTATCGATCAATATATATTGATATTGAATTATCGTCCAGCCTTAATATATATATATATATATATATATATATATATATATATATATATATATATATATACACACACACACACATTTTTTTTTTTTTTAAATATATATCTGTAGATCAATTTCCCGACTTCAACACAGATAAGCCCACCCACCCTCTAATATTCCCTTATCAGAGCAGCAAACAGCTAGCACTCCTCTTAGTCACATGTGAGACATTGAACCAGCCAAAGAATGAGTTTGGGGATAAACCACCCATGGAAATGGTTACACAAAATCAGACCAATTTGAATGAGCCCCATTCTCCCACTTGTGAGCAGTCTGGGGTGAAAATTCAGGGCTGATGCAAACATGCAATACCACTCTCCCTACATAAACCCCAACTTCACATTGCACAGACATGAAACCCATTTGACATGGCTTTCTCTCGTCATTCTGTGCACCAATGTGATGACCTCTATGCTGCAGCAAAACTACCGACTATTCATTGGTTTTTTTGGGGGTCACCATGACTGGTAAAGACCAATGCTATAAAATGTTTCAGAGCCTCACCAATTTTCTTCTCAACGGTGCTTGCTTTTACCATGCTCTGATGGGCTTTTTAGAAAAAAAAAAGTTTTGCAGGGCTGTGTGTAGTCCTTATGAGTATTCTTACCTGAAGTAGACAACAGAAAAGCAAAACACTACTCAGGAAGCCACAAGAACATTTTTTGGCATCTTGTGTTACACAGTGTAAAATTTTTTAGAATATTTTGAAAAATCTGTATTTTGTGGACATGCATCACAGTAATATGAACTGGATCCATGCAACAGCCCATGTTGCCAATCAGCGTTGCAACCAGGAACGTTTGGCAGAGATCATGGAACGTGTTGCTACATGGGTGTGCTGTGATTAAGAAAGTGCAATGATGAAGCAAACTTTCTAAGGCAGAAGTGATGCGTTTATTTAAAAAAAATAAAAAATAATCCATGCTTTTCAATTTGCTCTGCTGGCAGTGCCATTTGGAGCAGCTTTTATCTCCATTATGTTATATCCTGAGTGATGTCTACTACAAGAAAGAAAATGTCTACTTGTAAGTACAACACACATCCCCACCTTAATACTAAAACAAAAATTATAAAATAAAATCCTGTAAACACACACACAACAAAAAAAACAACTTATGTTGATGGTCGTTCAGAAGAGGATTATTAAACTCACCATTTTTGGAAGCATCTTTGTTCCTCAAGTGAGGTGGAATGTATCGCCCTGAGAAGAGAAATCCCTGTTAATTGCTCCATTGCATTAACAATATTTACCCACCATAAAACATGAACAGTGGGTGATCTATTATATTCAAAAGAGAAAATGCATACAAAACATCCCAAGCTGATAACTTTACTAAAATAGCTCAATTTATTTCAATAGATACAATCTAAAAAGATTTAAGACAATGGCTAACAAATCTTGAGGGGAAAAAACCCCCCTATAAATTAAAATATAATCAAAATTCAAAACTTCTGAAGTAGAGATTACTGTGAAAACTCCACTACTGATTACAACCCCCCCCCCCCCCCCCCCTTATTACCACAAAATTCCAGGAATTTCATATGGAAATATGGAACACACAGATTATCCCATCATGTTTTTCAAAAGTGTAACAAAATCACTCAAATATGCATCTAATTTTTAGGCCCACCAAGTTGAAGTAGTACACATTAACTAGACAAAAACTTCCATAAGTGAAAATGCCCAGTGTTACTGACACTAGCATGCAATCCTGATTTATTACTTACTGCCAGTTCCTCCGCCTTGTCCGTCAACAGAATTCAAGTCTAGGGCAGCAAGCTATAAAAAAGGGAAAAGGAGAAAAATGTTAAGAAATCCAATTTAGTCCAGAAGCAAGAAACATCCAACAAACTACACTGAAAACAGTTGAGCATCTTTAAAAACAGAAACATACAGCTGTCTTTACAAGGGTACAAATTTACAAGGGTGCTTTCACACTAGCCTCTTTGATCAGAATTGGTCCGCCTACAAATGCAGGTCTCAGACCAAATAGTTAAACGTATCGTGGGTTCAGTGCACAACATTTTCGGTCAACAAAAATATAAGCACATGTATGATGACAGGAGAGGTGGTTCTGGTCAGGCAAAATGGCTCATAGTCAGACATGAAAGAACTGGGTAAAAGTTCTGATGGAAATATGATCAACCCAGAATCACCAGGATCTGATGCAGCTCCATATTTTACTGTTATGCATTAGAAACAGAAGTTGCCATGCATTAACCAAAAGATAAAGAAGCTTTCCTCTATGTTCATCTCATATTCTTCTTCGATAAGTCTTGGTGCAGCGCCACCTCTGGCAGGAAGTGGAATGAGTTCTCTAAAAGGTCCAATTCGTTTGAATGAAGCAGTGTGACCATAAACTCTGTGACAATGTTTCATCCCCCTCCGAGTCCCCAATCAAACCATGCCTAGCAGACCATCCTGGTGTAAAAGCACCTTACTCCATAAAATTACATCTATAACAGCAATGAAGAAATGTGCACATTGCCGTTTGTGGATAATAGCCATAATAACATTGTGCGGCTACACAAAAATACTAGAAAAACTTCTTTTAAAACAGTAGATCGATTCTATGGGGGAAGCCAATCAATACAGGGAATACATAGGTGCATGAAGACCTTCGTAAAAGAAAGAAGAAAAAAAAAAAACTACAACACTGACTAAAAGATTGATGGCTGTTAGGAGGGATAAATTGCTTAGAGAATAATTAATACTTTAGGATTTTTAACTACTGAAGTAGGAGTTTAAGGCGGTTTAGAAAATCGAAATGTTGCAGGAGATTGATAGCCTCAAGATGATTACAGTATTTACTGCAATTAACAAGAAAATACAGAACAGAATACTAATAATATGTAGGTTAAAGAAAAACTGATTTAGTCACACAAGCTTAAACTAAAAAAGTATAAACATTTGTGTTAATACCACTATGTCACTTTAAAAGGTTGAAATAAAATATTCTTAAAAACGTGTGATTAACTGTTTTATTTAATCTGAGGATAAACGAACGAGGTTAAAAATAAAAAAAAACGAGGCAAAGCTCATATCAAACGCATTAATGGTCGCTGCCAACACTTTCTTCCTGCGCCACGTTTCAGGCTCAGGAGGCCTCTCATTAGCAGGGCTGCTTATTTCAGCACTACACCGGCCGGGTCTTACGTATTAGCTAACCTTGTAATTTTCCATCTGCCGTGACAACTTTTCATCGAAGGTGGAACTAGTTAACACATTAAATTGGGATCAGTCCGTGGACAAACACGTTAAAATTGTTAACATTTAATAAGCTCGATAGCCAAGTTTGCTGGCTCAACGTAACAAGTTCCGCCATCACAATCCACTTCACCTCCATTTTAGCAGCCACCGTGTTAGCTTAGTTCCCGGCTAGCGGCTTAGCTAACGAAGCTCCCAGTTTCACCGTCAAAACTACGTGTGCGTCACGGAAAATCACCAACTTCACAAGATAAAACTTAAAGTGTCAAAGTACTTACCTGCTGATCTAGACCGTGTGGATTATCAACGACCACATGACTCATAACTAAAGAGAGTAGTGGGGGATTATTTCCGAAGAGAAAAGGATTTTCTTTGTTAGCACCACCGGCTGATTTCAAATGTTAACTTAGCTTTCCTTTTTCTATAGAAATTACTGACTTGAACGACGTTTACCCGTAAAGTAAGCTACACGAATACGTTTACTTTAAATAAATAAAAGGCGTTGTTTGTTTTAGGTATAAATTCCGGTTGATTTTCTAAATTATATGATTACTGCGGAGCTTAAAGATGAAACCCCCTCCCGGCAGGCTTGACCGTGGTGGAATGAGACACCGGGTGTTCAGGTAGCGCGAGATATCGCCTCTGTAACCTCAGACCTGCAGTCTGTTGACCAAATATCGCGATGCTTTTTTTTTCTCTCTCCCTTCCTGTTCGGATTGCATGCATAGTAGTTGGAAAGCAGAACATTGAAAAAATTATGAGATCATTTCCTGGAACAAAGTAATGAACATAATGACTAAGTAATGTTAAAAAACAAAACAAACAAAAAACAAAACAACAACAACAACAACAAAAAACAGTTTTGAACTTTTTCTCAGTTTAGACATTTTGAAGTATAAACCACAAGATTTTGGATCTCATAAACAAATAAAGATAATAAAGATATTTTTTAATGTCTTCGTAAATTTTCGATGGGAAGTCTAGAGTTGTGATTGGCTATGTAACTACATATGGTCTCACTTTTAAAGCTCTCAAGAACTGAAAAAGTATTTTACAACTTGTTGGTACAAAATGTTAGGCTACATACCCATACCTGTCATTTTTTTGAAAACTTTTTAAAAGCGGTCTTGAGAAATGGTTTTCTAGTCTTTCCAAAGATCTTTCAGGTTTTCTTTTAGTCCGAGTTTAAATCACAATCTTTAATATTGATACATTCCTGGAAAGGTTTAATCAGACATTTAGTTTGTAATTTTATGGACACAAATCATACTGTATATCATCTACACAGCAATTTAACAGAATCTTATTTCTACTAGAAGGAAATCCCAGAGAGCTCATAAGGTGAAAACAGAAATGGACCAAGAATGAAGCCTGGAGGAACTCCACATTTAAGCAGATGAAAAATATTAACCTATGTAGGCATTATCCTTTAGATAGATGTGACTTTAGACCTCTGTAGAATAAAATCTTAATGCTTCGTGGTCAATCTGTGAAATGAGAATACTGTGAAAGGCAGTAATCTGGTTGAAAAACTTCAGAACAACTTTTCCTGCTCCTGACTCTTGGTTGGTGTTTATTGAGGTGGATGATTAAAGTCAATTCAATTCAGCTTTATTTGTATAGCATCAATTCATGACAATGTCATCTCAGGGTGCTTAACAGACAGAAATTCAAGTCAAATTTATAATAGCCTAGCTAAGGAAACCAACAGATTGGATCGAATCTTGACTTGACCCGGTCCAATCCCCCATCCTGAGCAAGTGTGGAGGGGTGGCGACAGTGGGACGGAAAATCCCCTTTTAGCAGGGAGGAAAAACCTCCGGCAGAACCCGGCTCAGGTAGGGCGGCCATCTGCCTCGACCGGCTGGGGTGGAGAAGACAGAGAGAGAGAGAGAGAGAGAGAGAGAGAGAGACCATCAGATACTGCAACTTTTATCCAGCCAGACCTGCAGAAAGAGAACATAGTTAATGATGCAATACTGTCACAAGTCTCTACATGGAGAAGCAGAGATGAGTGAGAAAGGAAGAGCCCAGTGCATCATGGGAAAGGAAGAGCCCAGTGCATCATGAACGTCCCCCAGCAGTCTAAACCTATAGCAGCTTAACTAAGGGATGGCTAACCATCAATAACTATAAGACTTATCAAAAAGGAAGGTTTTAAGCCTGATCTTAAAGGTAGAGAGGGTGTCTGCCTGCCGAACCTGAATTGGTAGCTGGTTCCATAATAGGAAAGTCTGATAGCCAAACGCTCTGCATCCCATTCTACTCTTAGAGACCCTTGGAACCACCAGAAAACCTGCAGTCTGAGAGTGAGGTGCTATATGGAACTATGAGATCTCCAATATATAATGGAGCTTGGTTGTGGAGAGCTCAATATGTGAGAAGAATTTTAAATTCTATCCTGTATTTAACAGGAAGCCAATGAAGAGAAGCTAGAACTGGAGAAATATGATCTCTCCTGCTGGTTCTAGTCAGAACCCTAGCTGCAGCATTCTGGATCAGCTGGAGACTTTTCAAGGCATATTTGGGGCAGCCCAATAATAAGGGATTGATGTAGTCCAATCTAGAAGTAACAAAAGCATGGACTAGTTTTTCTGCATCATCCTGAGATAGGATGTTCCTAATTTTAGCAAAATTACGTAGGTGGAAGAAGGCGGTTCTAGAAACCTGTTTTATATGTGAGCCAAAAGACAAATCCTGGTCAAAAATGACTCCTAGATTCTTCACTGTAGTGCTGGAAGCCAAATCAATTATAAAGCTTGACAATTTAGTCCTGAGTTTTTCAGGTCCAAAGACAACAACCTCAGTCTTGTTTGAATTTAGAAGCAGAAAATTCAGTCATCCAGGTCTTTATGTCACTAAGACATCTTTGTAATCTAACAAACTGATTGGTGTCATCTGAAAAACAAGACACTGATAATACAAAAACGCATCTACCGGTATTTAATGAAAAGGGGCTTCAGTAGCGTGCACTGCCACCGCAACAGCCTGACACATCTTCCTGAAGCATGGTTGCACACTGCTGAGGGATGGCAACCCATTATCAACCAGCATTTGTCACCAGTCATAGTGTGGTTGTGGTGGTCACTCTGGGATGAGAAGCAATCTAAAACTTATCCCGATAGGGTTGAGGTCAGGATTCATTACATCCTCTACTCCCAGATTCTGGAGGTAGCCTCTGATAAATCCCGCTCTGCGGGGCCCCACATTGCCATATTTAAGCTCGGAGTTCCGTCTCAGACTGTGTAGATATGGGATCTCTACAGATTAAGATTACCCCCCAATGATGAAAAGCCTTGTTTTTCTAGTGAGGGAGATGCCGACCCATACCAGCACACACCCTCTACTTTTTATAGTGGACCCTGCGATCCAACTGGCCACAACGGGCTCTAATGACGATATGGATGAAACCGATTAATACATGTGTGTCTGGCTAGTTACTGAGGTCAGGCACACCTGGATTAATCAACTTATCCAGCAATGAAAGACAGGAAATAAAGGAGCGACCTTAAGTTCAGGAAGTAGTGAGCTGTGCATAGAGCCCATTGCAAGGCCCATCCTCCCAGGTGCTGCTAGTCAGGTGTTAATCAGACACTTCATTGTCAGCACCTGGAGTAATAGGCATTTGGGAGTCAATACTTTGATATCTACCCTGCAAAGTATTGGATTTGATACTTTTCAGAGTCACAATACCACTGTGATAATATAAAACATGTAATTTGTTTTCACTTACAATTTCAGGCAATAGAAATACATGCAAAATCCAGGCGTGGTTTATTTCTTCTGGGTATTCGGTGCCACGATCAAGTTAATCTGACATCAAATCAGAAGGCTCACTACGTAGCCTCATTCTATTTTTGATCTATTTTCAATATATTTTTTGGCTTATTTTACTGTAACTTTCAAACTTTTCTTACATGTTTTAAAGTTGTAAGTTTTATTCTAATCGCCCCTTTTATTAAAATGATTAATATTGTTTCATTGTGTGGTTTTTCTTTGAAGATGAAAAAGTGTCAATGTCAGTATTGATATAGAAGAAAAAGTAGCTACCATAAACTCGAGGTACTGCATCGAAACAAAAAATTGGGGTATCGTCCAAAGACTGTAGTAAAAAGAAAAAAAAATGGATGTAGTATCTGGTCACGTCTAGGGGAAAGTGAAGCCAGTTGGGCGTGTCCCACCGTCACCATCTTGCCTTGTCATGTGTGTCGTCACTCCCGGAAAACACTAAAATGGGCAAAACGCAGCCTCGGGGCAAATGATTGACAGCCAACGTACTCTGGGCTAAATGCTAACAGAGCTAACTTGAAACTAACAGGAGCTAACAAAGATTAGCTTCCTAAGTGGCGGGATAAAGGTAAGGCATGTTTGAACTTGCTATTAGCTGACTACAAACTACTATTTTGCTACTCTGCTGCAGACTTTACCAAGAGCAAACAAGGAGCTAACTGCTAGCCATCGGACAGCTAGACTGGCATCTGGTCTGCCACATGTCAATCAAAAGGACACGCCCCTAATTCTATGTAATTTCAAGATTGAATGACATCTAAAATGGATCAGTTATAAAACAATTCATGCCCCTCACAGTTGACATAAAGGTAAACTTGACCTATTAAACCAAAAATGACTCTTTGAACCAGACTGTAAACATGTTTATTTCTGCTGTGAAGTTGGTCTTTTTAACATTGGAGTCTATGGGGATTTGCTCTGTTTTCCAGCCAGCCCCTAGCAGAGGAACAAAGAACTATTATTATTAAACTAAACTTCAGGGCTTCACTTTTCGAGTGGAGTTTGCCCCTAGGTATTTTCCATCCCTAAATTTTGGCAAATGTTTCATGGGCAACACCTACATATTCGTCTGTAATACCTCTCCGTAGAGAAGTAGGCTATTATCAATAAGTACTGTTACAACAAAGAAATAATCAACAAACACTAATTTCCTGACAGTTTGTGCTTTTTACTTATTAGAACATGGACACATGACTCAACAGTACTAAAATATATTTACAGGTAAATGAGAGGCAGAAAAAATATCTGGATAGAAAATCATGTTTAAAAAATCGTTTCAGTAAAAATGTTAGTCATTAATATGTCTTTTTAAAAAAGAAAAAATATTTGTACAATTCATCTTGCTTTCATGTTCTTGTTGTGGAACAAGTCCTCGATGCCACATAACTGCCTTTATGAGAGCCTTAAGAAAATAGAGGGGGCCGAAAGTGTCGTTCACACATTTTAACAGATCTAAGCATTATATAAGATGATGAAAGCAGGTCAGAGAGGATGGTTTCCTCATCATCTTCCATCGTTTGTGCGGTGAGGCAGGGTCAAACATGAGCTGAGCCAAAGCCTTCCCCCAATCATCCTCCATGTCTTCTACTCTCACCCCCCCTTGCCTGCTTCAGTGTCTCTGGCAGGGAGCCTGATGTACAGAATACAGGGCAGGCTGTGCGGCCTGCTCTTGTCATTTATCCCTCGCTGTGTGCTGCGCCAGTAAAGTGAGTAGGCCAGAGGAGACCATATGTCGCTGGGATGAGGCACACCAAAGGTAATTGGCTTGGGGGTAAAAGGTCGATAGGATGAGTTCTTGCACGATGGGTGGTGAAGTGAAACTGATGAACAGGAAATCCCGCTTTGTGCCATCTTTGAGATATTACTGCTCGTGCCAGTCGCTGTTTACAGATGAGAAAAAAGCTCTTGTGTATATAACAAGACCATGCAAAATGTGTGTGTTGCAGCATTCAATAAAAAGAAAGTAATAAAGGGGGCTTCAAAAGCACTTAAACTGATCAAAAAACTCCCAGATCTTCATTTCTTGAAGGTAGAACATTGCATGTGCAAACACAAGCAATCCAAATGAACTTTACTGGCTGCAAATCTAGTTTTCTATTGATTAAAAACTAATTGTGACATTTTGAGGGACACCATATGTGTAAGCATATTGCTTCATCTTTTACTTCACTGAGATATTTAAGTACTTCTGCAACTGCTGACACATCGGTGTGTTATTAGTCATCCTGCATTAGTCATTTGTTGGCACCGTCTCTTTATGAATAGGTCAAGAACAAAAGAGCACCTGCCCATTTCTAAAAAAGAAAAAAAGAAAAAAAAAAGTTGTCTAACTTGATAGAAAACTACCAGAGCATTTGCAGTGTCAATGTTACAAATTCCTTTACATTTCTGTCTCTAAAATCAAATTAAAACTCTATATGTGTCTCTGTGACTCCCCTCTTCTATTTTGTGAGCACTTGGACTGCAGGTTTTAAACCCCAATTTCAAGAGAACATACTGTCCTATTTGACGTCCGTATGGTGGAACCTGTGGCGCCATCTGCTGGACAAAATGTTTCAGGCCTTCAGCATCCGCACGGGTCTTTTCTGTTACTGTGATTTTATTTTGTTTCTAAAGAAACTATTTGAATTAGAAATCATTTTGGCCTCTTTATCTACAGTAATTAATATTTTTCATGATGCAAAAAACTGCAGTGTAAATGAAATGTAAAGCTGGAGCTTCACAGCTTGGCTGTGATTGGCTTCTGCCCATATCCATCAAATCTTCAGCCCGCCTCCTTTGACATCTGATTGGCCAGTATTCAGTACTTCTGGCCAGCACAAAAACCGCATCCATACTAGGGATGGGCGTATTGATACCCTGGAATCGATACTTTTTTACCAGCCAGACAAAATATCAGATTCGATACTTTTTTGAGTATCGCGATACCACTGTTCAGATACAAAACATGCAATTTGTTTTCACTAATGAGAGTTTTAGGCAATGAAATTATATGTGAAAGTAGCCAGATTGTAACTTCTGTGTCACATGATGGTGGTAGCCTATCAGATGTCATGATGATGCTGCTGCTGTTAGTGATGAAAATGATGTTTTGGTACATTTATAATATTACTTCCACATTTTATATTTGAACATTTTCCACTTATTTGATAAGTAAAAGAAGTTTTTTATCTTATTTTTGTGTAATTTCTTCAAAAGCATTTCTTTGCAGTACTTCTGTTACTTATATTTAACATTGCTCTTGCATTCAAGATATCAATCCAAACTGTACAATCATGTGGTTTTCTTTAAAGTTACCAAAAGTATCGGTATCAATAAAAAAGTGCCATATACTACTGGTATAGTACTGACAGGAAAACTTTTGGTATCACCCATTGGTGTTGGTCCCTTAAAAGAAAATAAGATTGTACAGTTTGCATTAATATCTTGAATGCAAAGGCACAATGAAATATAAGTAGAACTTGACAACAGAAGTACTGGAAAGAAATGTTAACAAAAATATATCATACTGATGAGTAAATTAAAAATAAGATTAAAAACTTCTATCAATTATCAAATGACTTAATTAGCCTACAGGTTAACATTATTTAAATTTGTTCAGTGGAAAATGTTCAAATATAAAATTTAATAGCTACATAATAAATGAACCAAAACAAAATGTGCAATAACCTGTATTAAACCACTGAAAGATAAGACATCATCACTAACAGCAGCATGATCATGACATCTGATTGGCTACCATGATCACGTGACACAGATACTAGAATCAGGCTGGTTTCACATCATTTCACTGCCTAAAACTCTCAGAAATGGAACAAATTGCATATTTTGTATCTCTACAGTGGTATCTCCATACTCAAAAAAGTATCAATCTGATATTTTGTCTGGCTGGTATTGAAGTATCAACCCCGGGGTTTCGATATACCCATCCCTATCTAGCAGCAGTCAGCCTCTCGTTTGGTGTGCTTTTGTCGATGTGTTTGTTGATGAATAGTCTTCAATGGTTAGAATTTCACTGAGTTTTAAAAGTTGTGTTGGCTTTACTTGGAAGACACTTGTTTTTAGAGGACAGGGTCAGGTTTTAAGCTTAAAGCTGCTACTTCCTGCAGTAGCATTGGTATACAAGAATATACATAATTTTTTTTTCCATCTTGGTAAACCTGACTTATACAGTCTCAAAAGCTTTAAGTTTGGGTTTTTCTTTGTTAGATTTCATCAGCACCACCTGCCCATTTACCCTGGTTGTCGCCTTTCTCCGCTGACTACCACTGGCCTTAAATCTCTCAACCTCCAACATCTTGGTGCCTTTTTATGCCATCACCCAGTGTCTTGCAAAACTTTTATCTTTGAAACTATTTTTTTCATTTGATCAACTTTTCTAACCATTAAACTCTGCAAACTATTTGCATCTAAGATGCTTTACTCACTGAAAACTAGATTGAAAAAGTTCAAAGTTTTAGACTGCCGGAAAGCACTTACAAAAACATTTCTTGTTGATTTCATGTTGACTGACTCGTGATATACGAGTTCTAGGTGGAATTTATCAGAGCCAATCAGCTGGAAGTTAGCGAATATTCCTGTTACAAATCTGGTAGCTGTTAATTCACTTCTAACAGCAGAAATTAACCAGTATAGCTGTAAAAACTTAATAAAAACAGCTCTGAATAGAGCTCCAATGAATTAAAATAACAAGCTTTATTGAGACAAAAATTTTATAAAATATGGATTATAAAAGCAGACAGAAAGATCCTCCATCTTCACACACACACACACACACACATTCACACACAAACACACTGTAGTGAATCTGTTAATCTATCTGCCCATCATTCACCCCATTTCTTCCGAGGCTGCAGGTTTCACCAGCCAAACATGTACTCCATCGCCTTGGAAACAAAGCTGTCATCCTTCCTGGGCGTCTGTCTGTCTGCTACCACCTTCAGTCGGACACAGATTCAGAGGGTCAGTCAGCATCTGTCTTATCTGGATGAGACTAAAATGGCTTTACAAGATGAAGCAAAGGTCTGAGGTCACCTGGTAATCGCTGCCGGAGCTCCTGAAGGAGGTGCTGAGCGGCCTGATGGCAGAGCGAGGCGTGGAGGGGAGGATGGACGAGGAGAAGGGAGAGGAGAGGGGAGGAGAGGTGGCTTCACTGCTGTCCATCACATTCTGACAGAAAAAGAAAGATCAACATCTTTACTGAAATCTCCTCTGATGTGGACGGCCAATCAGACGACAGACAGGCAGGTAAGGACAGGAACTCACCTTGTCTATGCAGGGTTTAACTCCCACCATGATGGAGTCACCGAACACCTTCCCATCCTTGGACAGGGCTTTCCTGGCCTGAAGTTTGGACTGATACTGGAGGTGCATCCAGTTGCCAGGAGACGCCATCTATCAAAACATCATCAATTGCAACTGCGTTTAAATTAGCTTTCATTTTTCTGTCTGGATATATTTCATTTGATACATATATTAAAAAATGACGATGATGATAATGCATTTCCTATTGATGTCTGTTTGTACCATGGGATGTGACAAAATATAGAAACACTGAAATATTGCGATTTTTTATGTTGCAATATCATATCGATATTAAAAACTGCTGTATCAATATTTTTTTTTACTACGAAATTTTCATTACGAAATCTCACAATATTTTCATTTTTCTAACCATTAAACTCTGCAAATTATCTGCATTTTGCAAATAATTCCCACCCCCATATGTAACCCACTGTATTTATATTGATATCTCTCCTCCCATTATATTAGTAGTTTTTACTTGTGTGCGTGTTCCTGTACTTGCTACACTAAGAGGACCGTTTTGCGCTTTTAACCAACAAAGTGAGGACATTTTTGGAAAGTGGGGACATTTTGGCCAGTCCTCATTAAAAAAAAAGCCTAAGGGGCCGTTCGCACAAGGACGATTGTGGGTAAAAATGACAAAGTATTTAATCAGAAGTGCCTTTTGTTCACAAGGCAACGGCGTTATTCTGGGTTGAAGACACAAAAATCTGAAGACTCATTCCAAAGTGGAATTCCTGAAGACGGACACTGTGGCGTTCTCGTCTTCACGGCCCAAAACGCAAAAAAGCTGGTGGACCTGCTCAAGTCGAATGCACTTTGACGTCACACATAAACAGGAAAACCAATGATGTTGGACTATGAGGCTCTCATTTTTCAAGGATTTATATTGCGCTTTTTAGGGCTGAGCGATATATCGATATGAAAAATATATCTATATATTTTTAAGAGATATAGAATTGGACCATATCGCATAAATCGATAAATGTAATTCAGTGTTTGTTTGTTTTGTCTTTTTAGATAAATGCTGCCCATGCTTGGGTTTGTCATGTTTAATTCCTTTGTAATGTTTCTTATTTGCATCTGTGAGTTTCTTGTACAGTTATACAGTATTTATGTTTACATTTTATTATTCTTTGAACAGTTAGGTGTTAATTGTAGGGATGCCCGATAACCATTTTATAAATGACATTATAATTTCCTGTTATCAGCCCGATAATTATCGTGCATCCCTAGGTATTTCATCTGGCTGGATTAAATAGAACTACTTGTGATGTCATATTTGGCTTTGATTGTGACTAAACATCTGCTCCCACTTTGCGATAAAAATACCGGGATTTATATTGTTTATCGATATTCAGCGCAAATATATCAGGATATGACTTTTGGTCCATATCGCCCAGGCCTAGCGCTTTTCAAAACACTCAAAGCGCTCAGAGTATTCATTCAGTCCTCATTCATACTTGGTGATGGTAAGCTACTTATGTAGCCACAGCTGCCCTGGATGGAAGCGTGGCAGCCATTTCACCCCATCGACCACTACTGGAACACTCACACACATTCATACACCAGTGGTGCCCCCACTGGAGGCAAGGAGGGTAACTGTCTTGCCCAAGGACACAACACCACATGGCTGGGGGATCGGGATTCGAACCGCCAATCCTTTAATCATTGGCCAACCTACTCTACCACCTGAGCCACATCCGTCCTCGTATGCACACGGATTTCTTCATGACGACGCTCATGTAAACGTGGATATAAAGATGAAGACAAGATGCCAATTTTGTGTCTTCTCTTCTGATCGTCCCCGTGTGAACGTAGCCGAAGAAAAACACATTTTTGAGGGTCGAGATATTGTTTTTGAGTTTAGGTTACAATAGCTTTTAGTAAGGATAAGAGTTAGCTTTAGGCAATCAGTTGTGATGGTTAGGGTAAGGGGCTAGGGAATGCATTATGTCAATAAATGTCTTCACAAAGATAGAAGGACAAGGATGTGTGTATCTCAAGGTTATAATAGTTCTGGATTTTTAATCAGCTTCAGCTTTTATTTAGTTTTAACTTTTTGTTTTTCAATTCAATTGGTTTTAGTTACTTTTTGCACAGGTTTGCTAGTTTTCTTTCTTTTTTTTTTTTAATGCTTAGTTTTAGTAGTTTATTAATTTCGAATGTCTGGTGTAACATTAGAAATTATCAGAAAGTCACCCGGAGAAAAACTGGTAGAGCAAAGTAAATAGCTTAAATAGAAAGATTTCATATCAACCCAAAAGGCTTATGTATTAAATAAATTTACAAAGACTACAACTAAGGATGTTTTTGCAATAATTTTAGTTAGTTTTAGTTCCTTTTCTAAAGACACCATACAGTTTCAGTTAGTTATCATTTTAATTTTCTTATTTTTTTCAATATTAGTTTTCATTTTTTAGTTAGTTTTACTAAACTATAATAACCTTGGTGTGTGTGTGTGTGTGTGTCTGACCTTATGTTTGAGGATGTTTCCATACTGAGCAAACTGCAGCAGGATGTAGGAAGCCGAGGCTGGAGGAAAACTAAACACACACACACACATTCTATGTAAAAAACGGTATCTTTAAAAAGGACAGAAAGGTGAAGGGTTGTATGTACTGAGACGCTTAATACCCAAACACGGTGACCCAGGTCTGGTCAAGCTGGTCTTCAGATGACAGAGACTCTCCCTGACTGTAGAAGGGATCTACCTGAGCTGGAGACAGACACACCTGCTGCACGCCTGGAGAAGAGACAGCCAGATTAATTACCTGTGATGAACATGCCATCAGTACCAGTTACAGCCATCACCCTTGCTGATGCTGACGTTTATTTGCAAAGACTGACAATATTTATCTACAGCCATGGAAAAAAATTAAGAAATACACCCTTGTCATCAAAAATAATGGTTATGCAATCGAGTACCAACTGTGGTGTGAATCATGTGACTAAAAGAGACAGAAAAGAAAATACAGAATGCCTAAAAGCACTGTTTTTGGAAGTACAATACCATAGGTATTGACGTAAGAACTTAATAGCCAAAATCACTTATCAAGAAAAGCAAAGAAAATGGCTAAATATCAGTTAAATGAAACTCTTATGAGCTATTTTTGTTTTTGCCATTATATTTGTCAAGACAAATGTACTTTTAGTAGTACCAGGCATTAAAATGACCAAGAAATATGAGAAAACAAGGGTGGTCTCTTAAGTTTTTCCATGACTGTATATTAAACAAAGAGCAGGGCTGCACGACAGCATGACTGCAGTATCAATATGCTCATCATAATTATCACAGACATTTTCACCTCAAACGTAAGTGCAAGTGCATTAATCAGGGCTGAATTTCAACAAGAAGAATTTGTGTTTTATGCATGTTTTATAACTAACCAGCATGCACATATGCCAAAGTAGAATGCATCCCTAATTAATGCATCTGAGATTAGCACCATACTTAAGTATCTGTGTAAATATGGGAAGTCGTATCACTACCATATTCAATACCTGCAGGTACTGTGATCGTATGGATCGTATTGCATGGACTTCAAAAAGAAAAAAGGCTCTTTTTTAATAAGATAATTTACAAAGTCACGTGACGCGCTTGGTGAAGATGGCTGCCTGAGCCGAAGCTCCGACTAGCATCATTAAATTAATCCTACAACTAGTGTCTAAAATCGATTATACGAACGTATTTCATATTAAGAAACTTTCCTGGTCGTACATGATGTCAAAGCATCTCAAAAGCGGAGATATTAAGAAGCATTTGCGACATCAGAGCGCACACCACGAGGGCGACGATAGCGGCGCAGAGGCCCCAGAGACAGCACGGTTCGGCCAGGACATTGCCAATATTTTTGCTACACTGCAGAAAATATCCAGTGACCTAGCCAGCCTTGAAGACATACGCCGGACCACAACCTCAGTTGAAGGAAAACTATCCTCACTCATTTCACGAGTGGTAGAGGTGGAGAAAAGAGTAGAATGGTTGGAGGACTCCGACAAAAAACTGAGGGCGTCGCTGGAGGCTAGCCCGCTTGCTACCAAAGCGGAGCTGGAGGATCTCCGTGATAAACTTGAAGATATGGAGAACCGCAACAGACGGAACAATCTACGATTTGTAGGGATTCCAGAAGGAAAGGAGAGCGGGGATATGACGGCATTTATGCAGAAGCTGCTGATATCGATCCTCGACAGGGACGAAGCGGCGCAGCCACCGGAGATAGATCGAGCACACAGAGCCCCGGTACCGAGGCCAAGCTCGGGGGAGAGACCGCGCACGATCCTGGTTCGCTTCCTACGCTCAGCTGATAGGGAGCTTGTTCTACGCACCGCGCGGAATAAATCTGATCTGATCTGGGAAGGTAATCGCATTATGATATTCCCTGACTTCTCACGGGCCACGCAGCTGAAACGGGATAAGTTCAGGGAGTGCAAGAAGGCTTTGCGGGAACGCAATGTGAAGTTCGCTCTCCTTTACCCAGCGGTTCTGAGGATCGACCATGGCGGGATCCAGAGGCGCTTTGAGGACCCGAAGAGAGCAATGGAATATATCCAGGAGATCCAGGGATGAGGATGTTCGACAAAGGAATAGAGTTAAAGTAAATTTTCTTTTCATCTCCCTTTTCTCTCCCTCCGTTGTTGTTTGGACACTTGCAATTCTATGACACGGTATCCTGGAGGAGGTAGCCTAACTGGACTAAAAAGACATTGAGTAAAAGGAGAGACAAGCACAAGGCAATTTTACTTTTATTTTTGTCCTTTTCCTCTCCCTTTCTCCCCCCCTACACTGATCAGGGATTTATAAACAGGGGGAGAGGAGATAAATATTGTTTTACTGTAAGGGACCTTCTCATAATGTCCTGAGGTTCATAAAGTGATAATGATGCGGTTGGTCAGGATGGGTAAGTCACTTGTACAGTCGACGTTCATGGACCGTCAATTTAGTTCCGTTATAATGGAGAGCGCAGAGTTCAGTGTTCCGCTCTGTGTTTGGGTAACAGGTTATGTTGGGGTGGAGGGATCTAACCAGAATATCACATACACAGTGTCTGAGGTGGCTGCTTTTTGTTTATTGCTTATTGGGTTTTTTATTATTATTGTTATTTATTTTTTTTTTTTATTATTATTTTTTGTTATATTTCTAAGATTTGCTACTAAAGTTATTTATGACTACTAAAATGGATAATTTGAGTATCTCCACTTGGAATGTGAATGGCTTGGGGCATCCAATTAAGAGAAAGAAGGTATTTTCTATTCTGAATTCTAAACAATTTGATGTAGTGTTTCTACAGGAGACTCACCTCTCTTCTGAAGAATCAGAAAAATTGTGTAGAGGATGGGTGAGCCATGCTTATTATAATGCAGGATCTAGTCAAAGCTGTGGGGTGTTAACACTTATTAACAGGAGGCTGCAATTTAAATACATTAGACAATTTAAAGACACCAGGGGAAGGATCCTTATTGTGGTTGCAGAAATACAAGGTCATATGATTATTTTGTCAAATGTCTATGCTCCAAATGGAGATGAGCCTCAGTTTTTTGCAGACCTGGAGGCCAAGATGCTGCAGGCAGGAGACTATAATGCTATTGTTGGGGGAGATTTTAATTTGGTAATGGATCCTGTTCTGGATCGGAGTAGTACTGCTCCTACAAGGTTGCCTAAAGCATTACTCGCAGTGAGAAATATGGCTGAGTCCTTGGGTTATATAGATGTATGGAGAATGTTGAATCCAAAGGGAAGAGACTATACCTTTTTCTCTGCTGCGCATTCAACATTCTCCCGGATAGACTTTTTTTCTCATCTCCAAAAACCTTCTACAGTCAGTGACTTCATGCTCTATTGGGAGTATCCTAGTCTCAGACCATGCCTCAGTTAGCTTGGAGGTACTGCCTTTCAGTGACAGGATCCGAATGCCAAGATGGAGATTTAATTCATCCCTCATACTAGAACCCAACTTTAGAGAGGCATTAAGAAATCAAATTAAAATATATATTCAGCTAAATGAATCTACAGCACCTTCTGCAGGGATTGCCTGGGAGGCGCTAAAGGCTGTGTTGAGAGGCTACATTATCCAATATGCCTCCTATAAAAAAAAAGAAGAGTATTGCAAAACAAGCAGTGCTTGAGGACAAGATTAAAAAATGTGAGGCCAAATTAAAAAATAATTTCAATTTTGAAGATTTAAGAGCTCTTACACAACTCAAATATGATTATAATTGCATACTGTCACAGAAAGTGGAGTTCTCTCTCTTCAGAATGAGACAAAAATACTACGAATCAGGTGACAAAGCAGGCAAATTATTGGCTAACAGTTTAAAACAGAGAGAACTATCATCCATTATTTCAGCGGTTAGATCAGAAGAAGGTGAGTTAAAGGCTAAAACAATAGATATTAACAGTATGTTTAGAGATTTTTATGTGAACTTATATACAGCAGAAATTCAGCGCAGTGAAGAGGACATGGACAGGTTTTTCCAAGGATTAGATCTTCCTAAATTATCCGAATCACAAAAGACAGACCTTGATCAACCTATAACCAGTGAAGAAATTATTAGGGTAATTAAAGGCCTACCGACTGGAAAGGCCCCAGGACCAGATGGCTTTACAGCTGAATTTTTTAAATGTTATGTCACTGAATTGACACCTCTATTACTTAGTATGTATAATGAGGCATTTGTAAAGGGGGAGCTACCAGCTACATTATCACAGGCTTTGATAACACTGGTTCTCAAAAAGGAGAAGGATCCCTGTTACTGTAAGAACTATCGTCCGATTTCTCTTATTTCATTAGACACGAAGATTCTGTCCAAAATTCTTGCAAATAGACTGGAGAAGGTGATGACCTCTTTAGTGCACGAGGATCAGGTGGGATTTATTCGGGGACGCAGCTCGACAAACAACATCAGACGCTTTATTAATATTATGTGGGCAGTCTCAGATTCCGATTCACCAGTCGCTGCTGTGTCACTAGATGCCGAGAAGGCGTTTGATAGGGTAGAATGGGGATTTTTGTTTAAAACTTTGGAAATCTTTGGATTTGGAGAAATTTTTATAAAGTGGGTCCGCTTGTTATATAATAGACCAGAGGCAGCAGTACAAACTAATGGATACATTTCTTCATATTTTGAGTTGGGCAGAGGTACACGTCAGGGATCACCCCTTAGCCCTCTACTGTTCTGTTTGGTGATGGAGCCTCTGGCGGCTGCGATTAGGGGGGATGATAACTTTCCAGGAGTGACGTATAATGGCTCTACCCATAAATTAATGATGTTTGCAGATGATATTTTACTACTGGTATCTGATCCAATAGTGTCAATACCATCATTACTGAACACAATCAGCACCTTTTCGGAACTCTCAGGATACAAAATTAATTGGGATAAATCCGAGGCTCTCCCTCTAACAAAGTTTTGCCCACCTACACTCTTTCAAGTTGGCAGATTTAAATGGCCTAAACAGGGTTTAAAATATCTTGGTATCCTTTTTCCCTCTAAATTGGAGGATATTGTTAAGGCAAACTTTGACCCCTTGATACAGGGACTGGACATTGATGTGAAACGCTGGTCGTCACTCTACCTATCCTTATGGGGGAAAGTCAATGTCGTTAAAATGAACTGCGTTCCCAGGATTAATTACCTGCTCCACTCTTTGCCATTAAAGATTCCAGATAGTTACTTCAAACGCCTTGGTATTATATTTAAAGAATTTCTCTGGAATGGGAAACGAGCACGAATTAATATGAAAAAATTACAAAGGCCAGTCAATGATGGTGGATTAGGATTCCCAAATATATTATATTACTATTATGCATTTAATCTCAGGCACCTGGCACATTGGGCTTTACCTCCAGAGAGAGCTCCCCCGTGGTACAGCATAGAGCAGTCTGGGTCAGCCCCCCTCCCTCTCCTCCACTGCCTGTCCACTAAACTGTCTAAACATGCAGGGGCCCATCCCATCATATCCCACCTCCAAGGCATATGGAAAAAGATATCAAGGCTGATAGATATCGACCCCCATTTGAACAAAGCAGCTAGTATTTGGTTAAATCCTAAGTTGCTTATTAATAAAAAAACATTTATCTGGAAGGAATGGATGGAAAGAGGTATTTTTGTATTGGGGAACCTATACAACGTTGATATATTCAAAACATTTGATGAACTTAAACAGGAGTACAACCTACCCAAAACTCAATTCTGGAGATATCTTCAATTACGCCATGCACTTCAGGGGATTTACGGGTCAAGCCTGCACCCCCCAAAACCAGCAGATAAGCTAGATAAAATCCTCCAGGAGTTGGGTAAAGGCCATGAAGCAGCTAAATATTATAAGATGCTAATGGAAGGTGAGGGGAGATGGGGATCGCAGCCCTGAGACTTTCCTGGGAAAGAGACTTGGGCGTGGCATATGATGAACAGGAATGGGCCAAAGTGTGTGGGAATTCTCGAACAATGTCAAAGGACTTGAGGGTTAGGCTTATCCAATTCAAGATTCTTCACCGATTCTACTGGACCCCAAGTAGACTCTTCAGACTTGGTTTAAAAGATTCAGCTACCTGCTGGAAGTGTTGTGCGGGAGGAGGTACAATGATACATGTGATGTGGTCATGCCCCAAGATTAATCAATACTGGAAGAAGATTCACAGTTACATTGTTAGAGTCCTTAAAAGACATTTTGTTCTATGCCCCAAGCTATATATTCTAGGAGACTGCAAAGTACTGGCTGCTTTTCCTCAACCACTCAAATCCTGGACACAAACTGCTATTATGATTGGACGGCAGATTATTCTCAGGAACTGGAAGAAACATGGAGAACCTCCTTTCCAGGACTGGATGACTGAACTTGGTAAAGTAGCTGCATATGAAAGGATGTCATATAGGATGCAGGATAAAACAGAGAAATACTCTCTGAAGTGGGGCATGTACCTCGAACACATATCTGCATCAAAGTGAAAATAAGTTGTTCTTCAGGAATTGTTATAAGATGGAGAGGTGACGATATGACGTGTGATTACTTATTTTCTAATTGTCTATTTGTTTTTTTTTGTTTGTTTTTTTTTTGTTTGTTTTTTTAAGTTTTCTCTAATACTATTTTCTTCAGGATTGATACTTTTTATTATAACATTAAGGATTTCTCTATGATTATGTTTGTGTGTTGTCATGAGATATATGTAGCCACTGTAAGGATGAGGATCCCTCCTTGTTACGGGTGGGTGGGGCGGGTGGGTGAATATGTTCGCTATTGCCATTTTGTTTGTATTTGGTAACTGATATGAAAAAGACAAAATGAAAATAAAATGCAAGTCATAAAAAAAAAAAAAATAAGATAATTTACACAAAAAAACTGAAAGAAAACCACTGCTGAATTTTTACAACATAATGAGTGCTGCTTCTCAGAATTATTAACAAATTTTTAGGCACATATGACTTATTCAACTTGTCTAATATAATAACATGTCTAATATAGGGAAATGACACAGGGAGTATTGAACACATGAAGAAATGGAGGGCAAAAGATCTGGAAAGCCAAGTAAGCAGCTGGAGTCTGTCAGTATTTAGAAAGTATTCCTGTCCCCTATCAGTGCAAAGTAATATCAGCTGGTTTAGTCCTGATTGATGCCTTTAAGGTTTCTCATCACCAAGGTGTCAGACAAGAAGCATTGCATGATGGGTAAAAGCAAAGAGCTGTCTAAAGACCTACGCAACCTTATTATTGCAAAACACACTGAAGGCATTGGTTCCAGGTGCATTTCTAAACTTGTGAAAGTTCCAGTGAGCACCATTGGGGCCATCATCTGGAAGTGGAAAGTACACTGTATCGTCATAAACCAGCCGTGGCCAGGTGCTCCTCACAAGATTTCAGACAGAGGAGTCAGAACAATAATCAGAAAGGTTCTCCAACAGGACCACTCGTGGAGAGCTTCAGAAAAACCTGGAATCAGCAGGTACAGTTTCAGAGAAAACAAGAAGTAATGCGCTCAACCACCATGGCCTTCACGCACACCACGCAAGACTCCATTTCTGGAGAAAAAGAATGTTGATGCTCGTTTGAACTTTACAACACAACATCTGGACAAACCCATGACATTCTGGAAAACATAGTCTGGTCAGATGAGACCAAAACTGAACTCTTCAAATGTCATAAGACAACATGTTTGGAGGAGAAATGGCACCACACTTGATCCCAAAAACACCATAGCAACAGTGAAGCTTGGAGGTGGGGGCATCATGGTGAGGGCTGTTTTTCAGCATGTGGTACTGGCAGACTTCATATCATTGAAGGAGGAATGAATGGAGAAAAGTAGAGACATTCTGGACCAGAATCTGCTGCATCTGCAGCTGCTGAAGATGAAAAGAGGCTGGATCTTTCAGCAAGACGACCATCCCAAGCACACAGCCAAGAAACACTCACCTGCTTTAAGAAGAAGAAAATAAATCTGCTAGAACGGCCCAGTCAGTCACCAGACCCGAAAGAACTGAAGATGCGAGTTGACAGAAGAGACCCCCCGAACCTTAAAGATTTGAAGGCAGTTTGTGTAGAAGAATGAGACAAAATCACACCTGAGCAATGTATTCCACTGGTTTCTCCATACAGGAGGCGTCTGGAGGCTGGAATCACCAACAAAGGTTTTTGAACTAAGAATTAAGTAAATTTCAGTAAAAGTATTCAATACTTATTCCCTGTGTCATTTAACTATATTACACATAACTTCATTTATGGACATAAATGTTAGGATTTCTTTGTATGTGTGCATTACTTGGGTTGTTGCCAACATGTGGTGAAAATTTCATGACAATAGCTCTACTAGAAATGCATTTTCTGAGAAAAATGTTGACGTGTTCAATACTTTTTTCCTCACTGTAAATACCTGGACAGCAATGCATGTTTTGTTATGTCAGCTGTGTACCAAAATATATTCGAGATACTGTTATTTGATCAATGTGGGCATAAAGTGCAGACTTTCAGCTTTAATCTGAGGGTATTCACATCCAAATTGGAGGAAAGATTCAGGAAATTTTACACACAAACTTTGTGGGTGAAACATTGCGTGTGCATTTTTATAATCTTTGCAAGAGTGAATCCATTTTGTGTATTTGTGTGTGCATTTAAACAGAGTTGCAAGTACCCAAAGTTACATGCAAACTAGTTTATAAAATCACATATCACTCATATATGGATTCTCTCTCCATACACTTTGATTAGGTGAAAATGGAGAAACTTTTCATTTAGATTTTTTTTTCTTTTGGATCTGCAGATAAAATATGACCGTTAAAGTAACTAATGGCATAAAACTATCAGTATTAGAAATTATTCATATGAAAATGTAATCATGACGTAATGTGAAGTGTCCCAACTGCACAGCCTATTGCAGAGCAAGTGTTGGTGTCATTGTGTACCTGCTCCTGGTGTTGAAGCCTGGCGTGCAGAGATGGGGGACTGCATGACTGGAAAAGACTGAAAAGATAATCAGAAGGATAAATTCTTAAATGTTCAAACTTGTTCTGCCTTCGTCGTTTATCATCAGCTTTGTAATATTTACATAGAAAATCTGTCAGACTTTGTCCTGTGTCTGCCTGCATCCATCCTGCCATCTGGTTTAAAATCGACCGCTGTACATTTATTCAACTCTAACTCACATCAATACTTGTTTAGGCTCCACTCATTTAGTCAATCTACCTGTCTGCATCTGTTCCTGAAGACACATCTGTGAGCATAAACACACACTATAAAAACATCGGATCTCATCAACAGAAAAAAAACAATTTAAAACAACTTATTGACTTTAAACTCAAATTAATCTTTAACTTGCTGCATACGGACCTGTCTGTGTGCGCTAAGGGGCGTCCCAACTGTGACCAGGTCATCATGGATGCTGCGAACAGGTGGGGCTCCACTCTTATCTTTGGGAGTGGGAACGACTGGCTGGAGGCCAGATCCGCCTCCACTCCCTCCTCCTAATAAACATAATTTCAGAAATACCACAGAGAAATTAACTGTATTTGCTATCAACAACAAATCAACTCGTGCAGCTGTGGTCTTCCTGCTGACCTCGATGTGTGCTGGTGCTCTCAATGATGGGTGTGGCCAAGGTGAAAGGGCGGGGCTGAGGGGTGGCTGGAGCAGGAAGGTCCCCCATCAGGAACCCAGGCAGAAACTGAGCTCCGGAGGCCGGCTTAGGAGAAGTGGGTGAACCCAGGGTCATCGGTTCAGAACCCACTGAAAGACAGGGACACCCCACTTATACATGTCTTATTTTATGCTGGTTTGAATAAAGGGGAGAGCTAAATCTGCTTCAGAGGAAATCCATACACCAGGGGTGTCTCAAGGACCACTCTCCTGCAGGGTGTGGATGTTTCTTGCTGAAACACACCTGAATCAGATTGACGGGTCAACATGTTTGGGTATAACTTAATATTAAGCTGTTGAGGAGAGACATTCAATTGAATCAGGTGTGTTAGAGCAGAGAAACGCCTAAAACTTGCAGGATTATGTCTCTCTCGGACCAAATTTGCCAACTCCTGGGTTAAACAATGGTTTGTGATGAATTACGTTTTTTAAAGCTTTGAAACATGAGAGGTGAAAAGTGGGAGTCAATAATAAAACAGAGCTGGAAATCAAAATATATGGTCATATTCGAAGTTAAGAAAAAAGCAGAAAAATGCTGCGGATTACTTCCCTTTTGCTGCTTGTAATCAAGTACTAATGAATAAAGCCAAAAATATTCGTTCATTAAATACATCTAAACATACGTGTTCAATTAATAAAACACACATCATCAAATAATAAAGAACGGTGTGAAAATTTGCAGATATAAACATCACTGTTAGCAGCTACAGAGCTAACAATCTAACACGCTTTAAGTTTCAAAAAATGGCTATTAATCACACAAATCACACAAGACAAATCGATAAAGAATGAATAAAGTTGAGCTACCTTGCAACTCCATCTCTGTGTCTTTTCTGTGGCCGCGATTTTCAAAAGTAGGAAGTGACGATAGGATGGTAGCTAACTAGAGATGCTAGCAAAGCTAACTATTCCGTCACAACAACTTAATAATAGAGTAACATATACTTCTATGAAGCTAAAAATTTCTCTAATAGTGTTCGATAACGTTAAATTTAGCGTCTTAAAGTGAAATATTTCAACCCACTACAGACTGTGGAGCTCAGGGATGCTGGTGGAGTGGACTGATGCTACACTGGAAGCGCTGCAGCTTATTTCCGGCGCATTTAGATGTCGTGAGTCAGATGATGCGTTCAGGTAAACAGTGTATTCCACATGGCAAGTGTATATACTATTCATTTACACATTCATTTATTTCTGTTTGATGAATATGTGAATCACCATTTCTAGTACGTAGTGTGTGTTGTGTGTAGGCTTATGTAGATATGTATATTTTTCTCATATTTGTAAAAGTGTTTTTTTGTTTTGTTTTGTTTTGTTTTGTTTTGTTTTGTTTTGTTTTGTTTTGTTTTGTTTTGTTTTGTTTTGTTTTTTTGTTTTGTTTTGTTTTGTTTTAATGGTACTTCCAAAGACGATAAAAAATACTTACTTTCCCGGTTTCTGTCTTGGTGTTCATGGAGACTTTGAATTGTTTAGTTGATTTTCGTTTTTCTTTCTTTCTTTCTTTCTTTCTTTCTTTCTTTCTTTCTTTCTTTCTTTCTTTCTTTCTTTCTTTCTTTCTTTCTTTCTTTCTTTCTTTTTCTTTCTTTCTTTCTTTCTTTCTTTCTTTTTTTCTTTCTTTCTTTCTTTCTTTCTTTCTTTAAGAGATGCACAGATCCAGTAGATCATATCAGCGCAGATATTGGATGAATGAGGCCGATTAAGCATTCCAGTCGATCCAGTTTTTTTATTTATTTTTATTTATTTATTTTTTGAATAAATATTATGATAAATGTACACTTTGTTATTTGTTAATAAATAGAATTAAGTACATTTATATATGTGTGAATTTGTTAGTTTTTTTTAAACAAGGCTTTTTATGTCAAGCTTGATGACATCACTTGCACGGCAAGGTATATTCATTCATACAGTCTTACTGGGGGGTGGATTTCTTTTTTTTTTTTCTTCTTTTTTTTTACTTGACAAAAAAATATTATTTTCCCCCCCCTTTTTTTTTTTTCTTCTTTTTTATCTTAGTATATAAGATATAAGACTTTCCCTTTTTTTTTTTATGTTTATTTTAAAGCATTGGCAAGCCACTTAGGCTTGCAGATTGAATAACACCTCAGATTTACTTCAGATAGCTTTACTAAAACGATGCTATGATTATGTAATAACTGAAAATGCAGGCTTTCAATTGATCGTTTAATTTTTTGGATAAATTACTTTTGCATTGCCCCCCTTTTTTAAAATGAATGTTCAGTCGTGAATGCACCAATCTTTACGTCATCAAAATGTAGTGATGAGTGGAGGATGAGTTTGTTTTTTGTAAATGAATCATAAACAATGAAACACATTCCGATGAATGTAACACTTCCGTTGTAAAAGTAAAAGGATAACCTTTTTTGACCACAAGAGATTTACAACAACTTGGCCCACTGTGTTATTTTATGGCTTAATTTAGTTAGTGTAATATCAAATCAGTTTTACACACGTTTTTCCTCATATCTACCTTCATTTTTACGCCATTGCGCTGCCTTTTTTCTACATGTAGCTCTTATTTGTATCGGTTAACCGGAAGAGAAAGGGGTTACCATGGTTGACCTGATGCCGGTGTGAGCCGGACGCTGATGCGGATCTTCATCTTCAGAGTTGAAGAAGTTGAGACACCTCAAAGGTAACGACGCTACCCCTTAGCCAGATTTATACTACTGCAAATGTCAGATTAAAGCAAGATTTAGCTTCACTCCCAAACTGTGAATAACTCAACGTCCCGACGGTTTCAACCAGCTAATTAGCTTAGCAAGTTATAACGTTAATAGTTGCTGCTGCAGTTAGCTTAGCACAGCGTACATAAGGGCTCTTTAAACAGCGACGTGAGGATCTGAGAAAATTTATATAGTTTCTTCGTGGAGAAGCTGAGGGGGTGATTAGCGGGGCTGATAATAATAATAATAAAAAAAGAATTATGTTTCAATTATCGTTATAGATATGTAGCCACAGTGTTGTGTGTATTTATAGCTGGTTACATAAGTGATGAAGATGGTACTAATTTCTCTGTTTTTTAAAAAAGTCAGACATGTATAACAAGAATGCTTCAGCTCCTAATTTGAGCTTCTGCGACATTAACATTCATCAAGAAATTGATGTTTGTTTTTGTTTGGTGACACGATTTACATCTGTCATGCCATAAACAGCTAAAACATCAAAGGGTGTGGTACATTTTTATTCAAAATAGACTTGAATTATTAATTAATTAATTTATTTTTCCTTTAAAGGGACAACTTTTGGTTTTGAGAGCAGTCATGACGGGGCCAAACAACGATTTATTCAATTTCTTTTGGTTCCTTGATTTATTTATATGAACTAATGGCCATAATATCTGCTGTCTGTGAAGTATTTCCTTTTTTTCCTTTGTCATCCCCTAAAACCAAAACCTTAACAGACACTGAATTAAAAGTATGCAACTTGAACTAGTACTAAGTACTTCTAGCTATAACATTAAAAGTATGTGTTTCTCTGACTTGTTTTGATGGCGTCTGACATTCATTTCATGCATTCCTGGAGCTGTTGTTGCCCGGCAGCGCTCCAAAGTTGAGAAACTGCTTTTCACAAGTGCAGCGTTTCACTTTATGGCACATGCCAGGAACTGGATATCAACACACTGGCTGCTTACACTCACTGAGACTGATTCATCACAGAAATGCAAGAAGACACAATTGGGCAAAGTGTGGAAAAGAAAGAGAGAAAGTGACAGAGCAAGAAATAAGACAAGAGTCAACATGGGACTGAATTTTGCTGCCTGGAGAGAGCTCTGTAGGGTGCAAGTTGCGATAATTAGGGATGCCTCAATGAAAAAGTCTGTCCAAGTTCAGGAGTGCTGCTTTAATGATGAAATCTGCACATATTGATGTTTAATCACCATGTTTTTGGCTGGTTTTACCGAAGGGAGAGGTTGTATGGAAGCAAGGGTTGCATGGTTTTATTGTTTGTTTTAGAACTTTATTATTTCTCTAGCTTCACATTTTCAAGGTTTGTATGTTCTCCCTGTGTTAGTTTGGGTTTGGGGCACAAGGACTTCCTCTCATTGTCCAAAAACAGACGGTAGATTATCCATGGTTGCTTACTTTATTTCTGAAACGGACCAGCGACAGTCTCCAGTCACCCTGCAACCCTGAATAAAAAAAAATGTTTTGCCATTTTTGTGATTAAAGTAGAACAGCTGGGAGAGGCTGATAACATCATGGTTACAACATAATGATTAACAACAGTAGCGTAAAGCTGCCTATGTCCACAGCATGAAGGAATAAGCTTTGGGCTTTCATCCTCCAGTTCCAGATTTGTATTCTGAGAGGTGGGGTGATGAGGAACAGGAGAGTCCTCCAGACCAGGGAGCCTGCTCGGCTCATGATGCCACTGCTGCTCCTCGTCATCCTGCTGGTGGCGGTTTGTTCAGAGAGCTCAGACTACTACGACCTGCTGGGGATCAGCAGAGACGCATCCACCAGAGAGATACGACGGGCTTTTAAGAAGCTGGCGCTCACCATGCACCCCGACAAAAACCCTGTGAGTCACACTCCGATAAGCCCACATACGCATTTTCTCCAGCATGAAAAACTTAACTGACACACACGAATGATTTTAGGGCGACTCTTCAGCTCATGAGAAGTTCCTCAAAGTAAATCGGGCTTATGAAGTTTTGAAAGATGAAGAGCTGAGAAAGAAATACGATAAGTATGGAGAAAAGGGGTTGGACGAGCAGCAGGGGGGACGCTATGAGAGCTGGAACTACTACCGATATGACTTTGGTGAGTCTCTGCTGTGACGCAGCAACAGCAAAGCTTTAAAGAAGTCAGAGTCTGAAATGTCTTAATCCCTTTACAGGTATCTATGATGATGATTTGGAAATCATCACGTTGGACAGCGGCGACTTTGGTAAGGTTTTATGATATATAGTGATGTGTACCTGCTGGAGGTGTCGGGTTATTGAATAAAATCTATGCAAAATGGATTGGAATAACAGCTGAAAAATGAAGAATGACACAAATAAAAAGGTGAAACATGTCAGTGGGATGATGGACAACAGTTAATGGGTGCTAAATGCATCAGATCCACCAAAACATGAATAATCTGTGAGGTAGAAACAAGGTTTGCACGTTGACCGGTGGGAAATGGGCTAATATGTGTGTTTGTGTGTGTCTCAGAGGCGGCAGTGAACTCTGGAGAAATCTGGTTTGTCAACTTCTATTTCCCTCGATGCTCGCACTGTCACCAGCTGGCTCCAACGGTAACAAACGCTCACACACTCACTTTTAATGCAGCATACAGTAGAAAACTATAATTCAATTTTTCTAGATGTCTTCTCTTGTTCTGTAACAAAAGTTTAGTTTAATCCAACATCTGTTTAGTTATTATAATCTCTGTGTGTGTCACAGTGGAGGGAGTTTGCCAAAGAGATGGATGGAGTGATCAGGATCGGAGCAGTGAACTGTGGAGACAACAACCATCTCTGCAGGAGTAAAGGCATTAACAGCTACCCCAGCCTGTATATATACAGAGCTGGACAGGTCTGTCTGCTCTTCATTCATCGTCTCAGCAGATCAAATAATCCCAGCTGGGTTTAGAGTCATTTTAATCCCAAACTGAGGTTGCAGTGGCGGTAGTGCAAATAATCCCAGACAGTTCAAGTTCAGTTTAGTAAAAAGAAGAAAAAAAAAAATCTGCTAAGTATCCATTTAAAGTTGTATGAATACTAGGGATGTTCGATATTGACTTTTTCACTGATATCCGATATTGTCCAACTCTTAAATTCTAATATCCGATCTCAACCAATACTGATCTATGTAGACAACTATAAGGTTGTATCGCTCATATTTTGAGAAATACAACTATATTCTGCTCTGAGATTAAAGATCCCAGAACAGTCTTAACTCAGTCAGAGGGGTTCATTTTGGACATCTAGCTGCCAGATATCAGATACTAGCAAGTATCAGCCAACATGTTGCTAATTCTAATGTTTCTGACAACTTGGTAGCTTAAGCAACAACTTAAAACCCGACATATTATAAGCAGCTTCAAAGCAAGTCAGTCTGTAGCAGCAGCAGCTGCACCATAGTCACATAACTGAAAGGAATGCTGGGATATGAAGTTCTTCCACAATAACAGCTGGACCGCTGCTAATGGAACAAAAACTTGTGGGATTTTACGAACAAAAACCTCGCGAGATTTTGTTAGTAAAATTATCAGTTGAAAAAAACAATACCGATATTTTCCGATGTCACATTTTAATGTCAATATTGGCCGATAATATCTGTAGGCCGATAATATCTGACATTCCTAATAAATATGACTGAATATTCGGGCCACATTCCGCTGCCACAACACAATTTGGTAAAATGCCAAGAAATGAAAAAATTAAATATAGTTTTTCCTCCAAACCCTCCACAAACTGCGGTGCGCTTGCACACAAACAGACAAGAGGATACCAGACGGATACGATGATGGCAAATAGTTAGATTACTGATCTAAAATGTAAAAAAAAAAAAGAAGAAGCTACAAGATTTAGATATGATAACAGTAGGCTACTTCAATCGTCTTTTATTGGTTTTTAAATTATGTCGAGAGTAAACGCGCTGGTGATTTCTTTAATTGTGCTCTGATTAATTTTCAAACTAAAGTTTTAGCTTATAGTATCAGATTTTAAACAGTTCTGACGGAGCTGGTTAATCTGGATGATGCAGCTTCATTCTGAATATTTCACTGAACCTGGACGACCCGCGACGTCTAGAGATAAAGAGTTTAGTGTGATGTGCGTAATGCGTAAATGCGCTTCCCTGTCCAACATGAAGGAGGCTGGACATCATTCACATGTTTTCTCTGGAATTAGTCAGTGACTTCAGGCGTCACCTGATATCTGTAACTGCAGTTACTAATGTTGCATATGATGCCAGCAGGCATGAAGACGCATGGCTCTATGGAGACTCCGTTCTGGTGACTGACGGTATTTCTGCTTCAGTCAGTGATCCCTGAGATTCAGACATGAATCTAACATGTTTCAGACCAGTTACATTAATACGTGGAGGAGATGATATTTCCCGTTTCAGGAGATTTTGATAACAGATTATTAAGTTGGTTTGCGAGGTTGTGGAGTCCGTCTGTTGTAATGACACGGGGACCCACGTCGGATGGAGGAATGTCGGAAGGGAGATTACCTCCCGTAAAGGTGCAGACATAAGCCTACTCTTACTCTCTTTCTTCCTTTAATAGATCACTTTTGGGTTTATATAAATGTACTCACTCGTTGCAGATTGACTTTTAGAGTTCATTATAGCTGACTTTATTTTAAACATAATAACGGGCGTGTGGGAGAGCTGCGTATGAAATGAATGAAACCACTCAGACTGCGGACCGTTAATGCATCTGGGACACACTGAGGAGAAAGTTGCAGATAACGCCAGATTTACACGGAGAAGGAGGAGTCGGTAAAGAGATGCAGCAGTCAGTGAACCTGCAACATTCTCTCCAATTCCATCCACTTTTCCACGAGTCTGAGTCGGTGTCTCGCAGCACTGCGCTGTCTAAACCAAAACTCTTGCCCATGAAGCCCACAATGCATTGCGAAATGTCACGTGCCCTTTCGAGCTCTATAATAAAGCAGTAAATTTACGATAAAAAAGTTCTTATTTTACGAGAAAAAGAGTTATTTTACAAGAATAAATTATTTCTATTTTAAATTTAGAAGAGGAAAGTTGATAAAAATAAAGGTGGTGGAGCAATTGGTGAAGATGTACTTCAGCATAGGTTTTACAAACTAGGGTGTACTCAATCTCTTGGTACATCAGCACCACATATTCATTAGTATCAGGATTTTGAAAAGAATCTGCAGGAAAATGAATCTACCCTGCAGAAAGAACCAGATGGACTTGGAGGAAATGGCTGCTTTTGTGGAGGGGGAACTGGCTGGAACCGGTCGACTGCAGGGTTATCCATAAATGCATCAGCGGGCAATTCAGAGGGGGTTTTCTGCTCTCTCTTTAACTTACAGTATACCTAAAAATTATTTAATGACTCAAGAAGTTTAAACGTGCACAACATTGCCTTACCTGTGTTGCACTCTTCCGTGTTTCCACTTACTTGTACAATCATCACTTTATACTCACAAAAAATACCCATTTTTTCTCTCTTAAGATTACGACTTTACTCTTTAAGTCTGTAAACATTTTTTCCTTAATGTGGCCCTAATGCTCTGTCAGACATAAATGACTAAAATAAAACCAGTTTACTATTGGATAGTTTATTATATGTATACTTCTGTTCAGTTTAAGTAGATATAAACAACTGATTCATCCTTCAAAGCTTCCACTAAAAGTAATCTTCCTTTTATGTGAATAAATCTCATCTATCATCATTTCAGATCCTTTTACTTTTGTTCAAGATTGGATGTTTTCTTTTTAAAACTGTGAGGCAGATCTGGGGCATATATGACCAAATATCCAGCACCCTTCATTCAGTTGGCTTGCCAGTGATCATTATATGCTTTTTCTTTGCCTTCTTTGTTCTAAAAAATGTGTCCATCATCTCTGTCTCTCTCACTTCCTGTAAAGTTAGCAGTAAATGAGTACCGATGGCTTCCATTTATTTGTAATCATCAGCTGTTGTTCATGTTTCTGCAGAGACCAGAGAAGTTTAACGGGGAGCGCACTAAAGACGACCTCGTTCGCTTCTCCATGCAGTTCATCACGACGACCATCACTGAGCTCTGGCAGGGTGAGTTACAGTCTTTGAATATATTTTTTTTTTCATTTCTTTCCCCCCTCCTCTACAAACTTTTTAAAAACTTGGATGAATGTATGAATAAATATGTAGGAGCTTAGACTGGTTTGTGTCTTGTGTGATTATTGGGGCTGGTTCGTATCATCCTATGTGGTCTGACTTGTGGGTCCGGTTGTTTTTGAATAGGTAATGTCTTCAGTGAGATAGAAAGTGCGTTTTCGTCAGGACTCGGCTGGCTGATCACCTTCTGCTCGGACACTGGAGGTAATGCATGAACATATTTCAGGTGTGATGCATGTCAGACATGAAACCTTCAGCTTCTGTGCACATACAGGTGCTCATATATTTATCCTGTTTGGTCTGCATGAGAAGAGGAAGACGTACTACAGGGTGTACTGCTTTTCTCATGCTTGTCATGTGTCTGTCTCTCTCAGATTGTCTGGAGCCCAGAACAAGACAGAAGCTGGCAGGAATGTTGGTAGGAAAACAACAGCATTGTTATGAACTGGTTTCTCACATTAAAATACACATGAAAGCACAAATGTGTGCAGTAATCAAAGGTAAAGGTGGTCCAACAAAACATTATTTTTTGTCTTTTTATGCATTTTCTTTTTTCTGTTACTTCATGATAGTCTCAAATTGTAGACAGAATTTCTGACATTATAGCCAACAGGCTGGGCAATACATTGCATCATCATATCTTTGTAATGTGAACACAAACAGAAAAGCTCTAACAGTATCTCCAGCCTTTATAATCCTGAGAGGCCTTAGAGTTGTTTGTGTGCTTTATGTGTACGAGTGTGTGATAGATTCTGATTAATTAGGTGAGTGTTTTTAATTCGGTTAGGTTATACTTGGGTGTGTGAAGCATGTTGTTCTGCTCTTTGTGCTTTATAAATAACATTTGATTTGATCACCATCTGTCTGCCTGTAGGATGGTCTGGTTAAGGTGGGATGGATGGACTGCACCATACAGCAGCAGCTCTGTGACAGTTTCCAGGTAATACTCAGTTTTTATTAGGGCAGACTAACTTTTTTTTTTTTTATACCAGGAGAACAGTGACCCCTAACTTAAATTTTTAGGAGCACAAGCACACAATTTAGGGGACACACACTGAAATCCACTTGCAAGGCAAATATTTACATCTTCTCTCATTTCACTGTATTACTTGAAAAATAAATGCAGAAACTACAATGTTTACAGGTCACAGCACATCTTATGTTTTAGACTGGCACTGTATTTACTCAAAGTGTGATGTTTTAGTTGTTTGGTGCCAGTTTGATCAGGAAATTCTGTGTTCCCCACATGTTGTGGGTAGTGATGGATGCAATGGATCAATGAACTCATGGTTCAGATCGGTTTACAGTTTTTGAGTCACAGATCGGATCAATTTTCGAATCTGCAAAAAAAAAAAAAGGAAAAAAAAAGAAAGAGGACAAGGCAAATTTACCTCTCCATTTATTTAAGTATTTTTGCCTAATAAAAATATTTAACTCAGGACTTTCCACTCAGTTTTATAAATGCAAATTAATGATAAAGGATTCACGCCGATGAGATGAGGGAGGAACAGATGGTGAAGTTGCAAGATCATAACGAATGACACCAGTTCACGCGATAACAGCCATGATGAAGAGGACTTGATGAAGATTCCACTGGACCATGATGAAGAAAAACTCACTGAGCCCCCTCACCGATTGACTTCTAACCTGGTGTCACGGGAAATGACATAATGTTTGCATAGTTCAGCCTTTCAAATCTTCAGAAGGCTTTTAATTTGAAATTTACGTGATACTTTACACTGCTCCTGGATCTGATTTCCTATCTGGTGCCATCTGAACTGCTGTGAGCTTGACGTGTTCTGGAAGCATACTCCGTAGAATATTAAACCCAACACCGTGACGAGATGCTTCTGACTTTGGGCACATTAAACCATTAACTATAAATGGCCGCGTTTAGTTCTGGAGGCGGAGGCGCCTCACAAATTTATTAATCACACATGCACGACTAGATGAAAAATTTAGTCACACTGTCACACATTTTAGTCTCAAAATGCGACTATTTTGAGTCTCATTATTAATTATGGTGCTTTATTAATTGGAAAGATAAACCAGGGTGTCGTCTGCGTAGAGGCGAATGTTTTCAGTTTCTGGCTCTCCTGCTCTGAGCTGATGTTAGATTTTTTTTTCTCCCAGTAGCAGTATTTTATCAAACCAGCAGTAGCTGTTTTAGACTTATTGGTAATTTCTCTTCATTCAGGTGACCAGTGGAGCAACTGCTTTGTTCCCTCCTGGAAGTGCCTTTGATAAACAAGGCAGTGTTCTGGTAAGACAAAGAGCACAGTGAAGTACTGTTTGCAGTAATAGTATCTAGTGTACTGCAGTACTTATTCAGTTTTTATGCCCTTCAGTGGATAAAGACTTTGGACGCTAGAGAGATCTACAATCAGGTCATCAACCATCTGCCGGATCTCGAACTGCTGACCAGGGACAGTTTCAAGGTTCTCCCACTACAAACTTACACACATTCCAGCTACTATTTTTCCCACGACAGCTGTCAGGTGCAGATAAACTATAATATGTGTTGAAATCTGGTTTTCAGAAAAAACTGGCACGTCATCGCTGGTTGGTGAGTTTCGCATTTGGTGACAAAGGCTCCATCTCCAACGAGTACAAGAAGCTGCAAGCTTTACTACGAAATGACCACATACAGGTACCGGTCCTTCCGTCTTGCATGTCTTGATAGACCTGCTTTCACCAATGGGTCTGGGTCGGTACAGAACGGTGTGTTTCGATAAATCCTGATCTCTGTTGCGTTTCTACAGCTTTTCGTCGCTTTACCTAGTAGGCAGCACATTGGCCAGATAACCATAAGCCGCTCTCAGACTTACATTGCGGACTATTTGCTGTAAAAAAAAAGTCCATCTGCTCTTTAACCAATCAAACAATATGTTTGAAATGATCTTTTCAAACATATTGTTTCCTTACGGACGTAATTATGTCCCAGCCACGTTCAGATATTGGGAAATGTTGCAGATGGGTCAATTGTTGCACAAGTCATCCTTTCATCCCTGTCAGGAACATTTCTTGTGTGTTTAGCCAAAACAATGTGCCGCAACATTTCTGCTCCTATGACATGGGAGCTAGCTGTTAAATGTCCGCTACAGCTCCGAGCTAAACAAAAAGAGCGGAACATGTGTCTAAATGCAAATGATATAAAAGAAAAGTCGGTACTATTACCGCTTTCCAGAGCAAGTCTGAAAGGGGCTATAGAAGCGTCAGCTGCATAATAGCGATGGAACGTATCCCTTGTAATACAACAAATTATAACACGGAAACGTAGGTGGAGGATGGTGGACATCCAGCTGTGTCTGTTGTTTGTCATGTGGTTTTAAACAACAAAAAAGACACTGCAAGTTCCAGAAGTTGTACAGGAAGTGATGATTCTATCGACCAATGAACGGATTGCAGCGTGTCAAGCTCCACCCTTTCGTGTCAGATCTGTAACATTAGGACCCCAAAGGAAAGGTCCTAAAAAAGTGGGATGGTTTGGGTTGGATGTCCTGTTATCCTTCCCAGCTTTTCCTGTGGAAACACAAAATAATGTGTACCGACCTGTACGGTGCCGACATGGACCTGCTGGTGGGAACAGGACTTTAGTCTCTACCTGCCTGCACGTCTGTCTGATTCACTCATTTTCTGTCCAGGTTGGAAGAGTCGACTGCTTAGCAGACTCAGAGTTGTGTCAGTCTCTCTACATCCATAAACCTTGCATCGCTGTCTTTAAAGGACTGGGAATCCACGACTTTGAGATCCACCATGGTCAGTGTCACATCGGGACATCCTTTATCAGTTTTTGCAATCTGCTTATGTTCTGATCAGTGCATCATTTTAGTGATTTTTCTCATCTGTTGACTCATCCTCTCTGTGTAGGTAAAGATGTTTTGTACAACATAGTGGGCTTTGCGAAGGACAGTGTTCGTGCTCATGTGACGACTCTGAGGCCAGACAACTTTCCTTCTGACAGGAAGGAGCCCTGGCTGGTTGACTTCTTTGCTCCGGTTTGTAACTCGCCAATAATACACACACGTTTGATTGTTTTATCTTCTCAGAATTATATGAACATAATTCTCTCATTACGTTTTGCCATGGCAGTGAGGAGATCGTGAAGTTATGACTAGGGATGTCTGATATTATCGGCCAATATCGGCATTAAAATGTGATGTTGGAACATATTGGTTTTTTTTTTTTCTAAATTATATTTCTACTAATGAAATCTTGTGAGATCTCTTATATAAATCTCATGAGATCTTGTTCCATTAGCAGCGGTCCAGCATGTAGAAAATCCCTGTTATTCTGGAAGAACTTCATATCCCAGCATTCATTTTAGTCATGTGACTACGGTGCAGCTGCTACCGCTACAGACTAACTTGCTTTGAAGCTGCTTATAATATGTTTGGTTTTAAGTTGTTGGTTAAGTTACAAAGTTGTCATAAATATTATTATTAGCCGCATGTTGGCTGATACCTGCCAGTATCTCATACTGTATGTGAAAGCCATGTTACCTCCCAGTTGTCTGCATATATTGGTATTTGTTGATATCTGAAATTGGAAATTAAGAGTTGGACAATATTGGTTATGGGTAAAAAAGCCAATATTGAACATACCTAGTTATGAGGCCAATGATATTTAGTTCTGTTAAAGACCCTTTCCAGTGAATATCGAGTCACTAATTCCCTGGGATCTGAAACAAAGTTAGCTTTACATCATCAGTACATAAATGTTATCAAGATTAACTCTACCCTGGACAGTTTACTCTCCTACCAGACTGGTTCCTGGTTCACTGGAGCATTAAATTAAACATATTTTCCACCTGTCTTTTGTTTCGTGAAGGGTTGAAAAGGTTGGAGTTTGTAGAAGGACAGATACACATCTAGTTTGAGGTTATTGTCTCGGCAACTAATTGGTATGAGTGACACATGACTGTTAAAACTGGTGTGGTTTGGATTCTTTTAAGCCTCACTCCACTGACGGAAACTTACATGTCATTCGTCTCATTGTCCTGATCGAATGGCTGAAAATGCCACATCATTACCGTATTTTCCAGAGTATAAGTCACACTTTTTTTTTCATAGTTTGGCTGCTCCTGCGACTTATATATATATATATATATATATCAAAATATATATAATTTAACATATTTTTAAGTGTTAACTCTTGTTGACTGACATGAACCAAGGAGTAAATATTACCATCTAATACCACAAGAGGGGCGCTGTAGGCTTGTGGCAACTATATTCTGTTCAGATGGCAAAGATCCCAAAATGGCCTTATTTCAGTGAGACGAGTTCATTTTGGACATTTGACTGTACTATCTGTGCGGTCGAACAAATATTCAAAAAACATGTTTATTCTTCTTAATTATGATGTTTATGATCATTTACAGGCATTAACTTTGGAATCAGAGTGATCGGGGAAGTTTTTACAAGATACATATAGTGTATGAAAAATCTGAAAATTTTAAATAAACAAATGCTACTGGTAGTCCAAGGGGACGCATAAATGTTTTTTTTTTCCTCTTCATGACACATTTTTTGTCTTATGTGGCTTATACTCCAGAGCAAGTTATAGTCCGGAAAATACGGTACTTTAAGCTCAGTGTCAAGTTGTTTTATATTTGTGGTTTTACAGCGTGATGATCTAACTCATCCAGCCTGTCTGTCTGTCTTGAGGCGACAATGCTGCACCTACAACACAAACAGTGATGGAGCAGATACACAGCTGTCCTGCTAACATGCGGACAACTTCAGTCACCGGCCACTTAATAAGGTCCATCTCATTAGTACTAGATTGGACCCCTTTTTACTTCAGAACTGCTTTTATTCTTGGTGTAATAGATTTAACAAATGTTGGAAACATTCCTCAGAGATTTTGCTCCATATTGACATGACAGCATCATAGTTGCTGCAGATTACTGGGCTGCACATCCATGATGAGAACCCTGCTTATAAACTTACCCCCCCCCCCCCCTCACACACACAAGGCTGGAAGCATTGATAAGAGCTCTTGTTGGATACTGACTTGATAAATCCTTCATTCTTGTGTGCAGTGGTGTCCTCCATGTCGAGCTTTGCTGCCTGAACTGAGAAAAGCTTCGATCCAGTTGGCTGGACAGATGAAGTTTGGTACTCTGGACTGCACCATCCACCACAACCTCTGCTCCATGGTAGGATCAGAGATCTCCAGGCTGCTTATAGGGTGTACAGTCTGATGTGGTAGATGATCATTTCTGCTCCTGTTTGTGTCTCAGTATAATATCCAGGCCTATCCCACCACGGTCATCTTCAACGGTTCCTCTGTTCATGAATATGAAGGACATCACTCAGCTGACGGAATCCTGGAGTTCATACAGGTGTCACTTTGAAGGACGACATATTTCATAGCTTTGTTTATCTTCTTTGGATCTTTGCAGTGCTTTTAGATTGTATGAGGGAAGCTGTGTTTACAGATGTTTTTATCTGTCTCTGCAGGATCTGGTTAATCCATCTGTGGTGGTGCTTGATCCCTCCAGCTTCGCAGAGAGAGTGAAAGGTAAAACCTGCCTGATGATTTAAAAGGAAACAGATTGTTGTAAGAGGTAAAGCTGGAGATCGACAGTTACAAAATGCTGTACTGGACATTATTTATATTTAAGAGATACCAGATTATTTTTCTGCAATCTTCAAAGATCCACATCTCTCTCTTTGGCTTATACATGATACAGCTTTTAACTCAGGCCAACAGAAAGGAGGGATGTGAAAATTTTATGGGTTCAGTCTTTATGTTTACTCATCCTGATTATAAGAGACAACAGTAAAACTCATCACAACAGGGTTTAACATTCGTTTTGTCTGATACAATCATTAGGGGACAGCTTGATGTGAAGCTCTGCGCAAGTCTGAGTCTGAATCAGGTGTGTCGCAGCAGGGAAACCTCTAAAACCTGCAGACCACCAGCCTAAACCTATTCAGGGTCCACATATTACACTCTGCCTAAAATGTATTTGTCATTCTTTCTAATTCCAAGAAAAGGAATGTACCAACACGCGTATTTCATTATTTGCCTAAAATTCTCGGTATTCCATAGAATACTGAGAATGGGGTGACATCATGCATAATGCTGGATTTCACCACTTTGAATGTAACGTATACAGTCGTCCTCAAAATTATTCATACCCTCCATTTAAAGAAGGAATAAAAATCAGCTGTCAGCGAAATGAGTTGAAATTGACAAAAGCAATAATAAATAAAATTCTTTTAAAATCATAACATTTATTTTGAATTGTGGTTTAAAGGAAATATTAAAAACAAACACAGAAAAAATAAAAAAGTAAACAAGCATAATGAGGCTCTGAAGCTATAATTTTGTTGAGCAACACTTTGAGGCAATCACTGCAATCAGGTGTTTTCTGTAATGTTCAGAACGACTTCTGCACCTGTTGACAGGTATTTTAGTCCACTGTTCATGCGAAAGGTGCGGCAATGTGTCTGGGACAGTTTTTTTGTTGGTTTGTTTTTCATTATTATTTACAACCACAGTTCAAAAACAATGTTTCATTTAACTAAATTATAATATTGTAAATTTGCATTTATTATTAGTTTCTTGTTATTTGAATTACTGTGGTTAATTTAATCTCTTCTTTCATTGGAGAGTATGAATAATTTTTAAGACGACTGTACAAGAAATATTGTCCATGTCATATGAACAAGATAAAACTTTATTTTTAAAATGGTGTGAAGCAGATGTGAAACTATTATAATGTTACTGAATAAAACTAAAATGTGACAAAGAGTTGATTAAATGGAAGAATGAGATGACGGATATACAGTCGTCCACAGAATTGTTCATAACCTCCTAAAAAAATAAGGTGAAAAATCAGCTGAAAGTGAGAGAAGTTAAAAATGGAACAAAGTAACAATAACTACATTTTTAAATGAAAATCATGACATTGACTTTGAATTCTGGTTCAACAGAAATATTAAAAACCAAAAACCAAAAAATAAAACAAGTAAACAAGCATGATGGGGCTCCGAAACTAAAATTTTATTGAGCAACACTTTGAGACAATCACTAAAAACAGATGTTTTCTGTAACGTCCAATCAGACGTCTGCACCTGTTGACAGGTATTTTTTCCACTGTTCATGAACAAGGTGCACTAATTTGTCTGGGACAGTTTTGTTTGTTAGTTTTTTTTAAAGAATATTCTTTTCAACTACAATTCAAAAGCAATATTTTATGTCAATAAATTATAATTTTGTAAGTTTTTATTATTACTTTTTAAAGTTTTTTGTTATGTGAGTATCTATTGTCAATTTTGCATTTTCTTTAATTGGAGGATATGAATAATTTTGAGGACAACTGTACTGTATGTGGACGCATAATTCACAATATGTTGTTTATTGCACACAACACATGGATTTTAGCAGTCTTTAAGTCCAGACATGTTTAACCGTGTGGACTATGGGGAGACTGTGCATGTGCCTGTCCCTTTCATTCATTTCATTTTATTGGGAAAATAAGATCCAATCAAAGATTTATGTTCAGACCAGATGTAAACTAGGGCTGTCACAAACAATTATTTTGATAATCGATTAGTCACAAATTATTTTGTCGATTAGTCGACAAATCAGATCCTGCGAAAATTGCATCATATTTACAGTACCAGTCAAACCAAGTTTGGACACTTTCTCATGAATCTAAAGGGAAAACGTGTCCAAACTTTTGACTGACAGTGTGTATGTTTATTTATGTCAATAAACTAGATTTAAGAAGAGTTGACCAGACAGAAAGGCAGACGAGGCAGTGGAAGGTACGGTGGCAATTTTGAGAGGAAAAACAAAGCCTATAAACAATAAACGATTAGTTGATTATGAAATTAGTCACCAAATATTTTGATAGTCAACCATTTGTCGATTAATCAACTAATCGTTGCAGCCCTAACGTAAACACTGTTTGGATGATGAAAAATTTTCTCCCAGGATGATTTAATCTTTTTTTTTTTTTTTTTTTTTTTTTTTAATTAAAAAAAATTCATTTAGTCTTTTTCTTTAGGTGATTGTTGCTGGAGGGATGAATTCCTTATCTCTCCTCCTCCCCCCTCCACACTCCCCCCCCCCCCTCTTATTCTTTTTTCTTTTTAGGGTGTGGGGAGTTTCCTCATCCTCCTTCTTCTCCTTTGATTCTTTTTTTTTTTTTTTTTATCATCCCTCCCTCCTCTCTCCCATCCAACCATCTTCTTCTTTGTTTATTTTCTTTTTTTCTTTTTTTCTCTTCTTTTCTTCCACCCCCCGCCCATGGCTAGTTAACTATTCTTCTTTCTACTTCTTTCTATATATATTCTATATCCTTCTTTTTTACATTTATTTATTTTTTTTACTTAATTAGTTTAATCATTCCTTTCTATTCTTTCTTATTTATTTTTCAATCTTTTCTTTTCTCTTTTTCCTCCTCATCCATTCTTTTTTTTTTCTTCTCCTCTCCCCCCCCCTCTTCTCCTTGTATATTACTTCCTTCTTTTTTTCTCTCCTCATCTCTTCATTTATCTTTTTTTTATTTTTTGTTTTTTATTTTTACTTAATTTTACCTACTCATTTCCCATTTCTTTATCAATTTCCCCTTTTTCCTTTTTTCTTCATTACCATTACTCCCACAACTCTTCTTCATCTGAATATTTCTACAGTTGACATTACTCAGATTTATACTGGAATTTGAGGTGTACATTGTAAAGAGGAATAGTGATATTACAATCCCTTTCCGTTCTCCAGCCCCTGACCCCCATCTCCACTCACACCCTTTATTTTTCATCTCTTTGTCTTTTTTTTAAGTTTTTGTTATTCCGAGTGTTTTGGTGGAAGCCACTGAGCCTCTTGGAGGCTTTGAACTTACTAATATAGCATAAAATTTTTAAATTATTTAAAAAATTTAAAAAAATTACCCCCTAAATCTCCCTATCTGCCCTAGTTATTCTGAGCTATAGACCTAGGATATTAGAGCCTTTCCCACCCTATTTCCACTGCAAATCTTTTTTGGGTCCTTTAAGTTGTTCTTTTATTTTTTTCAGTAGCTCCTTTAAGTATCTCCATGATTTTATATGGTGTGACATCTATGTAATTCATCTGAATTCATTTGTTTTAGCTTGTTTTGGTTTTTTGAGGACTGTAAGATTTCATACTTTTCACGACATTTTCCATCTCTTATTTTTTCTGTTGGTGCTAAGAAGTTGTTAAGGTTCTGGTGAACTTGTTTTGAGCATTCCTTGAGAGTTCTCGACTTTACTACTTCCACCTTCTGCTTCTTCCTCTTTAGTTTTTTTTTGTTTTTCTTTTTCTTGTTTCTCGGGGTCACTGGGGATGGAGAGGAGGGAAAAGGAGTCTCCTGATTTTCAGGATGTTGAGGGGGTTAGGGTTTATTCCTGTTCTTTAGTTGGGGCTGAGGGTGTGGGGGTGGAGAGGGGAGGTGGGGCCGCAGGGCGGTGGTGTGGGGTGTGGGGTTTGTTGTGTTGGGGGGGGGGAAGGAATTAATGAATATATATATTTATTTTGTTCTCTCTATCCCTCCCTCACCCCCTCACTCTTTCCCCCTTTAGCTTGATTTTTTTCATTTTCTTCTTTCCCTCCCCCCTTTCCTCTCTTGTTCTCTCGCTCTTCTCCTCCTTCCTTCCTTTATTCTTCTTCTTCTTTTTTTTTATTTTTTTTTTTTTTCTTTTTTTTCTTTTCTTCTCTTTCTCCTTTCCTCTTTCCCTTCTTTTTTTCTTTTTTTTTTTTTTTCTTCTTTTTTTTTTTTTTTTTTGTATTGGGGTTTATTATTATTGTTACCTCTCTTTTTTTTTAGAAACATATTTTTCTCAAACTTTTTCTATTTTCTTTCTCACTCTTCTCCATGTTTTTATCATTTCCATTAATTTCACAGACTATTCCCTCTTTTCCCTCAAAATCCCCCTCCAACTTTTTCCACCTTTTATTAATCCTCTTTTTAATTTCCTTCTCTGATCATTTTCTTCTAGTGGTGGGTTGAGAAGGAGGTTATAATAACAAGTTCTTATTTAAGTTTCTAAGAGGGGAGGTGTATAGATTTTTTTTTTTTTTTTTTTTTCTAAAATTTAATTCTTCTTTTTTTTTTTTTTACTAATGGATCAGATATTATACTTTGGAATGTAGGAGAGAGGGAGTGAAGTCTTTTTTTATTTCTCTAAATTTTTTTTGAGTTTTTTTGGTTTTTTTATTTTAGTTTTGACACATCACAGGTTTTTTCCTCTCCGCTTTCTGTCATGTACCTTATTATAATCACCCCCAAAATCTCCGAAATTCTTCATGAAATTAACAGAACCAATCTACCTCTTATTTTTTCATTTCCCTTTTTCTTATTTTTCCCTTTTTATTCTGTTCCCACTAACCCCCACCCCCTTCCCCTCCACCTCCCTCCCTTTTCCCCCCCTTTTCCCTTTTTCCCCCATATCTCTGCCTGCCGTTCAGACCATTTCCGTACCCAGTGCTTTCAGTCCAGTCCATGCTCAAAATCCCAGTCACCTTTATTTATCTTTTTCTTCTCTTTCTCTTTCTTTTCTCCTTCCTCTCTTCTTCATCTTTTACTCCATCTCACTTCCCATCACCGTTAATATCCGTTTATTTCTCCACCCTTTCCCCCCCCCCCTCCCCCTCCCCCCTCCCCCTCTTCCTCTTCTCTTTTCTTTTTCTTTTTTTTTTTCTTATTAATTTTAATTGTGATTTAATTATTTTCAAAATAATTTTTTTTTTTTCTTTATACATAATAAACTAAAAAAAAATAAATAAAAAAAAACCTCTCATCCCCAATACCAAAAATCCCAAAAAACCCTCTACAAATAATTATAAAAAAAAACATTTTAAAAAAAAAAAAAAATTAAGGAGAGCTTTCCAAATTCACCTCCCTACACCCATTCCAAATTTATTTTTGTTCAGATGCTTGTTTAGGTATCAACCATCTTATCAAACTGTGCTTCTCCCTGTGATCCTTTTTAATTATTTGTCTCTTGTTCTTTTAACTTATTGTATTTAATATTTCACTGTTTTGTGACTTTGTTTTATGTAATTTTATCTTATGTGTCTTTTATTGTAAGGTGATCTTGAGCATCATGAAAGGCAACTAATATTATTTATTTATTTATGTTTTTTAAATAAGCTCTGTGTCTGTTGCAGGGCGAAGTGAGGGGCAGACCTGGGCGGTGGACTTCTACGCTCCCTGGTGCGGTCCCTGTCAGGCTCTAATGCCAGAGTGGAGGCGCATGGCCCGGGTATAACACACATTACACAAAAAAACCTGCAGAAATCTGCAGATCTGATCAGAGATGTAAACTAGCAGAACATGCTTATCCATTTACACGTGCTTTGACCCGAGTCTGTGTTTCCCCACCTGGCAGCTGCTGTCGGGTCAGATTGTGGCCGGCTCTGTCGACTGTCAGCGCTTCCAAACCTTCTGTCAGAGTCAGGGTGTGAGAGCGTACCCTGAGATCCGCCTGTACCCCGGTAACCCCCGGCAACGGGACCGATACATGTACGTACCGCGTTACAGAACACACATGTTCGCTGGGCCGGCGTTGACGGGATGTTTGTGTCTGCAGGACTTACAACGGCTGGAACAGAGATGCTCATTCGCTGAGAGCGTGGGCCCTCAGGTGAGACACCAATCCTCTTTCTCTCCATCATTCTCTCCCTCCTTCCCTCTTTCCTGCTGTAATTATTTCTTCATTCTTTTCTGCCCTCTCTCCTTCACTCTCTCTTCTTACTACTTTTTTCTCTTTTCTTTCAGTTCTTTATTTCTTTTCCAAATTCTTTACTTTGTTTTTTTTCCTTCTTTTATTCTTTCTTTTCATCAGTCTGTCTCCTTTTTAATCTTTCCTTTCTTGCTTTTTTTCCTTCTTTTTCTACCCACTCCATCTTTTTCTCTCCCTGTTCATTCCTTGTTTCTGTTTTTATCCTCTTTACTTCCTTAATTTTTCTTTCTTTCATTCTTTCCCTTTTCTTTCCTCCGTTCTTTCCCTTTTCATTTATCTTTCTTACTTTCTCCATTTCCGTATTTTTCTATCATTCTCTCCCTTTTTATTCATTTTTTTTTCTATCATTTCTTCTTTTCCATTTTTCACTTTCTTGCTTCTTTTCTTCATTTAATTTTCCTCCTGTTATTGCTTTGATTTCTTTACCTTTGTTTTTACCACTTCCTCTCTTTTCCACTTTTCTTCCTGGTTTTATTTCTACCCTTTTTCTTTCTTTGGTTCTTAAGTTTTTCTTTTTTTCATTCTTTTATTCTTTTTAAAACTTGCTCCTTTGATTACTTTTAGTTTTTCTTTTTTTCTCACCTTTCATCTTCCTCCATTTTCTCTTTTTCTTCGCTCTTTCGTTTCCCCCTTTTGTTTTTTTGTAATTTATTGCTTTTTTCCTCATTCCATTTTCCTGCCTCTTTCTTTAATTTCCTTACCTTCTTTTATGTCCCCTGTCTTCTCAATCTTTTTTCATTCATTCCTTCGTTCTTTCTTCATTCTTTACCTCCTTCCTCCCCTCATCTCCAGAACGACTCACTGATGTAACGCTGAGTGTTGTAAAAGCGTAGTGGAGTTAAACGTTTTATGTGTGCAGTTCTTTACCCAGAGCTTCGGTGGATCTGACTCCGGAGAGCTTCAGGTCTCAGGTTCTGTCCGGTCAGGATCACTGGGTTCTGGATTTTTATGCCCCGTGGTGTGGACCGTGTCAACATTTTGCCCCTGAGTTTGAAGTCCTGGCTCGGGTGAGAAAAACTTGGAATATTTCTTTACATTTTTTAACTTCTCCATGACATAACGGCTCTAAAAGTGGTTTCTCTGTGTGATCGACAGATGATTAAAGGGAAGTCCGGGCCGGGAAGGTTGACTGTCAGGCTCATTATCAAACCTGTCAGGCAGCTGGAATCACCGCTTACCCGACTGTCAGATTTTATCCATATCAGGGAACAAGAAGGGTAAGGACACACACAGCAGCAGACTCCTCAGCAGTCAGATGCATTTACAAGCACTTCATGCCGCTTCATCATCAAGTCTGACTGACCACAAGCCCCACAGCAGGCTCACAACTCGTACTCTAATAGCCCCCACCAAAAAAACAACTTCTGGCTCGTAGAAATGAGAATTTCTATCTTTGTTGTTTTAATCCCTCATATTTTACGAGTAACTTAAGATTTGTAGTACACATGCGGGCAGAACTGCTTGCCCTCGACTTTCATTTCCATGGTGACGGTTTCTGCACTCATTGGTTGTCAACAGGTTACAACTAGGGATGCAAGAATAACCTTTTTTTAAAAAACCGATACCGATAAATTTCAGGGGGCCGGCCCCCCTTCTGTCCGCTTTTTTCCTCTTTGTCTCCTTTTCGTAGGAGTCGTTCCCAAGTCCATAAAGCACATGTAGACTGGTTGGGCGAACTCCCATGCCCCCTCCAGGACCTTGAAGAGGGTGTAGAGCTGGTCCACTGATACACGACCAGGATGAAAACCACACTGACTCCATCCGAGGTTCGACTATTCGGTGGACCCTCCTCTCCAGGACCCCTGAATAGATTTTACCAGGGAGGCTGAGAGGGGTGATCCCCCAGAAGTTGGAGCACACCCTCCAATCCCCCTTTTTAAAAAGGGGGACCACTACCCCAGTCTCCCAGTCCAGACGCACAGCCCCCGATGTCCATGTGATGCTGCAGAGGCGTGTCGGCCAGGACAGCATCCAGGGCCTCGAGGAACGCTGGGTGGATCTCATTCCCCCCCCGGGGCCCTGCCACCAAGGAGCTTTTTAACCGCCTCAGCGACTCCAGCCCCGGTGACAGAAGAGTCCACCCCTGAGTTCACAAACTCTGCTTCCTCATCGGAAGACGCATTGGTGGGACGCCACCAATGCTGGTTGTGCTGGTTGTGGATTTAAATGAAAACTTTTTGAGCAAAGAAAAAATGAAATGCCACAAAGAACCTTACTTCAGGTTTCAGGTTGAAATAGTCGAAGTGACTCCGGCTCCCCATTAAAAAGTACAGAAAATACATCTGCGCATGAAAAACCTTTTCAATAGAAGCAATGACATTCTTCTTTCGCTGCTTTCTTTAGGGTTAAAATATTAAGATTTTAAAGTTCCTTACCTCCTATTTAGAGCTTTAATTAAGTTGCCCAAGGTTGGCAATTGGGGGAATTACAAATTGTTCAAATTTGAATCAAAGCAAATTGAACAAAAATGGTTTAATCCCCCAACTTCCGCCTGCCCCTGCTCTCTAGTAAATCTGTAAGAGACGGATAAAATGATCCCACTGGGGATTAGTGAAGTACATGAAGTATAAAAGAAAAAAACCCCAAACAATAATTTATTAGAATATTTGACTCGTATTGTAATTACATTATCATTACTGTGCTTGGCCTGATAATCGTACAGTGAAAATAAGATGTCCTGATTCCCAATAGCAGATTGTTTACGGGCACATTGTGCGTAATAGAGAGGAGGAAGCCTGGTGATGAAGATGAGTTAATGAGCTGTAACGAGTGCTGCTGGGAGGTTATTTATTTATTTATTTTTAATTGAACCTTTATTTAACCAGGTCGGTCCCATTGAGACGCAATGATCTCTATTCCAAGGGAAGCCTGGCCAAGACAGTAGCTTAAAACATTACGTTTTAACAATAAAACAAACATTAAAAGTTGCACAATAAACACCAATAATACAACAAATAAAATATACTAAATGCAATGAGAACAATAGAGTTGAATTTGGGACTTTTATGTGAAGCAAGAGCAAAAAACGATACTGTATGAGGCTAATTCCAAGTCTCTTACATGGTTTTTGAAAGTTCCAAGAGAAACTAAATCCTGCAGCTTCAGAGTCTGTAATGAATCCAAGCAGCAGGTGCACAATGCATAAAGGAGTGTTTTCCGAGTTCAGTACGAACTTTGGGAACTTTAAGCTTATAATAATCATTGGAACGTACAGAGTAGACACTCTGGACTCTTGAGATATGGCAGCATAAATATTGGGGGAGCTGGCCTAGAAGGGCTTTGTATATAAAAATGTACCAGTGTGAGAGGCCACGCACAGACAATGAGGGCCACTCAACTCTACAGTATAAAGTACAGTGATGAGTGAGGGCTTTGCAACATGTGACAAACCTCACGGCTCCATGGTAAACAGAAGCTTAAAGTAAACAGATTGTAAATATTTTGCAGGTTCATGCATGTAAAGGAAGTCACCATAATCCAGTACAGGGAGAAAGGTGGCAGCAACCAACTTTTTCCTGGCAGCAAATGTAAAGCATGCCCTGTGACGATAAAAGAAACCAAGTTTCAGCTTAAATTTTTTAAAGCTGAAACTCAATATGAGGTTTGAAAGAAAGCTGGTCATCAATCAAAACACCCAGGTACTTATAGCAAGGCACTAAATCAATTGTGTTTCCTTGCTAGGAGAACACACTGGGAGGAGGCTCATAAAAATTTACGATTTTTATTTTAGAAAATCGTAAATTCGTAAGTCTCAAATCAATAAGCTGACGTTCCACAAGGTTAAAGGCAGTCTGAAAGCTGCTAACGGCCTCGGCAAGGGTGGAGTTTGCCTGCTGGTTGGTTGAATCTGGCCTCTTGTTTGTTTGTGTTGCAACAGTATGAACACAGCGGGCAGTACATCAACAGCCGAGATGCCGACACGATTGCTAACATCATCAGACAGCGACTTCAACAGCTGTCGTCACAGTTACATAACAAACAAAAGGTAAATCTTTTCAGCTGGAATTTAAAACCAAAGCAGATGCTGAACTCTGATTTATTTTTTATTTGATTATTTCTTGTTTTGCAGGATGAGCTCTGATGAAGGAGGATGCTCGGAGAAAGACCAGTAATCTGACTGGTCAGAGAGGGGATGTGTGGATTTGATTGGTCCGGCATGATCAGTCATTACTCCTCGCTGGGATGACGGCTGTGACACAAACAGACTGTTAGCAGCTGTGAATGTACTGAACACTCCTGCCTTGATTTTATCTGGGTTTAACTTGTCTCCATTGTTTGTATTTACTCTATGAAGTAAAACTGTGGGACACTGTGGGATATTGTATATGTTACTGACACACACACACACACACAACCACATTACGACCCAGCTCTGTATTTTATTGTTCATGTAGAAACTGTTTTGGAATAAAACTGTTTCTTCATTGGTTTGACCTTTATGACAGTTTTTATTCTACATTTTCTCAACACAAGTTGGAGATTTTAACACAAAAAAATTGTGGTAACGATGTCTAATAGGCGTCATGTTTTTTAAAAACTTTTTTCCCAAGTTTCCAGCTCTCTAAATGAGAGGAACTGCTGCTTTTCTGTATTTCATAACACATACTTATTATTGTACTGCAGGGTTCCCCGATCCAGTCCTGCAAGAGCCTGCAATCCTGCAGGTTTTCAGTGTGTCCCTGCTCAGAAACACCTGACACAAATTAATGAGTCATTGTCCTGAACACCATGGGCTGTTGGATCCATTTGATCCGGGTGGGTTTGTTTGGTTTTTGTGCTCTGTGTTGTTTTTATACCTTTCCTTACTTTTCTTTTAATATTTTTTTCATTTCTTATTTTTTTTTTTTTTTCATTTTGTACGAAGTTTTTTTTTTTTTTTTTTTTGAGTATTTTTTTTTATTTAATAAATATGACCTCTCGTTTATGATAGATAGGATTATTTTCTATTTTTACGAACCATAAATTTTTAGAGGGTTAATACACACCATTTTATATTTTATAAAAATATATACCTTTTTTTTTATCGGAAAATAATATTCAATATATTTTTTTTATAAAAAAAAAAATCAAATAACAACTCTTCTTCTTTTTTTATCTTTTTCTTGTTTCCCTTGAAACCCCCTCTCCGTGGATGTTTTTTCCCTTTTATTATGAGAGATTTATTAGTCAGATAGAAAGAGAGGCATTTTTTTTTTTTTTTTTTTTTTGCCCCATTGGGTTGAGATTTTTCTGAAATTTTTTTTTTTGATGAGATTCTTTCTTCTAAAGATTTTACGAATATTTCTCCCAAAAACCCAACCTTTTTATATACCCCCCACACCCCCCCCCCCTCTTAGATTTTCCCCTCACCCCCCCCCCCAATTTTTCATTATATTAAAATATTTTTATTTTTTTTTTTGTTTTTCTTTTTTTTTTGGGGTTTTTTTTCTTTTTTTTTTTCTTTCTGATTTTCACTTTTTTTTTTGGACCCGTATTTTACTATATATAAAAAGATTTTATCCTTTTTTTTTCTTTGGATTTTTTTTCTTTGTTTTTTCTTTTTTTATTTTTTTATTTTTTTATATAACCTTTTTTTTTTTTATTTCCTTCAAATTTGATTTTTAAATTTTTTCTCCCCTCTAAATTTTTTTTTTTTTTTTTTTTTGCTTTATCTCTTTTTCTTTTCCAAAGGAAAGGAATGCCTAATAATTATGTTTTCCTAATACACCTGATATAGGGTGTGGATGTCATTAGACTACATCCCTTCTCAATACAGAGATGCACATAACCTGATATGCTTAATTGGTAGTAGGCTTTCGGCCTGTACAGCTTGGAGTAAGACAAAGGATGATGTGGTCAAAATACTCATTTGCCTAATAATTCAAATCCCTGTATAATTCTTTTATTCCTATCTTTATACCTGTCTTAACAGCTTTTAAAGTCTAACAATATGATTATGAATATGATAATCAAATATTTTTCTTACTCAAAACATATTAGACTTTTGTGTTGTTGCTTCTGTGTCTGTTTTTTTTTTTTTTTTTTTTTGTACTTTCGTTTATATTTGCATTTTCTGTACTGCCCCAACTTTTTAACAAGTGATTTGGAGCTCTTAAGTTCTGGGAACCATCAGTTTTTGTATTCAACTAAAAAAATCTTTCAGCCTCAGCGAAACAGTTGGTGATGAATAAATGAATGAATGAATGAAAAATCTTTAGTCTTTATGGCAGGGACCCCCCCTCCGGGCCGTGTCCCCCAGCTCTGTCACAGCTGCCCAGCTGCAACACACCTTGTGACATGTGCAGAGCAGTTTGCTAATTGCCCACTGATCGGAGTCAGGTATGTTGCAGCAAGGGAGCACCTAATACCTGCAGGACACCGGCCCTCGAGGACCGGAATCGGGGATCCCTGCTTTATAGTAACTATAATAATTACATCATGCAGCAAACATCTTTAAAAAGTTGTTTAAAGTTCCACCAGCAGAGGTCACTGTTCACAAACATTAAAGAGGGATTTTTTTAATTTGAGAGAGCTGAAGCAAAAATGTATTTTTGAGGTAGAATGTATTCCTACTGGTGTTATGGTGAGTTTTAAAGGAGTTCAAGATGTCTTCAGGATCAGATATACTGGTAGCTTGCATGTAATGAATGCTGGGAACTTGTGCCACATTGCAAGTGGGAAGTATTTATTGTTGATGGATGAATAGACTTTCTGCTTCTGCTTTGGTACAAATAGTCTTGATCAAAGTTTGTTTGCAGACATGCTGTCATATTTTTCTCAGTAGAACCAGGAGATTCTGCTGTTACTCCTCTCTGTGGTTTATCCTTTAGGGAAATGTTCAACAGTGAACAGGAATAGTATGTAATACTAAAACCTGGATCACGAATAAACACTAGGAAAGCAAACTGATGGATAACGTATTGTCATCTTATCAATGAGAACATCAAATCATGCGTCAAACCTCTGGAAATGGTCTCATGTTATACTAAAATCTGTACAGGCAGAGACGGTCTGTTCCTACCTTAGCTGTGGTTGAAAGAGGTCAAACTAGAAATAGAGAAAAATATGTGGGTGTGTAATCTGCACAGAAACGATGCACGAGTTCAATAAGTGGTTGTTCGTGTTTCACGGAGGCCTTTGTAAATGAGTCAGGAGTTCCAGTAAAAGTGGCCAAGTTATCATCATAAACTGAACTAAGTGGTCAGAACTTTTTTAAGACGCAAAATTTAAAACATTTAATGATTTCTACAATTACATTCTAAATAGGATTCAGTAATAGATTGGCCTTACAACTGAAACCTGCAAATAAATTCTTAAATTTGAACTTAGTCTTTATTAGGGATGGATGTATCATTTTTTTTTATATATATATATATATATATATATATATATATTTGATTTTTTAAAAAAGTTGATGCTGTCACATTAAAGGTGACAGCATCTACAAGCTGTACAATGGCAGGGGAAACACTGACCATAAATAAGAAGGATAAACATGTTAGATGTGGATTTATTCCACCACACAGATGGCACAGTCAGACATTTGAAATGAACTCCGCTCGCTGCAAAATGGCCATTTTGGGATCTTCTGTGTCGGCACAGCATGTAGTTGTCACAAACCTAGACCGCCTTCTTGTGGCTGTAGACGGCCATGTTTACTGCGTAGAAATAAAATATCTTGTTAGAGATGCACGTAGAATAGCTCAAATTTGTGATTAATTTGCAGTTTTAATCATGATTAAAATTTCAATCAACTGACAGCTCTACTGAATCATATATATATACACACACATATATATATATATATATATACTGTATTGAATAATTATTAAAGACACGAATCTCGCCAATAATGCAAACTGGGCCAGAAATATGTAGAGCCACCTAGCAGCCATCAGTGAAATTGCACTTTAAGACACTTCCTCATTGAATTTCCACCAGAAGAGTGATAATAAATCATCTTATTGTTGAAGGTGCTTTGTTAATTGTAATTTCAATTTCACCTGTTAATGGTTCAAGAAACAAAAATAGTGGCTGTAACTGTTAGAACAGCTCCTTTCGAGTGAGGCAAGAACATCTCAGACAAACTAAATGTTTTTTCCTTTAAAGAAAAGAAACAAAATGATTGGCAACTCAAATTTTATTAGTTCATAAAGTGGAGGCCATGCACGCTGAATTATATAGTAGCTAATATTTTGTTTCTACTCCATGTGTCCTTTTGTATACAGTATAGCTGTTTGTACACCAAATAATATTCGGCCATCAGACAAATACTGAAGCGATTAAACAGAATCTCACAAAGTTGATACGCTTACTGGAAAGACCAGAACTTATGTTCTTTTGTACTGTAATTAACTAAATGACCTCAGGTACTTTCCACTTGAGTATTATTAGAGCAGGACTTCTCCCTGTGTTTTGTGGGCAGTTGGAGGTCAGCATTGACGCAGCACTGCTCCATAAACCACTGGAACCACTTACTGAGTGTGCGTTCTATTGTTTCATGATGTGAAATGGAGCAGCAAGTTGGACAAACACTGGCGGAGGTTCTGTGGGAACCAACCTGTGTTTGTTTGGATGGTGATGTCAGAATAAATCAGTCTCTGTGTTGGATGGCTGCAGATTTGGCTGTTTGTGTTTGGGTTGGAGAGGAGCACCGTGAGGATGATTTACATACAACAACCTTGTATGTTTTAACCATTTAATGTCAGAACTAAATAGAAGTAGTAGAAATGTCTATATTTTTTTCAAATCTGATGCATCTGATAAGGATGAGTAGTAACATATGGCAAATAAACTAACTCTTAGAGTGTTATTGGAAGTCCAAGAATGAAAACCAGGAGAGAAACTTCTTAAATTTTACATGAAATTTACTCTTAATCAAGGTTATATACAGCGAGGAAAAAGTATTGAACACGTCAGCATTTTTCTCAGAAAATGTATTTCTAGGAAAGCAGACATGAAATTTTCACCCGATGTTGGCAACAACCCAGGTAATGCACACACACACAGAAATCCTAACATTTATGTCCATAAATTATGTGTAATATAGTGAAATGACACATGGAATAAGTATTGAACACATGAAGAAATGGAGGGTCAAAAAGATACAGTATGGAAAGCCAAGAAAGTAGCTGAAGTCTGTCAGTATTTAGAAAGTAATCCTGTCCCCTATCAGTGTGAAGTAATACCAGCTGGTTTAGTCCTGATTGATGCCTTTAAAAAGGTTTCTCATCACCAAGGTGTCAGACAAGAAGCATTCCAGGTCTATAGACAGCAAAGAGCTGCCTAAAGACCTACACAACCTTATTATTGCTAAACACACTGAAGGCATTGGTTCCAGGTGCATTTCTAAACTTGTGACAGTTCCAGTGAGCACCATTGGGGCCATCATCCGGAAGTTGAAAGAACACGGCATTGTCATAAACCGGCCACGGCCAGGTGATCCTCACAAGATTTCAGACAGATGAGTCGGAACAATAATCAGAAAGGTGGTTTCAGTTGTTTGGTCACAACCAACTGAAACTTCTTATTTCAGAGTAAACAAGAAGTAATGCACTCAACCACCATGTCCTTGCACGCACACCACGCAAGACTCCATTTCTGAAGAAAAAGCATGTTGATGCTCGTTTGAAGTTTGCAACACAACATCTGGACAAACCCATGACATTCTGGTAAGCATAGTCTGGTCAGATGAGACCAAAACTGAACTCTTCAGATGTCATAAGACAACATGTTTGGAGGAGAAATGGCACCACACTTGACCCCAAAAACAAGTGAAGCTTGGAGGTGGGAACATCATGGTGGGGGCTGTTTTTCAGCATGTGGTACATATCATTGAAGGAAGAATGAATGGAGAAAGTAGAGAGACATTCTGGACCAGAATCTGCTGCCATCTGCAGCTGCTGAAGATGAAAAGATGGCTGATCTTGCAGGACGACCATCCCATCACACAGCCAAGAAACGCTCACCTGCTTTAATAAGAAGAAAATAAAGCTGCCAGAATGGCCCAGTCACACCCAACCTGAAAAGACCTGAAGATCCAGGTTCACAGAAGAGACCCCAGGACCTTGAAGATTTGAAGGCAGTTTGTGTAGAAAAATTAAACAAAATCCCACCTGAGCAACATATTCCACTGGTTTCTTCATAAAGGAGCCGTATGAAGGCTGGAATCACCAACAAAGGTTTTTGCACTAAGTATTAAATAAATTTCAGTAAGAGTATTCAATACTTATTCCCTGTGTCATTCAATTATATTACACATAATTTATGGACATAAATGTCAGGATTTCTTTGTATGTGTGCATTACTTGGGTTGTTTCAGACATCAGGTGAAAATTTCATGTCAATAGCTCTACTAGAAATATATTTTCTGAGAAAAATGTTGATGTGTTCAATACTTTTCCACCCTGCTCTAAGTAATGCCTTCTTAAATTCTTAAAATTTTTTTTATATTTTTTTATTAGGTGTATTCCTTCTTATATTATATATATGATGGATCATTTTTCCCTCCTCTCCCCTCTTTTTTAAATATTGTTATTTTATTTTTTCCCCTCTCCATATTAGTATTTTTTTTTTTTTTCTCCTTCTCTCTTCTCCCCCCGCGATGGACGTCCCCCCCCCGTTCTGCGTTTTTCTCCCTTTAATATTTTTTTTCTCCTTCCCCCCCTCCTTCCTCTAGTGGGATTGGTCAAGGTAAATCAATTCATCCATTTTTGTTTTCTTTATATTTATTATTATTACTTTCATATTTTTTTTTCTTTTTTTTCCCTTGGGTGGCATTTTTATTAATGGACGCTATATAAATAAAGTTGAATTAATCAGCATTAATCTCTAAATTCACAGTTTCAGCAGCTACAGTGCCTATACAGTAAAAAGTATTCACCCCCTTGATTGTTTAACCCTTTTCTTGCCTGATTAAATCAGCCATGTTCATCATAATTTGGGTTTTGTGGCCAAAATTGTGACACAAAATCCTCTTAATATCAAGTTGAAAACTGGTCTCTACAAAAATATGACAATTAAATAAAAATACGTAACATAAAATAAGTTATTGTATAAATATTTACCCCCTTCAAGTCAGTGCTTTGTAGATGCACCTTTGGATGCTTTCGTAGTATGGAGTCTGTGTGAACAGAGATTTGCACATCCAGACACTGCAATTTTATTTCATTCCTCTTTGTGTGGGAAGGTGCACAACAATGGGCCCAGGCGGGATTTTTTTTTTTTCTTTAAAAAATATTAAAATTTTATTTAATAAATATAAAAAAAATATTATAAAAAACAAAATATTTAAAAGAGAAATTTTATTAAATATACTATTTAGAATTAAAATTTTTAAAAGCTAGACAAAAAATTTTTTTTTTTCCTTTTTTTAAAAATTCCTATTTTTAGAATTTGGGTAAGTTTGATCAGGCACCAGACCACACCAAAGCTGAGAGGCATGCACGTTAACCAATCAGCCAAAGAGACATCCCTGTTGCCAAGTAGCCGGGGTGCATGATCAGTCGAAGGCATAGTGACAGGACTCCACACTGTCACATCTGCAAAACTGTTTAAGCCCTGTCAGATTGCATTGGGATCTAATCCAGCCAGATTGAGGTCTTGGCTTTGACTTGGCCACTCCAGGACATCCACCTTGTTGTCCTCAAACCATTTCTGTGTAGCTTTATCTGTATGCTTTGGGTTATTGCCTCTATGGCAGTAGTTCTCTTGCGCACTGTTTTTTAAACGGGGGTACTTTGAGGCATTCTAGTGGGTACGTAAAATCTTTTAATATCTATGTATGCTTTTTTATGAAATGAAAAAATATCCTTCAATAACATTTATGCAATAAAGATTTCAGTAAATGTAAGTGTACTTTCATAAACTGATTAAACTGAGTTAGTTTCATACAATTTAATTAAAAACCTGTCTTCCATATACCAACATAGTTTGACCCAAACAGTTACAAGCCAAACAACATCAAATGTCAATCCCTGTGACCTTGACAACACAAACAATGGAGCCGTGGTTGAAGCGTAGTAGAAATATGACTGGAAAAAAAAACGTACTAAGTGCCAAAGAAGGCAAATAACCGTTGTTTTGTTTTAATAAAGCAGACACAAATGATAAAGAGCAGTGTTTTTTAATCTTTTCACAACCAAAAACACTTTGCAGTAATGTAGTAATGTAATGAGGGTACTAGGCTGAAAAATTATTTCACATGGGGTACTTTGTAGAAAAAAGGTTGTGAACCACTGCTCTAGCAGATGGAATTAGATTCTCTTTTAGGATTTCCTGACATTTTTCTGCATTAATTTTGCTGTCTACTTTTACAAGCCTTCCAGGGCCTGATGCTGAGAAGCACCCTCATAGCATGATGCTGCCACCACCATGCTTCACAGTGGGGATGCTGTATTTGTGGTGATGTGCAGTGTTTGGTGTCTGCTAAACATAGCACCTTATCTGATGACCAAAAGCTCCATTTTGGTCTCATCAGACCAAAGGACCTTCTTCCACTTGGCCATGGATTCTCCAGTGTGCGTTTTGGGAAACTCTGGTGGGGACTTTCTTCACCAGTGGCTTTCTCATTGCCTTTCTCCCATAAAGCTTTGACTGGTGAGGAACCTGGCCAACAGTAGTTGTAACGCAGTCTGTCCCATCTCAGTTGGTGAAGCTTGTAACTCCTTCAGAGTAGTCATGGGTGTTCTGGTGGCGTCTTTCACTGTCGTCTTCTTGCATTGTCTCTCAGTTTAAAAGGCATGACCTGATTTATGTTCCATCTTTTGATGATGGGTGTAACTGAGCCCAAGGGTATGTTCAGTGCCCTAGAAATATTTTTTCTATCCATCCCCTCACTTATACTTTCCCATGATATTTTCTCTGATTTGCTTTCAGTGGTCTTTTATCTTCATGCTGCAATGGCAGCCAGTAATACTGAATAACCCCTGAATGGAACTTCAAGGCCCACCTGTCTTTATACTATAACCACTTGAAACGAAGTCACTGCATTCAAGTGATCTCCATTCCAGTAATTGTAAGACTTCTTGCACTTGTTGACGGACCTCTGTTAAATTATGCCAGTCACTTTAAAGGGGTTAAAAATTTATGCAATAATTTATTTTATGTTACATGATTTTATTCAGTTGTTATTATTTAGTAAAAATCAGTTTTCAACCTGATATTAAAGAGGATTTTCTTTGAAAAATTTGGTCACAAAAGCCAAATTATGTTGAACATGATTAATTTACCCCCCCCCCCCCCCCCCCCCCCCAAAAAAAATAAATAAATAAATAAATAAATAAAATAAATAAATAAAATAAAATAAATAAAACAAGTATTTGGGGTTACCTGTATATCAATTATACATGCTGTGTATTATGTAGATATCATTTTAAAGAGCCATGTTTCTCTTATGCCACCACCAGATGGTAGTGTAGGTGTCCAGGTGTGAGCACAACCCCCTTCAGCTACACAGAATGAGGTATTATTGTGCAGACAATCAAATGTTCATGTATGTTGATGCTTGGTGGTAAGAGGATAAAGACAACATAATTGTTTTATCAACATTTTAAAGAATGTATATATGGAACAAAACTAAACAAAAAGTTAAATAAGATTTAAAATAAAGAAAAGCATCTCTGTACATGTCTGGAAGTGGGATGTTGTGTGTGGAAAAAGTGTGGCAGCATTTTCTACGGGTTAAGGCTAAAAACCACAGCCAAAGTGGTAGTGGTGAGGTGGTCTATTTTAGACCCCAAATCAAATCAAATTCTGCTTGCCGCCCCATTGCCAGCCCTGGCCTAAAACGGCAGCACACATTTTTATCCCTAAAATTTCAGAAAAATTAGATGATTATATGAAAAGAGCTAAAACCAGCGAAGGTTTGGACGAACCACCAGAAGCTGTGCAGCCAACACTGGACCAAGCTATGACTAAAACAGAACAGGCCTCACTTATTTTTCTTTTTTGTTAACATAATTGTTGATTTTTTTTCCTACTTTTTATGTCTGCTTTCTGCCCTCTGGTGTTGAAAAATAATTTAAATCGGCTTTAACTGCTTTGCCGGGGTCAGCGGGTATGAAAATACTCAGTGTGTGACTGTTTGCTGTGTCAGCACTCAGGAACATGAATAGAGCCACTCAGCCTCCAGAAACAGACTTCACCTTATCCAAGCGCCAGGTGTGTTTTCAGTCAGCTGAAGAAGCAAAGCGGAGCGGAGGAGGATAAGGAGGTGTAAGAGCAGAAAATCCATGAAAACATTTTCTCTTCCCTCTCATGGAAACTGCAGCTGAGAAAACATTGCTGGAAATTAGTAGGCAGGAAACACTGGAAGTTTGCCTACACACACACACACACACACACACACACGCACACACACACACACACACACACACACACACACACGCACATGCACACTCTGCAGGACGGCTGCATTTCATGCTGTTGCTCTGCTTTGTTAAACAAACTTTACTTCCATTAGGTGAGATGAACTCCTCTTAAAGTTTAATACTCAGTGATCCATTTGAACTTTATTAATGTGTTTATTAAAGAAAAACTAAATAATTAGTCTGTAAAAGTATTAATTTGCAAGTTCAAATGTTTTCTTTGTTAACCAAGGCCCAGCGGGCGTTCCTGAGGAAAAATCAAAACAGAAAGCTTTGGAATCACAGAAAGAGGGAGCAGCTGGGTTCGTAAAACTGTCAGGAAATGTTATCTATTGATTCATGCACTGGAACTTTCTCTTCTTTTTTTCTGTGTATGTGAACAAGAGATAACTGATAGGGCAAAACACAACTTTTTATAAAACTGTCAAAAAGAGATTACAGGCAGAAAAAGGACATATTTCAACCCAGTTTGCAGAAAAACATGTTGCCATTTTACATTAATAGAAACGGAAAATATTTATATTGTGCATGTCCATGCGGCTTATGTTCTTATTTTACACCTTTTTGATGTTGTTGGAGCACATGTATGAACAAACTGTTTTTACCTCATATTGTTCTTTACCTTACTTTATCTTTTTAGCAGAATTTGTCCTTTTTCTTTCACATTTAAAGGTGACAGCTATAAGTTTAGCTATCACACTGACTTACTCAGCATTAGCAGCATTACAGAACTGACTAATCATTAATTAGCATTAGCAAATGTTTAACACACTACTCACAAAAAGTTAAGGATATTTGGCTTTTTGTATGATGTCAGAATGAATCTAAAATCCCCCATAATTCCAAATCCCTTTTCAATGTATGACATTGTTCAATGGTTAAATGTTTATTCTGTATCATTCTGTTCTCCAAAAACGGAAAATATCCCTAACTTTTTGTGAGTAGTGTACATGTCCAGGTGGAAAATTGTAAGCTCTGTGGGGCATTTGAGCCCATTTGCTACCTTCATTCCAATCTTGCTTTGTTTTTTGTCCACTTGAATTTAAGAAATGTTACGCAAAGATATTAAAGAGATATATTTCTACATAAAGCAATCAAGCTAGCAACTTCTGAGCAAATGCTAATGGTGTAGACATTGACATGGTAAGCAGATGTAAATATTTATATATTTTGGACCTGTCAGAATTGATAAAAAAATTATTTAAATGCCAGAAAAAATTCAGTAAAATAAAACTGAACCCCTCTAGATGTTCCGTGGACATATTATTTTTTGAAAAATTTATTGTTTTAATGAAAAAGTTATAGCTATCACTCTGTTGGCATACTGAAACCAATACCACTTAATTAAAGGGATATTTAGTTTGCTTTTTTTTTTCTAAGTGGGATTGTGTGAAGTATTTATCAGTCATCATTTTCTCACCTGCAGCAGACTGTCAAAACCAAATACTAAAAAAAATGGACGTAGTATCCGGTCACGTCTGAAGAGCTAAAAGTGAAGCCAGTTGGGCGTGTCCCACCGTCGCCATCTTGTCGTATTGCGTGTGTCGTAACTCCCGGAAAATACTAAAATGGACAAAGCGCAGCCCTGGGGCAAATGATTGACAGTAAACGTACTCTGGGCTAAATGCAAACCGAGCTAACTTGAAACTAACAGGAGCTAACAAAGATTAGCTTTCTGTGCGGCGGGATAAAGGTAACTTACTAAACCTAAAATAATTTTTTGAACCAGGCTGTGAACATGTTTATTTCTGTTGTGAAGTTGGCCTTTTTAACAAGAGAGTCTGTGAGGATTTGCTTTGTTCTGGAGCCAGCCCCTAGTGAATGAAGAAAGAACTACAATTATTAAACATAAAGCTAAGGTTGGCAATGTTGGAAAAACAGTTTGAGCAAGAGACAGTTTAAAAAAAACACACCACCCGAAACCACGCCTTCAGAGCGCAGGGACATGTGAGCCAGTGTTTTACAAGCAGGTTAATGATAACAGCCAAGCTGATAGCTCGTTAGCTTGATCGTAAACAGCTGACAAACCACGTTTTTAACAGCTTTAATCCACTCATCTCCAATTCCTTCTGCGGTTTAAAAAGTCCACACTGCAAACGTCAACGCCTCAGAGACTTAATCCTTATCTGTTGTTTTGTTTTGTTTTTTTGGCGCAGCAGCAGTTAGCAGTCTCGTTAGCTATATTTGTTTACAGTGAGCGGTGCACAGGGGGGTCACGTGGGGGATGGAGAGAGGGGAGGGACAGAGACGAGACATAAAGGCATCGATTTGTTTTTTCTATAAGTTGCGAATTCCTGCCTTTCGGTGTGAATCCAGGTGTTGGTCAGAGTTTTTACAGACATGCAGCTCTCACAGAGGTCTGACTTTTTTCCTTCCTTTTTATGAATCCATGATGTTTTGATACTGTCAGGATGGAAGGACCATTTCATCCCGTATAACAACAAGTGTTTCTGAGCAGGATTACCAACTCTGGCTTTAACTTCCAGGCTTCAGTCTTTTCCAGCAGAATTTGCACCTTAGTTAGAACTTAGACCATGTTACTAACCATAAACTGAACTCTCTCAAATTGCTACGACTGTAATTGTTTTCAGGTTTGAGCTGTGAAAATGCTGAAGTTTCCAATCATTTTGTTATATTTTGTTTCCAAAAAAGCCAGATTTCCTTGTAATCTTTGAAAGTGGTCTCGATAAATAGTTTTCCAGGTTTAATGAAGGAATTTCCAAGTTTTTCTTTGGGCAGCTATTACTTTTTTTCACTCATGTTCAACCCAGTCCTGGATCCTGACCATTTTCAGAGGAATGTGTTGTTTTTATTAAAGGTGTCATAACCTGGTATTTTACATACACAATCCTTCTTAAATTATCTTAATTTTTAATCTCAGCTGGGTGGGAGGAAAATTTAATAAGCTTATTTAGACCTCTTTTCATCCCCCACTTTTTTCATGCAAGGCTAAGCACGAGAATTAGACTGGTCTGTTAACCCCTTCATGAGGCAAGCAGTTTCCTGAGCTGTGTCTCAAACACTTGCCCGAGTGCACTGGAATTCAGTGTGTAGTGCGTACTGTGTACTTCATCTGTAGTGCACACTATTGCCGCTAAATGCTGACCCGAACAGAGCACTGCACTTACAGGAAGTGACTGACTACCATTACCCGCTAACGTGAGCTAACTCTAATGAGCCGGTATAACTGCGGCCTCAAACAAATGACCAGATCATAACTGTCATCAGGGAGTGAACAGCTTGGTAGCATGACACAATATACATTAGTAATTATAAATCAGTACAATACAGCCTCTGCTGCAGCAGGGGTTGCCACCGCTTCGTTCACTGCCATTATTCATCTCTGAAAACAGTTCAAAAGTTCCACCTCTTCCGCTACGTCAGCAAGATGGCGTCCGTTTAGTGCGAGTAGTGTGCTCTGCACTGGATTTTGGACCGATTTTAGGGCAGCATCCGGGTACTTACAGAGCACTGAATTTTTCATTTAAGCATAAAAAAAAGCTCCTAACTCAAGGAATGAACCAGTGCTTTGTCCAGGTATAACAAACAGCTTGACAAAGAACAAATCTTAAATGTAATCTTTGTCATGCAAACATAATTTATTCCCTTTTCTTTTGTTGCATCTATGAAAAACGCCAAAGAAAACACAGCATGACATAAAGAAAACATGATTCGTGCAGCGATAAGGTGATACATGTTGAAAGAGACAAATATGTAAAACCTGCCGGACAGTGGCTTCCTGGGGTCAGAGGTCGAGATCTCCGCTTTAAAACCACTTCTTTGATCAAAGTATCAGTAATATTTTCCCTCAAATAGGTTTACATGTCTTGTTTTTTAAAACTCGTCTTAAAACCCATTTTTATTCTTTGGCCTTCAACACAGCATGAGACTCTCTGTTTTAGTGTATTGTGGTTTCTTTTTTAGCTGCTGGTTTTATTTGGTTTTATTATTTTTACTTATATATATATATATATATATATATATATATATATATATATATATATATATATTTTTTTTTTTTTTTTTTTTTTAATTATTCTGTTTTATAATTGTTTTATTTGCTTCTTGTGTACAGCACTTTGTTCCAACTGTGGTTGTTTTAAAGGGCTCTATAAATAAAGTTGAGTTGAGTTGAGTTGAGTTTTACTAATATTCATGAAACTTGTGCTCAGACTGTGCTGTAACATCCTGACTGTGACATCAGAGTATTTCATTCACTTTTATAATCCCTGCAACCAACAAGATTTGACTATTTCATTTAGTTTTTTTCCCATTCGACTGGAATAATAACTAAGTTTTCTTGTAAATTACTGGAACGCCAAATAAAGCTTCAAACTTCGGTGTTTCTCACAAAAAAGTGGCAAAAACTGCATTAAAATTGTTCATTAGGTCGTTTACATAATTTATTATGCAAAATATCATAATTTAAAATGGCCAAGTCAGGTACAGTATGTCATCATTTCCTGTTCTATGGTAAACACACATTGATAGGAGACCTGCCTTCCTTTCCCGCTCAGTATTTACACCCTGTTTGGTTAGGTCTGGATATTTAACTTTGGTTAGAGTTAGGAAAACATCATGACTTTCTTTAAAGAAGAACGTTCACCACATCCTATCCACCAAAAAATAGTCTTCTACTAAGATACGCTCACAGGAAAAGTTTGCATAAAAAAACCTTGGATTTTCCTCTGTTTTTTGTATATTTTAAGTTTCACCCTGAGACTGGGTTGTGGGTCAAAGCCTGCCCTCTCACTGACACAGAACTGAATCATCAGGCGGGAAACCCCGACCGAGGACCGCCATAAAAAAAAGTGCAGAGAGGATTTTTATGGTGACCAAAGTTACCGTCCTCAGAAAGCAGGAGGAATTTTCTGCCTTTAAAGTTGCAGAAAACTGAAAACAGACTTGTTTTAAGTGCATGTTGGAGACGGAGCAGCTTTCATGTCAGAATCACTTCATCTGTTCCAGTGATCTGTGGTTTTGTCTCGGTGGTTCAGTAAGAAAGTGTCTCGGCTTACTGACACAGTTGATTGGAGCACAACCGTTTCCTGTGGTGAAGTTTAATATAAACGTTGGAGTTCGTGGCAGAAGAGTCAATTTCATCAGCTGCATCTTAAAGAACTTGAACAAATGTAATTAAACCTCTTGTCTTGGTTCTTAAAGATGTTTTGCCTCTTAAGGCCGATTAATGCTTTGTACAAATGATGGAAACGGAGCATTTCTGTCTTTGGCCTGCTTTTTGTGCATAATTTGGTCAGTTTTTAGGGCTCCTGCCTTCCCTCATGGACCCAACAGAGTGGTATCATTGGAAACCAGCTGATGTGAAACTTAAGAAAAGCAAAAGCCATGGAAAAAGCATAACTATCACATTTTATGTATATTTTTAAATTATATTTTTGGGATTATTTTCTTTTCTTTTTCTGATCAAGATATCTTGACATTTTAAGGTTCATCGGTCTGCCCCCTGGTTGGAGAGGGACCCAACTGCAGTCACGGTACATCGCAATATATCCAATCCAAGCCGGAAGTCCCAATCGGAAGTTTCTTTTTCATGTAACGTACTAAAATCTAACCCTTACTCTGACCCCTCTCCCAACCCTAACCACCCGACTACACTATACACATATTTTGCAAACCGCAGATAGTTACTCTTGGCGGTATTTAACTAACTTCTGCATGAGACTTCCTGTATGGATTGGATGTATGGCGGCACCCTTGTTGGTCATCATAACTGCAGTTAGGTACTCTTGTGGCCTGGTTGGGCTGGGGAGTCAAGTGGCTGCTTAGTCCAAGCAAGATTTGGACCGGAATAATTCAAACATACACACTAGGGATATACAATATTGTTTTTTTAAATTTTTTTTTTACCTTTATCTGATATCCAATATTGTCCAACTCTTAATTTCCGATATCCGATACCGATCTATACAGACAACTGTGAGGTTGTATCTCAGCCAGAGGAGTTCATTTTGGACATCTGGCTGCCAGATATCAGATACTAGCAGGTATAAGCCAATATGTGGCTAATTATAATGTTTCTGACAACTTGGTAACTTAACCAACAACTTAAAACCAGATATATTATAAGCAGCTTCAAAGCAAGTCAGTCTGTAGCAGCAGCAGCTGCACGTAGTCACATGACTCTAAAAGGAATGCTGGGATATGAAGTTTTTCCACAATAACAGGGACTTTTCTAAATGCTGGACCAATGCTAATGGAACAAGCCTAGATTTCATAACGGAACAAGATCTTGTGAGATTTTATCAGTAAAAAATATTGTTCTGAAAAAACGAAAACAATATTTTCTGACATCACATTTTAATGCAGATGTCGTCTGATAATATCGGTAGGCTGTTAATATCGGACATCCCTAATACACACCCTACCAATATCCTTAATTATTGGTCATAATTCTTGTTTGGCTTGCATTTTCATTGTCAGCATTTTATAAGGTGGCTCCATATCCTCATGCTTTGACAGTGAGATCTCTATTTTGGATTTTTTACTCACCAAAAATTTTGTGGCACAACAAAAAACTGAGCTGGCTGCTCTCATCATTTGTGCTGATCCATAGGGATATTCTCAGTGTGGACAAAAGCCCCGCCCCAAAGCAGATGATCGACAGCTCAGACGCAAGGAAATAAATAAGGATATAAATAGATAAATGAATATGGATATATACAAGTTATTAAATAAGAAAATATTTACGGAAATGAATAAGAAAATGTATAAGTAAATGAAATAAACAATAAAATTATATAGGCAAATACAAAAGGAAACATATACCAAAATAATAAGGAAATATATATGAAAATGAATAAAAGAAAATAAATAAAAAAAAGAATAGAATAATATAATTAAGTGAAAATAAATGGCAATAAAAAAATACAAAAATATATATATTTTTTTTTAGGTCTTTGTCTATATATTCATTCATTCATTTTCTTTTTCTTTATTATGGCACTCCGATCATTCTATAGAGGTGGACATCCCTGGCCCAGAAAGTAAAAATCCTGTCCGGCAGTTGTTCCAAGTAACCAATCACTAAACCAGCTGAAGTTAATTAGCAGGTAGATGAGCTTGTTTGTGAACACCTGTTCTAAATGTACAGGCGGATCCAAAAACATGGCAGGATTCTTACTTCCTGGCACCTGGATTGTCCACCTCTGCCTGAAAAGTTTTGCTTTGGCAGCCTTTCCTGTTTGTTTCTACTTGCTCCAAATTTAAACAGCTGGCTTCTGTCACACTGAGCTGACTTATTCTCTTTAATGAATTTCTTAATTGTTCTCTCTTGTTTGGAGCATGCTTCCTGTCAGCGTTCAGGTGGAACACCCTGTTAATGTTCAACCCTCAGAGCTGAAGACTCATTTGCATATTTATGTGAGTATTTGTTTGACCTTTTAAAACATGAGGAGCCCACTTGGGGGACTTTGAGAACAGATCATGCCAAACTGTGCCAAAATGGCTATTTACAAGACCTTGCTGTAGTGTTTGTACTGTTTGTAGTAAAATATCTCCTGCATATGTCCTGCATCGCTAATGTACTTAGATTTGATAATTAAGAGCTTTGAAGCTACAGCTGTGTCATTCCATGTGTCATTCATCATATCCTTCAAGGTAGAGTCCAGACTATCGAATATTTATTTTCTCTATTGCTAATAATTCTTTGTAATTATAGAATTACAAAGAAATTCAGGCACTAAAGCAACCCTTGCCAATCAACGCATAGCAAAATTATTTGGATATAAATAGTCCCACCTCACTCCAAAGACCCCACCCCCATTACCTCCCCCTCCTAATGAGGAAGCAAAGGTCCTGCCTAAGTGTGGGCCCCACTTTAAGGATTGGTTGGAGTTTTCATTGAAAATTTAGAGATTGGAATAATATTTTATTTTGATTAATGGTGGGTCTGTCTTGTATTTTAGAGCTCCATTACCTCATTCATAGCATTTTACCCTATTAAAAAAATAGTGTAACAATGGAACATCGGTAAGCGTTGCTTTAAAGGATAAGTTTCTTTTTTTTCAAACCTGGACTTTATTTCTAGGAGTATATATGTGCATTTACTCACCGGTAAAGTTTCTTTGAGTCCTTCGGAAGATATTACGCTGAGTCACCCTTCAGTTAACGTCCAGCATCATGGCAGAGATGGGGCAGCCACCATATAAGACATTATCAGCAGTGAAACTCCTTCATTTCATCAATGCTTTAAGTAGAATGAACAAACGAACGAGTACTATTGTCCTGCGTTCAGAGTTTCACATTTGTGTTTTTGTTGTTGTCTGGGTAGCGAGCTGCTCTTCTCAGCTGCACTACGGAAGCGCGCATCGTGAACGCGCGGCCCCGAAATGTGTGTAGTGCACTCTGATAACTAACGGAAAGCTAAATCTGGACTCACGGGACAATAGTATTTGTTTATTCGTTCATTCTACTTAAAGTATTGGAGAAAATCGAGGAGTTCTGCTGCCGATAATGTCTTATATAGTGGCTGCCCTGTATCTCCCATTTTACTGGAGGAACACCGAAGGACGACCCAACGTAATATCTTCCAAAGGACTCAAATGGGCCTTTCACATTTTCGTAACCTTTCCACACGGCACACTTTATCTGTGTTTCCTCTGGGAAAACCCGTTACGAGCCGTTACAATTTTCTGCACCCGTTTCAGAGCTAGCTCTAACCGTACAGAACCTACACAAAACGTGACGTACCTGACGGCTCTTCTCTGATTGGTCAAAAGAAATTGTTGTCATACGTGTTTGGCCTCTCCTCTTCTAAAAATATCTGGCTGTTTTCAGTGACTACAAGCCACAGAGAAAACAACAACAGCAGCAACACCTCAATATCATCCAATACCTCAATTGTTGCTTTTACTTGACTGACCACCGCGTGGCGTGGCAGTGACGTCACGGCAGTCTCGACTGCGCCTACCCCATCTATCTCCAGGTAGTAGGCTTCTGCTTCTCCTGTGTGGAAACAAAAACTGTCCTGCCTGGTCGTCTTTAGCGTGTGGTGCTGCACTGTGCTGTACCGTGCCATGTGCAGCTGCAATGGAAAAGGCCCAAAAGTGATGCAGAAATTTTACCGGTGAGTAAATGCATGTGTAAAAAAAAAAAAAAAAAAAAGAAATTTATCCTTTAAAGGGGAAGTTCAGGATTTTTGACATAGGGCCTCATTTACAAATGAGCCAGAATACTACTTATCACTGAAGACGGTTTCAACATATTTCATCCCATTATTCTAGTTCCAGTGGGTCGCCAATGCTAATGCTAGTGCAAGTCAATAGGAATCTGCTAGCCTGTCATTAATAACAATCTTATCCACTCCACAGAACATTCGAGACAAATCATTTATAACTTCAGACTATCTGTGTAAATGCCGTGTTGATAGAATAATATTACAAATAAAACTAACCTGCATTTCGTTGCATTTTGATTGTTGCTGCTGAGACACTTTACAAAGTTTTACTTCCTGTATTTGGCAGCAGAGTGATGTCATCTGCTGCTACATGCATGAAGGAATCTGATTACACAAATATAAAGTCTAAAATACGGCCACGTCTGAAAGGAATGAGGATATGTTGCATTTTGAAGATGATTTCGGATTTTTTTCATCAAACTAACTGTCACCATGTCTTTATAAACCGAAATACACTGCCAAAGGTAGCAAGCTGGTAGGAAACTAGTTCCTCAATATGTAATGCAAAATTTGTCATATAAGGCTTGTTTTACTTTTTTAACTCAAGTTTTCTAGTTTAACACGGCATTTACACAGATAGGCTTGCTGATTTGTCTCGGATGTTCTGTGGAACGGATCAGATTGGTTTTAATGACAGGCTAGCAGATTCCTATTGACTTCCACCAGCATTAGCATCAGCAACCTCCTGGAACTAGAATAACGGGATGAAATATGTTGAAACTGTCTACAGTGATAAGTAGTATTCTGGCTTACTTGTAAATGAGGCCCTATATCAAAAATTCTGAACTTCCCCCTTAAGGGGTTAATAAAGCAATAAGCCCCGAGAAGCCATGGGTTACAGCGGTTTTACAACGGCGGGGCACGACGCGAAGCGGAGTGCCCCTCCGCCGTTGTAAAACCGCTGTAACCCACGGATTCAAGGGGCTTATTGCTTTTATAAAACGGTTACCTCACATATTGCCTATAAAATAAATAAAAATAAATACACACATACAAAATAAACAATTCATGTGTAATAATGAAATAATGACATCAAGAACTATTTGTTCTCCCAACACATAAGATTGAGTGGACAGTATGGTTGCTAAGCAACTCAGCTTGTTCACAAGTAGGAGGGTCTCATAAAACGAAGATATTTCCTACGATTTGGACCATCATTAACACGTAAACGCAGATTTTATTTCATTGTATTTTTTTTATCTACTTATTTATTTATTTTTTTGGCATTAAGAAAAGTTCATTTCAAAAACTTCGACCAAAGTGAAGATTTAGTTTACCTCGTTTATGCAACTGCGTGTGGACATTAATAACCAGGGTTTTAAGGTTTGAAACATCACTGCCTGCGACAAAAAAAAAAAAAAAAAAAAAAAAAAAAAAAAAAGCTCTGATCACATTTGCTACCTGTGTTTACTCTGGATCGCTTTCCAGGCGAACAAGCTGTGAACTGGGTCAGCGGAGTTTTCACTTGTTTAAAACGGCAATCAGACAGATGATCCGCTCAGATCCGATGGCCTGCTCAGTCCATTTTTATTTTATTAACTTTGCTCCCAAAGATCCATGCTTTATTTATTTTGTTAAACCCTCTTTCCACCTGCAAACGCTTTCCCCTCCATTTAAGCAGCAAACTCCTCCTACCCGCCAATCATCACTTCTTTTTTTCCCCCGTTTAATTTATCCATCCATATTAATATTTCTCCATACAGCTGATAAGTATTAAAACATGGATATAAAGCAGCACTTCTCCGGGCCATCGCCTGGCTGACGACGGTAAAGGAGCGAACCATCAGAAACAGCTAAACTCTGTGAATGTGCTTAACGCACTTCTGCAGTTCGGTATGAGGATTTTTATTCCAAAAACAAGGTGGATGCGATTTTTTTTTCTTCTTTTTTAATTTTTCTTAGTTGGAGGGGAAGACGCTCGTTTTACAAAAATCCGGCTACACATTGGCCATTCGCTCTCATCAATTCAGGCTGTCTGGCCTCGTTAATGTTGTTACTTCCATTAATAGTGGTGTAAAAATAATGTTTGGAGAAACGGTGGTGTGCGTTTGGCGGCAGCTGTTTTTGTGCAGATGTGACGCCTGCTTTGCAAATGAGGCAACATGTCCGCGGTGAAATCTGCGCTGTCATCTTCCACCCCTCATCCAGGTTCAGGACACCCAAAATATCAAAATTCACCACAAAGTCTACAAAAGTCTTAAAACAAATATAATCCAGCGAATCGGTTGAACTCAGAGCAGTTGGTTGCTAAGCAACGCAACATCTGTTTATGCTGGCGCAGGGATTTTTGTGCTGCGGTCTGCCGGATCTACGTGTAGGTTACAGTCTGTTTTACCACGGGCTTGGAACGCAGCTCAGCCAATCACATTTAAGAATGAGAAACACCCGTTTTATAAAATCCCATAATCCTAGAAGTCACATTCAGACACGAGTAGCACAAACTAAGTGTCAAAACGTTCAGTTTTAATTTATTGCTAATTTCTGAGTGTTTATTTCTCAGTCCTTAGTGAGTAATGAAAACTAACAGAGGGAAAATGCCAGGGGATTCTCTTTGGCCCAGTGGGTAGAGCCGGCAGGTAAATGCAGAAACAGATGCACAACAGTTTGAGGTTGTGGTTATGTTTGGCTTCTGTTTAATGTTTAACTCGGAGAACAAGTTGATGTCACTGTTATGGTTCGTGTTGTAAGAAAAATACATATTTAACAGTCAGGAAACAGGAAACATGCTGGATTTCATCTGTTGTTCAGGGTGAAAAGAACAGAAGGGGAGATGCAATGAAAAAATATTCATCTGTGTACTGAAATGGTACATTTGCAGTTTTCTACCCCCATTAAATCCCCGTCCACCATCCTGTTTGAACAGGAAATACTTAAAAAAGGCAGGATTCACACAGTATGTGGCATGCCACTGCTTAACCGTGGCTGCTGACTTGTAGCGTCACTCAGCGTCATCATTTGTTAAACAAGTTGACGGGCTGACTGTGAACTGTTGCTTGAAGAAGCAACCGACCGACTCAGCTGTCTTCCTCACTGCATTTAAAGACGAAGAGCCATGAATGTGTGAATCCTGCCTAAAGGTTTAACATGCTGTCTTTCACATCAGAAATCATTGCATGCTACAATACACATAAACATAGTGAAAAATGGTAAAGATATGAATGAAAGTTCCTTTGCATTAAAACTGTGCAAAATTCAGTTAATTTTCATCCTTCAGTGGTGAAAAACCGGCTGCAATTTAAAGAGTAATTTGAACAAAATATTTCAAAACCGGTTAAGTTCAGCTCTCTGCATTTGCATAGTTAATTTAACACGAGTGTATGTAATATCCAAACTGTATAAAAAGATGGACATAGCCACTGTGATATGGACACACGTTTGGAGACATTAAGTCAGAAAATAAAGACATTATGATTGTCAGGTTTTCCACCAAAACACAGCTCCACCTCTTAATATATCGTTTACTTTTTATTCTAAATGGAATAATGGAGTTTATTCCGTTAAGTTGTTGAGATGACACAAAACTAAGGACTGGGACCACAGCTCTGGATATTGCTTCTTCCAAAAGACTTACAAATCAGGTAAATATATTTTTCTCATTTAGTAGCCTACATATATACATACATATGTATATATATATATATATATATGATATGTATATATATATATACATACATATGTATATATATATATATATATATATATATATGTTTATAAGTATGATGTCTTAGAGGTGGGACTTTAACGCATTAGTAACGAATAATTAATTCCAACTAAATAAACTCATTAAAAAATGAATGCATTTAATTGCAGTTTGCAAAGCTAAATCTTTGTCAGTGACCCTGTTTACATAAAAGTTTTAATTTCTCTTTAATTCCGCATAAAAGTTAATTTCACTTTAGGGAGACCATGTTAACCCTTAATTCAGAGTGAAAATGACAATTCCTAATAAAACTTAATTCCAAACTAAGTGGTTGGTTTATTTCTCTTTTAATTCCAGATAAATAATTCCTCTGTAATGTAAATCTTGCTTCTGATCCAAGTTACTTCCTGTCATTCTGCACATGCTCCTTTTTTTTGTCATGTTGTAATGGCGCTAGTCGAAACGCACCCGGGACAAGCGTTGGACTCGTGCCAGTCGGCAGAATGAAGCAAGAGTGTACAATGTTAGTGTTGAGCTGCTGCTACAAAACTACAATCAAAATACAGTGAAAATTTGTGAAATTATGTGGTTTTCATGTCGTAGTGGAAGTGAAAAGGAGCAGGAACCGATGTCTGTGTACGTAGACATAATCAGACTTAAAAACGTCACACCCGCCCCCTCTCCAATCAGAACCCTTCCAACCCCTGGATCTAAAGTGGGGGAGTGTGTTTTCAATGTAAACCTTGAAGAAGGGTAGGGGATAATGGAAAAACTGTTTTAGCAAGCAACATTTAAAAAAATACGCCCCCCGAAACCATGCCTGCAGAGCACAGGAACGTGTGCGCCGATTGTCGACAAAAATAACCGAGAACAGCTGAGTGGCTAGCTTGTTAGCTTGCTAGTAAACAGCTGAGGAACCACGTTTCTAAACGTGATAATTCGCTTACTTCCAACTCCTTCTGTGGTATAAAACATCTTTACTGAAAACGTCAACACCTCTATGACTTGATCCACATATTTTTTTTTCTTTTTGTGGATTTCAAGAGCAAACAGCTACATAGATAACAGCGAGCAGCCATGTTAGTGTGCAGTGTGAGATGCTCACGGCGCGTTGTGAGTGCACGCAGGGAGGGTGGGAGGACAAACGGCAGTAGACTTTGATGGACATATCAATAAGCAGGGGCCGTTACTGGATGATTGGATGGGTTTTTTTCAGTCCAGTCCGTTCCACAGGTAACTTCATTTTAAAATTTTTTGTATCAAAGCATTTAATCAATTGGCCGCAGTCGGGCTGTGACGACGATTTGAAGCAATATAATAAAAAGTGCTCCTGGAAAACATCGTCCACCCTGCCTTTAATTCAGAATTATTATTCCAATGTAAATACAAAGGAGAATAATTTAATTCCAAATATTTGATTCGGAATAATTAATTCCAAATTTTTAAAAATGTAACCAGGGTCAGTGTCGATTTTCTGGTACACCCGATTTTGCAGATGGACATGGCAGAACTCGGAGGCTTTGTTGCAACATTTAGCGAGTTTTCAGACACCTCTGATAACTGTTTTTATAAAGCAGTTAACGAAAAGTCTAGTGACATTTTCTACTGTTATTGGAGACTTTAAGAGACAAACATGAAAGAACGTATCATTAACGTCCTCCTATTAGCCGTGCGCGCTGCCACAGGCCCCTCCCCATCTTAAAACACACACTACAGTCTGCAAAAAGCATCAACTTCCAGCTGCACACTGCAGTGGATGTTCAGCTCTGCTCCATGAACCAGACTGAAAATAACAGCTGCCACTGATCCGCAGATATTAATGCCTCTTAATGAGGTGTGGACAGAAACATTTAAAAGTGAAAAATTACTGTCACACGTTGGTGACTCTTGATTAGAAAACAGCCAGTTTAATCGTTAAGTACTTCAGATGGTATACGTTAACTTTTGAATTGTTAAATTTTGCCTAGGGATAATTCTTTTTAATTTCTTATTCAAACTTCTTCCTTTTAAAAGTTGAAATGCAATCAAATGCATTTGGTCAGATATTAATAGAGATGGAGTTTAAAATATTAATATCTGTGTCTGTTATTTGATTTAATCGCCCTCTAAAATCAATTCAAAAACAGAATTTTTATAATACAATTATAGTGATTAATCCAAGTTACAAAAGCCTTAAGTTCATTAGATTATTTTTTTTAAATCAAGTCCCAGCTCTTATGTGTATATAGGAAGAAATCATATGAAAACTACAAAAAAAGAAAAAAAAAAGGGGAAAAAGGATTTAAAAGTAATTATAAAAAAAAACAAAAAAACATTAAAAACGTGAATGTGAAACTAAACCAAACCTTTTAAGATACATGAAAACATTCACGTCCAACTGGACCTTATCAAATTCAATGTCTGTGGATGCTTCACAGACGCCATCCCTGGTTTGAATTTGGGTGCTGGAAACAAAAAAGAATAAGCGAAGAGATGCTGTGGATCTTATTTATATCATAACACCACTAACTGTAGCCGAGTCGGACACTTTGGTCAGTAAATGAATCCCAGTGGTCCAGTTTAATGGCCCAGTTGAGCTGTATCTGTAACTCTGCTTCACCGTGCACAGAAACTACTTTCAATTTACCATTAAAAGTTTTCTAATTAGAAGTGTCGCCCCCTGCTGGCCTTTAGAGACAGTGCATGTTTAAATGAACCGCATTGGCTTAATTTTTCAAACGTCCATCTTTCATATACAGTTAGTGAATTAACCACACAAAGAAATCACTTTTCCCATTCATGACTACAGATTTGTGTCAAACAAATGTTAGACTACACACAGGTCCATGGGTGATGTAAAACAATTTCCTGTGCACTCGTGTAAAAACTTTAATTTAATTTGCAATAACTTCTTGTCTCGCTATTAAGTGATGTGTTCTATATGAGCATCTTCAGAGACACTTCATGTCTCTTGAGTCTTTGTTTCGTATCACTGTCTCACTTTTCTCTATCCATGAATATTTTGTGTCATTGCAGTGTTTTTGTGCCTCTGTTGTCATTTTGTGTTATTGTAGTTGGTTTGAGGCTGTATCACGTCTTTGACTCAGATCTGTGATGATTTGCACCTCAGTTATCATTTTATGTTCCTTTGAAGTAGCTGAACATTTCTTTACGATCTTGTGTGTCCTCAGTTTTTTTGCTGTTTTGTACTAAATTTGAACTCACTTTGAACTTCTGTCATAATTTTGTCTCTATTTTATAATTATTTTGTTTTATACTTTGTCATTGTAGAAGTTTTTCTGATTATTTAGTGATTTTCTTAGGTAGTAATTACATTTTATTGTACTTTTTTGATCCTGTGTAATCTTGTATTTTTGGGTTAAATTTTGAATTTTTACTGCAGTTTCTTGTAGCCAGTTATTATACGGTTTTCTTACCTTAAAAAAAAAAAAAGACTTTATTTTTCCCTTTTTACCTGTTTTGAAAATTCTTTGACATTTAATGGTGCTTTATATATTTCTTTAAAGTCAGTCTGTGTTTTTCTGTCTGTGATGTGGATCTCTGCAGTGATTTTGAGCCCATTTTGTAGCCAATTTTTTTTTTTCCATCTTTTTAATTTATGCTTTACTCATTTTGCACCTTTTTTAATAGTTATTTGCACTCCTTTCAGAAGCTATGTGTCTAAAGAAATATTCTGTGCTCTGGAAGTTGTTTTGTATCTCTTTGCAGTATTTTTTACTTATGTTTGTATGTAAAACAAGTTCTTTTGGATGGAGGTTGTGATCCTGGGTCAGGCCGACCCCTCACACCTTGGGTCCCTTGATCTGCGTCATCCATCTGTCCACAGCTGCATCTCTTGCTGCCTTTTCTGCTATGGCTGTTGTTTCTCATCTCCTGCAGAGGTCATTGAAGTCCAGGTCATGACTACAGGTCCATCACATCAAAGTCCACATGGCTTTTGTTTCATTTAAATGTCCTCCATCCCATCACTGCATTAAAAGGACCATCATTCAGGGTTATAAAAACAGGCCAACATGGCCACCACAGAAAAAGGAATTTGGTCCAAAAATGTAAAAAAAAAAAAAAGAAAAAAGTCACACATTTACTCTTTGGCTGTGCGTAGGTTCAGGACAACAGCTTTAAAGCTCAACCCCATGGAGTGCTTTAGGTGTATGCAGACACACACAAACACACAATGACATAAACACACTAAATAATGTTTGTGCAAAGAAAATAAATGGCAAAAAACTGACTCCAAACAGTCTGATAGATGAAGAGATGAACTACATTCAGCTACAACAGCCTGTGATAGTGCAATATCTACACAAACACACACACACACACTCACTCACGCATACACCCCCTCACAAACACACACATACAAACACATGATCAGATCTCAGTGGCGACTCCGGCGTGAAGGTGATCTGCTCCTCTCCTGCAGGATATTATCCCATCTCTGGACAGAAGGAGAGGCAGAAGTAGCAGATGAAATAAATTGTGTTTTCATAACGAAATGAAATAATTCATCTCCAGCAGCTCAAAGTCTTCACAGCAGTCAAAACAGGTGACAATAATCTGATGTTTACTGGGGTCACCTGCTTGCTGTAAAGCAGAAATGGGACATAATGAGTAGTTCAACAGGTGGGTTATTTCCACGCACCTTCACCTTCTTGCCCATTCTGTCCTTCCACTTCTGAGCAATGGATCCGTCAATCAGAAGCAACCTGCAAAACAAAACGTGAAACGTGTTGCTTTCCCCAGCGACCATAAAAAAGCAATGCAATTTAACAGCATACCAAAGCTGGACAAGTTAACGTGTTAGCCTGTTAGCTACAGTAGGGATGCCCTGATACAACTTTTTTCAAACAAAACACAAAATTGAGTTGCTACTTGCTGATACAGAGTACTGATATGAGTACTAATCCCATTACAGTTCACTGGTAAGGAGTAGGAGTGTCAACGTTTACAATCTTTTCTACACGTGTGATTGGGTAGATTAACTGTCGTGTACACGGTTACACGTCAGAGATTAATGATCTTTAGGTTGCAGATGGTGACGTCACCTACGTATCCCACCGTACTGCCGCCGTCATATTGAACTCAGAGCAGAAACACTGTAGTAGAGCCAAAGTGAGGTTATGGATATTTATAATTTTAATTCCCGAGAACTGAAACGATTCAATGGAAAAAAAATCTCTTTTATTGGTTGCGATCCAAACGGAGTCCCTGCAGAAGTTTTCAATCAGCTGACATCGGCTGACCGGATTTTTCCCACATCTATCAGACACATAATAACCCGTCTTCATCCGCGGGAGAAAGAAAGCTTCCACAAGCAGGAATGTCTATCCATGTTTCACAGCTGGCTGGGCTGATCTGAAAATACGGCATCTCCAGGAAATATTTTAGCCGAGAGAAGTAAGTCTTGTTCTGGTGATCAACTTTATGTAAAAAGCGGCTAACACGAGCGGATAGACCTTCTGCTAAACATGCATTTGTTACAGTAAGTGTCTGATCGGATTCACACTCACAACTTAATTTTCTGAAAAAAGAAATTGTACATCAAACCCAGTTAACAACAGCTGAAGCTAGCTCTCCTAACTTACAATGAAACTGAAACAGATGCAGTCGGTGTCCCATCAGCTCTCCTGATCACTAAGAGCATATGTGTTCTTCACTAATCCATAAAACAAATATCTGGTCTCCTGTCTTCTTGTCACCGTAGTCGCTACAGCACCACAAAGCAGCGCCGGCGCTACGCATCCCAGAGTCAACTTGAAGTGATGCGACAGGCTGTGGCTGTGTTTATCATAAAAATATCAACAGAACACCATCCCCATGAAACCGCTGTAGCACAAACTACAATGCTGCGGGTGGCGCTACAATGATTAAAGAGTAACACTCCAAAGCCAGAACAAGATGTAGCGCGTGCTAGGGCTGCACAATTAATCGTTAAAAGACCGTGATCTCAATTCACACATACATGCAATCTCAATTCTACCCACAACAATTCTGAAACATTTTTAATCATGAGCTTATCACAAATAAGTTTCCACTCTTCCCAGATTTTTTCAAGCGCCCTCAAATGCAACACTGCCGTTGCCTCCCCACCCCCTAACCAATGTTAAAGAACTACAACTATGCATCTGCCAAAGAAACGCTCCAACAAAGCTCTTGTGCAAACACATGCTTTATTTTGAATTACCTTTTGAATAGGTTGTTTTGCTTGTTTTGTTAAAGTTTATTTGTGCAATAAATTTTTTTGGGGGGAAAAAATCGTTTCAGAGAATCGTGATCTTAATTTTAAGCAAAAAAATCATGATTCACATTTTTACCAGAATTGTGCAGCCCTAGCGCGTGCGCAGATGAGGGCTGTGTCCAAATTCAGGGGCTACGTCCTTCAAAGGACGTGTCCTGCCCGGTCTACATAGGCCAGGTCCTCCTCAGACCGCGTAAGGTGGAAGTGTCAGGCTGTTAAATTTGGACGGTCTACCCTCCTCAGCAAATCTCTCATTGTCTACAAACTGTGACAACGCTAATCCGTAGCAAAATGAAGCTCCAAAATATCAGCCTTTCTGCTCATTTTAGAGGAGTTACTGCAGCTTTAGCGTCATCTGCGGCATTTTTCCATTACACTGGCTGAGAGAAAATCAAATCCATGTAAATTTATTTTGTAAAGTTTACAAGATTTCGAGAGTCTCATGCTAACTTTAGCTAATGTCATGGACAATAGCAAATGAAAGACCATAATATTAACTTGTACACAATAATAAATTCACATAATAAATTAAATGAAAATGTCTCTTAAATTTAGACACCTCTGATATAGAATGTCCTGTTCAGCCCGCTATGCATCTTGGGGTAGAATTTGCCACGAAGGACACAACGGACCATCCTTAGAGTTTTAATTTTTGTTACTTTTGATTTTATTATTTCTGTGTGCAGCTCTTTGGTCAATTGAGGTTGTTTTAAATGTGCTTTTTGAATAAATCTGCCTCGACTAAAATCTGGAGAAAATAAGACCACATTTGAAGCTGGACAGCCTTGGTCGCATCGCTGTGTCGCAAGCGATCTTCAAATCTGGCCTTGGAAGGACGTAGCCCTCAAATTTGGACACAGCCAAGGGCTCACCTCGTAACTGTGACATGCACGTCGGCTTGCTCCTTCTGTTGATGGTACAGCTGCAATAATCTGTTGTGAAAGCAGCATTTTGGTGCAAAAGCTGGATTGTCTGCAGGAGCACCACAACACAGTTTGATCACTGACACCATTGTTGTTGTTATGGCTGCTGCGTGTTCGTCACATTGACGTCATTTCCTCCAGTTGCGCAGCTTTAATATCCTGACGGAACGCAGTCGGTCGAGGTTTCAAATCTCTCCACCTTGGCACCTGGATTCATACATGACCAGTTTCATGGAGGCTAATCCCGGCTTTCATGAGGATGAAAAGGCGGATTTCGGAAAAAACTTTTGCAGTTTGACTGCAATTTGGCGCCGTGGGGACGGCCCCTCAGTGAAAGGCTGGGAAACTGTCAAAAACGTCATTAATAAAGAGAACAAAGTGGGTTTTGGTGGATTACAGTATGTAAAAGTCAGACTTTCTTCATGTTCTCGACAAGTTTTGTCATTTTAGCAGCAGAAATACTGTCATGTACTTTGAGATTAGCTTAAGAGATTTTACTTTCTTTTTTTCTTTCTTTTCTTTTCTGAAAAATGCAGAATCTAACTCAAATGTGGGCTAAACATACTGATCAGGTGATACATGAACATGAGCTCAAGGTTTTATCATCATCAGCATTTGTAGAAAAATGTGTTGTTTTGAGCAGCAAAAAAAGAGTTAAAAGAAAAAAAGACTACAAAAACACTCGGAGAGCGGAGACCTCTGTCTAGGAGCTCGTGCGCCCCCCAAATTTTAATTTATTAAATAGTGAGCAGAGATCTCCAGCCAGCTGCTCCCCTAGGTGGCCATTACTAGTAATGACACAGAATCATTAAAAAAATGAAAAAAAGAATGAAATAAAAAAAATTCATGGATCCAAACTGATCCGGATCAACGACCAAATCTAATCAGATCTTCTTTGTATCATTTTCAATTATCATTACCTGAAAATTTCATCCAAATCTGTTCTGTACTGTAGTTATAGATAGACAGATGGACGGGCAGACAGACAAACACTGGTGATAACCTCCACCACTCCTCAGCGAAGGTAATAACACACATTGTTGCCAACTTGGCGACTTTGTTGCTATATTTAGCAACTTTTCAGACCCCTCTAGCGACTTATTTTTAAAAAAGCGACAAATCTAGTGACTTTTCTTGGTGTTGATGGAGACAGATAAAGTTTATATCGCTCCACCTGTTCATTGGGAGCTGCCTGCTGTCAGCCCCTCCCTCCCTGTTTCCCGGCACTCACTCACTGTTCACGCCCTTCTGAGCTGCTGTGAGATGACCACGTCTCCTCATCCAGATTATTTCCCATGATTCCTTGTGGCACAACTGGGTCCTCTTTGCACCATGACTCAAATGTGTATGTCACCCCTTCAGTACCCTTGTTAATGAGCATTGTAATATGTCAAAAATAAATGAAATAGGATGCTGTTACATTTAGCAACTTCTGACAGCTTCTGGGTCAACCAATAGCGACTTCTCTCACTGAAGAATTCACAACAGTGTCGAGAACTCGGCGTATGAAATAATAGTAATGCTGGGGACTATTATTTGGTACTGCACATGCGCAACTGTGATTTACTGTTGTGATGGTGTCATTTAGTGACTTCTAGGGACTTTTGGGCCAGCCAATAGCGACTTATCTCCCTGAGGAGTTGGTAACCGTGGTAACACATTTATAAATTTACAGCTATGATCACGAACACCGTCAGCTGTTTGAATGTCAACAGGTGGGGACATCGTTACTGTGTTACAGAGAATTTAACCTCCAAGCAAACATTTTCTTATCAGCTTCTGAATTTGCAGGGAAATATGGTGTTCTGGAAGATAAAAACTGGAAAATTATTTCTTACCAGCCTAGAACTGTTTCTAACACCAATCATGAGCCAGCTTGAAACTAATTTGGCCAAAAAAGTGATAACAGTGAACCAGGAAGTGCAGCTTAATGACCAATAAGAGAGACCTAATAAACTACAACAAAAGCATGTGTGGATCTCCCCTGCTCGTACCTGGACGTCTCCTCGTTTTCGTAGCCCATAATGAGGTACTCCTCCCCAGGAGCCAGAGGAGGACAGAGACAGGAGGACGAATAGTAGAGCGTCTGCGTCTCTTTAGGAATGTTGACCAGAGAGGACTTGAGCACCTCCTTCACGTCCACCACTGCTGTGGGCTCTAGGCCGCGATTCCTCACCTCCCTCACCCTCGCCCGGATCACTGCGGAAAGGAATCGCCAACAGATACGGTAATTCAGACACTTCACTCATTTCATTACAAATAAAACCTTCGTCGTACTTCAATACAGACACTGGAATAGGATAAACATCAGAGGGCTGAGCAGATAACAAGCCTAGTGTCCGAGATCAAACTATCTACCTGTAAATGTAAAGACTTTTACCCTGAAACAAACCGTCCTTTATAGCCAGAGTCTGCAGAACTAAACTCTGCATCTAAATAAGCGAATAAAGACAAGAAAGTTACACTTGACTTGGTCCAACATTGTTCTCTCAGAAGCACCTTGTGTTTCCATTTTTAATCCAATGTTTCAATCGTCTAAAATCATGTGGGGAATATAACATACATCAAAAATGTCTGCAAAGAATTTGGAAAATGCCCCCCCCCCCCCCCCCCCCAACATTTCTTTTATCATTTTTCTTATACAACCAATCCAAATTACTTCTGGTAAAAAGAAAAAAACATCCAGAGATGACCAGCTTTACTGGTTTGAATTTACAGGTACCTTTATTAGAACTTAAATCAGACGTCAGAATCTTCTGAGGCTACGAGCTAAAAAAGGAGCCTCTGTTTTCTTTGTTTGCGCAAAACTCAATAAAAAACAAACAAAAATCATTGCAACTGAAACACTTAGCTTAGTTAATGTTTTCCTGCTAAGAGCGCTTACTTTTTGAATAGCATCTCCTAAAGTTAAACCATTTTAATCGCCTATTTTCTTAAAGATGTTATCAAATAGTGGTTGCTTATAACTTCTAAGGTTTCTCTAGGCAGCTGTCCTTGGTGCTGAATAAAAACCTTTCCCTATGAAAAAAAAAGAAAGAAAGAAAGAAATTGATAGAAAAAAAAAAATCCTGGTGTCATAAATCCGGAGCCTAACATAAGCTAATTCATGCACTTTCAGTGCTGTAAAAAAAACTAATTCGACCTTTATTAGACCCATTTTTTTTTCTATGTATGAACTGGCCAAGTAAAACAAGGTAGATCCTAAGTGCAACCGCTTTCTTTTCGCGGCTTGAACTTTAGTTATTGACAAGAAAAGGCATGAAAACAACTGAGCACTGCTTAAATCTTCTAAAAGCAAGAGGGTTGATTCTCAGTGGAAACGCTTTCAGAAAAATACTTTTTAATCAATTTTAAAATTGATATGGCAAGGACAATACATGCAAAGTCTCAGCATGTACCCTCTCCTTGTCTGACCTCTTTTCAGATGAGCAACTTTCAAACAGAGGGCACTAATACAGTCCCAAAAACCCTTACAAGAAAAGAAAAAGTGGACGTAGGACCTCTGTCCGTTTAGCGAAATGCTTAATTTAACAGAATTGTTATTATCAACCCTGATACTTAACAGTATCAGGGTAAAATGTAATTCATACAAAAAACGATGGCTTACCATAGTTGTAGTTGTTCTTCAGGTAGGTTTTCAGACCCATTCGGACCGTCTTACATCGGCAGCGATCTACAGACACACACACACACAAAAAGTGAATGAAGATTTCATTATTTTTTTTTCCAAGTAAAGAGAAAACATTTGTTCTTTTAGGGGAGTTCAAGTGAGGCATTAAATATGACTTCTGTCTCAGATACTTCCATATTTCTAAATGTTCTCTTTTTAAGAGAGACAGCCATGTTCATTTATCATTTACTACAGAAAAATGTTTGATAATGATATAAAGCAACTACTTCCTGTTGCTATGATAAATTTTCATGACAGTCTACTGTGACCTTTAGTGCCGTTAACAGTTGATTTAGTGACATTTAACCTTAGCCACTGCAAGACGGACGTAGCTTTTGACAAAAATGCTAAACGTTTTCTTTAAAATGCTGAGTTTATCTTAAAACCTCGCTCCTCCGTGGTGGAGAAGCCTGAACTGAATCTGACAGATAAAGACAAAATGCACCACTTTACCTCCATTTGGTCCTCTGCAGTTGAGGTTGTTGGAGTCCATCGGAAAGTCAGGATTGGATTCTGTCAAGAATAAAACCCAGAAAATATCATGCTTTTTCTGGTAGACTACAGAGTACAGTGGGTACACATATCAAGGGTTTGTGTATTTAATCTGGTGTTATTGCAGCTTTATTGTTTAAATCGTTGGATTCAAGTCAGACAACGTACTTGGTCAGTTTCTTCCTCGTGTGATTTTGGCATCATCCATCTATCAAGATTATTTGGACTGGGAGTATTTTGAAGTGTTTATTGGGCTGTGCATAAATTTTACTTGCCCAGCCCACACCATCACTCTCCCACCTCTGTGCCTTATTACAGTGGTCCTGGTCAGGTTCACAGTAATCATGCAGGACCAAATCAGAGCTAAATGAAAGTGTTATTCTAACCTGAATGAAGATTGCTCCCCAGATATTTAGCCATTCTTTTTCAATAATTTTTTTCTTTAAAGCAAATTTATCTTCTCATCTTTGACCACATTCATACAGCTTGCCTTTATCATCGTCTAAAAGGTTACAGAAACTCAGACCTCCATAGCCGATCTAACACCTTCATGTTGGTTTTCAGTGATACTTTGTGCTATTATCACATCCCCATGGCGACCTGGGTCAAGGTCGAGGGACTTTCATTGATACCCAGAGGTAGATTTGTTTAGCAGTAAATAAGAGAGGCCATCCTCTCACAGGACAATGGAAAGTAGAAGAATTGAAAGAAGAATCTGAAGACGAATCCAAAGAAGAATCAAAAGTAGAATCAAAAGTAGAATCCAAAGAATCCTAAGAGGAATCCAAATAAGAATCTAAAGAATAATCTAAAAGAAGAAGAAGAATCTGAGGAAGAAGAATTTGAAGAACTTGAAGAAGAAAAATTTGAAGAGGAGGAATCTGAAAAATTTGAATTTTTTTTTTTAAGAATTTGAAGAAAAATTTGAAGAATTTGATGATGAAGAAGAAGAAATAACTTCTTCACTATAGCTCTGTACCCTGTGCATGTTCACAAAGGGAACTGAACTGAACTAAAATCTCAATGATATCTGCTGGTTTATTTAGGGAGATGAATTTCTGAATTGACATTTTTAATGGCTTTATTAGTTTTACTGTTCTTATAGTTTTTTTTATTGCTTTTTTTTTCTTGATTATTAATTTTGCAGCTCTTTGAGCAACCAAGGTTGAATGTGCCATACAAATAAACTTTAATATTCAATAAGTGCTGTTGAAATGAATTGGATTGATCATAATAACTGGACTGAACTGGATTATAATTAGACTTAGAGTGGCTAGAAATAAGTCTAATTAAATAGTACAAAATAAATAAACAGACATGAAAGCAAATTCAGAGGGAAATCAATTGCAGTTCAGAATATTTATCAAATAAATTTTGATTCCTGGTGCAACTGTCTTCACTTTCTCTGAGCATCATTTTGCAATCCGTATTTTTCTGTTCTATTGACTCTTTTCCATTTGGATTTATCATGCAGTCATACAGACAAAAAGACCTGGTAGAAAATGACTCCATCGCTCATTTCTGGAAACTCGGAGGTTACATCTGTTTCAAATAATGTGTCAGACTTAATTAACCTTATTTAGAGTATTTTGTACATGTTTTAAGCATGATTATTCTTTTTCTGCACATGTCAGAGAGGAACTCAATTGGCCAAAAATTATTCTCACAAAGTTTTGCATGGTGCAGCAAATAAATGAGCTACAACAAGGGGTTCTCTCCTGGGGTGACTGATCACAGCTCAGGGAAGACGGAAGGACAAAACTCACCTGGGTTACACCTGGAAGGGTCTTGGTAGTAGGGATCTGTAGACACACAGAGATTCAGTCACAGTTTGAAGAGATAAACATCTCCTTGTTTTTTGACTGTACATAAAAAAGAAACTGGGGGCTTGATGATGTGTTGGTGCCACAAAATGTAATTTCTTAGTTTCAGGGTCCCGTTGGATCTGAGACTGAACAGTAGATAGAACTGATAAAAAAAAAGAAGATATTTTTGGCTATGGCAAAAAGAAACAATTATTCAAATAAAGAACAAGCAAGCTGCTAGAGAAAATTCTTAGCTGGGAATTACACACTGTTATTACAACAAGGCGACACACTGTTCCAGTTCAACAGTCCAGAGTAAACACCAGAATGTCCCAGAGGTAAAACTGTTGCCATGCCACTAAAAAGAAACTTCAGTGGCTTTTTCCTTCCTTTTAAACCAACATATATAAATTTCTGACTTTACAACTCTGTTTCCTATCGATTTTGATGGCTCACTGACATCATGCACATTGCAGGAGCAACATCCATGGGTCAGAAATGACACTTAAAGGATCTGGGGCAGGATGAAGGAACGAAACTTGTGAGTGATACAACTTGTGCTGCGGGTAACTGCAGCCACCAGCCAAGCCGGCACAGGAGCGCGCATAAACTGATGCTGTAACACTGTTTATACGCTGATAAAGAGTTCTTTTTCTCCATAGCGCTACATTTTAGTGGTCTTTCAGTAGATTGGGGTTGTTTGCTGACGGCAGGGGGATCATAACTGTCACTTGCAGTTTTTTAATCCACCGCAACCGTCGTCTTCCTGTATCAAAACTGTCTGGGACACATGCAGCGTCAATCGACATCACATCTGTAGGAGTGTGCGGGAAATTCGGCCACCGAATCACAGCGCATTATGGAGCACACAGCCTGTTCAAGGCAACGGAGAGAGACGTGGGTGGGCTCTTCTTTTTGTTTTTAATTCATCACCTACTAGCATTAAAAAATTGGACATGCATGTGTATCGTTTCACAATTACTGCCCCTAGCTCCTTTTTGCCCACCCAGAGCATCGCGTGACAGCAATGTTTTGTTTTACAGTATTGTGTCACACACCAGCAACTGGATATGAACACTGTTTTGAACACATGCTGTAGCTGATTCAGTAAAGAAACACAAGATGACGTCATCAGAGGAAGTAAGGAAAAGAAAGAGGGAAATGATAGATCAAGAGAAAAGACAAGAGTCAATGTTGGTGGGACTTTTACTGGCTGGAGAGGTCTCAGAGAAGAGACAGGATGCAAGACGGGTACTGAAATAACTGTAATTGTGAAAATCTGCCAAAGTTCAGTAGAACAAATTTAAAGATAATAAAAAATGTGTTTCTTTTTTTTTTTTTTAAAGAACATTTACCTCTTATCAAAAAGTACATTTATCCAGGGCAAAATAGATTCTCAATTTCTTACGTTCTTTGTTAACTTTGCTTTTAATTTTTTTTCTTAAAGGACTGGATTTGCAGCATAACAGTAAGTTAATGTGCCTCTAGCTCCAACTTTATTAGGATTTGTCCAACAAGGTGGGCGTTACCTGACTTCTCAGGAGCTGATTGTCCTGCATTGCTTTAATGGCGGAATTAAAATGTGATGTGCTGCTAAGCATGCTTCCTGCCAGTCTCCAACAGATGTTCGACTATTCAACAGGACTGTACAATATACCCAAATTTTGATTTTGCCTCAAAAACAATGATAAAATAAAAATAAGGATTATTATTAAAATAATGTTCTAAATGACTTGCGTAGGGACATCCAGGCAAGTGCCAGTGGTACACCCTCTGCCGTCATTTCAGACACTGTTTTAGACCAGTCTTGCAGCTGTTTTTATAAAAATGACAAGTGACAAATCTAGTGACGTCATTATTAGAGACTTATGGATAGTGACGTAAAAGCTTGTATCATTCCCATCAAAATAAACTATTATTGTCCTCAAGGGAATTTTGCCATGGGCACAACAGTACAGCTGCATAACAATAAAATAACGGATAATCAGACCAGACAGTGGTGCACAATATAAAGGGAGTGCAGAATTATTAGGCAAATGAGTATTTTGACCACATCATCCTCTTTATGCATGTTGTCTTACTCCAAGCTGTATAGGCCGAAAGCCTACAGCCAATTAAGCATATCAGGTGAAGTGCATCTCTGTAATGAGAAGGGGTGTGGTCTAATGACAACACCCTATATCAGGTGTGCATAATTATTAGGCAACTTCATTTCCTTTGGCAAAATGGGTCAGGAGAGGGACTTGACAGGCTCTGAAAAGTCAAGAATAGTGAGATATCTTGCAGAGGGATGCAGTGTTCTTTAAATTGCCAAGCTTCTGAAGCGTAATCATCAAACAATCAAGTGTTTCATTCAAAGTAGTCAACAGGGTCGCAGAAACGTGTGGAAGAACCAAGGCGCAAAATAACTGCCCATGAACTGAGAAAAGTCAAGCGTGCAGCTGCCAAGATGCCACTTGCCAGCAGTTTAGCCATATTTCAGATCTGCAGCATCACTGGAGTGCCCAAAAGCACAAGGTGTGCAATGCTCATGGCCAAGGTAAGAAAGGCTGAAAAACCACCGCCACTGAACAAGACACACAAGCTGAAACGTCAAGACTGGGCCAAGAAATATCTCAAGACTGATTTTTCTAAGGTTTTATGGACTGATGAAATGAGAGTGAGTCTTGATGGGTCTGATGGATGGGCCCGTGGCTGGATCGGTAAAGGGCAGAGAGCTCCAGTCCGACTCAGACGCCAGCAAGGTGGAGGTGGGGTACTGGTATGGGCTGGTATCATCGAAGATGAGCTTGTGGGGCCTTTTCGGGTTGAGGATGGAGTCAAGCTCAACTCCCAGTCCTACTGCCAGACGCCTTCTTCAAGCAGTGGTACAGGAAGAAGTCCGCATCCTTCAAGAAAAACATGATTTTCATGCAGGACAATGCTCCATCACACGCATCCAAGTACTCCACAGCGTGGCTGGCAAGAAAGGGTCTAAAAGAAGAAAAACTAATGACATGGCCTCCTTGTTCACCTGATCTGAACCCCATAGAGAACCTGTGGTCACTCATCAAATGTGAGATTTACAAGGAGGGAAAACAGTCCACCTCTCTGAACAGTGTCTGGGAGGCTGTGGTTGCTGCTGCACGCAATGTTGATGGTGAACAGATCAAAACACTGTCAGGATCCATGGATGGCAGCTTTTGAGTGTCCTTGCAAAGAAAGGTGGCTATATTGGTCACTGATTTGTTTTTGTTTTTGAATGTCAGAAATGTATATTATTGGTTTCCCTGGTGAAAATAAATAATTGAAATGGGAATATATCTGTTTTTTGTTAAGTTGTCTAATAATTATGCACAGTAATAGTCACCTGCACACACAGATTTCCTCCTAAAACAGCTAAAACTAAAAAAAGCCCCACTCCAACTTCCAAAAATATTCAGCTTTGATATTAATGAGTCTTTTGGGTTCATTAAGAACATGGTTGTTGTTCAATAATAAAATTAATCCTCAAAAATAAAATACAAATTGCCTAATAATTCTGCAGTCCCTGTAATCAGTGCAAAATTATGCATAGTAAAATGGTAAAAAGTTCTCATGTAACACTGTGCATACAGTAACACAAGTGCAATGCCAAAAGGGTAAAAAAAAAGAAAAGAAAAAAAATTTATACTCCAATGAGCATGCACATATGTAGCAACTTATCATGGGAGCTACAGAGCCAGCAGACTAAATGTAATCAGAAATACTGAAATAAATAGGTTAGGGAAGGACTGTGAACTCGAGCAGGGCATCCACAGCTGAAGCCCCCCCGCCCCCCCCGCTTTCTTCTTAGTGCTGCCGTAGACCCCTCTCGTGTACCAAAGCACTCACAGGAGGCCAAAATACACACCCTTACCATGAAAAGCATGGTTGTTTTCATGGCATGGGTGCTTATTTTAGTACAACACCTGTCTACTCGTCCCAGTTTGAGTCATAGCTGGACAAAATAAGTAAGTGAATAAACAAATAAAAATAAATAACTAAAAAATACGTGTAAGATCCTCCCCCCAAAATAGAAAATACAAAGAAAAAACCCTAAATGAAAGGCGATCCTGGCTTATATTACATCTAGAGATGTCAGATATTATCAGTCTACTGATATTATCTGCAGATATCGGCATTGAAATGCGATATTGGAAAATATCAGGATAGTTTTTTTCAGCCCAATATTTTTATTAACTAAATCTTGCGAGATCTTGTTCCATTAGCAGCGGTCCAGCAAGTAGAAAAGTCCCTAATTACTAATTACATCCTGGGTGAATGTCCTACTTTGACACAGGGAGTAATTTTCTGAATACGCCTGGTTTAAACTAAACATGATGATTTTTTTTTCCTTTAAAAAAGGTTGAGGACGGAGTGTTCCCCTGTTTCTGATTGCAAACACTATTCAAAGTGAGAGCGCCGCCCCTCGGGCTAATAGTCCCAACCCTCCCTTCAAAGCTTAGAAGTGGGTGAAAGCCAAACCAATATTAACCCTAGTTTTCAAACGTGCACCATCTAAAGCTCTTTTTGTCACAAAATACATCCAAAATACATCCACCATTTTTTATTGAGAATTCGAGTGAATCAGGTGTACAGCTCCAGTTGTTGTTTAAAAAAAAAAGTTTACCCCCATAGAGCACTACGCCCTTAGCTCTGTCATTGGCTGGAGACAACATGCAAATGTCCACCCAGAAATGTCCCGAACACCAAAACAAAGAGAAAAGGCGAAATACAGCCCGGGGAATGAGGGAGGGGGAGGTTGCAAACAAAACTCACCACCACACGAAAGTAAAGGCCCAAAGGTGTGGATTGAGCCTGATTTCACTCACACAAGGCTAGCGTTTATTTTCAGGGTGGAAACTCTGGACTCTACGTTTAATCAATCAGCTCTACCGTTCAAGTCTTCACACCTTCAGCAGAATCAGCAGAAGTTGTAAATTGGTTACCCAACACTTATTTAGCTTTTCTATTACTAACATTTAAATGAAGGTTTTCTCACTCAACATTGTTCACAGGTGTAAAGACAACTCTCCATGTCTGTCAACTCTGATCTTTTGTTTGACAAACTCATTTTAAACAAACTCTGCTGCTTTGGATTTTTTTTTTCCAACAGGAGACGAACTCCTGAGCAGCAACATTCAGATCCGAGTCCTACAGAAAGTCACTTTAACGACTTAGACGATCCACCCCGACTGAACCTCTGCAAATCAACAAATCCCACTGAGGGAAAATCCCAAAGCCCGAGCCAGGGCAGCGCAGAGATACGTGGGCGTATAGTTATGAAGGTCAAGGGGGTTGAGATGAAGATTTGTTCTTTTTTTTTTTTTTTTGATTTTCCAGGACTTGCTGGTTCTGGGCCTGTTTGGAGAAGCAGGGGACAGTGAGGGTTTTATTGAGTGTAAAATGAGTGGGCCGCTTGTATCAAGGAGCTCTTTGAGAAAGTCAGTGGGAGTGAAATAAGAGGGGAAATGACTCACGCTATCTGTTTGTTAGGGAACAGAGAGAGCAGAAAAGTAGGAACATGGCTGATAACACTGATAGGGCTCAGCTACGCTGAGAAAACTCAGGATGTCTAAAGTAAATACAGCGAAGTAACCGCAGAGTTTACAAAACTAAAGAAGTTGCAGTCGCTGAATATCACAATGCAGTTGCATCTTATTTTTTCATGAGCTGAAGTTGTGTTGAAATGCACAAACATCCTGTAAGAACAATAAAATGTTCTGTGAAATAGGGCAGAGTTTGTCAAAGAAACGGAAATTTAAAAGTTTACTGTCACGGTAAAAGTATTTAACTGAAATAGGACATTTGTTTGTTCTGTTTACAAAAAAGTTCAAGGATCCACATCAAACCAAGACAGAATAGCAGACCCTGTTGCAGTGTGAGCATCTGCAATCTGAGTTCAGCAGTCGAGCGTTTACAGGTGAAGCAAACCTTTTTGCAGATCACCAAGATAAAAACGGAGAAACCAGCTGGACAGATGACCGCTAACGTCACTTTAATTTATATAAAAGCTTGTGTTCCTTGTTTGCTTGCATCTCACTGCAAACAAAGGATGCATCTCTTAAAAGGCACAGCAGCTCTGGTGACAGTTTCTACTCATGTTCCATCTTCACACAGGCTGAAAATTCTTAGACTAATCTTAAAGCGTACTGGTTACACTCCGCATCCAATTATAGTTCACAGTACACATTTGATTCAATTGTATTCTACTATATAAAATGTCAACTACATGTGAAGCTTCTACAGTTTTTTGTATCATTTAATTGACACAACTTGTTTCTATTCTCACTGCTGACGTGTAGCTCTTGCAAAAGAAAATATCCCACATACCTGAACTAAAAGACTATATTAAGACTGTACAATGAATCTTATTGTGCAGTTTGTTGTTCTGTACTGTAGTGAGAGTGGCTGCTCATATATGGTATACGCTGTATGCTGCTGGACACCTGAATTTCCCCTGCAGGGGATGAATATCTCACTTTGCAAATACAATAATAACTAACAACTGACTGAAGTCTTGAATATGACAGTGCAAGGGTCAAATGAACTCAGACTTGATCTGTCCAGATTTTAATCTGTCCCAGAACTACAGAAAGCAACAACACTTCTATCTTAAAAGGCATATGCCACCTCTGGGTGAAACTGAGCCTCCCCCCCCGCAGTCCCCTGAGTTGGACAAGTGGGCAGAAGCGTTTTCTCGCCCACCCAGTCATTCTCCGATTCTCGCAGCACTGACTTTAGCTTAGCTTAGCGTAGTTGCTGTAATCGGGTGGTTTCCAATTGCATCACTTGGCGAAAGTGAACTAATTAACTCAAATTTTTTTTCCAATTCCGTTTCATGACCTGCATATTCTGATCGAGTACAAACGAGAAGCCGATTTCACATCAAAGGACTGACTAGGCCGCATTCAATAGGGGAACTATATGCCGCAGAAGTACAGATGAATCACCGGCAAAGCACCGCGGATAGTAGCAAAGGCAGCACGCCTGCGCAGCATCCCCAACTTCGTTGCCACCAGATGCTGCGCATACGTGCTGCCTTCACTACTATCCGCGGTGCTTTGCCGGTGATTCATCTGAACTTCTGCGGCATATACAGCAGTTCCCCGATTGAATGCATGATTTTGACATTAATGCTATTTCAGCCGTGTAAAAGAAAAATTACAGCAGTATAGCTTTGGGCAATCTGTATTACCGATCCAATTGAAGCCCAGGCCCTGAATTTTTTCATACCCCCCCCCCCCCCCCGGTGTTCACTCTCTTCACCTCTTTTTAACCATCTCCTTCCCTCCTTTTCGGTTTCCTCCGGTGCATCTTTTCCTGACTCTCACTCATTTTCTTCACTTGGATTTCTTCCCGTTTTCTCCCTCTCTGTTGCCTCCAAATCCTCACTCTCTCTTTGTCCCTTTCCTCCTTTATGATTGACAACTTTGTCATGACATGTCCCACTTGATAGTTTCCCTGATTTCAACCAGTTAAGCATATTTGAAAGAATGAATTAAATGAGTTGGCGCGCATATAGCCTAGAGTGTATAGAAGAAGACAGCAGCCATCTTCTTTTACAATTCAATCAAAAACTAATAAATGATTGTTTTTGGTTTGAAATAAAAGAGATAACATGAACAATAAACATTTCCTTTGTTATTTATTGTATGTAAAAATCCCACTTAAAAAACAACACTGTAATTATGTTGGTCTGATATCAATTACACCAGACCACCATTACAATTTTTAACCCCCACACCCCCTGGTGGCAGCACCACCCTTTGGGAATCCCAGGTTTAGAGGTGGATTAAAATATCAAATATGTTTGAGAGGACAAAATGCACAAAAAGGCTCTTATGGTTAAAAAAATGTTTATCATAAAAAAAAAAGCTATGAGTGACACTAAAGACTCAGACTTTAGCCACTTTCTTTTTTGGCTGTTATGCTACCAGAAAAAGCCCCATAAGATCCTAGCAACGCCTCTGATGCTACCAGAAAAAGCGCTAAATTCACCCAATCGCATGTTTCTGTCCTGTTTTATCCTGTGTTCATTGGTGGTTTGTTTTCTGTCAATTATGTGTGAAAGGTCAGTTGGTCATGTCTGCAAGCTTAGTTACCCCCTGGGGATAAAAAAAAAAAAAAGTAATCTGAATCTGAATCCATTTGGGAACTGAAAGAACCGACTCTTCTAAGGGAGTCGAGTCAAAAGAGCTGAATCTTTGATAAGAGCTGAACTTCCCATCACTAGTTACCTGTGTGACAAAGTCTTCAGACATTAACCTAAACTCTCCTTTAACTGGAAATCAACCCTGGAGACAACATTTAAAGAATAACTTTAGGAAGGAATTTTTGCTGCAGATAATGCCTTATATAGAGGCTGCCCCGTCTCTCCAGTTATATGGATGTATGTCGAAGGGCAACTCAACAAAATATCTTCCAAAAGAGTGACACAGACGTTTTACCGGTGAGTAAATGCACGTATAAACTCGTAGAAATCAGGTCCAGGTTGAAGAAAAAAGAAAGTTATCCTTTAATACTCAGCTGCCCTCAGACAAAATAGCAGCCATATGTGACAGGCTGCGCTAAAACAGGACATAAGTAGTACCTGTATTTTCTAAGCTTTCCAATGATATATAACACATGGAAATCTGATAAAGTGGTGGCCATTTGGATGTAGACAAATAAGAGATGAAATAAGGGAAAAGCCTCCCGAAGATTTGCACTTTTCACCTCTTTCACCTGATACGGCCGATTTCAAACACAAAATGTATACTTTTGCATCAACCAAAACTGTTATTTGAAACAGAGTTGCTCCTCCATGAAAAAACAAAACAAAACAAAAAACCCTTCTTTATGGATTTTCACGAATGTTGCTCCTGCGACTTCGGGCCCGTTTTAGTGGCTGGTCACATAAAAGAATAATAAAAAAAAAGAAGAGTATACCTGGCCCCTCTGCCTTGACGATGGCCTCGGGTGAAATGCAGACTCCGCGGTCGTACAGAGGCATCTCGCTGCAGGCCAGGCTGTCAGGCCAGCTGTGGTTGTAACGCTTCATCACCGGCTCACAGCCGTACTTCGCCCGCTCGCACACCGCCTTGCACGGTTTGATGGGCTCGTGTTGGAAGTCGATGGTGCAGATGGGAGCATACATGGCACACAGGAAGAAGAGTAAATCCGGACTGCAGCCAGTACCTTAACGGGCAAAAAAGCAGAAATAAGTCACAAGGAGAGTCTTCTTCCTCCTCTTTCTTCTTTTTAATTAAGTGTTACAATCACTGACATCTAGTGGTAAAAATGAGTATGGCAATTACTTCATATTCCAAGCACTGTTGTGAATGTATGGTGGCCATCAGATGGCCAAAATTCTCTCAGACAAAGATGTTTTCATCTGGGAGTGTATCCAGTAGTCTCAGGTGTAGCTATGACTACAGATAACTGTTTTTAATGTATTTTAAGGCATTACATGCTGGTACAAATATAGCAGCCTCCATGTACATGTATGTGGACCCACAGCAAGTAGATATAAATGACTCAATCAAAGAAAATAAACACATAACAGCTATTCTAGTGCAGCAATTATACATCAATAGAAACACAGTTTTGAATTAGATATCACATTGTTCTGCTATTGACCGTTGATTTTGTTACACACTGCACCTTTAAATCAGTAAGAAGATCCTTAGTTAATTTACACTGGGACACAATCAACCCACCAAGCATTTTTTGGTCCAAAAATGTCTTATGGTCCTTAGACGTCTAGGCTAAAATCAGTCTACCATTGGCCTAAAAATTTAATTATTTTAGCCGTCTAAGCTTAGACTAAACCTAAACTACATTGTACACTGATCAATGACGTTTAATGTTTTAATCCAACATCTGGAAACCATCTGCACAACTTACAGTTGTTTGATTAAATGTTTATGAATAATGGATTATAAACAGCATTACAAACATTATCCATTCAAAACTTTTTACATGAATTTGAAGAACGCTGGTAGATCAATAATGCCAGAATTCTACAGAAAATGCCTCATTATTAAACTGCCTGGCCCAAAAAAAGTCGCCACCAAATTCGTTGGGCTGCACAGCCTTCTCCAGCACATCCCAAAGATTCTCAATGGGGTTCAGGTCTGGACTCGGTGGTGGCCAATCCATGTGTGAAAATGATGTGTCATGCTCCCTTGGAATATGGCCGTGCCATCAGGGAAGAAAAACCCATTGATGCAATAACCTGGTCATTCAGTATATTCAGGTATCAGCTGACCGCATTCTTGATCACACACTGGGTCTCATTTGTGAAACGTGAGCAGAGCGAATTCGTGTGTAAACTGTTCGAACGGTAGATGTGAATTCACGTGAATCTCGCATTCATCAACAATTTAATAGTTGGTCTGATCTGTTCGTAGCTACTAGCAACCTCTATACATGCTCTCGACTGTGTGTAGCGCTTGTGTAAATTTACAAAAACATATAACGGAACAAAAGCTTCTGTGCAAAAGAGATGATGTGGTCATTTTTCGGATTAAAAATGTTCATTAAAATCCCCCCCCCCCCCCCCACACACACACACACCTTTCTGTTTTTATTTATTTATTTATCCATTTCCACAAATCATACCCTGATAAGGCATATCCTTGACAAGACAAACGATCAGAAATATAGGCTACAACATTTAGTCAGGGACGATTCCTGACAAAGCGCTCTAATAATTCCTGCTATACGCTCGTCTAACAACTTTTTTTCTGTGTGCACTTATACACTACTCACAAAAAGTTAAGGATATTTGGCTTTTTGTATGATGTCAGAATGAATCTAAAATCCACTACAACCCTTCCAGGTGAACTGAATTGAACTTTCTCTAAACTTTTTAATGTACATGTACATTGTTCAATTGTTAAATATTTATTCTGCATCTTTCTGTTCTCCAAAAACTGAAAATTGAATATCACTAACTTTTTGTGAGTAGTGTATGTTTCTTTTTATCTCGGGAATGGGGACAGCAGAGACCGCATGAACTGCGTCTGTTATTCCTTCCAGTCTTTTGATTTGCCTGTCCCTGTCACACCACTGCTAACTGATGAATTGATTAAAATAAAATGTGTTTTTTAACTCAACTTCACTCAAAATAATCTCTATGTTCAGGGAAGTTCTTCTTGCGCTCTCTCTCTCTCTGCTTGTGCCGTGACTGACAGGTAAGCCGAAGGCGTCAATCTGAACCTCCTTTTATGGAGCTCATTGCTGATTCATGGGCGGAGATTTATGCAAACAACTGATTACCGCGAGCGTGCCGTCAGTTTACGATCGTTTGGCATTCATGATCTACACACGTTTACGATCAAATCTGTGTTTCCCGAACACAATTTCACATTTTCCTGTATCTGGAGTAAATTTTTAGGTGAGTAGGCCTTTACGAGTAAACGTGTTTGTAAATTTACGATTACGAACGTTTCATGAATGAGACCCACTGTTGCTGAACCTGGACCTGAGCAACTGCAGCAACCCCAGATCATAACACTGCCCCCACAGGCTTGTACTGTGGACACAAGGCATGATCCTGCATCACTTCATCTGCCTTTCCGCCCACATTTCTTCCTCGAAGATGAAGGGTCCCCACTATCTAAAGTAACTAAGTAAAGGTAAGAAGGAAGCCCAGTCAAACTGGCCCATGTCCAAGACTAAACTAGGTTTATGTTAGGGCTGGGTTATAAATCACTATAAAAATATACTGATATATTTTTACATGAGATATGGAATGGACTATATTGCATATATCGATATACAAAGTATAATGTCTGTTTTGTCTTTATTTATAAATGCTGCCCTTACTAAGGCTTGTCATATTTATTATTTTTTGCAATGTTCCTTATTTGAAGTTGTACAGTATTTATATTTACATCTTATTGTTCTTTGAACAGCTGAACATCGTTTTAATCGAGCCGGTTTAAATAAAACTACTTTTGACATGCCATTTGGCTTTGACTGTGACTACAAACTTGCTCTCACTTTGCAATAAAAATATCATGATACATACATACATACACACACACACATTTCGGGTGAAATGTGGTCAGGTGTTGGTGCAAATGCAGCCAAATGAATTTGGTCAGAAATTTTCATTATAAAAAAGACCAAATTTAATGACAATTAACGGTCCAGTGATTGCCAATAGCAAACAGATGCCAGAACATAACCCAGTAAGCCAACACCTGAAGTCAACTTGCCAGATTTATCCAGACATCTGCTTTATAGACATTACACCATTAATTAATGTGGATCCTGAACAAACAATATATTTTTACATCAACTAAGCTGAGGTTAGTGAATGAAGTTGTAAAAAGGTTTTGTAGAAATGCAAACTATCACAAATTTCTGGAATAGTGCAATTGCAGCTTTATAGCTTGAAAGGTACAGTATGTAAAAAAAACCAAAGGTCAATGGCAGAAAAATGTGATATATAATTCAAAACTGTGTTCCTATTGATGTGTAATCTCTGCACTAGAATAGCTGTTATACGTTTGTTTTCTTACAATGAGTCATTTATATCTACGTGCTGGGCGGTGCACGTATGGAGGCTGCGATATTTATTCCACCATTTTTACAACGGTGTCCCTGAAGGGACAAAACAATGTGTGTGAACTAAGAACTCTGAACTTTAAAACTGCTGCATCAGCTTTGTTTAATGGGAGTTAAAGCACTGTTTGGGATCAGTAATGCCTTAAAGGTGCCATGACATCAAATTTCACTTTTCTGGGGTTTTGGGGGTATAATATGATCTGTTGTGCACTGATGAGGCCATGTGAATGTCCAGAGTGAGAATCAAAGTTCCTGTTTATGGTCTGTCAGCTTTGTCTCTCTGCTCAGAAACAGTTGAATCAGACAGCAGCTTATCATTCTACGTAGTTCTATCATTCTACGTAATTTAATTGCTCCAATAAGAGCACACTATCAAGTAAACAGCGTCCCCCCCGCTCTCTCCTAACGGTTTATGCACCGTCCGCTCCCCCCCCCCCCCTCCCTGTCTGATTCAGCTTCGTGTATGGAGCTAGTAGTAACTTCTGTGCAGTCAGGTCTGGATTTTCAAACAAATGGATTTAAAAGCAAACTTCTGCAGCAACACTGAGGGAGACGGCCACAACCTTGTCATTACCTGTAAGTTTATTTATTTTCTAAATGCTGTCTTGTCTGATAAACGTAGCTCACACTGTCTGAAGTGCCCATGTTACTAGCAGTTAGCCTTTAGCAAACTCCGACCGCAGCTTGACCTAGATTCTCCAAATAAGGTCATAGCCAAATAAGGCGTAGCCAATCAAAATGAAGTCAACGTGGTCTCCGGGTAAAGCTCCATATCATCACCGGACCCAACTGTATTACTGAGGAAGTGAGGTCTGGCGTTTCAAAACAATACTCCGCTGTAAAAAATGCCGTTTTTTTCTTTGGAGTATTTACATATGCAGTAATGCCAACAACATAAACTAGTTTTTAACTGCTATGTCATCACTCCTTTAAAAGACATTAAAGTAGGTCATCATTGTCCAGTCATAGCTACACATGAGACCACTGGATCCACTCCCAGATGAAAACATCTTTATGTCTGAGAGAATTTTGGCCACTAATGGCCACCGTACATTCACAACAGTGCTTGGAATATGAAGTAATTTGAAAGAAAACATTTTTTATTTCAAATACCCATCTTTACCACTAGATGCCAGTAATTCTTACATACTGTACCAAAGACAAATTATTCAAAATATTTGAAAAAATGGAATGTGAAGTTCTACTGGCAAAGTATAAGCTAACTTATTTACTTCTGCTTGTAAATATAAGTCATTTAGCCGAGCTTGCTAACAAACTACATCTAAATTACATCTTTCCCCCCATTTTTTATTTTGTTTATAACCTCCTGTTAAACAGCTCAGTTTTCTTAACTTCGACTCTTTCACTATGCCATAGATGGCGACTAAGTGGAGCTACTGCAGTTATTGATGCCGTCATTGATGCTTACTTATCTTATAAGAACAGAAACTTGACAAGAAAATTAAATATATCCTTCTTTATTGTAATAAAGTTTAATGACATTGAAAGACATCTTCCTGATAAAGTCCAAACACCTCAACTTGGCCCTGAACAACGAGCTCCCAGCGTTTTCACCACACTGAGGTTCTCACATCTGTTAAACTTTGTGTGAAAACATTTAAAAGGATGCTTATTCAGTCTCAGCTCAGTTCATTTGAACTGGAGTTGTTGTTTTTTCCCCAGCAGGACTCACTTCTCTCTCATCAGTTGAGGCACGTTGCATTCAGGAACCTCTGGCTGACCGCACACTGGATGTGCAGCGGGATGGTTCATGTAACTGCCAAACCGCTTCATGTTTCACACAGGATGAGACTAGAAAGCCTTCAGCAGCGGTTAGAGGAGGAATCAGCTTTTTTTTAATTGTTGCAGAGCGGAGCTGAGGTTTGGCTTTGGCTTTGCAGCTTCCCGATGAAGTCACAGAAATATTTTGAACTTGTGACCTGAATCGGCTTCCTGGTTTTTTGGCTTGCACATCTTTCATTAGGACATTTTTTGGTTAAAGCCTTCAGCTTTCTCACTTTCTTTTTCCACCCTTCCGACCTCAGCTGTGCTTCAAGTTCAGCCAGCCCCTAAATGTACACATGTAAATCATGAAACATCATGGCAGTTCATAAAAGGTGGTCTTCATGCCTTTAAATTTAAGTGCGCTTCACAGTTAAGGATGTTTTAAAAATCATATCATAAATCTCCAAAACGCCAAACGGTGCAGAACACAGACGACTGTGACTCCAAACTTTAAACTTTTATATTCCTAATTAATTTAAACAACCAGCTGGCTTTTTAATGGCTGCTAAAAACAATTAAATTTAGCTGGTAAAATAAGAGACAAATTTCAGCCTGGGTCAGTTTTGCTGGCAGTGAGACAGATGTGGTGTAAAAGGTCATGGACAAGGCCTGACCTGGGTTAAAATGTGTCATATGGGCAAGATGCAAACCATGTGCCATAAACTGGCCTAAAAATGGATTTGAGAATGTCCTGAATCTACAATCACTGCAAGCCACTGGGCCACACCTTGCCAAAGCTAGCTCATGACATTTAAACTACATCTGGCCAAAGCAAAACAAGCCGTAACCCAAGTCACGAGCTTTAAACCATGTCTGGCTCACATAAGACTTGACCGGGCCGTAAGCACCAAGTTGAAATGTGCCGGCTGTACCAAAGAATAAATACAAAAGAATAAAAGCAACACAAAAAAATGAAAACGAATAAATTAAATCACAAGATAGATAAAATCACAAGATAAACATCTCAAAAACAGTCAAAAGCCAAGGACTTCCTTAACCCTCAAAACTCCAAGCCATCTTTTCTTTTGCCATTTTTGGTCTAGTTGTTTTCTTTAAAGCAAAAATGCAGATAGAAGCTGAACCCTTTGAATCCCAGTCAGCATCCAGACAATGTTTCAGTTCAGCCTCAGTCGTATGATTATGAAGCTGAAACTAGAAAAGCACTCTGAGAGCGCAGAACTCCACCAAGCAGCTCTCGCAATGATAAAGAATTCTTCAAAAAATTCCTGGATCCAGAAGGTGATCCGGATCACCACCGAATATTTAATGGGTTCGTCCTTGGGCTGAGGCACACGGCTGGTGAACATTTCAGGTCAATCCATTCAGTACTTTTTCCGTAAAGTTGCTGACAGACAAACTAACCAACGCTACTGAAAACATTACCTCCTTGGCGAATGTAATGAATGTATCAATAGATGATAGATGTAAAAACTCTGACCAACCCCTGCCATTCGCACCGAAGGGCAGGAATTGGTAATTCGCAACTTATAAAAAGAACGAATCGATGCTTTTATGCAGGGATTAAAGCAAAAAAATTTAGTTTGACTGAAATTTTTTTCCCTGGCTAGCTGTTATTTCCCGGCTATGTATGTGCCAGCAGCACCACACTTTAAGAACGACCCTGTCTGCCATTAGGTCACTTTCCAAAATTTCTAAGTAAAACAGTTAAATGCTGCATCAGCCCTTCGGTTCTCGTATGCAACATTTAAGTTGTAAGAAAGCTTTACTTTTCTACACTATTGAAATAACCAGGACTAACAGCATTTTGGAAGAAGAGTAAGATCTGACAGTTTTTGTCAGTTTGCTGTAAGATAATTCAGTACTGTCCTGTTTACTAGCTGGGCGGGTGACACACTCAAATTTTCTGTCAGGTATCAATAAAGTATTCCTTTTTCCTTTCCATCTATCTAAAATGTTTTTGAACTATTTCACTGATTTTCTGTTTTAACTCAGTTTTTAATGTATTCTTACAAATAAATTACCATCTATAAATCTTTTCAATGCAAGTTTTATTCCTCTTAGAATACCTAATAAATCAGAAGAAATGACTGTAATTGTGGCAGCTGCGCCAGGAAAGAGGCCTGGATATATCAGCACAGAACTTCTGTAAATTTAGTCACATCCGGGTCTTTTCTGGTGAAACAAAGGTCACCAACATGTAAAACTTATGGACTATTGGGATCCTAATCAGTTTGTCTTAAATTTTTGTAGATCTTCCATTAAATATACTTTATGTTTGGCTGCTATAAACATTATTATTCTATAGAGAAGAAGGGATGATTTTTAAAGCTACAGAAAAAACAATAAAATCAATAATTTACATGATAACTGGCTAGAGGTATTTTCATGGCTTGATGAGACTTTTGACTAGTAAATCAAAGACATGACTTTGTAATAGTAACAGCTGATATTATTCTTATATGATAAAGCATGTTAACTTAGCACGTTCATGCAGGTGGAACCAGATATATCACAAGATCGGGAAACAACATCTGTAGTGATGACATCTTGTCAGAATAGCTTCTCATAGCTTTATCTGTCATTTAGGCTGCAGCTCTGATAAAAATACAGTTTATAAAGAAGCTGTTTTTACAGATGGGTTATTAGCAGTAAGCCCAGAGAAGCCGTGTGTTACAGTTTAAAACGACGGTACCCGTTTTTATAATCATCGATATTCAATTCAGGTTCATAATCTTATATGATGCAGGGTTTGTTTTCACTGACAAGCCTGTTTTTAGTCTCGCGAATACCAGCCAAGATGAAGGTCTGCAGTGCTCGCCGCAACGAGGAGTTCCATAAACGCTGCAACGACGTTACTGTAGCACAAGCTTCTCTACCGCGCTGCCGAAGCCAGGAAAAAGACACACAGCAGGGACAGCTGTAGTAACACGGAGATAACGTTGAACTTTCATTACATTCACATTGACTCTAACCTCAACAGTAGCTTATTAACAGTATTAATGGCGTTAATAAGCAGCAAACAGACACTCACCAAAGCTGCTGTCTAACAACGCTGCGATCCATTTAGAGTTTGAAAAGTTAGACCACAGATAACATCGGGCCTGCAGCTTCACTAATTCCACCCACGCCAACATTCCTTCGTCTCAGGTGTTTTAATCAACAGGTCTCGTAGTAAAATGCTCCCAACTTCGTTTCACATGTCAAGACCGGTCAAGACGCGGCATTCCATAGGTTGCAACGTTACGGCTTTACCAGGTTAATAACACGAATTAAAAAAAGTGTAAATGCAACCGCAACAAAATCAAGTTGATCTATTTTTTTCCTCTCATTTTCCAACTGATGGAAATCCATCGCATCGCTAGAAAACTTTAATCCCTGTCTTTATGTCTCGTCTCTGTTCCTCACCTCTCTCCGTCCCCCACGTGACCCCCCCTGTGCGCAGCTCATTGTAAACAAATACAGCTAACGGACTGCTAACTGCTGCGCCACAAAAACCAAACCAAACCAAAACAGATAAGGATTAAGTCTGGGAGGCGTTGACGTTTGCAGTGTCGACTTTTTAAACTGCAGACGGAGTAGGAGGTGAGTGGATTAAAGCTTTTTAAAAACATGGTTTGTCAGCTGTTTACTATCAAGCTAACGAGCTATCCACTCAGCTGTTATCGTTAACCTGCTCGTAAAAAAACAGCACGTCCCTGTGCTCTGAAGGCGTGGTTTCCGGTGGTGTTTTCTTTTAAACTGTCGCTTGCTCTAACTGTTTTTCCAACATTGCCAACCCTAGCGTTAATGCTCGTAAATTATTATAAACGTTATAATTAAGAAGGAATAACTAGTTCTTGACCCCTTTTGTCACCTCTGAAGGCGTGTAAATGCAAAAAAGTGTTTACAGTACACTTTGAGAAAAACTGCTTTATTGAAACATCTGAAAAACTGCCTCATGAGAGTGTAAAAGCGTTTTTGCGATATTTGACAGTTTTTTCTAAATGTAGGTGTTTCCATTGCTAGTTTTTGATTGCGATATTTAGGTTTTGTGAAATTCTAGGTGTGTGGAAAGACAGCTAGTGAAAAGCTTCTGAAGACTGGCCCAAGAGGTCCAGATCCTTGATGTGCACGCTTCAGATCAGATTATTACAATAATCTATTCCCAAATATCGGATCTTTAAAGGTCATGAAAACAGGCTGAATGTGTCCAAAAGCTGATTTTTTTCCTTGTTTATCGAAACCTTGGGTACAGTTTATGCAATAAAAGACTAAAAACTGTTTTCGTAAACAAATGGTAGCTCTTTGACTTTAAAACATTTTTTAAAGTTTATGAACATCCTCTTAGTTTAGGGTAATAGAATTCAAACATCAGCAGTGTAGCACTGAACTCCAAGTACACGCAAACTGATAGTCACTTTAGCAGGTTTTCAGTTACAAACCAAAGTACTGCAAATATTTCGATTCTGATGTAATGATTTTGCAAGCTGGAGGGCGGCTGGAGCCCCACAGCTATTACAACCAATACTTCGGTGAATATTTGTATGAAACTGCTTTAAAATTCATCCAGTTGCTGCTGAGAAAATACAGATGTCAGCTCTGGACTGGGGAGAGCTCTAGTTCAATATTCAGGTAATAGACAGAGAAAGTTGAGGAATAAAACACAAGCCATCAAAGATAGTTGGATTCACCTACTGGGCAGCTTGTAGGAAATTTGATAGGAATTCATCCAGTACATTGATAGATGTTACAATCCTGCTGAACGTGCTGCATAACCCAACCATAAACTCATCCAACAAGCACCTGAAGTCACCCAGAATATTTACAACCTCTTAATCAAATCTGATCTGAAGTCAAACGTGCTTCCACCTGCAATCAACGTCCACACCAACTAAATAAGATCAGTCCTGTTCACAAGTTTGACCTATGGAGGTAAGCAATGTTTGCCGTTCTTCGAGAGATATGTCACAAAAGAGGCAGTAAAAATAGAGAAAAATCTTACAAAAGAAAAAAAAAAAAAAGACTAGCTCAAATACTGAGTGTTTACAGACATGGATGCTGTATGTACAGAGCGTGCAGGTTTGCAGAGCAGCATTATTGGCTCGAATAGTTCAGATTGGTTTGTTCGGTATCAGCAGGAAAATCAGTACGTTCCGGTCTCCAGGCAGAGGGTCAGTTACCAGCTTTACTTAGACCCTAACCGCACTGGGATGAGTCTAGGCGACTCTGCTACAATTGTTTATCGTTTGGACATTTTATCCACACAAAACTGGTGTTTCTGGGATCTGAAATGGTTCCTAAAGTGACTAAAGTCTGTTTCCGTTTCGTGTGTATAAAAGATGCATCTTTTTATACAACTCAATCATGCAAACGACTTGGACAAAAGTGGAGCTGGATGTGGTTTTAGGTTCATCTTTCTCGCAGCAACCAAAGAAGCTAAGGAAATACCGCCTCCACTCTGGTTTATTCACATCCTAACATCTTACTCGATCTTCTGAATGTTGATTATTGTTGATTTTTGGGAAAGTGTATGGAGCTTGACAAGTTAACCATCAATTTTCCAGAGTAAATCTGCAAGCTGTTGATGTTAACTTCCTCCCACTTCGGTTCTGATTATACTGGTGTCAAGGCAGGGCAGTTTGCACAAAGACTGAGGTTCTGAAACTCCAGAACAGGGATGGTGCTACAGCCACAACCAGAACCACGTCTGCACGAGAGCACTGGTTCAGACCTCTTTCATCTTTTTCCAAGAGTACCTCCCTGCAGTTACAATGGCCGACAAGGGCGCCGCCATACATCCAATCCATACAGGAAGTCTCAAGCAGAAGTTAATTAAACACCGCGGAGAGTATCTATCTGTGGCTTGCAACCCAGATGCGTGTGGTGTAATCAGGTGGTTAGGGTTAGATTTTAGAAAGTTACATGAAGAAGAAAATTCCGCTTGGGACTTCCAGCGTGGACTGGATAGATGGCGACACCCTTGTCGGCCATAGTGACTGCAGTTGGGCCCCTCTCTCTTTTTCAGCTTTTGAATTGCCACTACGTTGCATCTGAGCACGCTCCATGTCTTCTTCCCAGGTTTTGGTGCATTTCTGGCAGTGCTGCTGCGCCACTTACAAGCCTGGCATTGATATTACAGCCTTTTCACTGGAATTATGAAGACATACATCTTTCTAGAAAAGCTTCTGTCTGAATGAAAAACTTGTAAAATGACTAAATCTTTTTGTGTTTGAATGGATGTGGTTTTGGTCAGACGTTGAAAAAAAACTGGACAATGTTTATGCGATGTGGCACCACTTAAACCAAATCACTTACAAAGCACACTGTCAGAGTTGCCGTAAGCACTTAGAGAAAAGATCAATTTATCAAATGTAAATTACACAATCAATACCAATCAGACCTCTGCAGCATTAGAGGAAGAAGGCAGAAATACATTATGCACAAGTCTTCTGACGAACCTTTGATGGCTGCAACATCTAAAATCTTCGTTTCCAACCTGACTGGTTCACACTGGCAGCATGAACTCAGGGAAAACACCTTTAGTGAGTCATTTATACATATTCTAAGCTTGTCTGATCACTTCCGGACCATTACAGGAATAACTAAGCATATTTCATTTCAATCTGAGTGTATTTCCACTGTCGGTAAGGTTAAAAATACTTTCTTTTGCCAAACGTGCACTTACTCATTAAATTCTATTCAGCTCCAGCTGGAATAAAATAATGGTGAGGTGACACTTTGACTGTCCTTTCCATACCACTTATTTTTCTTTTTGTACATTTTGTCTACCTCATTTTCATATAAATGACTTCTTTTCAACTTCAAAAGGAAAAAGGACACAAATTAAAGTAGTGATTACTTGCCATTATGTGGTAAAATGTTATGATAAATTAGCTGATGTTTATGTTGAAATATCAACATGAGGAGCCAAAAATCAGCATTTTGTGAACTCAAGGTGATTTGAGTTGTTTTAATATCAATTTTATTACATTTCTGAATTATTTCAATAACAAAATCAATCCCAGAGACACGCTGCTTTGGTTATTAGTTATTTAACCAAGAACTTGCAGCCATCTTTGTGTTAAATGATTTGTTGACTAGTCAACCAGCAGGAAAAAAGGTGATAAAATAAACGGCAGGACCACTGGAGCCAAGTGTTATATTTTATGTGCTTTTAAGATCACAACCAACTCAGCTTCTTTTCTTTTTTTTTTTCTTCAGGGGACAAAAAAGCTTCCAAATAATACATCTTTTTTTATTATTAAAATGATGTCCCGAATAGGTTACAGGCTGACATTTTAAAAAAAAAATTCAATTATATTTTATTGACTAACAGACAAAATATCTAAAACTTTGATTAATTGAGCTTTAATGACTGATTCAGTAAATTTCTCAACTTAAAATAAATCTTCGAGTCATTTATATATATATATATATATATATATATATATATATATATATATACATACAAATATATTGACATGTTTTTGTGCATTTACTTGAAAATGCTGTTAGATAAATATTCATGATTTGCAACAAAAATATTCTGCACAAGACGGAAAACAAAGGTAGCACCTCCTAATTTGGGATGTTTTACCTTTCTTTCAATTTTTATTTATTTATTTATTTTTATTACAAACATACAAGTTGGGCAAGGCACTCCCTCATGCAATCACAAATGTAAGCGCAATTTCTTCCCCTTACTTCAATATTCTGCACAAGGTCGCATGCTTTCAGAAAATAACCCTGTAATAATTTATAAAATACGCTACAGGACGTCATGAATGCTGGACATGTTGATGTGGGGAGACTCTGCCAGTTAATTACGCACCGAGTCTATAAAGAGTCATTAAATGAGTTTATCGGTGCTCAGGCGGCTGTAACTCACCCAGAAGTCCCTCAAACTGCTCGATGGCCAGAACCGCGTTGTCCTGCGTGCTGTGGTGGAGGTGGTTCGGCATCTTGGTCATGTTCCAGGGCATGGACCGGCACAGCGGGATCCGCACCGGTTCGCAGGACGCCGCCCGGACCGCAGGCGGCCACAGCGCGCAGGACACGGCCAGCAGAGACACGGAGAGCCCCGGGGAGAGCATGACGGTCGCTTTCAGAGACGGAGGAGGGACACGCTGGAAGCACGGGAGCGCAGTCGGTGCTCCGGTGAAGCCTCGCTCATTCACGGCAAGTTAAATCCAAACCAGGACGCGATTCTTTCCCCTGCTGATTGTTGCGTTTTCTGCTGCCGTCCGGCCCGCAAGCAGCTCGAGGGTGGAGCTGCTTTCTTATGCAGACTTCCACCTCCTCCTCTTCCTCAATCCCTCCTTCTCCTTCACCTCTCCTCCTCTTTCTTCCCTCCCTCCTTCCCCTCTTCTTATCCGCACTAAAAGACAGATTCCTTTTAGATGAAAAGTCAACACGAGTAAAGCCTCTAAAAGCTCATAGATGTTTGTGTCATGACATTTTATTGAATAAGTGGCAACTACTCACACCAGTTAATAACACATATGAAGATAATCCTGTGTAAGTAGCCGTGGAGTCACGCATTTAAAGTTTATTATATCAAAATGGTAAATGAAGTCAAGTGGAGCAGTTAAAAGTCTCCTGGATCAGGCTGGATGTTCCCAGGCTGAGGCTTGCCCCCCAACATAGGGTCATCAGATAAACCTAAAGGGATTATAACAAGACTGAAGCTCTGATACACAAACCAGCCCTCAGGTTTTGAAAAATTTCAGTTGACTTTTGCCAAATAATCAACAGAGGCTACAGCTTATGAAGTGAAACAATGTGATGGCTGAAAATCTAAAAAGAAGGTAAAGAAGTCAGTTAACAAACTCCATCTTTAACTGTCTAAGGGTTGAGCTTTACATGTTGAACACCACACGGTCATGCTGAGCCAGCTTGTGTCAGAAACCTGTTTTCTGTCTGCAGTTGGCACTGTGAGCAAGTCTTGCTTCAATCTGGTGTGTTTGGATAGAAAATATGCTAAAACTGAATGTATTGGAGAAAAATCTGAGTGACAGAATGTTTTTAAAACACTGTTTATTAAGTTCTTTTACTCCAGTTTTTTTTCTGCATTCACTTAAAAGTTTGTGTTTCCATTATATTCAGTTTATTACATTCACCTGTTCAGATGCTTGCGAACACAAATATTTAACCAACCAATCACCTGGCAGCAACTCAACACATCTAGTCATGAAGAGAGAATGAGGAAGAGAGGGGGACAATGCTGTCTTCTGTTGTCCAAATCTGGTCAATAGAAGATGGAGAAACGTTGCTGGTCTGATGAGTCTCCATTTCAGCTCCACATTCAGATGCTAGACTCAGAATTTGCTGAAAACATCATGAAAGCATGGATCCATCCTGCTTTGGATCAAGACTTCAGGCTGCTGCTGGTGTAATGGTGTGGGGGAGATTTTCTCAGCCCACTCTGGGCCCCTTAGTACCAACGTGGCGTTTAACCACCACAGCCTACCTGAGTATTGTTGCTGACCATGTCCATCCCTTTATGATAGGGATGCACCGATTGATCGGCCAGCCAATCGATCGGCTTCGATTTCCTTAATTTTGGGGGATCGGCTGATCAATAAATGTAAAACCGATCTTATCTACCGATCGTATTTACTTCCGCTAAAGTCATTTTTGGTGATTTAAGTTTTGTTAGTTTGTCTTGTAGATTATTTCATTTAATACTTGTACCTTATTATATGCATTGCAAAATAAGCTAAATTTTGTTGTGAACTGTATTTTTAGCAAGAGGCTCAAAGCCAGTTTAAAATGCAACTAGTTGAGCTAGTTTTGTGTTTAATAATGTGAAAAATGAGACTGAAGGAATGGAAATTATATTTTTGTAGTTTAGACAGCAATGCTTGAAACTTTTCATTTATATTTAAGTACAGTGGCTTGTGCAGTTAAAACTAGTTTGCATTGTACTACAAGTATTGTTTGTTAATAAAACAAAATTGGTACATTGAAGATGTTTGCTGTCAGTTTTCAAGAAAAATTGGTATCGGCAAAAATCGGTATCGGCGGGTCAGATTTCTTAAAGATCGGCGATCGGTGATCGGCCAGAAAACTGCAATCGGTGCACCCCTACTTTATGACCATAGTGGAGCATCTAATGATGCTACTTCCAGCAGGATAATGAACCATGTCACAAAGCTCACATCATCTGTAACTGCTTTCTGGAACATGACCATGAGTTCACTGTGCTGTACTCCAGTGACCTCCACAGTCACCAGATCTCTGTCCAACAGAGCAGCTTTGGGTTGTGGTGGAACAGGAGATTCTCATTATGGATGCAGCAACTGTGTGATGCTATCATATCAATATGGAGCAAAATCTTTTAGGAATGTTTCCAACACCTTTATGAATGACTCAAGAATGAAGGTAGGTCTGAAGATAAAGGGGTCCAACCCGGTGCTTGCAGGGTGACATGTTGCTACAGGGATCCAAAACCAGTAGATAGTTGAAAACCCACAAACTGTAACTAGACATAGCTCGTGAAAGGGGATGCTACAAATCAAAGGTGGATCAGACTGACGAGGAACCATGTGTACTTGTAGGGTAGGGTATAACTCCCAACATAACCCTCCCATAAAGCATGAACATGTGAAAAGCATGAAATCCTGAAGTTCTGGAGAAGTGTATTCACAGCTGGATAGTGTGCAGAAGACGAAGACGAGTGCAGATAAAAATAGCTCTGTTTTATTTACCGCATGTCATAGATAGTAATAAGGATCTTTCCTGACTGTGGATTTATTTCAAAACCAAGTGTATCTGCAAAAATAACAAGCAAGAGGAAAAGCCAAATACGGGTCAGAGAATATGATGCTGCAGCTCGTACCAGCATGAACACATCAACAGTTTGCAGCAAATACTCTGGAGGAAAGTCAGAGGTATTATGAGCTTCTGTGTTGCCACATGTAGTTCTTCTGGAACATCTAAAAAGTTTAAAGGTTGAATATGGAATCATTTTATTAAAAGCTATACTCTTAAAAAAATACAGTACTGCACTTCCTTAAAAAATATATTTAGCCTGAAAATAAATATTAAATAAATTTGAACGGGTTCGTCAATGCCGTCATGTCTACAAGCCAAAACAGGCCACCATTGCGGGTTGCCAAATACAGTCTCTATGTTGCAATGGTATATTGGGCTCGGCTCGGCTGGCACAAGGAAAAATCGTGAGTCAGAAAGTCAAGCAGCTGCTTCAGAGCCCCGCAGATATTATCTGTCTCAAAAGGGGAGTGACCTGAGAAGAGCAAAAACTGGAGTAAATTTAGGTGGAGACTACACTAGATGGACCCACAAAAAATTTTTCCCACGGGATTAAAACATGGAAATGGTGACTTTTCTCCTGGATTGGTAAGCTAATTCGTGACTAACATTAGCTGTCATTTATAAAACTCCTCTGCAATACTTGTTGGACACGGTGCAGGCTGCTGGTCACTGACGTATCAGCAGCGAGCAACCAAGTGGCTGGAATTCTATGGCTGTGTCCGAATCTAAGGACACGTCCTTCCATGGCCAGATTTGAAGACCTCTTATGTCACAGCGATGCAACCAAGGCTGTCCACATTCCAAGGCTCCTTCAAATGCAGCCTATGAATGTGGCCTTATTTTCCCCAGATTTAAAGGACGGTCTGATGTATCCTTTGTGGCTAATCCTATCACAAGATGCATTGTGGGCCGAACGGGACATTCTACAGCAGAGGCATCTAAATTTAACAGACATTTTCATTTTATTTGTTATATGATTTTATTATTGCGTACAAGTTAATATTACGGTCTTTGCTATTGTCCATGATATTAGCTAAAGTTAGCATGAGACTCTTGAAATCTTGTAAACTTTATAGAATAAATTTACCTGGATTTAATTTTCTCTCAGCTGTAGTAATAAAAGTAAAGCTCCTCTAAAACAAAACAACTAAAACAACTAGAACAATGGTAAGGCTGATATTTTGAAGCTCCATTTTGCTTCGGTTTAGCACCGTCACAGTTGCTAGGCAATGAGATGCTGAGGAGGCTAGACCATTCGAATATAACAGCCTGTCACTTTCGCCTTACACGGCGTAAGGAGGACCCGGCCTACGTAGACCGGGTAGGACATGTCCTTTGAAGAACCTAGCCTCTGAATTTGGACATAGACTTCATATTTTTTAGGGGATATTAAAGAAAAAGTTTCTTTTTTTTTCCAACCTGGACCTCATCTCTACGAGTTTATACATGCTTTTACTCACCGGTAAAGTTTCTGCATCACTTTGAGTCCTTTGGAAGATATTACGTTGAGTTGCTCTTCGGTGGACGTCCAGTATCATGGTGGAGACGGGGCAGCGTCTATATAGTCCTTGGGCCAAGACCCAAAATTTCACATTGGTATCACCTGGGAGGGCAAATTCTAGTTGTGTTTTTTTTATTCTTATACATCCCTAGATTAAGTTTTGATATGATAGACTTTGCTGACTGAAAGCTTTATAGTATCCATCACCTCTTGAAGAAATAGACTGCTGCTGTTCAAAACGAAAACTTGCCTTTTCTGGAAATCATCTTTCTTTCATTATATAATTTTGTTTGGGTGTGAAACGATTGGCCAGCCATAGAGACTTGTAATAAACTCTGAAGTAGTGTTTCAATCAATTTATCTAATACAGGTGTAAATATATAAGCTAAAATTAGCAGATTGTCAGTTCTAAATCATTGCAATATAATTTCTAATTAAGGATGCTTTTTGACTAATTGTATTTCTTTCCAATACCTTATTCAAGATGGATAGATGGATGGATATTGTGAGATAGGAGCACTGGAGCACCACAAGGAACTGTACTCTCACCATTCCTCTTCACACTGTACACCTCAGACTTCCAGCACAACTCTGCTCCTGTCATCTGCAGAAATACTCTGATGACTCTGCAGTTGTGGGGTGTATCAGCGATGGACAAGAAGTCGAGTACAGGGAACTGGTCAGTCAGTTTGTGAAATGGTGCAGTAATAATCAGCTAATCTTAAATACCAGCAAGACTAAAGAGATAATTGTTGACTTCAGGAGGAGCAAGAATAAGCAGCATAGTCCTGTCTACATCCTGGAAGAGGAGGTGGAGGTGGTGGAGAAATACAAATACCTTGGAATTCAGCTGGACAACAGACTCGACTGGAAATGCAACACTGACTTCATCTACAAGAAAGGTCAGAGCAGACTCTACTTCTTAAGGAAGCTGAGATCATTCAACGTCTGCACCAAGATGTTGCAGAGCTTCTACAAGTCTGTTGTGGAAAGTGCAATCAGCTTTGCAGCATCTGCTGGGGCAGCAGCATCAGAACCAGAGACTTGAAGAAACTAAACAAGCTGATCAAGAAAGCTGGTTCTGTGCTGGGGAGAACTCTGGAGCCGCTGGAGCTGATAGTTCAGAAAAGAATGCTGCACAAGCTGATGAAGATGATGGAGGATTCTTCCTCCTCTCCACAACACGGTGAAGAATCAACAGTGTGCTCAGGTAGAGGCTGTGGCAGGTTCGCTGTAGAACGGAGAGATACAGAAATTCATTCCTTCCAGCAGCATCACCCTGAAGAACAAGACTGACTGATTTATTAATGATTATTGTTGCACTTTTACCTTTTATATTATTGTTATGTTGGATAGATGTTGTATTGTTAAAAAAAAAAAAAAGAAGAAGAAAAAAGAGTATTGCAAACATTGAATTTCCCTCCTGGGACTGATAAAGTATTTTTCATTAATTCATAGATAGATAAATAGATAGATAGAATCTATACTAACTGGTCCTTAGTGATTTTGAAGCAGACTTCTTCATAAGTAATATCCAGCGTCTTGCCCTGTAGTTTATCTCTGTGCTCAAGTCATTTCCATTGCTTCACCAAGAACTTGATGAGTCTCACTTTGTTGGCAGCGCTGCAGAGAAGTTTCCTCCACTGCTCAATATAGGGGATTATCACGCTTACCGGAAGTTCCCGGTATTTGGGCACTTCCTCTTCTGGGCCATGTTAACGACAGCCGTTCCTGCTTTGTTATACTGTTTAAATCGGATAAACATCGCTTTCAGATGCTTGTGTGTTTTCAGCCGCACAAAGTTAGGCACGTCATCGAGCTGGCTAATGCTAACCTGCTAACACGACTGCTCAGTCTGCCGGCCACAAACAAACGTGTATCGTTTTATTATAAAGTTCGGTCCTTCACCGCAGCGAATTAATCGTTTTGATCCACTTCTTCCTTAGCATCACTTCAGTCTGGAATGAAAACTTGGCATTGGCGTTTATCCAATTAACAAAGTTTAACAGAGTAGTAGCTGGCGCACTACTGTTAGCAGGTTAGCATTAGCCAGCTCGATAACGGGCCTAACTTTGTGCGGCTGAAAACACACAAGCATCTGAAAGCGTCTCCTTTCTTGGCAGTCCCCAGTTGTTCCACTGGAAACGGGGAGGTACAGACCCGATTTTCAGATGTTTGTGTGTTTTAAGACGCACAATGTTAAGCACGTCAGTAAACGCTAGCTGGCTAATGCTAGTATGCTGTGAAGTGCCGGTGTTGTGCCCCACCGGCGACAAACAAACGTGTGTTTTATTATAAAGTTCAGCCCTTCACCGCGGCGAATCGATCGCTTTGATCCACTTCTTCCTTAGTATCACTTCAGTCTAGAATGAAAACTTGAGTATGTTTGGAGTTTATCCGATTTAAACAGTATAACAGAGCAGGAACGGCTGTCGTTAACATGGCCCGGAAGAGGAAGTGTTCAAATACCGGGAACTTGATAATCCCCTATTGTGACCAGAAACTATGTTGTTGAACTGGATCCCCATGTCTGCACCTCTGTTTGCCCTTTTTGAATGTTTGACATGTCCTTGTAAACATCAAAGACAACAGCAATCCATTCACTATCGCCACCTTCCTGCAAGACCTTGGCTAAGGTTGATTCTGCCTGTTGAGCAAATGTCTTGTGGTTTCCTTAGATTTTCATGAGCCATAAAATGCAATAAGGACACAATTCCATCTAAAGATGCTTCTTCATTCACTTTTGGTGAGTGTAGCCTTGGCCAGGAAGAGTCAGTGTTGTCAGGCGGTAACCAACAATCATTGGGTGTTTCGACTCTTAACTGCAGCACCCTCAACGTTGGTGGGTCACCAGTGGTGACCAAATCACTGCCCATCACCTCCTCCTGGCTTCCAGCTGAGCTCCTCTCTCCTGCTCCATAAACAGAAAGAGGTCTCTGCTGCCTCCCCCATCCCGCCAGCTGCTGTCTTTCTCTCCCTCCCTGCCACTCCAACTGCTGTGAGCATCCTCCACACTGACTGGGCAGGGAATCCTCTACAGCCGACCTGGACTGGGAAGAGCCATCCCTGACATCCTTCCTCCCTGCAGTCATGCCAGAGATCCTGGTATCTGGCACTCTTCTCTCAAACGCCTGCTCACCTTCTTCCCATGGGACTGTAAGTTCAATGAGGATGATCTTCTTTGCCTCTTCAGACCACATCTGGCCTCAGGGTTGTCTGGACAACTTGGGGGAATTACAGTCTTCCCCCCAGGTCTAATTATTTCCCATGATTAAGTCTTTTGCAGCAGATTGCTTCTTGTTGTTGGTAGTTGGTGGCTTTTGTCCCTCCCTTACAAAGCTGAGTGATTGTATTGATCTCCCATGTGGTTGGCATTTCTTGTGTCTCTCCTGCTCCAGGGTGTCAGCAAGTACCATTAGCACCTTATCGTGGCACCACCTGTACCTACCTTGGGCAAGTGCTGTCTTACACCCTGATGGGATGTGTGCCGAGGTACCATCTCCCCACAGAGCTTGCACAAAGGGTCCTGTCTCATACCCCACTTGTCGGTGTCAGGAGTGTGTCACACACCTACCCCAGCATGAACGAGATGCAGAAAGGCTCCAATCTCCATAGATCTCCCCATGTGTTCCTCCTCTTGGGTGGGCCCTGTTTGGCCCATGCACCCTGGGACACTAGCTCCACTGCCCTTGCCCTTCATCCTTCCTCCTCCAGGTTCCCTACTTCCTCCTGGATCGTGGCTTTTTTGTTCTTGGATCCTGCGTTCCCCCCATTGCTGGACTTGGGAAGTTGCAAGACCCCGTCTTCCTGTGCATGGCGTTCCAAAGTTAGTTCTTACCACTCCGCTGTGACAGCTGTGTCCCATTCAGCTTTGATTCCTGAAATAACTTCTCCACCACCAAATAATAAACCACACCCACTTAATCAACTAATTTAATTAGATACTAGTTGGTTTTATTTATGATAAAGGAGCATTGTGATGTCCAAAAACAGTGTTACATGACTTTCAATGTGGTATTAGTTGTCTGTGTCCTTTTTGGAATTAATGAAAATCCGCCTATAGAGAAAAATAACTTGTCAAAAATATGTAAAAAGCTGCTCTTATGAGAAGGCTATCATATTTTAATCTATCTATATTGACCCTAAAACAATTTAGTACAGGTAAGGTTTTGCCCACTCAAGTGATACCGATATTTGGTCTGGCCCAAGGACTAATAGAAGACATTATCTGCAGCAAAGCTCCTTCATTCCATCAATCCTTTAAGTAGAATGAACGAACGAATGAGTACTAATGTCCTGTGAGTTGAGAGTTTTGCAAATTGTGTTTCTGTTGTTGTGTAGGCAGCGAGCTGCTCATTTCAGCTGTACTATGGAAGCGCGCATCGTGAACACGTGGCCCCGAAAAGTGTGTAGTACACCCTGATAACTAACAGAAAGCTAAATCTAAACTCGCAGGACAATAGTACTCGTTCATTCGTTCAGTCAACTTAAATTATTGGTAAAAATCAAGGAGTTTTGCTGCAGATAATGTCTTAGAGGCTGCCCGGTCTCCGCCATGATACTGGACGTTCACCGAAAAGCGACTCAACGTTATATCTTCCAAAGGACTCAAAGTGATGCAGAAACTTTATCGGTGAGTAAATGCACATTTATACTCTTAGAAATAAGGTCCAGGTTGGTAAAAAGAAACTTTTCCTTTAAAGGCGCTGTACCTGATTGTGCACATTTTCTAACCATGAGTGGGGTGAACGGTGTAGTTTGAACTGTAAGCCCCGCCCCTAACTGTTTCTCCCAGTGAGAAATGCTCTAACTCTCCCTTCCACTTGACATGCATGGAATAACGTGCATGTCTCATGCTCGTGCACAAAGAAACTTCAGAGGAAACGTGCATCTCCCCGTGAATTTCTTGTTTTGGTTGCTATAAATGGCTGTGGATCAGCCAAATGACATTTTCTGTCACTTAATTCATAAACCAGTAGTTTACTGTAACAACAGTTACGTACACAGATGCACAATTATGATGCGTCATGATGTTATAGGCGACATTACAACATGACGACCTGATAAAGTATCTAACCGGCCACATCGAATGAAGGTGATGTAAAGCTCGGAAGCGCCAGCAGTAGGGTTGCCACCTTTCAGAAAAAAACAAAGGGACACCCACGACAGCTCATCGGGGCCATGACCACCGTGGGCCTGACACCCGTGGCGTGGGGCACCCACAACAGTGCTTTATTTTGTGCCAGTGCTTTTAGGAAAGGGGTGATCAATAAAGCAATTGGTGACATTAAAAGATTGAAATGCTTGCAGTGAACACATTTTTTATGCAACATTGTTGCATTGAAAGTGCTGTTATTTAGGCTACATCCATCTCTATTTAAAATACAGTACGGAAGGATATATAACAAAGTGCCGTGCGCACTAAACTTAGTTATTGCATATCAATAAAACCTAGTTAATGAGGGACTGTCATGCACATATCACATGCAGCATCAGCACCCAAAGGAGATCTGTTTGTGTGGAGTGTGCAACAATTGACTTTTAAAATAGAGTAAGTATGGGTAAACTGGGACACTTTCTGAAAATGTAACCTGAGCGTCTGATAATGAACCAAACATCCACATCATCCACACAGAACGTTTTTGTTTTAATCTCACGCGTCCCTATAATGAGCTCAGTGGTGATTTTTAGTAACAGAAGTAAACAAATGCAAAGATTAAGCTTAACTGTCCCACTCTACCCATACTCACCCTATAGCCTATAACTTCGGTAACTTAGAGTGGGATGACACATTGATTAAACACATTGATTTTTTTCTGCCTCTTATGACTTGAAAAAAAGTCAGGTCATCGAGAAACCACACGAACAAAAGAATTTATGAAGTGATAACTGAACACTATTCCTCAAAATAAACATTTTGACACAGAATACACAGACAGCTATACATTTTTTAAATATATCTAGGAAATGTGTATATATTCTAATTATAAAAATCTTGTAACAATATTTATTTATCTATTAACTGTTAATTCATTAGTATGATTTGTTGTTTAAATAAACATATATATTTATATTGGCTACTACTACTATTGGATATTGTGTTAAATAAATGATCATTCATTCAACTTTACAAAGTCAACATCCTAAACAATCAACCAACGAACCAAACCACCAGCCTCCTAAAATAGGCTCTGTCCACGCTCTGACATCTTCTGGCAAAAACACAACCAGATAAAAACTGATCCTGAACAGGACGTGATGTCATGACTGATTCAGTCTCAGGAGATGAGGGGATGAAGATGGGACGCTCACATTTAGGCCTGGGATATACTTGCTGTTGGCGACGCGTCTGTGTACGCATCATGGCGCCCACGCGTTCCCAGCGTACCTACGGCACGTAGGTCGCTCGCGTTGACGCGAGGTAACGTGCCGCATGCGCGTGGTGCAATATTGACTTGAACGCTAGAGGTGCTCGTGCGTACAAAAAGCGTGAACATGAGGTCAGAGGTAAACACAATGGCGAACACAATGGTGTCGGCGAGTAGTTTTGAAGAGCGTCTCTCGGACCTGGTCCGAAACTACAGACACTTATATGATATTTCCTCCCCGTTGCACAGCGACCTCTTTTTCTTTCGCAGTAGCAAAGTAAAATGATCGTTTCTTCTTCGAGAGCAATAACATTGTCTATTTTCCACATACACCTGGGTCGTTCACGTATGCCCCGGAAAAACAATCTGACCGGCAGACTGACCTTTTTACATTCTCATGAAGTGCTGTGTACTCCTCCTAGCGGTGGCCTCTGGTATTGAGCGTTTTGGCTGCGAAGTGCTGCAGCAAGTATATTCACAGACGACGCAGACCGCTTGCGTGAACGTTTGCGTCCACAGCAAGTATATCCCAGGCCTTAGGGTCCTCACGGTTCTCACGTGCCTGCAGTGTTGCTCTCATGATGTATGATGATGCCTGATGTCAGACAGTCCACTGTGCGCCACAGAAAACACTCGCCGACATATTTTAGTCTCCACTGACGCTGTCCAGCCAAGGACGGGCCTGTTTCCACTCACGTATTTTCTTTAGCAAGCGTTTTCACTTTTGAGAACATGCGTGAGTATCAGGTGTGGACATTTTAAAAGGCGGGGGTGCTGTGAGGAGCGCGCTGACAGCAGCACACGCAGGCGTGCGGCAGTCAGGTAGCTACAGACAGGACCGGAGGATCCTGCGTACATCCCGCCGTTTCTTTGCTGGCTGAGACCCGAGCTTTATATTTTTGTGCATTTTTATTTCTTTCATGATATTTGAAGAGAGTATGGGCATAAAAACTATATAAGTAAAAAATATTTTGTTCTGGTAGTTTCTGAGAAAAAATATGTCCTCATAAGTGGACAGTGGGTCGATGTTAATAGATAAAATTACAAAGTCATCAGAGTGGAACAATGAATGAAACTCCTGTTTACTTCCACAAAAAGACAAACACTAAGTGTAAATGTAACAGAACAGTTAAAGGGATATTGTGTAAGTTTTCCTGTTATTTATTCACAAAAACTGATTATTTGGTTCAAAAGTGTTTTTTCATTAATCACTAATCACTCCCATCAACAAACTGAAGTGCTCCTCTAAGTTCTAAATTTGTCGTTCGTATCATTCATTTATACATCGAGTGGGTCGGCTCGGTGGAGGCTGCCATGTCGTATCGCCATGTTTTTGCGTTCGGGAGAAGCGTGACAGTAGGAAAACACAGAAACTCACCGGACACACCGGAGTTTTCAGCTCAGTTCGAGGTAATGCCTTTGAAAAGTCACCACGCTGCTGCGGGGAGAAACCAGCGTCTCACTGATGCTGCGTTCACGTGCAGTCGGGCAGACGGCCGTTTGTAACAAACCAGATGTCATTTTAATCAATGAAGCCGAGCGAAAGACGATAAAACATGGGTCAGGGAAAACAATACGACATCGCCATGACAACCGAACAGATGTGGACTGATGTCACTGTAACTGACGGACCACGTCTTCACATAGAGGCCGGTGATAACTTTACATGCAGCGGATGTCGTCCTTCTGCCCGGTTTCACGCAAATGCAGCATGAAAAGTACGAGGGAGCTGCTCCCGATTACACAGTGTCCCTTTAAGTTGTGACTGCAGTTCAAGAAAATATCACATTTCACCCTGCACACTAGTCGTTCCTGTACAGCCCTTTACATCACACTATAGATTACTCGGGTTAGGAAGCTCAGGAAAGCTGCAGAAATGACAAATGTAATGGAGCCATCTCAATATCCAAATGAAGAATAACAGAAGTTCTCACATTTGACAGATTTATTTGACTCAGACCACAAATGAAAATTAACTGATGTATTTCAGCAAAAACCCTTTTTAGACTCTTTGATGAAAAGTATATGCATACTTTTACGTTTATGCATGACAGGGAGAACAATAGTAAATACTTTTGCCCCATGATTTGGATATTCAGATGTATCCTTGTATTTTTCCATTTTTGGAATTAGTGGATTTGGGATCTGACACTCCACTGAGTTTTCACAGTTGGAGCAGAATTTCTTGCTTTGTTTCTAGAAGCTCAGGAATGTATTTTGCAAATATTGTGCAAACTATGGCATGGACGATATTTTTATTATTTTTATGTATTTCATGGTCTATCTCTTATTCTTGAGTAACATCATCATTGTTACACTAAAATTACATGAGACACCATCATGCAGATTTCAAGGAAATGTACGAGAGTCCTGGTGTAAAACTTTCAATGTTGTCATGGCGACACAAGAAGGAACGACTAGATCAGCGAGGTCCAAGAAGTGAATCACTATTTGAATTGTCCTCTTAGTTTTTGGACATTCATTCAGTTGGAACTCATCACCCCATCTACCAAGTCAACACCGCCCACCAGCATGTACTAGCATGTAGTATACAACATAGTCACACGATACTCTCATATGTTCGTCCCTGTCAGATTGCTGCTGCAGATGACTTCAGATTGTTCAGCATGAACAGATGACGGCATCAAACTCTGTTTGTTGTCAGATCACCTTTCTATGCCACCTTTCCATCACCTCTGATGATGATGATGTACATCTTCACGCATTTTCACAGATTTGCCACGAGGCAGCTTTTGGAGGGCCTTGATGATCCAGTATAGCTTTACTGGATGTAACTAACATCTGATATTATTTAGAAACTTAGAATTGATGCACAAAACTAGACAACATGTCCTAAATATTCCACTAGGTGTACTTTCTTTTACTCTGCGTATGTGGTAATATATTGTAAAGTTTGTCCCAATGTCCTAGTACATGATATTTAACTTTGTTTTGGAAGTACTTGCTATATGTATTTTTGAAATACATGTATGCATACCATATGGAATTGTAGGTATTATTTTCTTCAAATATAAACATTTTAGCACAAACATCACAGTCATCTCTTAGATTTTTTACTTTTCTTCTGAAAAATGCACTTGCAGCTTTTCACCAATATGTGCGCCCTCTTGTGGCTTGACAGAGTAGTGCATTGTGATAAATGCAACCACTAGGTGGAAGATAAATGTTTCCCCTTTCAAAGACAACAGGTCTGAGTTTTGTGAAATGAAGCATACGGTGGAGGGAAGTAAAAATGTAATGTCCTCGTACGTACACGCAGGGTCTCAGGAGGTTAAAAAATTCTTCTTCAATTTTGCTCATTATTGTTAGATTTAATGTTTAATGCGTGACAGACGTGTATTGGACGTTTATGGAAATACAGGACAAATCGTGTCCCATATTGGTTCAACACAGGATGCAACATTTAACGGTCAATTAAAGGACGATTCCGTATTTTACTGGACGGGTGGTTTGACATGGTTTGACCGTGCACCGCTCCTGGGGACAGAAACAGCAAGAGGTTCGTACAAACATAATATATCTTTTTAAAAGCATCCGTGCATTGTTTCTTACTGTAGTTGCTTAGCCAAACCAATTTTATCTATACTATATTATCTATTTTATCTACACTATATTATTCCAAGCAAAAAAAATCTTGGCCACTCAAAATAAGAAAAAAAAAAAAAAAAATTCTTGTAATGAGCAAAAAAATTCTGCCAAGAGAACAAGCAAAATTTTGTTGATAAGATTTCTTGAAATAAGATGCACTACCTTAAAACAAGTTCCTTTATCTCACTGAAATGTTTTGTCTTATTTTGAGTGTGATGAGATATTTTGACTAAAAACAAGAAAAATATACTTGAGTTTGAGTTTTTGCAGTGTAGAGAGTAGGGAGGAGGACATTCGGACACAGCCAAGGTCTCACAAGATTTCGTTAGTAAGAAAATATAGGTCCAAAAAAAAAAAAAGAAACAAAGAAATGAAAAACAATACAGATGTTGTCAACATCATATTTTTATGATGTCAGACATCTCTACTGAAAATTAATACACATATATATATATATATATATATATATATATATATATATACATATATATATATTAAAAGCAAATGTCCAAAGAAAAAAACATTGAAAAGACCTTAAGAAAACTTGTAAAACTGTTGATCTAGACCATCTTAAACAGTGAGTGCTTTGCACAGTCCCAACCACTCAGTTAATGGCTGTACTCTGTGTTCACACCAGCCGTGAATAAAATGATCCGTGTCTGATGTGAATACAGGCCTGAAGATGTTACTGTTAGATGGCAGATTTAAAGATGCTTTTAGCTCCGACAGGTTCAGTGAGCAGGATTGTAACCTGGACAGTGTTTGTGTGAAAGACTGGGAATCCCGATCCCCCTTTCCCCAGAAGCAGGTTCTCACCCAGACCTGAGAGGAACCTGTGACTGACTGGCTGGTGTTGACCTTTGACCCCTGCAGGTTTCTTCCATTAACAGCTCTGTTATTGGTCCATTAAAGACGAATATGACGCAGCAAACTGCAGCAGTGTGTGTGTGTGTTTGTGTGTGTGTTGATAGCAATAATGATTGTCAGATGTTGGAGGAGCTTCCCATGTAAGGGTTGAGTTACAGCCAACACACACACACGGTCTCTCCGGGTTTTCTGACTCATGGATCAACATGCAAAGAACTGATTCAGCACTTTTCCTTCCATCCTTCCTTCACTTCTTTCTCTCCTTCCCCCTCTGTACTCCCTGCCTCTCTTTCCTTCACTGGTTCTCATGATTCCATCTGTAAATGTGTTTTTTCTGACGTAAAAGCCTTTCGCAGTTGGCAGTAAAATCTTATCAAATTTATGAAGGTAGTCACGCACACACACACACACTGAACACGCATTCCACTGCTACAGAAAACCCTTCACCCTCCTCTTCCTTTCTCCTTGCTTTTTGTCTCACCTTTTTTGTCCTCTATTTATCTCTTTCACTTGTCTCCACTTTCCCTTTTTCTTTATCTCCTTTATGTCCTCACCTTGTTTCCTTTCCCGTAACTTTCAGGGTTCAGCTCAGAATCAGTTCTAGGTGTTTGGAAATGCATCTCATCACCGAGGGTCCACACAAAGATAGCCACGCATGTGTGCTATGGGAACGAAAAGGTTCAGTTTCATTCCAGAGAGAAAACTGTTTCTCTTGTGGAAATATTCTTGGAAACTACCCGAATCTTTTCCAATATAAATAAGACTGCAGCTGTACACACACGCACACACGCAGCATTGCAAAGGACTGAAAGTAATCTGCAACCATCACTGATTTTGCCGCAGAGCCTTAAAGTGGAGCTAAAAATGTGTTTTGCCCCGAGGGTGGTGTTTGAGGAGAAGTCACAGGGGCATAAAAGAGAAGTGATTTGGCTTTGCTCTCCATCTGCACCGTCAGATTTATGAGGAAGAGTTTTAGAAAGTCGAAGTCCAGCCAGTTATCCTCTTCATCATTTCACTTTTTTTTTTCACTTCTTCTCAAAACCTGCAGCATTTTGTTGGTGTTCATGTACATAAAAAAAAAGATAGTTATTGTTCAATGCCTCATTTTTCACACTTGATGCTCTCCAGTGTTGGCATTAATAAGACTAGTGGTCCCCAGCCTGGAGTCCCCCAAAGACCGGGAGAGGCTTTGATTGCTCAGAGCCAGTGTGATTTAAATGATAAAGATTCTCATTTCTAGACAACATATCTCATCACACTCAAAATAAGACAAAATTGCTTAAAAATGCAACATTTCGGTAAGATATAAGATCTTATTTTAAGACAATGCATCTTATTTCCAGACATCAAGAAAATTTTGCTTGTCCCATTGGCAGAATTTTTCTGCTTAAGCAAAATTTTTTTTTCTTTTTCTACTTATTTTAAGGCAATGCGTCTTATTTCAAGAAACCTTATCAAGCATATTTTGCTTGTCCCACTGGCAGATTTTTTTTTTGTTTATTACAAGCAAAAAAAATCTTGAAATAAGATTTTATATCTAACTGAAACATTTCTCTTTAAGCAATTTGGTCTTATTTTGAGTGTGATGAGATATTTTGTCTAGAAATGAGAAAAATATACTTGCTAAGATTTGAGTTTTTGCAGTGTAATTACTTTTACTTTGGTTTTATCAAAGGAAAGTCAACCAAAATGCATCATTTATGGTGAGAAGCAGCTAATGAAAGCATGACACCAAACATGGTTTCAACAAAGGGTGGGTGTGGGTGGGGGGTCCATAGCTTTTTGGTAGTTGCATGAAAGGACAATATGTTGGGAATCACTGCACCAGCCAACTGATCTGTATTCTGTAGGTATCGGTGGGTCATTTAGCAGCAGTTAATCCCTGTAAACACTTTCTCTAAACTAAACCTAAACCTGATTACAGCAGGCTTATTCTCACATTGACCCTGTTTATAAAACAACACAACAAAACTGACTTTAAAACGTTGTGCTTCTTACCCATTTTGACATCATTATGCACATTCCTGTTTTTCTTTTCTTTTCTTTTTTTTGCCCTATAGTATCCTGAAGAACTTTGGGCTTCGGCCTGGAGCATCATGTGACAGCTGCGTTTTGGTTTTTGATGCAGCATCACACACACCGGCTGTTTGGATGTGCATCATGGCTGATTCAGCAAAGAAAGATAAGAAGATAGTCTTGGAGGAAGCAATAAAAAGAAAGAGGGAAAGTGACGGCAGATGAAGCAAAAGTCAACATTGGACTGACTTTTATTGAAAGGAGAGATGTTGGAGAAGAGCCAGGATACGAGATGCTGGATTAGCCATCGTTAGGGGCACCACAAGTTCAGTGTTGGGGCTTCCTTTTTTTAGAGCTTAGATAATGAAGCCAGTTCTGGTAACGTTACTCTTTGCCTTTTAAAATAAAAGAGAAAAGAATGGTTTTTTTTATCTATTCACATTTTTCTTATTTTTTTGTACTTGATATACGAGTGACTTTCTGGTAAGTTATTTTAACCCCTTAACTGGCCAGGGCCCGTCCATGGGCCTTTTTAAAAAATTTTTTTTTTACATATTTTCAATATAAAGTCTTATAAATTCTGTTAAATGTATCATATTTCAATACTACAGCGTCTGACGGACCAGGAGAGGCATCCCTTTTGATTGACGTCTCATTTGATCAACTGGGTGGATCTATGGTCTCTCCTCCACCAATAATGTCCACCAAACTCTACCTCACGTCGTGGGTGGGCTTTGTAAAATAAAAATAAAAAAATAAATAAAATTTCAGGCGAGGGAAAAAAAGCTTGATTACCGTGTGTTCCAAATTAAGTAACTACATGCTAGTTAAAGTTACAATGAATTTGAAAGCTCAAAGTGAAAATTCAGCGTGTTATCTTTACAGAGAGGCCAAGCTTTTGCATGTACTCCAAAGGGTTCAAGAGCAGCAGCTAATTTAATTCGGGTATGCATTTTTTAGGCGTTTTTGCCTACAGGGGGGCCTGTTAAAGGGTTAAACATATGGACGTGTACATTTCCACATGCATGTAGTAATCTTGACAACTTGAACTGACTTGTTTTACATTACAAATTGAAGTAAAATCTATTAAGTAAGAAAAAACATATGAGATACAAGAAGTTATCTGTTTTTATATCTTATTTTCTCACCATGGAGAGTCTCCAAGTTCCCCAATAACCTCCATATGAGAAACACTGGTCTTAGGTTAACTTAACATATTCCATTAATTTAGACTTATGTAATTTTCTCCTCAGTCATGACCGTCGACTCCTATCAAAGACAGAACAAACTCACAATCACGTGAGAATTTAAAGACAAAAACAATGATAATTAAAAGTGGTACTGACTGCATTTTTGTCGTCCTCAAAATTATACCCTCCAATTAAAGAAAAGGCTGAATTCACAATAGTAATTCAAATAACAACAAAGAAATTAACAATAAATACAAATTTACAAAATTATAATTTAGTGAAATAAAATATTGCATTTGAATTTTGTTCGAAAATAATAATTAAAAAAAAAAAAACTGTCCCAGACATATAGAGCAACTTTCCCATGAAACTTTCCCAAAATACCTGTCAACAGGTGTAGAAGTCTTTTTAAACATTACAGAAAACAGCTGACTGCAGTGATTGCCTCAAAGTCTTGCTCAAAAATTTTTTTAACTTTGAAGCCCCATCATGCTTGTTTCATTTTTTGTGTTTGTAATATTTCTGTTAAAACACAAATGAAATTCAGTGTCGTGATTTTCATAGAATTTTTATTTACTGTTACTTTTGTCAATTTCAACTTATTTCACTGACTGCTTATTTTTTTCCTCCAGGGTATGAACAATTTTGAGGACGACTGCAATGTGCAACTTTACAACTTTATGCAAGCTTGGCATCATGCAGTATATCATAGCTATGAGAAAGAAGAACAGGGCAGCTTTCACATCATACAAACAAATATATAGCATATTTGTTTAATCAGTGAATTATTCAAATCTGTTCTAACCTGCCACAAAAAAAGCGTGATTATAAAACACATGAGACACCAAACAAAAGGCAAGGAATTGTTTATTTCCTTAATTTCCTCTGTATTTCATTCCATTTAGAGGGTTCTGTCAAATATTTCACAATGTCTTGCAGATGGAGCAGGACTCGCATGCCAAGCTTGAAAAAAAGAGAGATTTGAAACGGGGTTTAGATTGTGAAAGGATGATTAAGATGTATAACATGTAAACTTAATTAGCTGTAAATCAAACAGCAATTTAATGTGTAAAACGATCCCAGGCCTCCACGATGAAGCAACATGTAGAAGCATACCAACATCTGAAGGGTTTTCTGTTAAATTGAGTGGGAACATGTGATGAGACGAGAAGTGAAACATTTCCATTTCCAGTCATTGACTAGTCAGGGCGCAGCATGTCTGAATAATTCATCAGAGACTGAAACTCATGAGTAAAAATCAATTTTGATGAGTGAAGCTCCAAATAATCATAGTGATTGATCAGAAAAAGATTAAATAAATTTATTTTATTAACCAAGTTGCAAAATATCTGAGGCAAAAATCCCCAGTCCGTGTATTTCATTGGTTCAACAGCTATTGGATGTTTTCATAGCAGGACTCAGCTGTATAAACGTGAGAAGGTGGCGCCCTCTAGTGGAGTTTCCAAAAACATCACCCTTCACCCAGAAATGGTTCATCAGACCAAAACAAGAGTTTTGCTCCTTTTGAGTACTAAGATTAAAGAATTAAACAAAGAGGGCCAGACTGTCCAGACATGTTTATCCGAGAGTTTCCAGCTAATAGAGGGAAGCGTTTGATAGGATGTGCTGCATCTCTGTGTTCAGCGGTGTTCTTGGGAAACTCAGACCAGCAGCAGGTGTCACGTTACACAGCAGCAGCAGCTCACCTCCAGCAGAGGCGGTCCAGTTTAACACCGCCGGGAGAGGTAGACCTCACACTTCCGGCTGGTCATACTGGACTTGCTCTGGACCTGGTCAATCCTGGACCAGTGCTGGTTGAACCAGAGTGGACGTCTGCTGGAAGGGAGGATGACGAGGGCAGAAATGTGCTTGCCATCTACAAACTGAGCTGGACCACCTCTCTGCTCAGGTTCTAACAGTTTAGAGTGGATTTTCTGTCATCTGTGGGACAAGAAGGCAGCAGAGTTGAGCCGGACTAAAGCTTAACATCTGAGGAAACAGGTAACATAAACTGTTAATGTGTTTATTACGTTGTCCCAGGTAAGTAAAACAGTGGGCTGCTTATTTAAACTTTCATATACAAAGAAATGGGCTGAATTGAAAAATAATATGGAGATGATTTAAGCCCTTTTAACACTGAGCTATGAATCAATAACATTAAAAAAGGCTAACTGGGGGGATGAGCCAGAGCCGTGTCAATGCATGACACACACCTCAGCAAAGAGCTCATTTTAGGTTTTTTGCCAGCAGTGTATCACAAAGACACGTCGTTTGCAGTTTGGTAATTAATACAAATGCCATAAATAGCGCGGTAATCAGTTATAAAATAGTATTTGTGTAGCAACAAGGTCATTTCCAAAGAACTTTTAGCTGAAAACTTGGTGTGCAGTATGTCCTTAAAATGACTGAGGAAACTGAAAAGATGGAGGACAAAAGAAGTACCAGGACTGAAAACTATACAGCAGATAAACAGCATTTGAAAGTGATGTCCTGAAGAAATGGGAACAAATCCAGCAAAGACTTTAGCTGAAGGAAGGGAAACAGGGAGAAAAGGCTGTCACATGACACAAGAACTGGAGTGAAAATCAGTGGCAACAGGTCTGATGGGGGAAACTCTGGACTCTACCTTCCAAAGTAGCAATGCATGATATCATTGGCCCAATGTCTATGTCGGCCAACATTGGCTTAAAAATGAATGTCGATATTGGTGCAATATTGATGCGATATTTTTAAAATTGTATTTGTTTATTTGATAGAAACAAAACATATATAAAAAAAAAAAACTTCTAAATATGTCAGATTTAGCCAAAGGGCGAGTTTTCATCTGTTGTCTCTAACCAGATCTTAAAAGGCTCCCTGAAATGAATTACAGAAATATCAAATTATGAATGAAATAGTCATCAATGTAATTAATAAATAACACGTGTTGTTTGGCGGTGAACCTGTAGAATGCTCTGTTTTTGTTTGTTTTTCTTTTTTTCCTTAATCTGTGGGGCATGGGAATAACATAAGGCTGCACCCAACATGCAACTTTATGACATCTCTGGCAACTACTGGATCTGCAGGAGATGCTGCACAAGTGTTCTTCAAATTTTGCACAAGGAATGAAAATTACATCATTTTCAGCTTTAATCGGAAGCAGATTAAAAAATTATAGATTGACAGTATCGGTTGAAAGTTTTCATATTGTGCATCACTAATTCAAAGTGAACACGGTTTGGACTGTAGGAGAAGCCAGAGTACTGGGAGAGAAGCCATGCATACACAGGAAAACACACAAACTCCACATAAAGACTCGACCCAAGTTAATTTCAGTGACAGTGATGTTTGTGCATGTAAAAAGTTCTGCTGCTTCCCAAAACTCTAAACCAAAAGGACTTATTTTCTGCCACTGTGTGATTGCTGGAGGGTAATTTTTTGCCGAAACTTTCTATAACACTGAGATTATTAGACTATCATAAATCAGATTACTCAGAAACTAAAAAGGTTACAGTTTACAGGTTGATTTCCATCCAGTAAAAGGTGCGGCCTGCTTCTCTTTCAGCTTTCGGGTTGAGTCCAGTTTCACCATGCAGTCCTTGACTGAAGAGATCCAGAGTTTTTCTCGGACACGGCTGAGGAAGCAATGCACCCGTGTGACGTCCCTGAGTGGTCGTCGCATCATCGAGACCTGGAAGGGTTCAACGATCACCGTGGTTGAAGAGCCCGTCCCCCCGGAGAAGATGGTGGGGTACATTCCTGACACTTCCTGGGACCTGCAGGTCGGCGTTGTCCAACCCTTCCTGCTGCTGGGTGAGTCGCAAACACCTGGAAATATAACTAACAACACGCAGATCAATGCTGGCATTTCAGTTGTGCTGCAAGTTGACTCTTTTTTTTTACCAACTGGATGTTGTTGCTTGAGGAGCTAAGGAAACTGAATGAAGCAGGTAATTTCCAGGAATATTCCCCATCTAGGATCAAAAGGGGGATGTTTCATGAAAAGCTTTCAGTTGTGATGAATTGAAATCTTTTTTTCCTTTATTTAGAAATTCATTAATTTTATTAATTGATTTTTCCTTAAAAAAGCTTTTCATTTAAACCACAAAGTTTTATGTTTGTGTTGTTTATTCATTTAATCCCTGTTTTCACAAGATTCTGATAAATGTGCTGGATTCTGTTGGACAGCCGCTCGCTCTGCTTGCAGCCCAGCTGAGGACATTTCCGTTATTCATTGTCTGAAGCTTATTTAACACTTTATTTATCTGTTGGTGCTTGAAGTCACAGTGATAAAGGATTATATAGTTCACCCATTTTCAGGCAGTGCTGTAGGGATGTTTGATACTAGCTTTAAAATTCTTTTTTGCTTGATATCCAAACCAAGACTGTCTATTCCTTACTTTCTGATATCCAATACAAACACATACCGATGCAGACAACTGCGAGGTTGCGTCTCTCTTATTTTAAGAGATACAACCTCAAAGTATCTCTCATATTTTGTGGTAGTGCTGAGCGATATGGACTAAAAAAATGTTCACGATGATTTCTGGCATTTGGCTCAATAACAATAACGATGATAAATAAATACCAATGAGGGGGATCAACAGCCTTTACTTATAATGGCCTCCACCAGCCTATCCAAACCGGGCATCCCAATTTCAGGGGGTTTCCAAATCATCATAAAACAGATAAAATGATGACTTAAGGAATGTCAAAACCAATGTGCAGAAAGATTAATTTGTAAAGTTCACCGGTTCATTTTATTAACAACTAACAACTATTTAAAAAAAATCTGTATTTGGCATTTTCTCCTTGAGAAAAGTTGATTTTGTGATTGTAGATGGTTTGGTTCAATGGTGAACCAAATCTACTAAAAACACTTAATCATTCTTAAGAATACCTTCAAAGCCTTATGGCCGATTCACATCAGGTCTGTGTGCGCCGTGCTACAGGTCGTGTTGCGGTTTTGTTGTGACCTCCAAGACACGTCGACTCAAACTGTTGTTTCAGGATTTACTCGCATCTCTGCGTGTGCAGTTCATGTGCACAGCAGATGTCTGATTGCGGAAAAGCCGACTGATACTGCGCTTCTGAAGATGTCAACTGGTTGCGCGCGCAGCTGCCAATGTTTGTAACCCTAGGAAACCCATCTATGCTGAGACTTTTAAATCTCATTCTGGATGGATAATGGGGATAGAAAAGCTTTTCTTTTATCTGTGAACCCTTTTTTCATTCATGCATTAAGGTTTTGGACAGAAATTTCGATTCTGTTTTTCATAAAGGATGGTTTTAAATTTGGTTTGCGAAGGCTTGGCTTATTTTAATATGCATAAACTGTTCTTATAATGTAAACCGCTTTGTGTTGCTTTTGGAATGAAAAGTGCTCTATAAATAAAATTTGATTTGATGCAGGTTTTTAGCAAAGATTTGGGTTTAATTTATTCTCCAGTATCATATAAATATACAGTATCTGAAAACAAACCTAGAGGATGAAACAATAAATCCTAGAAGAACATTCCTGCTTTATGTGACATTATTTTTAAAACATCCTCCTGACAGTTTTGTACAGCACTGCGTGCTCCCTCATCGGTAGCTGGGTCCACCTCCTCCCCCTCCTGCCCTGTCCTGGATGTCACCTTCAGTCCACCACCACGGCCTCCCAGCTCGTAACATGAGGCCAGACGTGGGGGGCACTCGGGGAGACATGACCCAAAGGGTGGATCCTGAATGACCCTGTGACCTGCAGGAGATACGGCGCCTGCACAGACCTTTGGACTGATCCTGGTTTGACCCGGGAAGCAGTCAAACTGGCTCAAGACAATGAGTCTGATAACTCATATGTGTTTGTTTGCAGGTTCTCAGGATGCTGCACATGACTTCAGCACTCTGAGAAAACACAAGGTGAGCATTTATTTATCAGCATATCACTTCATTTTCTGCACAGCTGTAATGATTTCACTTATTTACCAAATCTTAACAAGAAGCAAACAAATGAATAAGCAATACAACAAGTGCAGAAGTGTCAATTCAAGTGCCAGAAAGTAAAAATCCTAGATTTAGATCAGGTGTTGTCGCTAATGAGCTCATACCTGCTGAGGAGCTGTGCTAATGAAATTCAGCTGGTTTTAGTCGCTGGTTGGAACAACTGCTGAAGGGGATTTTTACATTCTTTACCAGGGATGCCCACCTCAGGTGCTAGCACTAGTCAGTGTTAATGTTTGTTTTAACCATCTTTGTGTAATTAATTTAGCTAAAACTAATGAAAATGTAAACAGATTAATATGATTCAGTGCACCATCTTACCAAAATCGGAGCAGATTACTGATCAAGGGTGTCCAACTCCAGTCCAGTCAGAGTCATAATCCTGCAACTTTTAGACACATCCCGACTGTAACCAAGGTTATAATAGTTTTGAATTTTCAACTAGTTTCAGTTTTTGTTTAGTTTTTACGTTTTGTTTTTCAGCTCAGTTAGTTTTAGTTAGTTTTTTGAGCAGGTTTGCTGGTTTTTATTAGTTTTTATTTTTTGGAAAATGCTTAGTTTTAGTTTAGCTTTTTATTAGTTTCAGTGTTAGTTTTATTTTTTGCAAATTACATAAATTTGTCAGAAAGTCACTCGGGGTAAAACCGGTAGAGCAAAGTAAATAAATTAAATAGGAATAGATTTCATGTCATCCCCAAAGGTGTATTAAATAAATTTACAAAGACTAAAACTAAGGATGTTTTTGCAACAATTTTAATTAGTTTTTTAGTTTTGTAAAACACAATACAGTTTAAGTCAGTAATCGTTTTTTTAAAGTGGCATTTTTATCTTTATTTCAGTTAATGAAAATGTTTTTTCAATTTTAGTTTTCATTTTTTGGTTAGTTTTGGTTAACTATAATAACCTTGACTGTAACACACCTGAATCACATGAGTGGCTCGTTAGCAGGCCTCTGCAGAGCTGAATGACATGCGTGAGGTCATTCAGGTGTGTTGGAGAGGGGATGCGTCTGAAAGTTGCAGGATAGTAGGTCTCAAGGACTGGACCTGGGCTCCTCTGCTCGAGAGAAACAGAACCAGAAGTTAGATGGTCGTTTATTGGAATTTAAAGGAACTTTATGTTTATATTTCTTACAAATAGTAAAGCATGTGTGGATGTTTACAGAATGAGAAATATCTGTTTATGACATGAAGAGGGGCAAATACATGCCATTTCCATAGTGATGTGTAGAAACAGTCAAAACTTGGACTAACTTACTCCATTTTTCTCCTCATTTTCAAAACAGAGGACATCAGAATTGAATGAACCGAGATTGATTTTCACTAAGTTGTCATCTAATACGGTTTTCTGGCAAAAGTTCAACAGTGGAGCATCTCGCTTTTATCAAAACTGGAGAAGGCTGAGACTCCTGCGTTTGATCTTCTTTCTTCCTTGTTGCTCTTTGGATTTCTTCACCTGATCTCGCCTCAGAAAACCTGATGGACAGAGTTTATTGTGGACCAATTCTTCCAAAACCTGAAAATAGAAACAATACAAGACACTTAAAATCGAATATGATGAAGGGTTATTGATTCTGTGAATGACACATATGCTAAATTTGCATCACTCTTCAAAAATTCTCCATAAGGAAAATCTCCTCTTCCTCAGGTGTCTCATATTCTAAATGTGGCCTTCGGAGTGGAGAACGTTTTCCCAGACCTGTTCATCTACAAGACCGTCAGCATTCTGGACCTCCCCGACACTGATCTGGTGCCTTACATCCAGGAATGCTGTGACTTCATCCAACAGGCTCACAGTGAGGTAACGTCCCCCAGCTGAAGGCCACGTTCATCAGTGCAAACCGATCTGTTCGTCTGTAAAATGCTGGAGAAATAAAAGTTTTACTTAACAGGAGGATGTAACGGTCTTTTGTATGTTAAGATCAGTCTCTCACAGTGCTGTGAAGGAATATTGGTCCAGTTTCTGCAGCTCTCTGAAGGTACTGCCACAGCATTGCAGTCAGGTTGAGGTCTGGACTTTGACTGGATCATGTCAACATCTCGATTCTTTTCTTTGTCAGCCGTTCTGTTGTAGATCTGGTCTGGTCTGATCACACTGGTCTGGTCTGTTGTTCCAGAAGTCTTGTGGTTTGTTCAGATGCAGCTTTGCAAGCCTAAGCTGTGCTGCAACCCTTCAAACAAGCCATACTTGTTCAGTATTTTGTATTTATAATTATAATAATGACAATAAATTTTATTTGTAATGCCCTTTATCTTGCAGAGTAATCTCAAAGTGCTACACAGTAGGAAAAACCTGGCATTAATGGCATTAACAACAATAAAATACAAAACAATCAGTACACTTTTGCAATAAAAGTATAAACCTTAAAGGTTGAATATGGAATACGGTCAGAACAGCGACATCACGTGTAGGTTGTAGTTGCAACGGCAGAAAAACAACTCCAGCCGCTGGGATGCCAGGCTCACTGCCGATACGCAAGTGACCAACAGCCTGCAGCATTTCCAACAAGTAACGCAGAGGAGTTTATAACTGACAGCTAACGTTAGCCACGTTAGCAAACAAGCTAGCTTACCGATCCAGCAGGAAAGTCGCCATTTTCGTGTTTTACTCCGTGGAAAACGTTTATGTGGATCCATTTAGTGAAGTCTTCACCTAAATTTACTCCAGGTTTTGCTATTCTCAGGTCACTCCTCCTCAGAAACAGATAACAATATCTCCAGGGCTCTGAAGCAGCTGCTTCACTCGTTGTCTCTACGGTTTTCCCCTGTACAAGCCTGACTATGACCAAAGTATTGATTCCACACAGAGATTGTATTTGGCAACCTGCAATGGCGGCGTGTATTGGCTTATAGACGTAAATAAAATGCCATTATCGAATCCGTAAAAATTTATTTTATAATTATTTTTAGGCTAAATATAATTTTTCTGGGAAATGTTGTACTTTCATTCTGTACACCCCCAAACGACCTGTGGAGGTATTATTTTTGAAAAAATATAGCTTTTAATAAAAATGTTCCATATTCAACCTTTAAAGGTTAAAATGTCTCTTGAGGAAGGATTTTAGTCCCTTTTTAATGCCCTTGAGAGTCTGTGGAGCCCTCAAGTGTCAGGGAGGGCATTTTCCAGAGCAGAGAGCTTGGTCCCCCATTGTTCAAGTACTAGTACTAGGGTCCTGGCCCGTCTGTCTGTTTATCCGTCCATTTTTTTGCTGCTTATCCAAGGCTGGGTTAGGCTACATCCACCAGCTCATCTGGCTGAATCCCAAAGCGTTCCCAAGCCAGCTGGGTGACATAAGGCGCTTTCGGACTGTAGGAACCTATTTGAGTTCCTATAACCTTTTTGGGAACCAGGACAGTTTTTTTGCGCATTCGGACATATAGGAACTAGGGACCTCGGACCTCAGTTCGTATCACCTTTTTAGCTCCTACTCCGAGGCAGGGTCTTTTCGGGGTTCCATAGGAACTGAAATACGTGTTTGGTGATTGGTAGAACTGGCAAGCCACGCCCCTTACGTGAGCTCCGCTTCTTCCAGCCCCGCCATATTTAAAAAGTCTCACAGCTGTTTAACTGTTTACCGAGATCGTAATAACATCAAGAACCATTACAATAGGAGTGTACTAATTCATTATTAAATCGATCACAATGGTGCACGCCCCGAATCAATGACTATTTTGAAACGTCCAAAAGCATTTATTTTCATATTAATTTAATGACTAAACACATCTGTAAAGTATAGCAGCAGAATCTGCGGCTGCCGCCCGGACACTTTAGTGGACGAACCGCCCACTAAAGTTCCGGGCGCACTTCAGCAAAAGGTAAACAAGGGAAAGGAAGGGAAAGCTGGTAAGTTAGCTTTTATAATAGTTTTGAATAAAAGAGATGGAAAAGCCAAATACAGTTGCAAATTGTGTCAGTACAATCTGCGCCACTTTAGTGAACGAACCCCGGTCCATCCACTAAAGTGTCCGGGCGTACTTCAACAAAACGTAAACAAGCCATTAGGGAAGCTTGATACATGATACAAATGACCGTGATGAGGGAAAGCTGGTAAGTTAGCTTTTATAATAGCTTTGAATAAAAGAGACGAGAAACCTCAGTTTTTTATTAGATCTGCTGGGGCATAAATTTGTCACTGTAGCAAGGATTGCGTCATTCATGGTCCCTAATGAGGTCCTCCCTCAGTTGCGAACGCACACCGAAGGTGAAGGGTAGTTCTTATAACTAAACTCGGGAGGCGTAGTTATAGGAACTGCGTTCTTAGAACCTCTCTGTCCGAATGCGCCTATAGTCCCACCAGCGTGCCCTGGGTCTTCCCCTGGGTCTCGTCCCAGTCACTCCCAGTGGGATGGGCCTGGAAAACCAGGAGGCTGACCAGATGCCCAAGCCACCTCATCTGGCTCCTCTCAATGTAGAAGAAGCATCAGCTCTACTTTGAACCTCTCCAGGATGACCGAGCTTCTCACCTTATCTCTGTGGGAGAGCCCGGCTACCCTGCGGAGGAAACTTGTTGCGGCCACTTGTACCCACAGTCTTGTTCTTTCGGTCTCTACCCACAGCTCATGACCATAGGTGAGGGTAGGAACGTAGATCAACCAGTAAATCGAGAACTTCGCCTTCTGGCTCAGTTCCTTCTTCACAACGACAGAGTGATGCAGAGTCTGGTCTGCAGACTGCAGCGTCCACATCACTGTGGATGCTCACACTGTGGTGTCATACTTCCAACTCCTCCACCTGGTGCAGGACTTTCCCGGCTGAGGACCATGGTCTCAGATTATGAGGTCCTGATTCTCGTCCCAGCTGCTTCACATTTGGTCCAGCGAGAGTTGGAGATCACAGCCTGATGAAGCCAACAGGACCACATCACAACAGAACATTTACAACTTCACATGTTCTTCTCATCACACGTCAGAACAAATGCCGACTTCATTACCATAACCCACCTCTCAGTTCGTCAGTTCAATTTTCCTTTCTCTCATAGTTTCATAGTAAAAGATTTACAATACCAGTTAGGAAATGACCTTATAACTTTCTCAGATTGATGGGCAGCAACAGCTGCCTTTCTAAGATCATTGCTGATGCTGATGCTTCTGCTTAGAGGTGCTCACATTGATGATTAAGATGGATTTTCTTTTTCTCCGTGTATTTCTATACGTCTTTGTGGCTTTACAATGGTGCTGCCTTTCTTTGCGTCACTTTACCAGAACACCGTTTCACTATCTGTTTACAGAGGGCTTTCTGTCATACAGCCAATTAACAGGCTTCATTTCAGCCTGCATTTGCAAAAGCGATAACATCATTGTCCTATCAAGTGGCCAGACGGTCACACAACAGCAGCTGCAACACAACACAGAGATCACACACAATCTTTAAGTCTCCTCCACTAGCTTAGAAACACGAGCCTCACGTTAACAAGCCCCAAACAAAGACTCACTGGGGAAAAGTGAACTTCTGACATCAGTTTGCTGGTTAGATTTTAATTAGCTGCTCAGCTGCAGAGTGAGAAAATCAAATGATGGGCCACTTTTCTTTCCAGGGCACACTCTCTGTGCTTTAACTAATCTATATACAGCAAGGACACATGCCAGACATTCATGTGAAACAGCCAAGTAGATCCTCTGGCACTTCAGGGGACAGCGAGACTTCTTAAAGGTAGAGTCCAAAGTTTCCCCCCTGAAAATAAATGTTAGACTTGTGCAAGTGAAATCCGCCTCAAACCGTGCCTTTGGGCCTCTTCTCACATGCAGTGATGAGTTTGAATGCAACTCTCTCTCCCCCTGTCTGTAATTCGCTCTTTAGCTTTGTTTTGTTGTGGTCGGGACGTTTCTGGGTGGAGATTTCTGTTTATATCGCCAGCCAATGACAGAGCTAAGAGCATGATGCTGTGTGGGAATAAGCTCATGATTGGAGCAGTCACTCGAACTCTCCAAGGAAAAAACAAAAAGAAAGAAAAACTGAAAGAAAGCTTTTGGTAGTGCACATTGGAAAACCAGGGTTAATATTGGTTTGGCTTTTATCCGTTTCTGAGCTCTGAAGGAGGCTTAAAGCTGAATAGGCTGAAGAACGAGACGGCAGTTAGCCTGAGAGGAAGGAGTGCTAAGTTTGAATACTGTTGTTTGCAAACAGAAACGCTGGAGGGACTTCGGACTCTACCTTTAAACTACCGAACTGTAAACTAAACAAACCTTTAGCAAAGTGGTCCCTGCAAACTCTGGCAAACTCAATTCTTTTTGATCTCAACAAAAGGTTCACCAGCAACTTTTACTCAACATTATTTTGAAAAAAATTATCCAAATTTTATGATTCTCAACTACAATAGCCCAAGACAAATGAACTTATCCAGAGAACATGTTTGCCACTCATGCTAGTTTGGACTAATCTGACGAGCGTTTTGTGTGTTGCGCCATCTTGCGGCGCCGCCATTGCAACTGGGACAAGTCCCAATTACCTCCTATCTGCCAACATGGAAAGCAGCGTGAATATCTGGATTTACAACATTGGACAGTCGTCTAAGGTAATGATAACCTATACAGTAGGTATGTTATCCGGAGACCTCTAAAGTATTCTGACATTTATTTATTTTTTACATCGGAGCATTAATTTAAACTATTATTCATCTCCGGAAACTGGCTTTGATGAAGCCACACTGGAATAACATGGAAATCTTGAGATTACTTTAAAAAGTTTTTAAAAAGTAAACTCTTTCAAAGGTCGTTACTTTTCTCTTTTGTCATACATTTGACTTTCGGTATTGTTTAAGGACTGTAGCTACAGGTACAGACCAGGTAGCCTTCACATGTCCTGCAGATAAAACTAAAAGCAGCAGGACACTGTAGTCCTGATCCGTTTGTGTTTGCGACTGAATTATTTTTATTTTCTGGTCACAACGTTGCCCTGATCAGAGCAAATAACGTTATATTTCACAATATCTCCCAGATTAGTCATTAACTCGCAGCAACACCACAGCTGTCTCTGTTAGCATTAGCTAGCATGATAACGTTATGCGTGCGTCATTTTCAGGAGCAATTTTCGGGAGTGAAATAAAGTGCACGGTGGCGTGGTGGTTAGCACCGCAGCCTCACAGTAAGAACATCACTAGTTCGATACCTGGCTGGGGAGGGGGTTCAAACAATTCCAACAGTGGCCTTCTTCGTGTGGAGTTTGCATGTTCTTCCCGTGTATGTGTGGGTTCTCTCTGGGTACTCCAGCTTCCTCCCACAGTCCAAAGACATGCATGTTAGGTAAATTGGTTTCTCTAAATTGTCCCTAGGAATGAATGTGAGTGTGAATGGTTGTCTGTCTCTCTGTGTCGGCCCTGCAACAGACTGGTGACTTGTCCAGGGTGTACCTGCCTCTCACCTGATAATAGCTGGGATAGGCTCAAGCAACCCTCGTGACCCTGAACTGGATAAGCGCTATAGAAAATGACTGACTGACCAGATTAAATCCAGTGTTTTCTCTGCTGTGGCAGCAAGTTATTCCTCCTCTGCTCTGTGTCCGATATTCCTCCCGATACGAACACAGTGACATCAGTGGACTGAGCAGCACCGTCCACTTTTGTCCCAGACAGCAGAAATCTTCATGAAATAAATGTCTGTGATCTTCTTATTGACTTATTACCATAATTAAAGTTTTTCAATGATGTTCCAACATCCAGGAATGTGACAATCCTTCCAGATTTCCTCCATGTTGTTAAGAAAAAAGTCTGATTCTCATCTGTTCTTATTACACATGTACAGAAATGCCACCGTGGCAATGGCAGACGGTCTAGTTGTGGCGTTTGGCCGGATTGGTCTATAGGATTTCTGCAGAGATACTCTGGACAGCATTTCCAGGGCCGTCATTTTCAGTGTAAACCACATGAAGCCCAACACCAACAAGCTGAAAGTGGCCAGATCACTAAGTGCAGCAATGTTGGAAATGCTTAGGCCAGTACAGTGAGCCCCATCCAGCACATATATCATAATTGAAATATTGAAATGGCCCAGTTACATTCTGCTTGTTAGCCTGAGTTCACTTAAAGAGGAGGTGAAATGGAAAACTATCTTCTGATCTGACTAAAAAGAATCTGACATTCTATCAGAAATCATGGATGCCACATCCTCTGACTCAGAGAGGAGTTCTTCTCCGACTTGCTGTGGCAAGGTACACGACGAGGGACCCGGTGACTCCCGGATGAGTCATGTGTGCTTACCAGTCAGCCAAAGAGATATCCCCGTGGCCAAGTAGCCACGGCGCATGATCAATTGGAGGCACAGTGACAGGACCCACACTGTCAGACCTCTCCCGCTCTTTCCACAAGCACATGGACCCCACACTTTCACATTATCACCACAAAGTTCAAGAGCAAACATCTGGGATGGCAGGGCTGTCTGGATGTGGCCTTACATGAGAAAATTAACCAAAGACTAAACTATTTAGTTTTTAAAAAAGGTTTTTTTGTACAGATGGGAGTACTTCCACAAAGATGTTCATCAACACAAATCGAATGAAAAGGCTGTGGCATGGATGCCCGGTCTGTAAGCTGCCACAGAAATACACCAAAAACTGAGAAGGAGACACTGAGCATGCTCAGATGCAAACAACCGGCAATAAAGAAACAGAAGAAGAAGATTGAGGTCTGTGTTAGTGCTTTCATACTGACCTGCTTCTGGTTCTGGCACTGATTCTGCTCTCGGGTCTTAGAACTTCAGTACGTTCTGGGGAACTGGGTCACACCAACTGGGTACCAAATGGGAACCAAAGCAGCTAGACTCCACGGAAGTAAACACATGCAGCGTGGAGATTTGGTCCTGAAAGTTGTCAGACTCCATTATGACCTGCAGTTTCCCTCGAAAACAACAGCTTATACTTTATATTATAAAAGATAGACTTGTAACCATGTGGGACTCTGCTGTTGTCCAAGTCTGCTCTCTGTTGCAGTTTCCCTTCTTCACTTTCTGAAGCGTGTTGGTTATTTGGTCTGGGGTTATTATTATTATTTAGGGATATTGAAACACACCATGTAGTACAGCACTTATGTGAACCCTGACAGCCATTGTTGTGAGAGGGCTCTGGGGCAATTGCACCATCAGTTGTAAAAGAAAAAAATGCAAAAATTGGGATGGAGAAGGGTGGAGTAAAGAGCGTTGTTGAAGTTTAGCGGTTTCTGACTTCTGAAACGCCGGGTTTGTGTGAACGAAATGTCCTGTGGCAAGGTACGCAATGAAGGCCGAGGTGGGATTCAATCCCAAGACTCTCAGGTGAGATTCATGCGCGCTTACCAGTCAGTAGCCAGGGCGCATTATCAATTGGAGGCATAGTGACAGGACCCCACACTGTCACATCCAAGCCATGAACAACTGCTGCAGGATCACCTGAACTCGTCCCCGTGTGTGGATGAGGCCATCAGCAACATGACCAGGTCTCAGAGCAACGTAGAGCTTACATCTTCCAGAAACCTAACGATAAACTACATTTTGCATGTTTTATTACAGCATGGCTTTGTTGCTGAACTGAGTTGCAGCAATTGAGACCTGCAACCAAAAACCAAGCTACTGAATTCACAAAAAAAATCACCAACATCTTGCTTTTGCATGTAGTTAATCAAACAAAGTATAAATGTTTTTCTGGTTGTTTCCGATTTTGTTTGGGACATAATTTAAGCTGTAATTGTTGCTGCTGCCAAACAAAGAAACCAGAAACTGAACAATTAATGAGTTCAGATGACTCCAGATGAGCGGATCAAGTCAAAGCACTTGAAACAATCCTGTGAAGTCAAGAGACTGTGGGAATGAGGAGGCAGCTGGAAGACTGTCGGACTGAGATATGCAGCTCAGGCATCATCTCTCCTCGTTTCCTCCCCTCATCTCCTCGCCTCTTTTCCTCTCCTCTTCCTCTGTTTTGAATAATAGATGCTTAGTTTTGTTCATGTTTTATTAAACTGCACTCAGATCAGATCTCAGTGTCATACAAGCTTTTAGCAGCGCAGCCTGGGGCTCACCTTAACGTGACACCACACACACACAGTGATTAGGCAGTCATTAGAGGGGTATGATTACAGGAAGTGTGTGTGTGTGTGTGTGTGTGATCATTATGATGACATGCTTCTCTTTGTGTGTGAGCATGTGTGTATTTGGTAATTCCAACCCTGATAATCAAACTGATGCTTTTGGTTTGAAATGCAGGCTCAGATTACCCAGCAAGCCATCTGGCTGATGATGACTGCGAGATATTTAGGTTGTCATGACGACAGCACAAATACATAAACTGGCCCTTCAATATTCAGATGTCTCAAATTGTTTTTTGTTTTTTTTGTTTTTCCCAAAAAACAAACAAAATACTTGAGACAGAATTTGCTCCATTTAAAAAAAAGAAAAGATATCTTAATTTGAGATTTCTTTGTAAATTTCCCCCCACAAACCTAAATCAAAATTTTAAAAAGATCAGGAAAGTTTTTATTTTTTATTCATTTTCCTTTTTAAAATAGATTTAAAGAAAAGCTTACAGCCATTGTGAACATGTGTGTGGACATTTTTATGTGCAAATTCAAAAGATATATTTATTTTAGGTGGACACCAGCATGTTATGATTCTGTTCTGTAGCTTATAATCTTCATTAATAATATGCAATTAATCAATGTTGCTGATTTTTATATGTAAAGCACTTTGTGCTAATCTGGTATGAAAAGTGCTTTATAAATAAATTCCATCCATTCATATTAATGTTAGTTCTGCTGTCCCCAAACCTTCAGATGAAATCATGCAGTTAAACATGAATATTTGTAAAAATGTCACTTGTCCTAACTGGTAAATTTTGACATTTATGGAAAAAGCTGTTGGGATTCTCCAGGCTTGCAGTTTTGTAGAGAACTCAACTCTGCCGTGAAGTCCAGCCAGATAATTGGGACACGGCTTGAAGTGTACCACTTTCAAGGGAAGGAAAATACAGGCTGTAATGGAGAAGCTAATGAGTTTCCAAAGACATTAACAAATAAGGTGTCTCTTCACTAATCAGCTTGTTGTGGTGTGAAACTCATCAGGATGAAGCCGCAGGAAAAGCTCTGCTCCCCTGGTGTGTGACGCCGCTTAGTGGTCAGAAAGAGTAACTGCAGCCTGTTTCAAACAGCATTTTGTTTTCTCTGCTAAGATGATATAAAATCTTTATTTAGGAAAACTTCTTTATGGTATAAATACTTTTCTTGCCTGATTTTCAAACTTTGGCTCAGGACCCCCATGTGGGTTGCATAATTTCAGGGGGTCAGCAGATTAATGGAGGGAAAAAAATAGAGCCGACATTTATTAAATGAATTTAGGATTTTCAGTATGAACATATCATTGCAAGGAAATGAACACATCCATCGCTCAATTACTGCATAAATAACTAAGTTATTTATTACTAATATCATGTTAAAAATCCAATTTTGGCATTATCTCAGCAAGAGAAGCTGATTTTGGGCATGTAGGTGCCTCTTTACAGCAATGAATCGAATCCACCACAAAACATTTATCCTCCTTATTTATGGTGTTTTTGATCATTTTCAAGTCTTAAATAAATGCAAAATTTTTGTCAATGAGTGTCCAGAAACAAAGTTATTACAGGTGTAATAAATCCAAATTTGGCCTTATTTTGGTGATAAAAGCTGAATTTTGAAATGTAGGTGCTTTTCCCACAGCTGTTAACGTAATCCACCGTCTTTATTTATGAAGACTCTGACAGTTTCCAAGCCTCACATGAAGAGGATGGCCACAGGTATGCTATTTTGGGGGTCGTTGCTCAAAAAGTTTGAAAACCACTGATCTAAAGTAGTTTAATTACCATTTCACAGGCTACGGTAAAAACTAGGGATCAACTGATACAGATTTTTTAGTGCCGATATGATACCGATATTTTTTCTCATCAGCCTCGGCTAATGGCTGATACAACTCGCTGATATTTGGGGCCGAAACTGCATTTGAATCCCAATTTAATATAATGAATGATAAGATGAAAAGTAATTTTACAACTTTTAATACAAAACAGAACAAAGTACTTCAAATAAAAATATATATAAAAACAGTGCACTTGTAAACAAATATTGAGAAACATTAAACTTGCAATAATTATATAAATATAAAAAAAAAGTCAGTCAATTATGCTGAGTGGGGGTATTGGCCAACACACCCAACGTACTGGCCGATGCAGATCCCAGCAAAAATCTTGGCTAGCCGATGTTTCGGTCTATCCTTTGTAAAAACAAAAGTTTCTCACTTTTGCTTACTATTACTCGACAGGTGTATGTGTTACTTTGTGAATTGACATAAAATGATGAGTAAAAAACATGTTAATGCTGAAATGTTGACCTGTTAAATATTATTAAAATTAACTTTATTGTGGTGATATATTTCTAAATGGATTTCTCTATACAAAGGCAAGTTTGGCCTGTGCTGATAGCTGAAGCTATACATGATGACACACATTAATGTAAAACAAAAAATATGCCCACACAAAACCAAATGGATTAAACATTTCAAACAGCTGGATGAAAATCAACCACATATCATCTGTAGATAATTTAGGCACTTTAATGCAAATAAAAATATGAAATTTAACAGGTATTTTCGCAGAATAGAGGATAATAAAGACACTTAGGGAAGCAGGGTAATTAACTCACACGGATGTTTAACCTGACGTGTCATAAAGAATTCAGTGATGAGTTCGAGGCTTTGTAGCTGTAATTAAAGGTAAAGGTGCATGGTTCACTGAATCAAGGCTCAGCACCTGAAGGCTGCACATGCACACAGTTCAGCACCAACACCACTAACAAATACTGCCTCCATATTTTATCGTAGCTCTAAAAGACAAATTTTAAATCCCACCTTATTTTGCAGTGTTCTGATAAGACTGATTTTACAAACATTAAATGAGAGTATCATCTTTGCAAAGAGCCAAAGACTTGAAGGCAGCATTTTATTGGACTGATTAACTGCTGTGGTCATTAAGTAAAGAGAAAGAGAGTTAAAGAATTTGAACTCACCAGTTTTAAATTCCACTATTGAATAGGCATGTACATGTCATCACCAGTCAGGAGGTTAATTTAGTTTTGTTTTAATGCTCTGATTGTGTAAATCCAGAAGCAAATACACTGGGTTTAACCAAGCAACTATAAGAACCTCCCATCCAATAGTAACTGCATGATGATAATGATTTAGCTGTGACAAGTTATTTAACTTCAACTAATGCAGTGAGCAGCTTCTGTTTCTTAAACAGCCACATTGGAAGACACTTCCTGTGGTTGTGGAAAAGACGAAGGGTCAAACTATTGGCATCAAGGAAAGAAAGCATCAAAAACTGGGTTGAGAACTGTCCACTGGGTTACCATTAACGTGTGAGGCGCCATTGTTTTCTAGGAACAAATGTAATAAGAAAATAATGTTGAATGACTGCTATTAGTAAAACTAAAACATCTGGTGAGGTCAAATTATTAGAGGAAAAAAACCCAGTAGAACTTAAATAGTGAAAGTAAAGAACATTTCCACATAAACAACCTGAAAGAAACTCAAGGAACTTGGTCTGAACTATCAGGTTTGGGGCCGGTCAGGACTGCGATTTCATGAGGCTTTTTCTTACAAGGTTTCCAGGACCTGCTGCAGTACAGCTGTGCCTCTTTTCTTCTAATGGCCCTTAGATGTCTAGGCTAAAATTTCATTTAATTTCCTCTCTTTCTCTGGTAGTTTTTCCTTGCGTTTCTTTACCTAATCCAACATGGTGTGCATTCAAAACAACCGCTGTGTTCATATTTGTTTGCTAGCAGCACATGATGCAGTCACTGAGCACTGTAGACTCGAAAATGCGTATAATGATTGTTGGTGTGCCATCAAAACAAGTCAGAAACGCATATTTTTAAGGTAAAAAAGTTAAATTGTACACACTCAAAAATAGAGATACCAATTTGTACTTTAAAACCCTTTACACCTATAATAGTTACAGTCCGCCTGGTCCTTCTTCTCTTTAGTTATCAATAAATCTCTCAAAAATTGCCTCAAGTGTGAAATATTTGCTTCTTTTTTTTCAGGATAATTATATCTTTTAACATCTCTTGTGAAATAGTCATTTTTGTATGATATAGATTTGGAAATTGTGTGAAATAACAAAAAAAAAAAAAATTGAAAAACGGATTTGTATTTTCAGCAAGTTTTCCTCTATTAACATTGGAGATGGACAGATCCAAAGGTTTTGAGATGACAAAAAATTTATTTTGACTATAATACATCAACACAAGCAGTTTTGTTTGTCTGGATAATTTTATTTAATCACTACTGCTTGTTAAAGTCCAGTAATAACCAGGCATTTTTATAAAGCTTGGTATTTTGTGAAGCTATTTCTGTCCAGTTGAAGGTAGAGTCCAGCTCCACACTCCTCACACACTGTTTCCTTGTTTGATGGCTCCTCATCAGAAGATTCCCTAAAATTGTAGACAAGAAATATGAATAAAAAAGGAAAATGGTCAATAAATAGTAAATGTGTATATCAGTAACAGAAGAAATGTAAATATTATTTAGTGTGTTTGACAAGTTTTAGCCAAAAGAAACCCATTTATTTCTAGTCATAAATGCACATTACAAAAAAATGAGTGACAGAAAAGACACTAAAGCTATGTATTTACATTATCACTGCTTATTAGCAATAATAAAGCTACTTGAAGAGAAGCTGATGATATAGATTCTGCTTGGTATTGAAAATGATTAGTGTACAAATCTGGGAAAAAGCAACTGGTGTGTAGAAGTGTTACTTACTGTGTTTGGTATGATGACACACCCCCTGTCTCGTCCTGTATCTCCATTAGCTCTTCCTTCACAAATTCAGTAGAAGCTCTGCTCTTCCTTGTAGATTGCTGTGACATTTTTTCCTTCCTTTTTCCTTTCTTTCCTTCAAAACGTTGTACAAAAACCTGACATATGCCACTCAACTTCCAAGAAAAAACAACTGAAAAAAGAAAAACTACTTCCTACCATAAAAATACTCTCAAAAATACTCTTAAATACTACCCAAACACTGCTAAAACACTTCTAAAACACTCAAAATCTGCACTCTCATTCATTTTCCATCTCTCCCCTGCTCCATTTTCTGTCCCTGCTACAAAACTCAACACAGCGCTGGAACCATTGCGACTACCGTAAAGTGCCGTATATCAGCGCAAAGCTACGGTTCTCAGCTTTCAGAATCCGTTTGAATTACGTTGATAGCGCAAACGGTCAAAGAGTTACGGTAATTTAAAGATAGTGCATCATTTCCTGTCGCCGGCGACAGGTCCGGTGTAAAAGGGTTTCAAATCATAGATATAAACACTAGATGCCGCCTTCGGACCCGTAGCGTACGTCGGCTCGGCCGCCATCTTGGGCAGGGGTTTCTTACAAGCATTTAGGTCCATATCTATGGTTAGGTACGTATGGAAGCCCATTTCCGCCACTCTGATGAAAAAAAATAACATGCTCTCATAATTATGACTTAACTATCTCATTATTATAAGATAGTATCTCATTATTATGAGATAGCCTGGCCTTAGGACTTTGGGAGACTGAGGAGTTTATGTGGGCTATGATTACAGTACTTTAGCCTACCTGTAGTTTACAAGCACCACAGGTCCCAGTACAAAGGGTTAATCTTAACAAAAGCATAGTGTACGATTATTGTCGGTGAAGTTGAGATGTCAGTCAGTCAGTCAGTCATTTTCTGTACCGCTTATCCAGTTCAGGGTCGCGGGGGTTGCTGGAGCCTATCCCAGCTATTAACAGGTGAGAGGCGGGGTACACCCCAGACAGGTCGCCAGTTTGTCGCAGGGCCAACACAGAGAGATGTATTAGAGTGAAATGACCGTGGAAATGTGCGGTGCTTCACCGTCAACTTAATGGCTGGCAACACTTTTACAGGCTATGATGGGAAACTAAAGCGAGGAGTCATACGCTCCCTCCAGGTGCTGACCACGCTGGGATTCCTGGCAAAAGGGACATTCCAAAGGAAGCTGGCAGATCGATCGAGATTTTGCCAGTTGCTCCTGAGCCGAGCCATGCCAGCGGTGTGAGACAGGATGCAGCATTTAGGATTAATAACTATGGCTACGTTCACACTGCAGGTCTTAATGCTCAATTCCGAATTTTTTGTCAGATCCGATCTGTTTGTGTGGGTGTTCACATTACATTTCCAAATGTGGCCTGTCGCCGACTGCAATATGAACAGCTCATGCTTCTGAAGTGACACGCATGCTCAGTTAAACATGAATGACATCACGCACATAACGGTGGTCATGGAAACCAATGCAAACAAACATGGAGGTTACCGGCATTGCGGACTCACGTTGAAAGCAATTTGTGGCGGCAGTCGGCAAATGTATGAGCGGGTTTTGTGACGACGGAGGAAGAAGACAAACGCATTTGTGATGACATCTGTGTGTTGAACAGTTGCTGCTACATGTGTAGAAGTGTGTGGATGCAGCGTCGGAGCAGGATGGTGGATGAGGATGTTTCGGATCAGATGTTCTGAGGATATCATGTCTCTTCACAGATATGTCACCAAGCACTTTAGCTGCGGTGGAAATAAACTCGTATATCACAGTGATCAGCTGGTTAGCCTACTGAGCACGCGCGAGGGGGGCGTTATGCTGCAGAGAAGCGGCTTTATTTTAATTCTGCACATTTATCACCGCGGTTCTTCTCTCTACCTGCTGCGGTGAACGTGCCTTTCTAAGCCGGACACATTTCACACACCTTTCCTCTTCTGGCCTCATCCACAGCGACGCGTTTCCCCCGCACGTGCACACCGTCTCACTCACCTTCACACACTGAGCTGCTGGACCACAAAAAAGTTTCCCCCAACACTTTCATTATTTTCCAGATTGACGTTCAATCAGAGCCAGAAAAATACAATTTAACTGTTCAGTCCATTGTTTACATCCCGTTTCTGTCTCATCTGGTGCAGAAATAAGGACGTCTGTCTCGATCTCAGAGAAGAGGTCGGATAAAATGCGACATGCCCATACAGACTGCAGTCGCTTCAACACAGATCGGATATGTATCCGATTTAATACCACATTTGAAAGTGGCCTGAATCCGATCCAGAAATGTCAGATTCAATGCGACTTGCGCTGTTCACACAGTCAGAGGCAGATCGGATATGGGTCACATTTGAGGGAAAAGATCAGATTCAGGTCGCATTTACCTGCAGTGTGAACCTAGCCTATGTAACTCCGTGCGTAAAGTCTGAAAGGTTGTTACAGCCTCGCTGGCACACTTCTGCATTGATTTGCAACAATAGAGTGAGAACCATGTAATATTAATGAATGGAAACTGTAATATGGAACATTTGGCCCTCAAACATCTGATTAAAAACATGAAATAGAAGCAAAGACACAAAATGCATTTAATCGCCTATTTATTGACTGGTCCTCTTAATAAGTGAGGACTCCTATAAGCCAGGGGCTCTGACTCCAGTACGCTGCAACCTGCTGCTGACCGCCCGACCAGCTCAGTCCGAGTCCTCACCTGTGCTGTGCTAGATTCAGTGATCGCATAGATCAACTTATAGGCGTGAGATAGCTAAGTCATAATTATGAGATAGCATCTCAAAATAATGAGATACTATCTCATAATTATGAGATAGCTAAGTCATAATTATGAGATACTATCTCATAATAATGAGATAGCTAAGTCATAATTATGAGATACTATCTCATAATAATGAGATAGCTAAGTCATAATTATGAGATACTATCTCATAATAATGAGATACTATCTCATAATAATGAGATAGCTAAGTCATAATTATGAGATACAGCATGTTTTTTTTTTTTATCAGAGTGGCGGAAATGGGCTTCCATACCAACTGGACAGTCAACTCGTTTGGAAAAACACCAGGAAAAGTGAAACTAGATGGTATCACTCCTTTCAAAGTTTGTATCATGATAATTGCTCACATGATCAAAATATTTCAGTGCTCACTAAATGATTATAAAAGAAACTTAGAAAGTTTTCCTTTTTGAATTCATCCTCATATAAACATTTAAAACTTAATTAGTGTCACATTCTTGATGTTAAAATTAAATATTCTGAGAAGAATTTTTTTAAACATCACATGGATGAGTTATTCTTAAGTACCTGAAGAATGTAGAATATTATTTATTTATGTAGACTTACCAGAAATGCAAACCTGATAAAGGCCCTGTGAAAAAAGAAAAGAAAAAAAAAAGAAAATGACACCTGGTAGCTAAAATCAGCTCACATTTACTTGAAGCAGTACTGGATGATGAGCATGGAGAGGATGAATAAATTCTGTTGTTATGGTACATTCAAACTGCCTTTTATGTGTTCAAATTTGTAGTTTTTACTACAACAGAAAATGAATGAATAACGGTTTTATGTGTTTGGTTTTGGTGTTACTTCTTTTTATTATAATGGCAATTTGTGGGTTTTGTTCTGGTTTATGATTTGATATAGCTTATTTCTTTATTCATTATATATGTGCTCCACTACTATATACAGTGGGTACGGAAAGTATTCAGACCCCTTTAAACTTTTCACTCTTTGTTTCATTGCAGCCATTTGCTAAAATCAAAAGTTAATTTTATTTCTCATTAATGTACACTCAGCACCCCATCTTGACAGAAAAAAAACAGAAATGTAGAAATTTTTGCAAAGTTATTAAAATAGAAAAAACTGAAATATCACATGGTCATAAGTATTCAGACCCTTTGCTCAGTACTGAGTAGAAGCACCTTTTGAGCGACTACAGCCATGAATCTTCTTGGGAATGATGCAACAAGTTTTTCACCCCTGGATTTGGGATCTTCATCATTCTTCCTTGCAGATCGTCTCCAGTTCTGTCAGGTTGGATGGTGAACGGTGGTGTTCAGCCATTTTCAGGTCTCTCCAGAGATGCTCAGTTGGGTTTAAGTCAGAGCTCTGGCTGGGCCAGTCAAGAATGGTCCCAGAGTTGTTCTTAAGTCGCTCCTTTGTTATTTTAGCTGTGTGTGAGGGTCGTTGTCTTGTTGGAAGGTGAACCTTCGGCCCAGTCTGAGGTCCTGAACACTCTGGAAGAGGTTTTCTTCCAGAATATCTCTGTACTTGGCCACATTCATCTTTCCTTCAACTGCAACCAGTCGTCCTGTCCCTGCAGCTGAAAAACACCCCCATAGCATGATGCTGCCACCACCATGTTTCACGGTTGGGATGGTATTGGGCAGGTGATGAGCAGTGCCTGGTTTTCTCCACACATACCGCTTAGAATTAACTGCAAAAAGTTCAATCTTGGTCTAATCAGACCAGAGAATCTTATTTCTCACAGTCTGGGAGTCCTTCATGTGTTTTTTGGCAAACTGTATGCAGGCTTTCATTTGTCTTTCTCTGAGGAGAGGCTTCTGTCAGGCCACTCTGCCATAAAGCCCCGACTGGTGGAGGCTGCAGTGATAGTTGACTTTGTGGAACTTTCTCCATCTTCCTACTGCATCTCTGGAGCTCAGCCACAGTGATATTTGGGTTCTTCTTACCTCTCTCACCAAGGCTCTTTTCCCATGAATGCTCAGTTTGGCTGGATGGCCGGGTCTAGGAAGAGTTCTGGTCGTCCCAAACTTCTTCCATTTAAGGACTATGGAGGCCCCCGTGCTCTTAGGAACCTTTAATGCTGCAGAAATTCTTTTGTAACCTTGTCCAGATCTGTGCCTCGCCACAATTCTGTCTCTGAGCTCCTTGGACAGTTCCTTCCACCTCATGATTCTCATCTACTCTGACATGCACTGTGAGCTGTAAGGTCTGATATAGACAGGTGTGTGCATTTCCAAATCAAGTCCAATCAGTTTATTTAAACACAGCTGGACTCCAATGAAGGAGTAGAACCATCTCAAGGAGGATCAGAAGAAATGGACAATCTGTGAGTTAAATATGAGTGTCACTGCAAAGGGTCTGAAAACTTATGACCATGTGATATTTCATTTTTTTCTATTTAATAAATTTGCTAAAATTTCTACATTTCAGTTTTTTTCTGTCAAGATGGGGTGCTGAGTGTACATTAATGAGAAATAAAATTAACTTTTTTGATTTTAGCAAATGGCTGCAACGAAACAAAGAGTGAAAAGTTTAAAGGGGTCTGAATACTTTCCGTACCCACTGTATATATATATGGAGAGAGCAAGAGAGAGAGAGAGAGAGAGAGAGAGAGATCGGGATTTTGAAAAAAATTTTTTTAAAAAAAAAAGCTGCGTGACCAGCGCTATGTTGTGGTGTATGTGATGTATGTTATGGTGTGTCTAAGTATGTGTATATGTAAATGAAATAATCTATGCTTTGTCATAAATGTCAGATATTTATCGTAATACAAACGGCTTGAAAATCGGTTGAAAATTTAGTCAGTTATGGAGTATTTAATCTGGGATAGATCTCTGCCTACAATGATTAATGCAATGAGGAGACGGGGCTTCCCCCTGCCTAAGATGGTGGCCGAGCTGACGCATCGCTCAAATGGACAGCAGCGTCGGAGGCGGCATCTAATGATATCTATGGTTTTAAATGGTACAAAGTTTATCGCTGGCGGTGTTCCTTTTTGAAAAACATTTCTGTACCCCTCTGTTCAATTCCCGGCTGGGGAGGGGGTTCGAACAATTCCAACCGTGACCTTCCTGTGTGGAGTTTGCATGTTCTCCCCGTGTATGCGTGGGTTCTCTCCGGGTACTCCGGCTTCCTCCCACCATCCAAAGACATGCATGTTAGGTTAATTGATCACTCTAAATTGCCCCTAGGTATGAATGTGAGCGTGAATGGTTGTCTGTCTCTCTGTGTTGGCCCTGCGACAGACTGGCGACCTGTCCAGGGTGTACCCCGCCTCTCGCCTGATAATAGCTGGGATGGGCTCCAGCAACCCCCGCGACCCTGAACTGGATAAGCGGTACAGAAAATGACTGATTTCTGTACCCTTTGGTCCTGGTCCATTTTTGTACCTTATCAAGCCGTATGAGTTAAATAAGTGCAATTAAACCAATTAAAAATGATGAATAAAAGTCAATAAAATAGAGATTATGACAACAATCAAAGATGCTAATAATGAATAATTATTATATAAATATTAGGCCAAACACATATATAATTATACATATAATTATTACTATAATTACTATGATTATTATGAAAATTATAATATAACTTTAGTTATACCACTCTTTAGAAGGAGAGCTATTTATAGTTATTGTACAAGCTATGCACATTTTTCAACGCTGCAGGTACCCTTTAGGGTTGAAATGGTACAAATTTGTACTTTACATAACTTTGGACCCTTTTTTATAGTATATAGGTACACTTCTGGCCTCATAAAGACCAATATAGTACTTTTGAGAGAACATTTGGAAATAATGTACCTACAGGTACAGAAATGCTCCTGTCTCGTACCTCTATTTTTGAGTGTGCAGGTCTTTAATAATTAATGGATTTAATTCTGTTGTAGAATCGGGCTAAAACAGGCAAATTGGTACACACTGTACCAATTTACATAATGTACATTGGATTCAAGGTAATGCATTTTCTTAGTGACTGTAGGAAACATCTGTGGTAATTAAATAGCATTCTGAGCACAGATAAAAGTAAAGTGTTCTGTGTGTTTTTTGGCTTTTTAATGTTTATCTTCTGTTTCTGTGTGGCCAAACTCAGTCAGTTATCTTTAATATTTTAATGTGTTTTTATTTCAGAAAGGTGTTGTGTTGGTTCACTGCAACGCTGGTGTGTCCCGTGCACCGGCTGTCGTCATTGGCTACCTGATGTCATGTGATGGCCAATCCTTTGACGAAGCCCTCTCATTGGTCAAAGCGGCTCGGCCCGCCTCCTCCCCGAACCCCGGTTTCCTGGAACAACTGAGGAGCTACAAATCTCTGATGAACGGATCCAAACATTGAAGAATTAGAAAATGTTCAGGGTGGTTACAGTTAAATAAGTGTGTGATTGTGATAAGAGGGGATTTTAATGTCATTCCAAAATATGAAATAATCACAATTTGGTTTTTTATTTAGTTTATTCTTTTTCAGTGCAGAAATGCTCATGTGGTAATCTAGAGTAAACAGAACAGGTGATATATTTAAAAGGTGATCTACAGAGAATTTTTTGATTCAAGTTAGTATCACATTATTTGGCTTTCACCATATGGTGTTAATTTTGCAGGTTTTGTGACAAAATGGCATTAATTATTTTTGTGTGCTACTAAAGACTTTTGTTGTGTTTTTGATTTTGTTTTATTTTTTCTGTAATAAGATTGTGTAATGAGAAAGCAGCCACAAACTTTGCATTTAATTTCTGAACATGTAATTGATGTTTTGACTATTAAACAGGGGCGAAAGTAAGATGAGATTCTTGCAGGAACTGTGCAACTCAATTTTTTTAGCTGACATCTGACATCATACCAAGATGTTGATAGAACCTGCTCTTTTCTTTGATTCTTAAATCCTGTGCACATCCTTAATAATAATGTAACATATCATACACATAATGTAATACTGTATAAGGCAAGTTAGACATTTAGCAGACCTCAGACCAACTCTTTAGCGGGCTGTCAAATCTGGGCTGCCCCCAAACAAAAAGAAATCAAGCAAAACCCAAAAAAAGGAAACCCTGAGACTCACAACTCACAACCAAAGTAAAAATGCAGCTGGCAGTTGCCCCCACCTGAATGCTGCCACCCTTTGGCTTCTACGCCCCCATCCGGAGCGTCTTCAACCAATCACTGGGGAGGAAACAGACTGATTATCAGATACAGGTGAAACATATTTCATCAAAACCATAGCTAATAGGAGGCTTCTGGAACAGCATGTATGTATATACATATATATATATGTATATACTGTATACATATACAGTATATGTATGTATACAGTATACCGTATGTATGCATGTATGCATGCATGTGTGTTTGGATGTGTGTATAGCATGTAGAGGTATGTATGTATGTATGTATGTACATACAGTATATATCTGTATGCATGTGTGTATGACTGTCTTTCAGTTCCATCAGTAAATCCTTTTCTATGGCAGCTTTGGAGTTGGCTGACCTCTCGTCACAATGTCAAGCTTTTCTGGACAAGTCCGCCTTGAAAATGTTTTTGTGTGTCCAAGACTAAGTCCGTTTTTCTGTTGATTTTTTTTTTTGTATGCTTGTTTTTACATTGACTTATCTCTGAAGACGAACGGTTTGCATCAGGGCTGAACGCAGCTTGAGCTGGTGTAATGAACCATTAAGGGCTTTGCGAATAAACGGCACGAAATTTCAAATAATTTGGAGGAGAAATATCGACACATTTGTCTACACACACCTGCTCCGACGCAAAATTATGAAGATGCAAGAACAAACTGGCATCTGTTATTCGAGAGGAACGTGAGCACATGCAGAGAGCAGTGACGGAGGGAGAGGCGGCTGCAGGTAAACGTCTGGATGCTGAAAAACAGCTGATCTCACTGTGGAGATGCCAAATGTGGATTTTAAATATAACACCTGTAGCTAATAACCTCAAATGGCTTCAAAATGTAGGGAAACACTGTTACTTCAGCAGTGATTTTCCCCCCTCGTTTGCCAAACAGGAGTGCTGTGACACAAAGATGATAACACCTGTGCCATAATCATACAGTAGCACCGAACAAGCAACACTTCTCTCTTTTTCCTTTCACTTTTTGCTTGCGACCTCCTCTGACTGCTAGAACGCCTTCTCTGATTGGTGTATTGTGTATCTGTCGGATGCGAATATTAAGAAAATTGACCTCAGTTAAAAAATAATAGACACTGAAAAATCGCAAGACGGAAATTTTTCACTGATGTCTGTTGACTTTACATTAATTTGATCAAAGCTATTGCCGTGCGAATCTTTTGGACAAAATATTCGGAGTAGGTGTGCAAAGGCTGCTAGATAACCAGTTAGTGCGCCGCCATTTTTTTGTACATGGGAGTCAATGGACCTGTTGCAACTCTGAGGAAATTGAAGGCCCTGGTCCCGCCTGCAGGCTGCAGTACAAGGCGGAGTCTGATATCAGGCGGGGTCGGACGTCTGACTCAGCCCACATTACTGTTTTTAGTCGTTTATTCTAACCCTTCCCCCTATCCCTAAACCCTAACCAACCTGTCTAACCACATCCATCGGATGTCCAACGCCACCTAATATCCTAACTACTGCAAGCAGCAGGCGGGGGTACTTGCTTTTTTCCAACATCTACTTGTCAGGGCTTCCTATGTTCTTCATGCTCTCACACATAGCCAGGCTGTGTAAGCTTGGATTAGCCTTGATTAGATGCGGCTGAAATGTGCCGGTGGAACGACTTGAGGCTAAGGTGGGAGATGGCGTGAGTTTAAAGTTGTACTTCCGTGGTCATTTCATTAATATTTCTGTGTTCTCCATTATTATTGAATGCATTCTGCATCGTTTTTGTTTAAAAAAACCTTCTGGTTGCTTTGTATCCAGCTGTATTTGTATACTAGAAGAGAGGCTTGTGGTCCAACGGCAGGCTTTTCCGGGTCCTTCTCATGAATTTCCGTCTGATTGGCTGCCTCCCATCAGTGTATGAAGGAAGCTCCGCCCTCCGCTCTTATTTTGTTACAGACAGGAAATAGAGCCGACAAACAAGTTTGTTCCGCCATGCTAACAAACAGTTAGCTAATTAGCTTCTCAACTCCGAAGCTACAGTCGTGCTGTCTTTACTTCTAGTGTGTAGTGGAGGGTTACCTGCCTTCCAATGGACAGATAGAAACCCCACGTGGGATGCACTATTTGCAATGTTACGTAGAAGGGCAAGGCTGTTCCCGATTCGCTCTTTTCTTCGTATTGTTTCTCTGATGAGAAAGCACAACCGACTGGGGGGAACGCAACGCTAGCAAGTCAGCATGTGTAAGTAAACAAGGGGAAACCCTCCGTATTTCAGAGGGAGCAAGTTAAACGGGTTTTCAGTGGAAGGGAGGCCTTTAAGCTAGTGTGCCTTGAGAGAAAGAGTGGCGTTCACCGTGTTCACTGGTTTATTCTTTTTACAGCAGTCACGGTGGATGGAGCCCCTATAAAGTTTCCAGAAGTTAGCAGTTCGAAGTTATCTGCTGCTCAATCTAAATATAAAACAATATAAAGATATTGCAAAGCAAAGCATTTATTGACTTTACTGATTGTTGTGGTTCTCTTATGGTTTTGAATTGCTCACCAAGAACTAATGGGAACTTTTTTGGCCAGATTTTTGATTCCACTCTCTCTCTTGTTCAAGTGCACACTTGTTCAAGTGAGGCTTTCCCAATACAGCCTGACTTTATCTGGCTTTGTGGGTGGAATACCCCCTAGGGGGTTGTTCCAGAAAACAGGTATGTTTAAACTTTGAGTGTGTTACCTGAGTTGGGGGAAACTCTGGGTTTTCTTTCCAGAAAGTGAGGTAAGTCTTTAAGCCTGAGTTTGTTACCATTATGAAGTAAACCTACTCGCTGGCAGGTTCACAATAAAGAAACCTGAATTTCTACCTGTCTCCTTCCACCTGAAGAGCTGCCAGACATGGATTGTACATACTAACGTGATTCCAGAGATTTAGAAGCAAATTAATACACAATAACAACATCTGTGATATAATTTTTTTGTCAATACCTTGTCAAATAACACTGTTTTGCTGTTACTGTACATTCTCTAGCCGTACATATCTGTGATATGCTGTGTATGTTAGGTAAAGTCACAGCAACACACCTGACTCTCGCTGCGCTTCAGTTAAGCAGTAATCCTCAGAAGAACTTGACGGAGCGCTGTGGGGTGAAGCTTGTGAGGGTCCTTGTTGCAATGCCAGCTGTCTATTCAAAGTTTTGATTTTTGCATTTCCAGAAAATGCAAACACAGCTGAGAAGGCTGTCACCACTGAGTGCTGCGCTGTCATTCAAGCTGCTTCTCAAACTCAAGCACACTGAAAAAAAGAACCTGTTGGATTTACTTAATTCAGTAGTGGACAGTGGTTGCACACAGATGATTTGCTTTGGCAGCAACCCTAAAAATTGAGTTAAATTCACACAAACTATTCATATTTAATAAACCTGAATATTTCATGTAGATACAGAGTGATTGAAATATATTTTGATGAAGTAATTTGAGTACTTGGAACCTTTTAAACCTTCACAATTTCATCACTTTATCCCAGATTATCCAATAACTTTTACTCCAACACCATTTGGTCACTTATACTCTACACATTATTTTCACATTACATCAAGGGTAACCAGTCCTCAAGGCCACAATCCTGCAGGTTTATTAAGTCAGGATCAGACTACACAAATGTAGCCCAATTTTGGCCCGACGGAGACGTCCTAGACAGTCGCTTACTGTTGCAGAACATCACATCTTCGCTCCGTGCAGTGTGACATCATCAGTGATTGGTGATTTGCCTTCTGCAACACTTCCCAACGCAGAAAGACTGGCATGTCAGATTTTTTTTGGTTTCATCCATCTAGTGTGACATGTCCTGCGATGTGTCCCTACATATCAACCAATAGAAGGACAGTGCGCCCCGCGCTTCCACCAGAGAGAAGGAGTGCCGGTACACAAACAACAATGGCAAAGGGGGAGAGACACAGCCGCTCTCCGGTGGAGCAGTGGAGAGATAGTGGAGCTGTGGCACCAGCTTCTGCCTCTTTCATGTGCAGAATGGAGAGCTCATACTAATGGCTAAGCCATAAAAACACTGAGTGTACCAACTTATACAGTACTGGGTGTGCCAAATTTATTTTCAACAGTGTTACACCTTCACGAACATTCAGAAGAGTGCATCTCTCTCTAATACAACATTACTTTATTAACAAACATCTCCACGAGTCTGTCTCAAACCGCACACTTTCCTGAGTGCACTAGAATTCAGTGTGTAGTGTGCACTGTGTACTTCATCTGTAGTGCACACTGTTGTCACTAAACAGAGCACTGCACTTACAGGAAGTGATGGACTAGCATTGCCCGTTAACATGCGCTAACTCTACTGAGCCGGTATAACTGCAGCCTCAAATACATGACCAGATCATAACTGTCATCAGGGAGTGAACAGCTTGGTAGTATGCTACAATATACATTAGTAATTATGTCTAAATAATTTAATAAACGTTACTTAAATCAGTACAATACCACCTCCAATGCAGCAGGGGTCGCCACCGCTTCATTCACCGCCATTATTCAGCTCTGAAAGCAGTTCACAAGTCCCGCCTCTTCCTCTACATCAGCAAGATGGCTTCTGTTGAGTGCGAGTAGTGTGCTTCATTCTGCACTGCATTTTTGGGTGTGATCAGGGCAACATCCTGGTACTTTCAGTGCACTGAATTTTGGGCTTAAATGACACTATGTGTGCACTACACACTCAAAAGCAGTGTTTGAAGTGCTCAAGTGTGCGGTTTGGGACAGACCCAATGTGTGTGTTCCATCATTAATAGTCAGCAGCAGTAGTTTACAGCAGGTAAAAACATTCACGTATGCGAGGCTCTCAAATAAATCAATGACAAAGTCATAAAAAAAGCACACTTTGTGTTGAAATAAAAACACCACAAAAACATAATGGACATCGGCTCAATGAGATGAACATACTGAAATATGACACACTCATGCGCGTACTCATGCACTCTCAGAGCCATAATCCACATTACGCATGATCATCAAAGCTAATTAACCATGTGAACACACCTGTTGGGCGCAGCAGTAGTCTAGACACAGCGATGCTGCTGTGCACTGTGCAGCTCTCAGTTTAAAGGGAAGACGATGGTTTGGCCATGAAGGCATTTATTATTCCATCATGTGTCTGATTTCATGTGGTTGCCGTGGTTTCCGACGCGCGCTCTGTCAGCAGCACTGATGGAGCGCACACCTGTGAGGATGCACGTGTGTGCATTTGTATAGAACACACTTTATTTCACTTCATGGGAGTTTTTTAGAATAGTGTCACTGGGTCAGCTGGACTGGCCAGCAGACTGTGGTCAGCCCGATGTTTTTGGCCCCGCTTGGCACTGGGCGTCCTGCACGCCATGCGTGATGCACCTGGTGGAAGCAATCAGAGTCCAGTTTCCCCGTGAGCTCTTTTTCAAAGATGAGCAGCGAAATGCTTTTCAGTCTCTTTGCGCATCGTAGCTCTGCTGGTAGATTCCAGGCTCCACAGTGAAACTGGAACAGACAGCGTTATCAGAATACCAGTAAACAGATCATGTTGGGAAAAACATTTTTGTCACAAGTCCAAAACTTCAATAATGGATGAGAACTGATGTCCCCCGTCCACTTTCCATTTGATGAGTGACCCAAACAGTCAATTCAGAGGGCTCCAAACCAAGTGACTGATTGACAGCTGCTTGTCCCACCTCCCTGTCTCATGTTGCCTTTTGCGACACCACAAAGATGATCAGACGGTTATCTGGCTGGTGCCATTCTTGTTAGTGTGACCACTTGCGAAAAACAAGACATCGTCCGATTTTGTGACACATCTGTTTATCTGACATAGTGACCATCGCGAACAATAGGGCTGGGAATCACAAGGTACCTTGCGATACGATACTATCACGATATTTTGCCTACGATAACGATAATATCACAATACAGTGATTCTGCAAAAATCAATATATTGCAATAAATTTATCTACGATAGACCACAGTATTTGTCCCTGAAGACATTTCAAATTTATCAACCAAAGTGAATCCATGTGAAATGAATTACAAAATATTATCAATCAGTTCAAATGAAATGAGCAAAACAGTAAAACAAAGTGCACAGTGGTTCTTCTTAAGGAAGCATATAAAAAATAAACATTTTAGTAATTATTTCTTCATAATCTCAAACAACTGGGTGGTCTATGAAAACCTAGACACACATTTTAGTTTGTACTTTACACCATGTTTAAAGTTTAACCTGAACCTGAAGCCTGCCCATAGATATCAGTGCTAATGCAGGGACTTTTCTATATGCTGAACCGCTGCAGACAGAACAACGAAATCTCCCGAGATCTCACTGGTCTCTTACAAACTCTCGCGAGATTTCATAAAATATCGATACAGAGTTTTAAAATAGCGATATGATATCGCAACACAAAATATAGTGATATTTCAGTGTATCGATATTTTGGCACACCCCTAGCGAACAATGAAAAAAAATTGTGTAGTCTGACCCTGGCTGTAGGCCTCCTTGCTTCAACACACCTGACTCAAACTAGTGAGTCATTGTTCAGAACTTGTTTGGCTGATTGATACATTAATTTGAACCAGGTGTGCTGAAGTAAGGGATCACTAAGGACCTGCAGGGCAGCGACACCTGAGGACCAACTCCTCACATCCCCCCATCACATCACTTCCATCCCAGATTGATATACCAGTGATTAATGTGCAACATTAGCTATGCACACTTTGTACCATGCCAGTAGATAACATTGTGCTGCTATGAAAACATGTGGGTATCAGCAACTGTCTTGAATAACTCCAGATGGGGATGCAGTCATGGGGCTACATGGTCGTTATTCATGGTGAAGAAAAGAACAGAAGCTGCTGCAAGGCATGATGGGAAATATGCAAACAAGCCCATCTACTATGAACCAATCACAGCAACCGCTACAATATCAACTTGAAAAATAATAATTGTTTGCAGTTTGTTTGTTTGTTGTCCTCCTTACTATAGCTTTGTTTTTATTTTGCCGCAACAGTGTTTCTATGCAGCGTGTTATTAACTCTGATGCAAAAGAAAAATATTGAAGAATAATTAAAATTACTTTGCTTTACATTTATTGAGTTTCACCCTTAAAATCTCTGATTTGCCCAAGTGTCACAGGTATATTTTCACTTTGACCCTTGAAGGCAGAAGTTAAGGCACCTTTGCCATGGAAAATGTGTTGAGAAACTTTAACAAACAGGCAGTTTCCCTTTTTTCAACGAGTATTAGCTATCACCACTTATCTTGACCAATAACAGCAAAATCAGGCTAAATGTGCCTTACCACATGCTGTAGACGACTAAAGCCAAGGAGGTCTTGCTCAGGGTTTGAACCCCAACCTCTCACATCAGAGTCATGCACAATAACCAGTCAGCCAAGGGAAATCTTGGTGGCCAGTCACCCCGTGGTAACATTACAGTATAACTTGGAGGTATAGATGGTGAACAAACATAATTGAATTGTGTTCAGTTATTCTATTGAAACCTTTTCAGTCAACATGATTATACCTAGTAAATAAGCCATTTTTACTAAACATGTAAAATAAACATGACGAATTCATGTTTACAGAGGGAACATGGAGTAATTGTGTAAAATGGATTAAATTTATTACAGTAAATTCAAAGACCTGGAATTCCCCTTTTTTCAATTCAGAGATTGGCTCAATTCCAAAGAAAAGCCGCTCATTCAACTCCTGAATGATTCTTAGGCCCCATCCACACGAAGGCAAACTCTGGCCTAAATGCACAAATTTTTCACCAAACCAGCCTATCATCCATACAAATATTGGGGGGTCTGCAAATAATTGTTAAACATTTTTAATCAAGGCTTGAGAGCAGGAAGATTTTGAAACACCTTTGGGCGGTTCCATCTTTAAGCTACAGTATGTCCACAATTTTCATTATACATGCATAGCTTCACCTCTTCGAAAACACACATGCGCTACACTCAGCATCACGACATACTCATGACTCATGACTCATGACTCATGACGTACAGATTTCTGCGCACCCAATGGGTACGTTTACATGGAGACTTTTTTTTCCCTTTTGGAATGAAATCATTGTGATTGGGGATTTCAGGGCAGCTGTTTACATGGGAACTAATTTATTCTGATCTGGCATGGACATGCGGCAACATTTATTTAGAATAATCCTGTCTGACATAATAACATCACGTCAGGGGCGCAGATAGGATTTTTGAACTGGGGGGACCAAGCTGTCAGCAAATGATTTCACCTTAATAAGTTATCTTTGCGTAATTTGGGCTTTAACTTGGGTCGCAATCTCACATAGCTACTACCACTCCCAGGCTCTCACATACAGTCCGATCACTCCGCAATATGATACAAAATTACAGATATTATGACCATATGTGTGATCACAGCCCGACGTTGTACATGCTCCTCTGTAATTCACTCACTCTGTCAGCTACTGAGCAGGCCATGACCAGCAGAGAAAACAATGTCGCTGATAATCAGTGTGTTTGCAGCAGCAGAGCGTTATAATTAATTGTGGTGATGTTGTTGTTGTGAATGTACAGCAGAATGTAGCCAACCATATATAGCGCAATTCATTACTGAAGGAAAACGTTGCAAGAGCTACCGGCTATCAACTTTGCTCCAAGCAGCACAGCACAGGGAGAAGTGGAACCAGTTCACACCAACCAATAGAAACACGTCTCTCATCCACCAGTGTAGGCCCCGCCCATCAAGTGCACTTGAGTTCACAAGCAAAACTTTAGAATTTGCAACCAAAAAGGACAAATTTGTAACCAATTTTTAAAAAAAAACTTGAAATAAAAGAGGACTGATTCATAAGAAAAATACTTATGTTTTTACTTTCAAACATTATTATTGATTAAAGTTGAAGAAATATGCTGTCTAATTTTATTTTTCAATTGCAACCTGTTCTGTTTTGATCTCAAAAAATGGTTTTTGATTGCCCCTGACTATTTTGCTCTCAAATCTCTTTTTTGGTTTCAAATATATTCTATTTATTTGATTAAATGATAAAGAAACAAAATTCTCTCCATTAATAACTGCAACAGGCACACATGCAGGTAGAAATTTCTCATTAGCAGCCTGAAGTATGAACCTTGTGGTGTGTTCAATTGAAGAGGGTGTGTGTCGCAAGTGGTAGCTCAGATCAACGTAATCCTAAAGTGGAGTGCTCCCAGCACTAAGCAGCCTTATACAACAAAACAACTGTAAGCAGCTGTTTTGCTGTTTTTGCATGAATTCTATGTCGAGCTGGTGAGATGAATCCGACTTTCTGAGCTGAAGATCCGATTTCACGGAGGATTATGACTGCAGCTCTGACTTGGAGCGAGGAAATTCAGACATTAGTGTATAACTTAAATGCACCATTAGTCGAAACACAAACACCGGGCTATCAGTGCGCAGTGCTATGACTTTAACTATCTGGCGATGTCTAGAAAAGTGTTTGTTTGCGGGGATGGATCGGGTGATGTTAGCTGTCATTTATTATGCTCACTTACGTACGTAAATGGCGACGTCCCTTTCATGCGTTGCCCTGCGCGGCTGCCTTCATACTTCCTTGCATCTTCTGCGTTCCCATGGTTCATAAATCAGTTTGTCCGCTGCCTGTCCCTGTGTCCCTGCAATGTGATGTCGTAGAGTGTTTTTTTTGGACACAAAGCCTCTCCTGTAAAGCTCCAGTCATGTCTATAGATGCTCCTCTGTTTGTTCGGCGTCTTTTTTTTCCGGTGCTTTTACTGGGCTATTGACCCCGGCTGTTTTGTATTGTAATTCTTCCGGTTCCTGTTCTTCTTCTCTGGCTTGTATTAGCTACACAACTTAACACTGACCCCCCCGGTTTTCCGGTGGTATTGCTCCGTCTTCTGCATCGAGCATAAATTGACTTTTTACCCAGGGAAAGTGGGGGGGACAGATCAGTGTCATTAAAAAACTGAGGGGGACACGTCCCCTCCATCCCCAGTGCCATCTGCGCCCTTGCATCACGTTATATATCAAAGACGGAGGTCTACAAACTTATTGTCACGGTTGTTGTGGTTTCTGCAAGACTTTAATCCAGCAGCAGATGATACTCATGCACCCCTACTGCAGATAACCAAGAGAAGAAGGCGTATAGAGACAGGGTTTGGATTTGAAAACAAACTTTCTGCCGCTGTCCAGGGAATTATGTTGTCCTCCGCCTTCTGTCAAACTGAGAAAATGTCACTCTTTGCATGTTGACATCTTGTTGAAGCGTGCGCTGTAAGAACGCAACCTCACAACTTTTTGATTCAGCGTTTACATAATACCATGATCGGTTTGGGAAAAGGAATATTCTACCCAAATGAAACTGACACTTTTCATTCGGAAAGAGGTGTTTACATGGAGGATTTTCATTCCTATAGAGCTTTTAAACTGAGAGCAATCAGTATATATTTTATTTTATTTGATGCAAATACAAAGAATGCATACAGCTCCTCTGCCCTGCCTCCTTTAGGAAGATCAGATCATAATCTGGTTCTTCTCACCTCCACCTACAAGCCCATCGTTCAGCAGCAACCAGTCATTAGGAGGACTATTAAAACCTGGTCTACAGAGGCTGAAGATGCTCTGAGAGGGTGCTTTGAGGCCACAGACTGGAATGTCCTGTGTGAACCTCATGGAGACAACATCAACACCATAACTGAGTGTGTGACAGATTACATAAACTTCTGTGTGGACAACATCGTTCCAACAAGAACAGTGAGGCGCTTCCCCAATAACAAACCCTGGATCACCAGTGACCTGAAAAAGCTGCTGAACATCAAAAAGAAAGCTTTTAGGGATGGAGACAGGGAGTTACTGAAGACCACACAAAAAAACTGAAAACACAGACTAAGAAGTGCAAGGAGGACTACAGGAAGAAGTTGGAGAGCCAGCTCCAGCAGAACAATGTGAGGGATGTGTGGTTGGGAATGAAGAAGATCACCGGCTTTTTAGTTAAAGGGGGAACAGACTGACGGAGGTCTGGACAGAGCAAACGAACTGAGCATGTTCTTCAATAGGTTCAGTTCCCCCTCTGCTGACAACACAATACTCCACACACCCTCCATGAGCCCACAGCTTTCCTGTCCCACTTCCACTCTGTCACCCTGCACCTCAGTCATGGACCTGAACACAGCCTCCTCTCCCTCCACATCAGGACATCCTGAGACCTCTTTTGCCTCCACCTCCAGCCTGACTGTCTCCTGTGACCAGGTCAAGAAACAGCTAGAGAAACTGAACCGGAACAAGGCTGCAGGTCCAGATGGTGTCAGTCCCAGAGTTCTCAAGACCTGCTCAGAACAACTATGTCCGGTTCTCCAGCACCTTTTTAACACCAGCCTGAGACAGAACAGAGTTCCTGTGCTGTGGAAAACATCCTGTCTTGTTCCTGTCCCTAAAAAACCACAACCAGCTGAACCAAATGACTACAGACCAGTTGCCCTGACATCTCACATCATGAAAGTCCTGGAGAGACTCTTACTGGCTCACCTCAACAAGCAACTGAATACCTTTCAGGACCCATTACAGTTCGCATATCGTAATGGACTTGGGGTTGAAGACGCCATCATCTTCTTGCTTCAGAGAGCCCACTCTCATCTGGACCAGTCAGGCAGCACTTTGAGGGTCATGTTCTTTGATTTTTCAAGTGCATTTAATACTATTCAGCCTGCTTTGCTATGTCAGAAGCCCCATAACTTTCAGGTGGATCCTCCACCACCACCTGGATTTATGACAAACAGACCACAGTTTGTGAGACTAAAAGGTTGTGTGTCTGAGATGGTGATCAGTAGCACTGGAGCACCACAAGGAACTGTACTCTCACCATTTCTCTTTACACTGTACACCTCAGACTTCCAGTACAACTCTGAGGCCTGTCATCTGCAGAAATACTCTGATGACTCTGCAGTTGTGGGGTGTATCAGTGATGAACAAGAAACCGAGTACAGGGAACTGGTCAACCAGTTTATGAAATGGTGCGGTAACAATCACCTCATCTTAAATACCAGCAAGCCTAAAGAGATGATTGTTGACTTCAGGAGGAGCAAGAATAAGCAGCATAGTCCTGTCTACATCCAGGATGAGGAGGTGGAGGTGGTGGAGAACTACAAATACCTTGGAGTTCAGCTGGACAACAGACTCGATTGGAAATGCAACTGTGACTACATCTACAAGAAAGGTCTGAGCAGACTCTTCTTCTTAAGGAAGCTAAGATCATTCAACGTCTGCACCAAGATGTTGCAGATCTTCCACAAGTCTGTTGTGGAAAGTGCAATTAGCTTTGCAGCATCTGCTGGGGCAGCAGCATCAGAACCAGAGACTTGAAGAAACTAAACAAGCTGATCAAGAAAGCTGGTTCTGCGCTGGGAATAACTCTGGAGCCGCTGCAGCTGATCGTTTAAAAAAGAATGCTGCACAAGCTAATGAAGATGATGGAGGACTCTTCCCATCCTCTCCACAACACGGTGAAGAATCAACAGAGTGTGTTCAATGGGAGGCTGCGTCAGGTTCGCTGTAGGACGTAGAAAGATACAGAAATTCATTCCTGCCAGCAGCCATCACCCTAAAGAACAAGACTGACTGACTGATTTTTGTTATATTATAATTTCATACAATGTTATATCATTAAAAAAAAAAAAGAAGAGTGAGCTTTTACAATGCTGAATTTCCCTTCTGGGATGAATAAAGTATTTTTCATTCATTTATTCATTCATTTTTTAGCCCAATATTTTACCTTAACTTTGCAAACCACTAAAAAACCTGTTGCATTTAGTATTTTGGAGCCTTATAATTTCCTAATTTTGTTCATTTATCCATCTTTAAATTGCATCCAGATGCTTCTTCGGTTTCAGACACAGCTATATTACACGACGGCATGACACGCGTTAGTTCAGACAATTCACAAACTCACCACAATTACAACACTGGAGTTATACAGCATCATAACTTCTATACTACTACTACTACTACTACTAATTATAATGATGATGATAATGTTCAACATGATTGTATTTTTAAACAACTATACTAGGGATCACCACATGCAGACTTCTTGGGCCAGTGTCTGGAAGGTTTTCAATGTTTCCCTGTTCCAGCACATCTGACCCAAATTAAATGGATCCAACAGCCTATGAAATTCTGCACAATGACTTATTAATTGAGTCAGGTGTGTTGGTCTAGGGAGACATTAAAAACCTTCTGGACACTGGCCCAGGAGGTCGGGATTTGGAGATTCCTGAACAATAATAACACAATGCTGTTTCTTTGACATTTTTTTGTACCTTCTTTCTTATAAATGTGTTTTTACCCTCAAAAAGTGATCAGTTAAGGGATTTTAACAACAAGTATCTGCACAGTCTTAAAACAAGCTCCTATTCTGACAGTGCTGTTGCAAGTTCATGTCCCCCAAATGACAAAATACACACACACACACACACGCACACGCGGTCACCCTGGTGTTTAAAGGGTGAGAGACCTCCACCCTGCTGAGAGGCAGAGCAGCACAGAGCTGCTCCCAGCAGCATGTGGATAAAAGCAGGAGGAAAATGTCTCTCCATCACATAGGAATCAAGATCTCTCCTTCCCCCTCCTCTTGGTCTTCTTCATGCGGTTTCTGCTGACGATGGGTTCCTTCTGCTCGGGTCTGGACAGGAAGGTGGTGATGGTGACGGTGACGCCACGAGAGGACCCTCCGGTTCAGGCTGTGACAGGTCAGATTATCCTGTTCTGCCTCCCCTTTTAACCATCTCACATCTCCCTTATCTGTTAAACTTTCCTTTATCATCTGATTAAAATCTCCTGAAGCCCCATAATTCTGTTTGTCCACGTGATTTCCAGTCATCAGATAATTTGGGATGTGGACATCCTGAGTGCAACAACAGATTTATACTGATGCAAAAGTCTCATCTTCCTTGTTAGTTCACTGGATGTTTGAGTTTTTCTGTGGACAATAATAAAAATTCAACTGAAAACATTAAATGGATGCTAATCACTACTACTGTAACATGAGGATCCGTGCATTTATTTGGTCATTGTATTATTATTTTTAGTTTGAATCTAATAGAAAAATACTGAAAAGGCAGCTATTGTTTCCTCATAAAATCTTTATGCAAAGAAAGGGTTGCCTTTAAAATTCTCTGTACTTCTGTATCTTATTATATAAACTGATAATTCATGTTTAGATGAAAGTTTTAATGCATAAAATGAGAAAAATTGTGTTCGTCCAAATGTTTTGTAGCTTGTGTGTGACTGATGTGGATCCATAATGAATCAACATGTCCCTCAGCTCTGCTCATGTTGTTCTACTTGTTGCCTGAAAAGCCTTTTGACAAACAAAGACCTGAATATATTACTGAGACGGACACATGCACACGCTCCGATCCACTCGCCCACATGGTCATCTTTATTATCTCTTCAGTTTTGTTGCCGTTTATGAAGAAACAAACAGCCTTCAATCATCTGACCAATCAGATGGCAGCTGTTGCCATGAGGTTTTGTTTACAACCACAAGTGATGCTCTCATTTGGATGACATGGACACACATTAATGAACATGGAGGGATTATGAAGCAACTGGGCAGAGATGAGGAAGAGTTCCTCTTTCTTTCATTGTGACACATTTATCTCATCAGTTGTTGAAGACAATAAAACTTAAACTTGAATCTTTGTTTCAAAGTTGCATCGTTTTCTACGTGCAAAGGTTTAGACATACATGTAGTCCTCCATCTCTGCTTCTCATCACTAGCTAGCTTTTGTGCCAGTCTTATGGAAGAAATGCTCACAAAGATTTTAAAACCAACTTATCCTTCCTTTCCTTCTATCAGGTGACCCTTTGGAGTCGATGAAAACTGTAAGCCAGCTGCAGGTTCCAGTCAGGAACAGGTACAGCATCGGCAGATGTCTCGCTCCCACCAATCACTGTGCTGTGAAAAACACCAAGCCCTGGTAAGAGCTTTAATACTATGCAGGTCGATTTCCAATATAAGCCAGTACAAGTCAATATTTTACCAAAAATTCCTCCATAAAGATCAGTCGTTTTGATGCTTTGGTTTTAATCACGCAAATATATTTTTCTCAGTGGCTCCTGTGTTTCACTCTGACCATTGTTACTGTCATACAGTGTGCTTGTGTGTTGGATATGCTTTTAGTGGGCTTATTTAACAGCGTAATGAAGGAAAATGGAGAAAACATGCAGCAAAACAGTTTGACACCACTTTGTGATCTGTGCGCTCACCGTGAAGCCAAACTACAAAGAAAATCCCTTGTAGACTGTTTAATCCTTCAAGGTCCTACTCTTTTGTTTGATAGAGCAGATTTTACAGTGACTGTTGCTGCGTTCCATTTACCCTTCGAACTGGGAAGTGGGAACTGGGGGTGATTTCACACCCAACCAAATTGCTTTCCAGTTACCGGTTGGAAAAAAGATAGAAGCCGAGCAAAACAACGTCTTTGCTAAAGCTATTGTTTTTAGCCATTGTTAACCGAGCTGGCATTGTAGTTCACATATACCACGTGAAAAATGTGAATTACACTACAGCAGCTGTTCCCTACGTCTGTATGAAACAATACTACATGTATGACTGAGTTAATGCTACAATAATAGTCAGAAGTGCAAATAAATGTAACATTACAGAAGCTTCTACAACTGCTAGCCTGACTGCTAACACTAACCCATTGATTGTGTATGTGTTACCACGGCGGCAGCGCATTCCGCCATGCCGCAGAGCACAGCGAGCGCTAGGTGGGCGCATGCCGCTGTGGTGCCGCCGATGCCGCTGATGCCGCCGATGCCGCTGCGCCCGAATTGAAAGTTTTTCAATTCAGGCACAGGGCGCTGTGACAACATCCTAGCGTGTCCAGTAGGAGAGGCCAGTTCAGGGAAAAAAAAGTGGTCCTTGTTCAGCCTGAAGTAAACCTGGAAGCAGGCTGTGTGAAAGAATGCAGCTCCCGGACGAGCCTGAACTCCCCAAAGTCCTGCCTTGCCATCAGGATCAGGTGGACCCACACCCTTTTATTTGCTGCTGATCTCCTCCTCCTCCTCAGAAGAAAGCTCTTTGCTGTGACGATGAGAGGTACATCTTGCACAATGAAGCGCGCTGGGGAGAAAACACTTCCTGGTCTGCCGCTTAGCAACGCGTGCCCAACCTGCTCGCTGCTGCTGAGCAGGACTATTGGTTGCGCACCACGTTACTTACTAGCAAACGAATATGAAACAGACATGAACACAGAGGGTGTTTTGAACATGCATCATGTTGGATTCTACAAAGATATGCAAGGAAACATTACTGGAGAAAGAGAGGAAAAGAAAGAGAGGAAGGGACAGAACAAGAGACAAGATAAGACTGTCTTTGGCTGGAGTGAGCTTGCAGTACAGGTACGATGTAAGATGGGTGCCAATTTAGCAGTCAATGATGAGAAACTGCAAAAAGTTTCATTGTGGATCTTTAAAAAAATACACCTGCCCAAAGCTACGCCTCTAGCGTGCAGGAGCGTGCACCCCAATGGCTCATGAGCGGGTCGTTGAGGACAAACGAAAACAGAAGAGTCACTGGCTAGCTAGTGAACAGCTGATTTAGAGAGACAAACAGCTGTGGAGTTTGATGGACATATCATCATTCAATCATTATTTAGAACAGGCTGTTCAAGATGATTGGATGGGATTTTTTCCGTCCTGTTCATTTCACAGGTGACTAAACTTTTTTTATTTCTGTGTCAGAGCATTTAATATTGGCTGCAGTTGGGGTGTGAAAGAGATTTTATGCATTATGGTAAAAAATGCTCCTGGAAAACATCATCTGCCCTGTCTTTGAAGGGTTTAAAACTATGGTGGCCTAGAAATGTCAAAGCAAAACAAAAGCCACAATGCAACAAAATTAGCCACAACACTACAAAATGAACTGCAACACAATTATCTGCAACACAACAAAATATGTTTTAACCCAACACAATAAGCCAAAACACTACAAAATAAGCCAAAATACAGCACAAAAGCTGCAATATAAGTTCTTAAAAAAAACAACAATTACCACTGGAAGCCACACTGCATTTGGTGGGTAATAGGGAGCTGAAGTCATGCCCAACCACTTCTGGCCCCATGGGACATAAGAGCCGAATTTTGAAGTGTTGCAGCTAATTGTGTTGTGGCTAATTGTGACATGTTGTGGCTTTTGTTTTGCTGTGACACTTCTAGGCCACCGTATAAAACACTGCAGGGATTATGTATACTCAGTATTTGTGATAAAGCCATTGTATATATCATGTCGATGCTGTTGGGTGCAAACCTCCTACAGTATGTCCAAAACAGTTATTTTTCAGGACGTGACAAAAAACATGTGGTTTTGTAAAACCTGGACACAGCATCATCAAACTTTGGTGAGTTTTTTACATTAAAGGGACTAGAGGCAGGAATTAAAAAAACAAACAAACATGCATGTCCATTTTTTTAATACTAATGGGTGATGAAGCGCTAAATAGCAAAAATAACGTTTCCACACGCGTTTCTCTCTGTTGCCTTGAACAGGCTGTGTGCTGCAAAATGCGCTGCAATTCGGTGTCCGAATTTCCCGCACTGCCCTGCAGACATAACGTCAAATGACGCTGCATCCGCAGTTTTGACACAGGAAGAAGACGGTCACGGTAAATTCAAACACTGTAAGCAATAGTTATGGATTCTTCTGCTGTCAGCAAACGATCCAGATCAACTGAAAGACACTAAAAAGTGTATTTACGAAGAAAAAGGTTAGTAAACAACGTTATAGCTTCAGTTTGTGCTCCCATGACGGCTTGGCTGGTGGCTGCAGTTACCTGAAGCGGCAGTCGCAAGTTCCGTTTCTTAACCTTGCCTCAAGTCCCTTTAAAGTCATATATTCAAAATTGTATTCATTCATTTATTTACTTTTTGAATATTTTTACCAATTCAAGCCCAGAAGTAGAGGGTTTTTTAATGTTGTAAAACGGATATAGGAAGTTTGGACCTGACAGCAATGATGTGTAGAATGACTGGATACATCAACTACATTTAATATATTGCCCTCCCCTAAGATGAACCACCAGCAGCTGATTAAAACAAGCCAACAGCATGCCAGAGTGTCTTATAATGTTGATGTTTTTAATGGTCCAATCAATTAAATTAACCTATTATGAGGGAGAAGGTTAAAAAGGACCCATGGAGGATTAAAATCACTGATCTGTGCACAAATTAATGCTAAAATCCTCTCGACTCCCCATCACAGAACGATTCCCATCAGTATTGAAGCTTCTGTTAGGTCCTCTGTGTTCCTGGAAGCTGGAGCTAAACTTTAAATCTGTCCAAATCCCTAAGTTGGCATATTTTTCCTGATATAAAACAGCAGTTTGTCCTCTGAGAAGTATTCAGCTAAACAAGAGCCTCAGGAGCCGGGAACATGGGCGAGATGAACCCTGTCGTCCACCTGTTGCTGAGGGTTGTAAAGATGTGTGCTGTGATGGGATGTTTCTTTTGGGGGAGCTCTCGGCTTTTGTCGGCTCTTCAGAGGATTAGCTAAACGCCAAATAGAAGAACTCCAAAACAGGTATGTTGGTACACTCGGTGGTGTATAAGCTCCACTGTCCTGATTGGTGACACATTATTGAGCTACAGAGTTTAATCTCTGGTCATTGTGGCTCTGCAGCTTCACTTGTTTCCTCAATTAAAACTCTCATTTTCATATGTCTAGTTAGTTTTTAATTTGCTTTGTGACTCAGATTTTGGGCTGGTTAGGATTTGTAACTGATCTGCAGAAATGTTTTAGGAAGGTGGAAAGTGTGAAAACATGATCAGCATCAATCCCAGGATGCAGGTTTTCCCAGCAGTCTGGACAATATGAGTAGGGTTATTCTTTTTACCTGAAAGTGGTTTCTATTTTGTGGCCGATAAGTGTGTTTTTGCAACATATCAATCACCATAAGCTTGCTTGTGTGCTCTCCAACTTTCATTACAACCTATGCAACTCCAAAATTAATTACAATTGGATTACCTTTGCAAACAGGAACTAACCAGAAGCAATGAGGCAGGCTCAGGTGAGATTCAAGTCTTGAAATACAGTTTAGTGAATTAAAATGTTGATTTTTTAGTTCCAAGAAAGCCAGCTGTAGAGTTTAACATTTTGTATCCATGTGTTTGAGCTATCCCCATATTTCTCTGTTACTGGTTGATAGCCTAAACGACAGCATTGGCACTAGAGCGTTTATGTTTTTGAGAGAAGAATCAAAACTCACCTTTTTAGTTTGGCTTTAACTTAGTAGTTATCATTGTAGTGCAGGTATTTAATTTATTTTTGTAACCTGGTTCCTTTCAGGACACTTATTTCACTCTAATATTATTCTATATTCTATTAATAACTTACTACTTTTTTATTTTACCCCATTTGATTCTTTTTAGGCTATAGTGTTGACTTTTTTATGTTTCTTCTTTTTTTCTTTACAAGTTTTCCTGTGTTCATGTGGCTCCTCTGTGCTCAGCCACATGTTATTCTGAGTAAATGTGTGTGTATGTGTGAGTGGTGGTGGAGATTGGTGTGGGGTATATGGAGGGATGGGCGTTGATGTGCTACTCTTTTGAATGCTGTTTAAAATCTGTAAAGCAGATGCTACATTATTGTATGAAAAGCACCCCATAAAAAAGTTTGGTTTAGTTTGTTTAGTGTACATAGTTATAAAAGAAACAAGGAAAAGTTGTGATGGGAACCAGCAAACGTGCTTGTGTCTCAGTTCCTTCCTTCTTCAATACCAGTTGGGGCACAGGTTTTCCCATCTTAACCACCAGAAACTAGCACTGTACTCCCACACGAACTTGGGTGGGATAAACACAAACAGGTGTTACAAAATTTTCCAGTTCAATACCCTGAATTAGAGATGTGTCTATGCGTGGTCCAAAAATAGATTGTAGGCCGAACACTTACTTAGTTGAATGAATAAACTGAGACTGTGTTTCATGAGAATGGTTCTTGAGTCGTGTCTCCAGCCCGCTGTGGTCGTGCCATGGTAGGAACGTTGCCTCACCGCTTGAAGTTTCCTTCTTCGAACCTTGACCATGCTTTTTCTGTGTAAAGTTTGCTTGTTCTCCGGCTTCCTCCCTCTGTCCAAAATACCCCGTGCATGTTGGGTTGATGTATTATTCTAAAATAACCACAGGGATGGGAGTGCCTCTTTTTTTTTTCTTCAATAATGGCAGACAATCTGTCCAAGCTGTACCTCGTTTTTTCCCAAATGATTGCTAAGATAAGCTTCAGGATAAAGCAGGTTTTACAGAATGAACACTAATAGAACATCACTTTGTGTTATTACAGTTTTATTAATAATGTTGAAGCAAAATTTTCTTTTTTTCGTTGGTTATGCTTCTTCATCCTCCCATTGGTGGTTATTCAGTCTTGCTTTGTCCATATATGATACTTCTCAATCAATTATCAATCAATCATCGTTTATTTGTCATTGTCATAAATAACAGTGTCATAGTTAACACAACAAAATTACGTTGGAGCATACAACTTTTAAAGACACACAACAGAACTTTTAGCAGTTTTCTCAGTGACGCGCCCCCTATCGGCGACTAAACTAGCAACCATCTTGTATCATACCTGCACCGTGATTCACTCCAGCCAGTACAAGACAGTCTTATCTTGACTCTTGTTCTGTCCCTTCCTCTCTTCCTCCTGTAATGTTTCTTTACCGAATCCGACATGATGTGCGTTCAAAACATTTGCGGGGTTGATCCCTGGTTTACATCCGGTTGCTAGTGAGTGACGCGGTGCTGCAGCCAATAGTCGGCTGCAACGTCACAGTTGCGTCCCGGATGGGAATCTTACATAGTGCTGTTTCTGAGCCCCGGGACGCCTCTGGGCAGTGACGGCTCGAAAATGCGCAAAATGAATGTTGGTGTGCCATCAAAACAAGTCAGAAACACAGATTTTTAAGGTCTAAAAGTTACGTTGTGTGTCTTTAAATAAGTAGAAATAAAGTGCGTAGTGCTAAAGGTGCAGTGGTGTGGAGTCCCATAAGCATGGCACAAAGAAGCAGCACAGTTCCAGAAACAAAAACAAAGAACCAAGAGACAGGAGCATCAGAAACAAAGAGCACAGTTGGCGGTAGTGTGATGGATTGCAACAATGTAAGGACCAGTTCACAGTTATTATAAGGTAGGATGTGGTTACTGTCCATTAGAGGGGGGAAGAGGGGGGAGTGGGGTACTGTTCAACAGCCTCACTGCCTGAGGATACAGGCTGTGGTCCATTCTGGTGGTTCTGGCTGGTAAGGCCCTGTACCTTCACCCTGAGGGCAGCAGGTGGAACAGGTGATGGGCCAGGTGGTGTTGATCACGCAGGATGTTATGCAATCTCTTCAGACAGGGGGAAGTAAAGATGGTGCTCATCTCCGATAGAGTGGTCCCCATGATTTTCCTCGCTGTTTTTACCAGCTGCTGGAGTACCTGCTTTTCGGCCTTAGTGCAGCTGGAGAACCACACCAGGAAGCCATAAGTCAGAACACTACTGATGGCACAGTTATAAAAGTTCATCATCAGCTGCTTCTGGATCTCTGCGTTCTTCAGTTGCCTCAGGTAATAGAGCCGTTGCTGGTCCTACTGAGGCGGTTTGGTGCCCCAAGATAGGTACTCAGTAATGGTCACTACCAGGAATTTTAAGTGCACTACCCTCTCCACCACCTCATTGCCAATGGAGAGTGGGGCATGGTTATGCTGTCCCCTCTTGCGGGGATCCACTATGATATCCTTGGTCTTCTTAATGTTTAGTATGAGATTATTACCCGCACACCGTGATGTTAAATGTTGCACTTCAGTCCTGTAACCTGTCGCGTTGTTATTGATGAGTCTGAGCACTGTGGTGTCTTGGGCAAATTTAACAATGAGATTGGAAGGAGAGGCAGCAGTCATGTGTAAACAGGATGTAAAGCAGAGGACTGAGCACGCACCCTTGGGGGGCCCTGGTGTTGATTGGAAGGGTGGAAGAAGTGTGCTTGTTTATTCTCACTCTCTGTGTTTGGTTGGTAAGAAAGTCCACAATCCAGTTGCACAGTGAGATGTTCAGTCCAAGCTGGTGTAATTTGGCTTGAAGCTTAAAAGGCCGGACTGTATTAAAGGCTGAGCTAAAATCGACAAAGAGGAGTCTCGCATACTGTAGGTGTTCTAAAAATACAGCATCCAAACTCATTCATGGTGATCTCTGGAGGGTTCAACAACGTCTCCCTCTCTGCTACGTTACCAACTTTCCAGCAGTTTGTCAGCTGCTCCACCAGAGAAAATAAGATGCTGGACTTTTTTATGCAAATACTAAGAATGCATACAGCTCCTCTGCCCTGCCTCCTTTAGGAAGATCAGATCATAATCTGGTTCTTCTCACCTTCACCTACAAGCCCATTGTTCAGCAGCAGCCAGTCATTAGGAGGACTATTAAAAACCTGGTCTACTGAGGCTGAAGATGCTCTGAGAGGCTGCTTTGAGGCCACAGACTGGAATGTCCTCTGTGAACCTCATGGAGAAAACATCAACGCCATGACTGAGTGTGTGACAGATTACATAAACTTCTGTGTGGACAGCATCGTTCCAACAAGAACAGTGAGGTGCTTCCCCAATAACAAACCCTGGATCACCAGTGACCTGAAAAGCTGCTGAACATCAAAAAGAAAGCTTTCAGGGATGGAGACAGGGAGTTACTGAAGACCACACAAAAACAACTGAAAACACAGACTAAGAAGTGCAAGGAGGACTACAGGAAGAAGTTGGAGAGCCAACTCCAGCAGAACAATGTGAGGGATGTGTGGTCGGGAATGAAGAAGATCACTAGCTTCAAGTTAAAGGGGGACCAGACTGACGGAGGTCTGGACAGAGCTAACGAACTGAACATGTTCTTCAATAGGTTCAGTTCCCCCTGCGACAACACAATACTCCACACACCCTCCATGAGCCCACAGCTTTCCTATCCCACCTCCACTCTGTCACCCTGCACCTCAGTCATGGACCTGAACACAGCCTCCTCTCCCTCGACATCAGGACATCCTGAGACCTCTTTTGCCTCCACCTCCAGCCTGACTGTCTCCTGTGACCAGGTCAAGAAACAACTGGAGAAACTGAACCGGAACAAGGCTGCAGGTCCAGATGGTGTCAGTCCCAGAGTTCTCAAGACCTGGTCAGAACAACTATGTCCGGTTCTCCAGCGCCTTTTTAACACCAGCCTGACTAACACAGATTAATCGGTTTGGCCGATTAATCGGCGCCGATAGGACGTTTTACAAACTATCAGTATCGGCTGAACTTCGCTCCGATCGTGGCCGATGACTGCAGTTTTTTCCACAGCGCCATGAAGCGCTGCTCTCTGATCACTGAGGGGCGGGGCTGCTCTTGGACAGAGAGAGAGAGAGGGGGGGGGGGGGGGGGGGGGGGTGGTGGTGAGTGCAGGCAGCAGGAGGACAGAAGTGGTCCAGGTGGAAATTATAACGAGTACAGGGACATCAGTTAGTGCAATACAACCTTAACGACTTGTAACTTAAACAACAGAACCTCCTTGGAGGAGGTAATAAGTAGTGGTTGTTCAACAAGCAGAAATGTGACTCATATTTCAGCATAAACAGCCACCGGCATGTTTGACCACAGTGCTTGTTAAGCTAACAGAACAGCTTAAGAACACGCTAAATGAAAGCTGTATGTAGCCGCTTTCACACTTTCATGGCAGAATATGCTGTAATGTAAAGTCTATCCGCTATTTAGTCAGAGATGTCTTTATAAACGCACCGCTTCCTCACGGACAAGTCCGCCTCAGCTCCGAGGTAAAAGAGTCTGAATGTAGTCCGCACTATTGATTACTGAGGACGACTAACAGCTCGGCTGGAACCGTAAGTTGTTTTCTTCTCATTTTTAAAGGCTATTATTTGTCATGTGGGGGCCACGGCGAAGCGTCATGTTTAATCACCTCCACCGTCACTCCTGACTCTTCCATGAACCGGTCCCTGTCTAGTTAGTCCTGCAGTTCTAGTCCGCTCTGTACAGGTCTTGCAGGTTTGATTCCGCCACACAAACCAGTTTCAAGCTGTTCTGAAACCATCTTTCATGTATTTACCGCTTCTAAAACTGCGTCTAGAACAAAAATCCGACCATGACGGGATCCCGCTGACATCACGTCTGTGAGGGATTTCCAGCCGCTGCTGCAGCATCATTTAAACATGGATATTTACGTGAAAACACGTCTGATTGATGTGATATTAATTTGTCATGAATCTTAAAGTTAGGCAAATTCTTGTGAACTTCAGTGCTGGCTGAGACAAACCAGCCCCCCCCCCCCCCCCCCCCCCTCCCCTCCCTCGATTTGTGTCCAGATATGACTGAGTTTGTAGTGACTTTGCTGTTGCTGCAGTGGAAAAATATGTAGCCTAGTTATGAATATAAATGAATTCATGTTGTGAATTTATTCTTTTAAAGAAAGATCATTAAAAACAAAAAAGCTTTGTTGATAAATAACAGGACTGTTTAAAATGGATAAAATAGAGATAAAATCCGAACATACCCTCCCCTACAGCTGGTTAGTGGTGACAGCCTGACTATGTGAGGATGAGAAAACCGCAGTCCAACTTCCTTTACTAAACGTCTGTTTAACAAGTTGTTCCGTGATTATTATTTTTATGGCATAGAGTGCCATCACTCACATAAATGTGAAGGACCTCTTAATTTTCTAATAGCTATGTTTTTGTTTCTAAAAAAAAATCTATTAATGGCCTATATGGACTATTTATCCTTCAGCTATATATAGCTTATGTATACAACGATTAATTTTTTTCGCATGGGGGGGGGGGGATCGGCTGAATAATCGGCTATCGGCTTTTTCCTGCTCCAAAATATCGTTATTATATCGGCCTTTAAAAATCCACTATCAGTCGACCTCTAGTGCTGACCCTCTTTTCCTTGTTTTAAATGCAACAGTCTCAGTTTTGTGTTTGTTTAATTGTAGAAAATTCTATCATCCAGGTGTTTATCTGCTCCAGACATTGACAACAAGTCTGTTAGGCTGCAGTTGTCTGGTGACTGAGATGCATAAAGTTGTGTATTGTTTGCATAACTGTGATAATTGATGTTAAAGTTCTGTATACCCACTGAAGCATAATAGTTGAACAGAAGAGGTCCAAGAACCGACCCCTGGGGGATTCCATAAGTCACGGCCACTCACTCAGATTCATATCTGCCAGTCATAAGAAAATAACTTCGGCCTACATAGGACCTGAACCAATAAAGGACTGCTCCGAAAAGTCCAACCCAGTTTTCCAGCCTGTGGAACAGGATGCTGTGATCTACAATATCAAACTATTTTTTGCGTCTTCACAGATAAAAACTGGGACGGGTACCCTATATCTAACCTGACCTGTCCTACTTTTTTGGTACCCTTTTGTAATAGCACTGATCTAACCGATCCAGACCAAAGAGGTGGAGCATAACATACTGCAATCCGTTGATTAGTTGAAAAAATATGTCACTTCCTGCATGACCCGGCATAAAAACAAAGCAGGGATGACCCCTTTGTTTCTGTCACATGTGGTGTGGTGCTTAAATTAAAAGGCGTTGGACTGCGATGATGTCACGCGATCATGTAGCAGCACTATCTGGTTAATACTCTGCCTCCAGGGTAAGGGTACAGTTTACTGGGGGACGCAACGTGAAATCAACATATTCGTACCAAAACCCACCCAACCCAGACACGTGGGTGGAAACAGGGCTTTATTGGTCTGTAATTCCTTAAAGACTGAGGGTCACCACTTTTGAAAAATGGAACTGTAACAGCAGATTTCCATATACTTGGAAACATTTCCTGTTACAGGAACATGGTACTGGTCATGGTACTTGTGAATGTGCATACAGCATCCATACCAAAGATATCCTTCGATTTTTATGGCTGCAGAGAATAAATAGTCTATACATCCCTGTCCCAGACACTTTTTAAACTGAGAACAGGTGCACTTGTATCCACAGAGTGAATAGACCTACTTAAAGCTACAGGTGTAAAACAAGTTGTAATGTTTGCCACAGAGTCAATGAAACAGTGATTGAAGGCCTGAGCTACTTCTTTTGCGTCATTTATAAGTTGTTACTCAATTTTAACCGCACTTTGGGGCGGTTGCCTGTAAGTTTTTTCAGTTTGATGCCATATCATTTTACAATTTCCATTTGCCCTCGCTGACAGAAAGAAGTTAGCTTTAGCTTTCCGTAACGTTCTTACAACTTTATTTCTTAGGATTGTAAAACAACCTCTATCGTGTACTGATTTCGTTTTATTTGCAACTTTTAGGACATGATCTCTGTCTTTCATGAGTTTTAAGATATTGGAATTTATCCATGGGACAATATTTTTACAATGTTTGTATTAAATCATCTGTGAGAACTCTTTTATAGTTTCTTCTTATGTTTTGATAAATAGGGCCTATTTCACTATCATTTTCATAGTCCCCTGAAGTTAGTATGTCATCCCATTGTATTTCTTGTATTGCAGCAGCAACATTTTTGTATTTATTCTTGGGAATTCTGATAGACTCGCAATGATTATAAGCAATAAATAGTTTTTTTTGCCAAGTTTCCGATTCAAAAGAATGTAATTATGATTCGATAGACCCGTAAGCATATTAAATGATTTTGCAATAGTTTTATTCATTTCCTACTAATGCATTTAAAGAGGAAACCATTCATAGTCAGTTTATTACTTATCTACTTTTAGATGACCCAAACTGGTGATGGGGTATAGACAGGTGATGAATTCATCTGTGGATAACCCCAACTACACATTTACATGAGTGTTTACTCTGCATGTCTAAAACTGATCGACAGAAAGGTTAAGCTGTACTCACTGAAAATCCCCTGCATGTTGGATTAGTATTTAATGTTATTGCTGTGAGGTTATGCACTGGCAGGCCTCTCCAAACAATAATGGCATCATTTCATTTTCAAAATTACAATGTAGTCTCCAGTAATTATTTTTCAATCCACATCAAAGGGCCTCCTTTGAAGCACAAACACTCAGAGGTTATTATTCTTTGCAGCATTACAGTGCAGGACAACAAATCAGAGTTAACTCATCCATCCGTCAGAGTTCATGAACAGACAACGGACACAACAGAAGACTGCAATTTTCAAACAGTATTAATAATTTTCCAGAGGCTTTTTGGAAAGGTCGTTTTCATTCTTCATTTAATTACTTAATTATCTGTGAAGCACATGAAGGTGAAATGTTGCAACAAGTTATTTAATGAACAATTTTCTGCAGAAGATCCTCTTTACTTGTTCTGCAGAAATAGACTGAAAAAGCACAAAGAAGCTATGAAAAATGATAATGAATTTCATTTCTTTTATCCTGTCGCTGTACATCCTGATTGGATCAGTTGAAAAATTCAGCAAGATGAAAGACGCATATCCTGAATGTGAATGTGTGGCAGAGACAGGATGCTGCAGGAAGGGGTGATGCAACCTGGACGGATCATTCACAACCATCTCATATACATTCCACATATTCTGAAACCTGCTTCTTGTTGCATTCATTGTAAAATTGACACCTTTTCTCTTTGGTAGAAGATGAACTGTTCTCCTTAATTAAAGTCTGGCAACAAACCACTTAATTTATATAGACGTGTTGGAGAGGGGATGCATCTAAAAATAGAGGTATAGGAGCTCTCAAAGACTGGATTTGGGCACCCCCTAGACCAGTGGTGGTGAACCTTGGCCCTTGTCCTACAGGTTTTTCCATGTTTTCATGCTCCAACACACCTGATTCAAATTAATGATTAAAGGTGATAGCTACAAGTTTAATTCCTCCCTGCCAGAAAGTGGCACACTAACATTGGCTTACTCAGTTAGCATTAGCAACATTACAGAACCTGTTTACAGTTTATTAGCAAATGTTTATCTTACATGTCCAGGAGGAAAGCAGCAACCTCCACAGGGCTTTTAAACCCCTGTGCTACCTTCACCCTCATCCTGATTCACTTTTTGTCTGCTTGAATTTAAGCAATGTAAGGCAAGAAGAAGCTATTTCTACACATAGCAATCGAGCTAGCAACTCTGGAGCTAAAGCTAACAGCAAAGAATCCGGATGCTGGTATGGTAATCAGATGTAAATATTTACTTTTTAGACTCGTCAAAATTGATAAAAAAAAATTATTCGTATGCTATAAAAAATTTGGGCTAAAATTAATACTTTTATTCTGCACCCCTCTAGATGTTCTATGGATGTAATATTATTTTTTTTAAAAAATGATTTGATAAAAAAAATTTGTAGCTAGCACCTAACTTTAACTAAACCTAAACTGAGTCTAACTTTTTAACTTAAAGGTTGAATATGGAATAGGACAGAACAGTGACATCACATGTGTCTATGTTGTAGTTGCAACTCCAGCTGTTTGGTTCCCAGCCTAACTGCCGATACGGCAAGTGACCAGCAACCTGCAGCATGTCCAATAAGTATTGCAGAGGAGTTTATAACTGACAGCTAACATTAGCCACGTTAGCAAACAAGTTAGCTTACCGATCCAGGAGGAAAGTCATATTTCTGCATTTTGATGCCGTGGAAAACATTTATGTGGGTCCATTTAGTGTAGTCTTGACCTAAATTTACCCCAGATTTTGCTCTTCGCCAGTCACTTCTCTTCTGAAATGGATAACAATATCTCCAGGGCTCTGAAGCAGCTGTTTGACTTGCCAACTGTTTCCCTCTGTGCCAGCCAACTGTGCCCAACATACTGTTGGCACACAGATCGTATTTGGCAACCTGTATTGGCTTGTAGATGTAAACATAATGCCATTGTCAAAACCGTTAAAATTGATTTCATATTCATTTTCAGGCCAAACATAATTTTTTTTTAAGAATTGTACTTTAATTCTGCACCCCTACAAATGACATGTGGGGGTATTATTTTTTTCCTAAATGTAGCTTTTAATGAAAATGTTCCATATTCAACCTTTAACCTTAACCTATCAACTTTTACCTTTAACTTGATAGGCTGTTGGATCTTTCTGATTTGAATCGGGTGTAGAGCAGGGATGCATTGAGAACCTGTAGGTCTGTGGCCCTTGAGGACCGGGGTTCCCCACCACTGAACTAGACTCTGTTGGTTTTAAAAAAAAATTAGATACTGTCTAGAATTACTTTTTAGGATTTACAGGTTTTCTCAGTGTAAAAAAAAAAAAAAAAAAAAAACTAGAAAAAGAAAGAAAAGAAGATCATGACATTCTACACGATTCTCCATCTGTAAGCACCCTTCAGGGTTTTCAGCTGGGATCTTTTTTAAAGGATTTCTGGGCGAATAGTGACCTTTATTTGAAAGTAGCTTGACATGAAAGGGGTTAGAAAGAGCAGAGGACATGCTGAAATGGTGCCCCAAGCCAGGACTTGAACATGAACTGGTTGCCCCAGCTAGCTGTAGCCTTTGCACCCATTGATCTACACACCACCCAGACCACCTGGGCAGGGGCGCCGCCAGGAATTTTGGGCCCCATGAAAGACATTCATGTTGGGCCCTCCTCCCTCAAAAAATTGATGCAAGACTTAAAAATGTTATAAAAAGAGTATTATTTACAGTTAATTGTATTTTTTGTATGGCTGTCAAAAAATTCATCCTGATTAATCGCGTTTATCACTTCTAGAACACATTTAGGATTAAAGATGTCTCAGCAGGAATTCTGCATTTATCTTTAGTAGACTACACTACTGAAACCCTGTCCTTACATGTCTCCCTAAAGTCCTTCAGATGGGGGCAGTTTAGTCCAGAATGCTGCTGATCCTCACAGGCTGACTTAACAACTGTATTAATGTGAAGCTGAAATTCAGGTCTTAGTCCTGGACTACTCCCAGATTTCTGGCTTGGTTTTATCCTTTAAAGCAACCCTTACCGATGTTGCATTCTTACACTATATTTCTAACAGGGTAAAATGCTATGAATGAGGTAATGGAACTCTGAAATACAAGACAGACCCACCATTAATCAATATAAAATATTATTCCAATCTCTAAATATTCAATGAAAACTCCAAACAATCCTTGAAGTGGGGTGCACCTCTAGGATTGTCCAACAGACCTGCCTGTCAGACCTTTGCTTCTGCATTGGGAGGCAGAGGGAATAAGGGTGTGTGTCTTAGAAGTGAGGCGGGACTGTTTATATTAAAATTATCTTGCTGTGCTTTCTGAAATGCAAGATTGGTAAAGGTTGCTTTAAGTTACAAAACAAAAGTTTATGTGTTGTCTACATGTAGCAGTACTAATTAATAAAAAAAAATGTCTTGTTTGACGACAGGATTAATTTTTTGACAGCCCTAATTTTTTTGTTGTTCCTCCATTTCTATACTTTCTGGCCAAACCTGAGAAATGTAAGCCAAGACTGTAACAGTTGTTACATTTATATAATGTACCATCAAATTATATCATCTAATTACATTAATTATCAGCAGCTCAGTGTGACCTCACAGCTAGATTGCAAACAGGTATTTATGGTGCAACTCAAGCTGCTCAAATAAATTAACCGTCTTGAGAAAGATCAAGATTTGCAGATGTCTTTTGATGGCTGTAATTCAATCTGAATGTAAAAATCTAACTGAACTATTTAAATCGTGACTTTGATTTTAATACAGGCTGCTGGTGGCTACTCAGTGTTTTCATTTAACTGTCCAGTATCCTGTACAAAGAACTACTACTACAGGACATTTTTATTTTATAGAGATCATTATGTTTTTTGTTTTGTTTTGTTTCTTAAGTGTTTCAATTTTTATTTAAAAAATGCTTCATTCTTATTTTTGGAATGGTAAAATGAGACAAAAATTCCCACAGCAGACTCTGTAATGATGCCAACTTGTCCCAATGTTGCTTACCTTCTTCACTGGGAATGGAAAGGGGGGTGGGGGGTTGAAGAGGGGCTGCTGCTGGTGGATCATCTGTTTACATATGATTAAGGGGGGACAAGGAGTTATTTAATTTAAGTATCTTGCTAAACAATCAATAGCACTCAAATAATGTTCTGAGAACTATGTTTTGCCTGGTATGTTTATATAAATGTAAATTCTCAGCTCTATGAGTTTTCTGGCTTATTTGCTTGGCTTCTGTTTTAGTTACAGACACACGATAAGCTCATTACAAATGCTGGAGAGTCCTGCTTTCATTTTTCTTTTAACGAAAAAAAGAGGGAAAATCACTTTCCGTTTAAGACGCACTAACCAGCATCATCAATCATGTGTTCCCACTTACACCTTGAGGAGGATTAACTAAGTTGTAATAGTCTGCAGATAACTAGGTTATTTCACTCAACAGGCTTATTTGAACAACTCAGGCAACAAACCTTTCTTTAAAAACTGGCTCACGCTTCGTTCGTCTCTTCTCTTTTCTTTCTGTTCTCATTTGAAAATCATACTTTCATTTCTTGGGGCGCTGTGTTCTTCGTCTGCGGATGGACTTTTTTCATGCTGCTGCTTATTTACACATTTTCTTGGTCAGTCGTTTCATTCGCTGTCATTCTGCCAAATGAAGCGCATGCAGCAATAAAGGCCCGATACCAGCAAACCGCGGTACTAACAAGCAGGGAGCTGATGCGCCGAGGCAGTTCCCGAGGACCAAACCATTTCTTGCACTTTCATGGGGGTGGGTTGGTCATTATATTCATGCTTTGTTTTGCCGTTTACTGCTGAAAAACCAGTGAGAACAAGAAGGTAATTTATTCTACTGCTGTATTTTCTTGTTCTTTTTAAAAATCTATATAAACATATTATTTAAAATGAAGGTTTAATAATTTCCACATCTTTTGGGGCCCCCCACAGTCATGGGCCCTTGGAATCTTCCTAACTTTCCCCCCCCATACGGCGCCCCTGCACCTGGGACTTATAATCAAAAACTATTGTGGCTCATTTTGAACAGCTGCTTTAACTGAGAGTGAGAATTGGATTGTTGCTTTGAGGCCCAGGGGATACTTAACCGCTTTTATGTCTTTGCTTCATTGTGATGATGTAACTTACTGTGCGTGGAGGCATCTTGGCTCTGCCTGGACATATTGAATACAAAGCACCTCAGAGCACTGAGGTTAATCACAACCCTTAAAGTGCTTGGCCACCATTCAAGTTGGATGGTGTGCCGTTTCCCCTGGAGACTCGAGAACTGGCATATTTTCACCTGAAGAGCTACAGTTAGTCATGCCCCCTCTTACCTACAGACTACATCATTTGCAGACACACAGGAAGTAATTGTCTTTGTGTCATAGTCTTAATCCTTTTAATTTCTCCCTAAAGCCTGAAGTGGGAAGAGGTGCTTAGATATCCTGCTTGTTGGGCTTGGCTGCATGTCACCTGAATAATGTTCACTATGACCAGAAACAAAGTTGTTGGATGAAAGCAGATATAATCACACACAGCTCTTCTCCTGGAGACGGAGCCACAACATTCAAGCAGCCTGAGATAAGTGGCGATAATCTCGCTTTTAGTAATTTATTTGATTTAGTTTGCATGTAATTCATTATTCAGATCTAATATTCACTTGAATGCATGAACATGCAGGTTTATACAAAGTTCTTTCAAAGGGAACTTACAAGGAAAAGTAATTGAATAATAATTACTTTTCTGAGTACCAAGTTATTTTGTAATAATGCTGTTTTGTACTTAAAATATGCTATACAAACTTGCCTTTGTTTTTTCTCATAAATGCAACTAAAGAAATGGGAACAAATAACATGCAATTTTCTTAGACAAAAAAGAATTCCTAGAGATCTAACATAAAGCTGTATCTTTGCAAGGTTATAATAGTTTTGGATTCTTCATTAGTTTCAGTTTTTTTTTTTTTAGTTTTTTAGTTTTGCCTGTTTGTTTTTCAAATCAGTTTGATAGTTTTTTGAGTAGGATTGCTAGTTTTTAATTAGTTTTTACTTTTGGAAAATTCTTGGTTTTAGTTTAGTTTTCATTAGTTTCAGCATTAGTTTTAGTTTTTTGGGGTGTTTTTTCATAAATAATAGGTATTTGTCTGGTGTGACATTCAATATCATCAGAAAGTCACTTGGAGTAAACCGGTGGAGCAAAGTAAGTAGATTAAATAGAAATACAGTATATTTCATGTCAACCCAAAAGGCTAGGATGTTTTGCAATAATTTTAGTTAGTTTTAGTTACTTTTGTTGAGACACAACACAGTTACAGTTTATTGGTTTTTTTTTAACTGTCATTTTTATTTCCATTTCAGTTAACGAAAATGGTTTTTAAATTTTAGTTTTTGTCTTTTTGTTAGTTTTAGATAACTATAATAACTTTGTCTCTTTGTTAAGTTGTCTGTTATGTTTTGACACCTTTTCCTGCCTGCATGGTTCATAGGTCAGTGTTAAAAAACTTCAGCAGAAAAGTATATTTTTTTAATATGGCCCAGTACAAGATGTAGACTTGAAATCAGTAAAAAGAAAAAAAAAAAAAAAAAAAGCCAATTCCCCCCAAAAACATTTTAAGGAACCTCATAAAAGTCTGAAAATCAATAGCTTAAGTGCACTTTCAAAGATGACAAAGTTTGGATGCTTGAAAGCAAAAAATAAAGAAATGAAAGGGTGGCTCAAGACTTTTACACAATGCTGTGCTCGTATCACCTGTACTGTCCACATTTCTAGGAGCCTGTGATGTGTTTACTGTTGACCTGAGTAGCTGTCTGTCACAGTTGGGTCCTTTTTTCCCTGGTTGGGTTTTTCCATGGTCCCTAGTTAAAGCAATAAAAGTTTTCCAAAAACAGCTTTCTGGAAGAGACAGCCTCCTGCTCAAGGCTGGATTTGATCCTTTCAGATTGTTGTAACGACAGCTGCAGCCTCACGAGGGTGCCAGCACCATGATCTAGTGAGCGATCGTGCCACTTGACTGGAGAGGATTTCTGACTCTCATTTTCAGGAACATTACATCATTGTTTAAAACCCCCACACATAGATGGACCCACACGGGAAGCACATACACTAACTTAGCATCACACATACACACACATACAGACAGACACAATGCCTCTCAGATGGAGGGGGTTTGGGAGGGGACGACACACTGAGGTGGCCCTTTGTTGTTGGAAAGGAGGATAAAGTTATGCTCATTGAAACTGGGAGGTGGGGAGGAGGAGGAAGAGGCAGGTCTGTCGGCTGCAGGATTCCATCACTCTTGGCAACCGTTATTGAGTTACCACGGAAACGCTGTGCAATGTTCTCTGCTTCTCCTTTGTCCTCCTCCATCACTCTGCTCTCTCTCTCTCCCTCTCTTACTCCATCCCATCTTTTCTGCTGGTCGACCTCCTCCTTGCGTTGCCACAGCGATGCTCTGAGTCCGCTGCAGCGCTGGTGCGCAGAGCTGAGCCGCTGAAGGAAGCCGTCAGCTCGTCATCTTGATCACTGTTGTTTTTGCTCTTTTACTTCCACATTCTTGTGACCTTTCACCCATCCCGTTCCCAAACGGATCAGAGGCCATCGATTTGGATTGGCTGAGCTTCTCAGGTGACATCACAGGAAGTTGGATGAAGTTGGAAGAACTCAAGCAATCTCTGTTGCGATTGCCGTTGATGTTTTCAGCACTCTGAGAGACTTCCAGGCACTTCACGTAGACCAAACTCTTTTCTGTGAACGCATCTCCAAACCCTAAACGAGATGAATGAAGAGGCAGAGGAGGCGCAGCTGCCGGAGGAGTTGCTGGAAGCTGAGAAGCAGCAACAGGAGGACACGCTGTTTGAGGAGTTGTTAAAGAAAGAGGAAGATCAGAAGCCACCACAAGAAGAGCCGGAGGAAGAGATGGAAACAGAAGAAATGTACGAAGACGGGATAATTAAGCAAAGTGAGAAACAGGAAGAGTCGGAGGAGGTGCAGGAGAGAGAAAAGCTGCAGCAGCAAGAGGAGGAGGTGCAGGATGAGGAGATGTCACGCATAGAGGAGCAGGACAGCGAACGGGAGCAGGTGCAGGATGAGCAGCAGGCAGAGATGGTGAACAGAGAGGACGTACAGGAGCTGCAGCAGGCTGAGGTGAAGGAGGAGGAGGAGGTGGTGCAGGGAGAGGAGATGTTACGGACTGAGAAACAGCAGCAGCTGCAGAAAGCAGAGGTGCATCAGACTGAGGAGGTGCAGGACTTTGTAGACACTCTGGAGCAGAACCACAACAACCAGGTCCTGATCCGGCTGAGAGGAATGTGAGTAAACAGCTCGCTGATGATGTCATGTTGATACAACGATGCCATAGCGACATTGATTATTAGTGATGATGATGATGAGGGATTCATGATCTGCGGAGCAAGTCGCCGGGACGCCATCAGTGTGGCTGCCTGGTTGCCGTGGTGATGCTGGCATGGAGTGGGGACGGAGGAAGACGAATGACAGAAAATTAGTGTGATAGTGGGCGTGTGACATCCCTGAACATAAAGATAGAAAGGGACTGTGTGTGGGTGTGTGTGTGTGTGTGGGTATATGTGTGTGTGTGTCTTTTCCTGCTGAGGTCTGCGTGACTAATGTTTTCACAGCAGTGGATTCTTAATGCCGCAGCAGGGGCAAACACATCTGTCTGACTCCGAGGCAATCGCAGCAGATGTTTAAAAAGAAAAAATACAAACAGAAAAAAAACTGCATCTCTTTTTTCCTCTCTTTTCTTGCTCTCCATTGTTGCCATGGTAACGACAGAGCGTTGCGATGCAGCAAACTCTGCAAAGAAAGACTGAGCAGCATGGAGACTGAGAGGAGACGGTGATGAAGATGGGGTATAAACCATCAAAAATGTTTGATTTAATGTCTCCTTTTATTCGTCAGTATAGTTTAAAAAAAAATAAATAAAAAAATAAAATAAAATAAAAAACCCGGGTCAGTGTAAACCCTAAAAACATAAAAACTCACTTTTTTTTATTTATGTAGGCTCTGTTTCACAGTTTTACTCATGGCTAAAATTAGCTGAATGACTCCACAGTTAGTGGAAGTTTTGTTCATCACAAGTAGATTGTTTTACCATGCACATACATTTCTGATTTTTGCATATACTGTAATTGTTTTTATTTTCCCCATTTTTCCACATCAGGCATCTCTCACAAGACAATAATGTAGCTGCAAGTTTTCCATATTATCTTTGAAGACTCTAGATCAAGTCCTTATCTGGATCCAGCTTCTTCAAGTAACAATAAAAGAGAAAGATACAGGACGTATTTCTTGTCAATCAGTGGCAGTTCTAGGAGTTTTTCTCTTTGGTGGCCAAGGGGTGGCAAAGGATTCAGAGGTGGCCACAGTAGCTACGTTTACTTGAAAAATAATTCATCTATCCGATTTAAGTCTTTCCGATGTGTTTACATGGACAGAAGGAAAAGTGATCTGATCGATTATATTTACTTGATGCCCAGATTTGTACTTCATAATACTGTACTTTTGACATGTGTAATGGCCCCAAGTTCAGAAGAAGAGGGGTTTTCTTTTTCAATTTATAATCTTTTGACCCTAGAAGTGGGAAATAATCATTAACTCTTTCAGTAGAGATTAAAAGATACAGCCAAATAACGATCTGTACCGGACCCGCCATCCATTTGCTATCTGGTGTTGCATCCTCCACAGTCCCGTTCTGTTTTACTTCCGCTGTCCTTCCTGAATCTGCTATGTCACAAAACCCCCTCGTGGTTCAAGCTTGCGCGGACAAAATTCCACAGAAATGATCGGAAAGAGTGTTTACATGCTCCTTTTTTCCTGCTGATCGGATCGTAAAAAGGTTTAAACCACCCCTCTCGATCGGATTGAACAGTCTTTCCGACTGAGGATCAGCTGACGTGTTTACATGATGTATTTTTATTCTGATGGGCGTTTGATCGGATCAAAATTGCATCATGTAAACACAGCTAATGTGTCAGTAATGTGCTATATTTTTTCAAATATAAACAGTCAACTAAAAAATGGGAAAATCATTAGAGGTGCAGTGTGTAACAAAATCAGAGATCAACAGCAAAAAAATGTCACATATAATTTAATACTGTGTTTCTATGGCTGTGAAATCACTGCACTAGAACAGCTGTTATGTGTTTATTTTCTTAGAATGACTCATTTATATCTACTTGTGGGTCCACGTACGTGGAGGCTGCCATATTTGTGCCACTATTTTTACTACAGTGTCTGTGAATGGACAAAACAATGTGTGCGAAGTGAAGACCCTATGAACTTTAATACTACTGTCCCAGCTTTGTTTAATGGGAGTTAGAGAACTGTTTGGAATAAGTCATGCCTTAAAAGGCACTGAAAGTAGTTACCTGTCATCCAGTCATAGCTACACCTGGATCCACTCACAGATGAAAACATCTTTTTGTCTGGGAGAATTTTTGCCACTGATGGCCACCGTACATTTAGAATCGTGCTTGGCATGATGTCATTGCTATATCCATCTTTACCACTACATGTCAGTAATTCTTAAACTTTGTACCTTTACCGTAAGTTGTTGGCCTTGAATGAGAAAAATGACACAATGATGATCTGTGGTCATAGATCTGTTCAAGTTAACGAAAGAACTACAATAATGAGGCAACCTTTTACCAAAAAGGTAGTCTTTGTTGAAAATAATCATTAGACTATAAGCTGGATTCACAACAGCTGTACTTCTGAAATAATGAAATAAGCTTAAAAGAAAGTATTAAAATGACAAACTGTGATCTTTATTGTAAATGGCATCAATAACTCATAACTACACTCAAGTAAACACCCCTATTCTGAAAAGGAAAAAAAAAGAAACCAACTGATCAAGTAGTTATAATGACCACATTATCTGTCTAGGTCTGAGAGTGAATGAATGAATAAGGTGTTTGGAAAGCGCAAACCCTCTTCAAGGAGCCCAATCGCCACTAAAATTCTTAAATAGCCTTTTTTCAGTGAGAGCCATTCATATGTGAACATTGTGCAAGTTCTTGATGTATTAGTAATGCTTGGCCAGTTTTTTTTTTTTGTTTCTGGTGATGTCGTCAGAGAGGCTCTGCAAATTTCATCCTAATCTCTTGCTTTCAGCCAAAAATGATGAACGATCGCTAGAAAAACTTCCTCAGAAAACCTTCGGTTTACGATGCAAACTGTACTGTATGTAGCATTGACAGATAAACTTAGTCTTGAAATTCCTTGGAGCAGCTCGAGCTGTGCTGATGATGCAACAAGGCCTTGGTTTGTGTGGTCAAATGCTTGGAACAATGCTATCAAAATTAAAAACTCAACATATGACCCTGCCCAATAATTGGCAATATTTGGCTGGATCAGATGCCCGACTTCACCCACCAACCATTTTGATTGGATTAATCTAACCCTAATCATCTCCTAGGGGCTGGCTCAAGGGGCAAACTCCAAAAGCTGGAAAAGGTGTGTAGCCTGGAAGTTGAGTTTAATAATTGTAATTCTTTCTTCATCTGCTAGGGACTGGCTCCAAAACAGAGCAAATCCCCAAAGACTCTGTTACGTCCCACCTCAGCAAGGGATCAGAGACATGAACAAAAAGACTGGTTTTAGATGGTAAAAGGTGGAGTAAAGATGTTTTATTGTTCAGGAGGTAAACAACAGTATTCAAATTGAGCGGTCTTCCCATCGGGCTAATGACAGCCTTGTTCTTCAGCCTATTGAGCTTCAACGACTCCTTCAGAGCTCAGAAGAGGGTTAAAGCCAAACCAATATTAACCCTGGTTTTCCATCGTGAACCATCTAAAGCGCTTACCGCAGAGTACTTCCTGTTCTTCGCTACGTCCGCCATTTTTCTTCTTCTTCAAGAGTTCGAGTGACTGGTGTCTGCTCCAATCAAACTTATTCTCGCACAGCATCATGCCCTTAGCTCTGTCACTGGCCGGCAATATAAAACAGAAATCTCCACCCAGAAATTTCCCGACCATACCAGAACAAACGGAAAAGGCGAATTACAGACAGGGGGACATGGAGTTGCATTCAAACTCACCACTGCACGAGAGTAGAGGCCCAAAGGTGCAGATCGAGACGGATTTCACTTGCACAGGTCTAGCGTTTATTTTCAGGGGGAAACTCCGGACTCTACCTTTAGGGCATGAACAAACAAAACCTGAAACTGAGAAGGAGATGGGTTAGTGGTGCTGCTCAAATAAATGAAATTAAAAAAAAAAGGAGAAAACCTAAACTAAAGGGGAATCAAACAGGGAAGACCAACAAAAACCTAATCTACAAATCCCATGAACCAAAAAAAGGAAAGAAGCAGCACCAATAAGCAAAAACTGCAACCAAAACCCAACTAACAAAACAAGGCTTAGCTATCCCAACTCCAAACTACCAGTGTAAAACACAAAGACAACAAAGGGGATCCAGCAACTAAACCATTAACCAAACTAAAACACTTGGACAGCAAAAACTAAAGAAACAATGTTACACAAACTAAAGTCTCCTAAAACCACAAAAGAAACAAACTAAGGACAAACTGTTCCCAGGCCGAACAGTTGCCACTGACTGAATGTTTGCTGGGTTTTAGAAGGCAGCGCCAGCTGTGAATGATGAGTCGTCAACAGGTGGGGAGGGAGGAGATGATGGTGGTGTGGTGCCAGGCCAATCGGAGGGGAGTGTTGAAACAGGAGTATTTGCATATGTGGAAGGAAAAATGAGAGACAGAGGTGGTTAAAAAACAGGCAGCCGTAACAGACTCCCACGTTAGAAAGGCCAACTTCACAGCAGAAATAAACATGTTTACAGCCTGGTTTAAAAAATCATTTTAGGTTAAACAGGTCAAGTTTACCTTCATGTCAACTGTAAGGGGGTGAATTTTTCTTAATTACTCATCCGTTTAGATGTTATTTAATCTTGAAATTACACATCATTAGGGGTGTATCCTTTTGATTGACACGTGGCAGACCAGACGTGGCCTGCTGGCCGGTGGCTAACAGTTAGCCCCTCGTTTGCTCTCGTTAAAGTTATAGGCTACCGTGTAACTTTTGACTGATAGTAAGCCTAAAATGAGTAGTATTAGATGATTTTTTGGGGGCAAATATATAGTCACTGACGCATGTCAGCACTCTGAGCGGGCTGCACTCTGCAGAAACTAGACATCGTAACTTTGGAGAGGCGGGCCGGTCAATGAAAAGTGTCGTAAAGCAAGTTGCTTTGCGGCTCCTCTTCTGTAAACACAGAAAGCTCTACTTGTGCTACTTTCTCTCATTACTTGCAGAACAAAGTAAAAAGGTGAAAGTGATGTCTGAGCAGGCCAGAAAAGAAAAGAGTCAAAGGGATCACGGCAGATAAAAAACATGAGTGGACATTGGAAAAGAATTCGTTCGTTGGAGTCTTCTGAAACGGCAGAGTGGAAGCAAAACCCACTCTCTATTGCCACGGTATCTTTAGACTGATAAGTAAGTTTGGCTGTTGTGTAAACATACAAAAATGTGATACTTTCATTTTTTTTCCAGTCAGCATTTATTCAAAACAACGGCAATAAGAGCCGTAAAAGCTGCCTGTAGTTTCCTGTCAGCAAAACACAGCTAGAAGATAATTGCTATAGACCAAAGCTAACGTGACTCCCTAAACATTTTGGGCAATAAATGCGTTCTCTGCAATTCATATAAATATCAAAGAAGTAACAGAATGATTAGCAATTTGCTTGGTTTAGTTGTATGGTTTTCATACGCTGTTCAGAAGGAAGCAGAGCCACTGTAATGTCCCATAAGCTGAGCTAATCCAGACGTTCTCACAACAAACATGAGTTTTGCCAAAGTTACGACTTGATTCAATGCACAAAACTACAACTTGGTTTCGTGGCCGGTTTTGATTGTGCATTTACCTTTGCATTGTGCGTTTGTGTGTGTGATGTTTCCTGTTCAGCTACATAGTTACAGTTCAATAACATTCCACAAGCGTGGGGAAAAATGAAAACATATATAATTAGAAACAGTTAGTGGCGCGAACCTCCACATACCTATCCTCCAATGGTGAAAAATCCTTTAGAAAATTCTTGAATCTTGTTGGACTCGTTTATTTCAATATCCAAACACGAGAGAGGAGATTTAAATTTGCGTCATCGCTATGAGGCCTGTGAAACATACAGATTTAGCGCTCCTAGTGGCCAAAAGTTACACGGTATAACTTAAAGGTCTCAGTGGGCTGCAGAGTAGCAAAATGTTGGGACTTGCTAACAGCAAGTCCAAACATACCTTACCTTTATCCCGCCGCTTAGGAGGCCAATCTTTGTTATCTCCTGTTAGTTTTGAGTTAGCTCGGTTTGCATTTAGCCTAGAGTATGTCAATCATTTGCCCTGAGGGCACGCTTTGTCCATTTTAGTATTTTCCGGGAGTGACGACAGATGTGACACGGCACGATGGTGACGGTGGGACACGCCCAACTGGCTTCACTTTCCCCTATTCAGACGTGACCAAATACTATGTTCATTCAACAGTCTTTGGGCTGACCCCAAAACAGAGTAAATCTCCATAGACTCCCCAGTTAAAAAGGCCAACTTCACAGCAAAAATAATCATGTTACAGACTGGTTCAACAGAATGCTGTTAGCATTTACAGAACAGAGGGGTGCAAAGCCACTAAAAGAGTGATAAGAAACTAGAGCACCAATTCCTTGAGTATTATTACTTAGCCTATTGGTGCCTTGTCATTTCAAAAACTGTTGTGAATTTTGCTTATCTTTAACTCACTGGCTGCCATTCACGTGTTTCCACGTTAATTCAAATCCAAACGTTAACTGCCAAACACGTGTTTCCACATTAATTAAGGGTTTTAATTGGGGGAGCTGCTTCAATCTCTGGCGGAGCTTGTCAGAGAGAACCAAGGGCTCATGATCATTTTTTCGGTAGTTTTCATCTGACCCAGCAGATGGCGGTGTCAGACAAGCTTAAAAAAAAACCTACCAGGAAGTGATGCGATTCTATGATGCTTCCTGTGTTACCTTGCTAACTACTGTTTGCCCAAGAAGTATGCTGGATCCTGTTGTGAGGGGGAGAGAACATGGCGACCGGTCGTAATCGAAGCAGCTTAGGAGATGGATATTGCAAGGCACAGTCTGCTAGGGGTAGATAAATAGATGGGTTTCTGAGCAACGTCACAGATAGGATGCGCGCGCAACCAGGGGGCAAGAAAACACAGAAAAAAGCATTATTGAACTATCAGAAGACCTGTGTTTTACGTACAAGACTCGACTTTTAATGCAGATGAGGTCAAGATATGACGTGAAAGTGTCAGGGAAATATAATCCTTATGTCCTGGTATTTGTTCGGTTGCAAAAATCAAAACATTAATGCATGTAAACAGTTGAAAATGGTGAAAATGGGACAGTAGGCATGACTGATCTTCAGAAAACCCTCAGATAACTTATTCAGGTTCAGACTACATGATTTATTTAGTCTTTCACCATGGTCACCATTTCGGATTAAACCACAGCGGTGGCAGAAATGATGGATGAGACCAAGACTGAACTTTTTGGAGTTAATTCTAAGCAGTATGTGTGGAGAAAACCAGGTACTGCTCATCACATGCTTAATACCATCCCAACAGTGAAACATGGTGGTGGCAGCATCATGCTATGTTTTTTTTTTCAGCTGCAGGGACAGGAAGACTGGTTGCAATTGAAGGAAAGATGAATGCGACCAATTAAAGAGAGATCCTGGAAGAAAACCTCTTCCAGAGTGCTGAGGACCTCAGTCTGGGCCGAAGATTTGCCTTCCAATAAGACAATGATTCAGCAACCAGCTAAAATAACAAAGGAGTGGCTTCACAACAACTCTGTGACCATTCTTGACTGGCCCAGCCAGAACTCTGACTTAAACCCAACTGAGCATCTCTGGAGAGACCTGAAAATGGCTGTCCACCAACATTCATCATCCAACCTGACAGAACTGGAGATGATTTGCAAGGAAGAATGTCAGACGATCCCCAAATCCAGGTGTGAAACACTTGTTGCATCATTCCCAGGAAGACTCATGGCTGTAGTAGCTCAAAAGGGTATTTCTACTCAGTACTGAGCAAAGGGTCTGTATACTTATGACCATGTGATATTTCAGTTTTTCTTTTTTAATGAATTTGCAAAAATTTCTACGTTTTTAGTTTTTTTTCCGTCAAGATGGGGTGCTCAGTGTACATCAATGAGAATTAGAATTAACTTTTTTGATTTTGGCAAATGGCTGCAATGAAACAAAAAGTGAAAAGTTTAAAGGGGTCTGAATACTTTCTGGACCAACTGTATTCTATACAGCCTGCCGGTGGTCTAGCTCTTTCTTATATAAACAAGTAAGAAGGCTGTTAGATGAAATAAAAGCATGGATCATCATCTCAAGTTCAGTCTGTGACCCAAAGATCTTCGCTTTACTTTGTTCCTCAACTGAAAAAGTAGTTTCTGACCAGATGTCTAGAATAAGTTTCCAGGGACTGAATGAAAATAACCCCCAAATTCCTGAGGCTTGGCTGACAAATGGGGTTAAAGCTCCAGTAAACTGTTCAATAAAAGTTAAAAATATTTCATATATATATATATATATATATATATATATATATATACTGTATGTAAGTTGGAAACAATTTTACCAGGTTCATTTGTTTCTTTTAGTGCAGAACAGTTGATTACAAACCTTCTAATAATTTCAATCAGTGAGTAATACTGATTAGAACCACCTAAAACTGCTCTTTCCTATTTCATTGTATTCCTTCTTACTTGAGCTGAAGCATGTTTGTTTTGAAGAGAGGTCCGGACAGTCCCAGACAGAACAGTCCTATAATCCTCGGTATGACAATGAATCCATGTCTTTTCAGAGCTGTAAAAAGAGGAGCAATCCTTTCTATAAAGCCAAGGTGCTCAAAAAGGCCAGGGCGTTGATATCCAGTTGCTAGCCTGTGTTGGATGAGTTAAAACTCTCCTATAAAGTGATACGGTGTACCAGAGGAAAAAGAGTGATTTCTCAGCCTTGGGATGTTGCTGGGCAACGATGGCTCCAGAAATGTACATAATGGATGTCATTGTGCCATCAAAATGAGTCAGGAATGTTTTTTTTTTTTAAAGGTCAGAAAGTTACATCGTGCTTCTGTAAGACGTGATGGCAGATTACTTTCCGGAAGGGGCAGCTGAGCAGTTGCCATCTGCTCCATAATCAACCTAGGAAAGAAGCAGAGGATTTTCTTTCATTCACAATCTAAAATGTGACCATCAGACGCCTTATACTATACTGTAAATTCATCCTTTTATTGACCAGAAAAATCATATCTGTTTTTGTTTCTTTGGTCGAGTTGTGACCCCTCACACTCGTCTCGTGATCCTTGCATGGAACCAGAACCGTGAGTTGGAAGCCACTCTTGTACAGGATCTTTACTGCGGAGTGAATTTGGGTGCGTCGGCAGCTGAGATCAAGTGTTTTGCTTCTTTAAAATTACACAAATACAGTACATATGAATTGGCTCAACTCCATTGCTCAAAGCTGAAAAGCAAACGCAGAAACACGAGCCAACATCTGTTCGATGAGGAAAAGGCTTCACGCTTCACTGTTTCTTTAGTCTGGCTGCTCTCTGGCTCTGCGCACACATTAAACCTTCATGCAGCTGATCCAACAGCTAAACTTTAATTGTGTCTGATGGGACTTCCTTCATATTTAGAACAGCGTTGTCTTTTCTGTGTGTAGATTTGTCTTTTCGAACAGTTTCAGCTCCTCATCCAGACTAAAAACAACCATCTTCCTCCCTGCATGAGGCTCTCTTGAAAACATTCCCCAGTGAATTTGAATGAGGAAGTGCTGCCTTGTTGGAGTAAACTGAGACATCAAAAATGCATGACTGTTTTTGCCAGTCGATTCATGATTATAAAACATTCAATCAGCCGCGCAGTAGCTGGGGAATATGTAGTGTCTATGGGCTACAATTAAATCTCTGTTTCATAATAGCTCAGTTATCAAACAACAAAGCAACAAACATATGTGACAAGAATCAGCTGTGCAATAAATTTGTCTTCATTAAAACACAACGATGGTGACCATGGAGAGCACGGAAGACGGTGAATGGTCGACAGTCTGCCGAGTAAATGGCTGTATGGCTGCTTTTTAAATGTTAATGATGCAGGCAAATGGACCGTCTTTATCACACCTTGAAAAGATGTTTCTTTCTATGCAGTTTTGTGTCTACGAAATCTGAGAAATGCTAATGCAGAGGCAGAACTTCCCATTAATGGTTTTTAAATTAGATCTTGGATGTTATTGCCAGCCTCCCTGGGTGTCCACACACACACACACACACACACACAAACACACACATAGTGACAACTTGTCACCTTCATCTGACATGTAATAATGGTAATTATCAAATGTGGTTTGGAAGCTACATTTCGGGGGGGGGGGGGGGGGGGGGGGGGGGGATCTTCATCCTCCACATTTAACTTCATAGATGAACACTTCTGATGTTAGAGGCAAAATTGTGTTAAAAGTCCCTAACATTAAAGTAAATGTTTAAAGATTTTTATTTAGCTTTTTAATTTTTTTCAGTTTGACTTCTTTTCTTTTTTTTTTTTCGGACCAAAGTATTGGGCAGCACAATGTGCAAAATGTGATTAATTTTCATATGGGCCACGCTTGGATGAAAATATTGGTTACCAGGAGGAACAGAAAGAAGGGGGTGTGATCTGCTGATATACTGCACTCAGTTTGTATAGTTTTTACAAACAAACAAAGAAAAACTCCAGATTCTACCTTTAAAGTGCAAATATATGTGTATTATTTAGATAACTGTCTTTCCCTATGGGGCTATATGCGCGGTGCTGTCCAAAACTGACCTTTTCTGGATATTAGATTTTTTTTAACCTTTATTTAGAAGCAAAGTGTCATGCAATTGATAGTTATTTTGTGATGTTGCTGTCCATAGGGAACGCCTGCCTGGCGGGCAAAAAACAGTCTTGCTCGCCGCCTGCAGGCTTAGGACAAGCATGAGAAGCACACAGACGGTTGTTTTGGGATCGGGTGCACAAACTGCCCAACCTGATCTCACAAAAATACATGACATGAAGACAAACAGTCTTACTCATTTACGTAACACGTAACTGCTTCAAATTATGTGCCACTGACACGTAAAGTTGCGCAATATTGTCAATGGCGAAGCTTTACGTGTCCCCAGACACGAACCTTTCTGCTTCAAATTACGTGCTGCTGACACATAAAACTGTGCAATGTAAAATCAACAAGTCCTCTAAAAAAATCACCCCCATATTAAGTAGTTTGTGCACAAAAATACAGACTATATGACGTTTTCAATATCCACTCAGTTTGCATTTGCGATCCACAGTTCTTCTCATTTTGGACGTAGCCTAAATCCTTTTAGGTTTTTTTGGCTGCATGTGGAATCTGGAATCGATCTCGCTAACTTCTGGGTGATGGACAGCTGCTCTGTGTCCAAGTCCATTCCTCGAGAGCTGCTGTCATGCAACTTGGCTCGTTACGTCTGCAAAGCTGTATGAAGTAATTCAGGTGACATTGTGGAAGAAATGCCTCTAACCGCTGCCTGACAGCTATACAGCAAACCATGGCAGCCCCTCCACCATCCCACACGTATTAGCAGCAAACACTTCATCAACGGTCAGTAATGCCCACACCTACATTCATCCATATATAGTTAGCGTGGTTTTAGCCATAAATAAAACCTAACGTATACGTGTTGATGTGGGTTGTTGTCATATCGAGGCGACCCGCCGCCTGCCGTCATTCTTTTGAGTTGATGTTAGCTTCTAGCTAAAATGGAGGGATGCGGTAACGCAACGTTTTACTTCCTGGACCAGGGTTGTCCACCTTTGCTGCTCAAGTTCTTCCTGGCAAACCTCTACAAAAACGCTAACGACTAGCTATGGTAACCTTAACGGCTACTTGTGCCACTACGAATAACTTTATCAGATCAACTGCAGAAAATGAATGTTTGCTTTCCTCTTAAGTCTGATCAGCCCATCGTGTTGTTTCTATAAATTGGGTTCGCAGTGTATAATGTATGTTGATTTTAATCTTGTTTGTTTTAATGTAAAGTGTCCTTGTAGGCCTTGAAAGGCACTTGTAAATAAAATTTGTGATCATTATCATCTTTATTAGTGTTATTGTATGTGGGGGGTAAATGAAAAACATGTTGGTTAAAAAGTCACCTTCTCCCTCAGGTTTTAAGGTTAATGAAATTCAAATTTTTCTTTAGTTTTTTTCTAGTAAAAACAAACAAAAAAATAGAACTAATTACATATAGAAAATATGTATGAATCCTGTACTCAGTGGTATTTACTAGTTTTGCATCAATTTAAATCCTGTATTGAATATCAAATTTCAGGGAGGAGGTTGTTGTCTGATCAGGCCACCGGAGCTGACTAATTACGGAAGGTTAAAAATACCATAAATAAATATGAAATATACAGCCTAGCTATGTTAAATATTTGAATAGATAATTCTATAGTTGTTGGATTATTCATGTAAGTAGGAAAATGACACATTTTTATATTCATTTATTCATCATTTTTATATTCTATATCCATATATTTTTTCATTTACACATTTATTTACTTATAAATACATTTATGTCTGTTTTGCTTCTTTATTGTGAGGATTCTCTAACTTATTACAAACCAAATGCACATGGACGTGGAGATGAGGGGTGCAACTGAATCACATTTCAATCAGGATTTGGACACAGTCGGCCTCGGATGTCCTTCTCGTCCAGTTTGATGGTGCAGACATTTTCTCTGCGGAGACTGATGGAGAAGCAAGCTGCTTCTTAACCTGTTTTGTTTCTTACTGATGGGTTGGAGTGCATTTCTGTCAGTACAAATGATGTGTGCAGGTGTAAATGACAAGGGTGACAGCACCACCAGGTACTGCATGTGTGTGCAAATGAATGGGTCTCTCTCTGCTCATCCATAACACATTTCAGGAGGAAATATGCATTTTAAGTGAGCAGAGTGCAGTCCTTGTTTGCTGTAAAACACACACAGACATACACACACTAATTTATGCCTTTTGGCAGCTCTTGCTCTGTTTAACAAACCTATCTTGTTTAATAGCATCTTGGTACGGTAACTAGTTGGCAACAGAACAAAAAAAAAAGAAAACAAAACAAGAACTGGTGTAAGAGTCTGATGCCCAGACAAATGTCTAGCTTTTGCCAAGTCCTGTTGTAAACATTGGCAAGTGAATGTGTTCACTGTCAGCAGTGATTCGATGAGACAGCGTGGAGGTGTAAAAATAAAGAAGCAGTTTAAGAGACGCTCGTCTACAAAGCTGACAGGACTGAACTCTGAGGTGAGGAAGATGTGATGGGGAATGTGCACAGTGCAGGGTTTGCCTTGCTCTCTGCAGGATCATCCTGCTCTGCGAGAAACCAGCCGCTGACTTACATATTGTGATTCAGTTGGTAAGTGAATGCAACAGTCTTGTTCAAAGTTCAAACTCATGCATATGAAGAAACTTCTAAATACGACAGCAACGTGAAAAGGAGGATTTGCAGATGTGTGTTGGACCCAATAAGCCAGAAAACAGATTTATAGCATGCAGTAGGCATTGTTTGGAGGTCCATCTCAAGCCAAGCCCGGCTTCAGTGTATCTCTATCTTTCAGTATTTTATCCAAGTAAACCATTTTTTCATCCTTTTTTTCAGTGTAAAAAAACATGTTTTTAGCTGTGCAAACCACAGTTCAGCCTAAGTTATGCTTGGGCTGAAATAGAGCGTTAAACACCCATATGCGCCCTAATTGTTTTTACTACTCATAGCTTTGTTGCCTTGAACTGAAAATAATCAGAATTGTGTTTTTGAGTATCCCAATACACAGATATACCCAAAGTTGCAATATTACAGTGAGAAGTGATGCCAGTAACTGATTACATAATCCAATTACAGTAATCTGATTTTTTTTTTTTCCCCCAAGTAAAAAGTAATCTAAGTAGGGATGGGCATATCAATACCCCGGAGTCAATATTTCAATACCTGCCAGACAAAATATCGTTATCGATACTTTTTTGAGTATTTCGAGTATATACCACCGTACAGATACTAAACATGCAATTTGTTTGCACTTCTAAGAGTTTTAGGAAATGAAATGATGTGAAAGCAGCCAGATAGCTTCTGTGTCACATGATGGTGGTAGCCTATCAGATGTCGTGATGATGCTACTGTTAGTGATGATAATGATGTTTCACTATTTTTTCGGGGCTTTAATGCAGGTTACTGAACATTGTGTTTTGGTAAATTCATAATGTTACTACATTACATATTTGAAAATTTTCTACTGAATAAATTTAAATATTCTTAACTTGTACTTAAGTTATTTGATAATTAAAATAAGATTTTAATCTTATTTCAATTATCTTGCCATCTGTGTATGATCGTTATATAATGAGGGTGAAGGAGGCAGCGGGTCTCTACATAACATTATCTGCAGCAGAACTCCTTCGTTTCACCAATACTTTTAAGACGAATGAACAAACGAGTACAGTTGTCCTGTTCAGAACTGGTTGCTGTCTACTTGTACAGTTTAATACCTTAAAATATTGTTCTAATCATTTTTTGTGAGTTTACCTCAAACCAAAAATGGCGTCATTGTTGCAATTATTATTATTATTATTATTATTATAGTTTGCACAAAGTCAAAACCAGTTTAGTTTTTTTGCACCACCTCAGAAAAGGGTTGATTGTATATTTTTACTATTGTTACTTTTAGATTTTGGATGTTTTACATATTAAAAAAATAATACCTCAGACAACCTTAAAATATTGTAAAATTGCATTATATTTGGGTATATTTTTTGCATTTTTTTTGCATTTATTCAACTAGCATAATATTAGAGATTTTCAAGTTCGTACAAATATTTCTTATGCTTTTAAGTATTTGTAATTTCTTTGTCCCTTGTAGTATCAAAAATGGTACCGAGTATCGAATATTTTTTTAGATATCAATATCGAGTTTGAAATTTTAGTATCGTGACAACCCAGTACACAACTCTGTTGTATATCAAGTCATGTTTTATCATGAGCATATTTCTGCAGGACATGGTATTATTGGACTGAATACATCTTCTTACTCACGGCGCTGAAAAGACTCTAGAATCAGAATTATGACGTGACTTTTATCCACTGAAATCTGACTTTGCTGAATAAAAGTTCATATAAACATGAATTATTCACTGCACATTGTTTTTGGAAAAAATAGTACTGAAAAAAAAAATTCATTCAATGATCTGGTGCTTGCTAGGAGCTCCACCTTAACACCATTACTCTGTTAATTTTTCCAAACCAGTAATCAGATTATAGATTTATCCAAGTGGTTCTTTTGCTATTTTGCTATTTTCTTCATATGTAGAAATAATACAGTATTTGTTTAGTTATTTTTGGTCATTTTTGATTGTAAAAAATATTTTTAACTGTAGTCTAGCCTCTGAGACTGAGATGGCCGTCACAGTCCAGGAAAGGTGAGAACTTTCAGTTTACCCATCTGTCTCCCTGTTTCCTTCTGAACATAAACACAGTTTTATGTTTTATTGAAACAATCGCTATTTTAATGCTGAGAACACTTTTAGTAAAGTATACGATAAAAAAAAATCTGTATAATTTACGGTGAAAAACTGGCAGCTGTGGTTGCCATCTTCTCATCATAAAATTTACAGTGAGAATATAGAGGATATAACGGTTTGCTATTTTGGCAACCATAAATTTTGCAGTACACAGCCGTTATTTATTTACAGTATTTTCTACAGTATTTACAGTATTATTATAATTACAGTTAAAACAGTACAAAAAATACTGTTGTTTTTACAAAAACTATTCGCAAAATTTACAGTAAAAAAAAAATTGACAGCTCATCATACTATAGATTACGGAGGCAATGTTTAAATTATTATGGTATGCCATTTTTGGTAACCGTAACTTTAGCAGTATGCACAACTCTCATTTATTCATGGTAGTTTTCTGCAAAAATAACAGTTAAATGCTGAAATCCTGGCAGCTGTAGTTTACACATTTTTACTGTCATTTTTATGGTGAAAAGTTGGCAACTGGAGCTAACAGTTTTTTACCGTAAAAATTACAGTCACAATGTAAAAGACATAATGGCACCTTGATTAAGCAACTGTAATTTTTACAGTATATAGGCCGAGAGAACGATTGTCATTTTTATTTAACTAATAAAGTTACTATTAATCTTACTTAGTTACTTAGAAACTTAAGGTATCAGTAAAGTAACTATATTACTTTTTGAATAGGTAATCAGTAACCAAGTGATCAGATTACTTTTTCAAGTCATCTGTGGCAACTCTGACAGTGAGATAGGTTTATCTCATAAAATAGTGCCTGTCTTCTGCACAGCTATACTTTTTAATTTGACAGTTTGCATTTTCTCTTGTAAGCAGGTTATGACGAAGAGGGTTAGAAAGTTTAAATTTGAAAGTTTAAAATGCTTTGAATATGAACCACTTCCTGCCTTATTTTACAGTAAATGTCTGATGGTTGTAGTGAAGTCTGTAGGCACTTGAATGGAGAGTGTCACACCTTCAAGCCCGTAAGAGGACCATGGAAGACAGTACACGTCTACACATCCACTCACAGATAAAAAACATGTTTATGTCTAGAGGAAATTTGGCCAATGACAGCCTCTGTCTATTCACAATGGCTGTGTCTCAATACGTGTACTTAAGCACTTCAAACACTATTTTGGAGTGTGTTCTGTCATTTAAGCTGAAATTCAGTGCTCTGAAAATACCCGGATGCTGCCCTAATAACGGCCAAAAAACGCAGTGCAAAACGAAGCACATTTCTTGCACTAAACGGACAGCATCCTGCTGATGTAGCGGAAGAGGCGGGACTTTCTAACTTTTTTCAGAGCTGAATAATGGTGAAGAATGAAACAGTGGCAACCCCTGCCGCCGTGGAGGCTGCATTGTACCGATTTAAGTGATGTTTATGAATTTATTCATAATTACAAATGTATATTGTAGCATGCTACCAAGCTGTTCCCTCCCTCATGACAGTTATGATCTGGTCATGTGTGTGAGGCCGCGGTTATACCGGCTTAGTAGAGTTAGCTCATGTTAGCGGTCAGTGCTAGTCCGTCACTTCCGGTAAGTGCAGTGCTATTTGGGTCAGCATTTAGCGACAATAGTGTGCACTACAGATAAAGTACACAGTGTGCACTACGCACTGAATTCCAGTGCATTGCAATCTGTTTATTGGTTGAAAAAATGTGTCACTTCCTGCTTGACCTGGGATAAAAACAAAGCATGGATGACCCATTGGTCTCTGTCACATTGGGTGTGGTGCTGTGGTTAAAAGGCGTTGCACTACGATGATGTCATGTGACCACTTAGCAGCACTATCTGGTTAATACTCTACCTCCAGGGTAAGGGGATAGTATGCTGTGGGGACACAACGTGAAATCAACATATCCATACCAAAACCCACCTGGCCCAGACATGTGGGTGGAAACGGGGCTTTACAGGGTGCTGTAAGAAAATGGGTGTTTAAAATATCTTCTCAGCATTAAACCTGCTGTCGCTTTCTTTACCCATTCTCAGCAGGACCTTTTGCATCAGGAATGAAAAACATAACTGCAGAATCACAGTTAACAATTTATTACAGATCAAGAGTTTTACATTACAGAACTCTGGGTTCAGATTTGTTGCCCTCTCACCAACAAAACCCTGGAGTCAGTTCACAAAGTCTGAACTCTTCCTAACTGTCCCTTGTTCTCTTATACAATAGTGCAAAATGTCAGTAGATTCATAGACGGTCCAGCAGCTCCTCTTCCAAATGCAGGACAGCTGGATATACGTCCTGGCTCCTCCTGGTTCCTTGATCCCTGAGAGCTTGAAAGAATGGAAAAATACAAAAAAGGAAAAAGCACAAACCATACAAACCTCCTATTAGTCTACTAATCATCTTGCTTGCCCCCTGTTTATCTAAAATCACCTGACAAGCCAAGATATCTTCCTCTAAACAGGATCTTTTTAGGGTCTATGGGTTGTAAACTGCCTAAAGGATTTTCTACGCTAGGTGATAAATGCTAAATAGGCAACACTAAACCACCTTTAAAGTATTTCACAGCTGCTAAGGGAACTAACAAAAAAGGGGTATCAGATGCTTCTGTGCTGAGAGTGAACTCTACTTAACCTCTCAGGTCCACACTACACTTCATCTAGAATCTTAGTCATTTTCCGAAAGCATGCATAATATTCTACAGTGCAAACTGAAGCACGAACCTCCATAACTTTTTGTCCACCATCCTCCATTTCCATTCAAGACCAAATAAAGCAAAAAGATTTTTTCTTCGAAAAAAATGATGTTTTTGAAAGTAGTTTAGCCCACGATGAAAGGCAGAGAATTGTGTTTCAATAATTTTCAAAAGTAGGCTGTTAAATCTTTTGGAACTGTTTTTTTGCTCAGAGCAGGCCACAAATCCTAACTATGATATACTGTGGGGATATTGTGTATAAGACATGCAAATGCGACTCCACCAGTAATGCTCCAAAGTTTACAGGCTTTCTACGATGCATCAGTGTAAAACTAGCAACTACTGTAGCTAGCTAACTGTTCTCCATTCATCATGGGGGTGCATCTTTCCTAGATGTCAAAATCTGCCAAACTTTAACTGTTCACTCATACAGCAATAAGAACAAGAAAAAATGGCTTTATTTTGTGAAGACTAAGGTCATTTTCACACAGGACCCATTAAGGTCGACCTCAGTGGGTTTTGGTACCGAACATGGCGCGGCTAAACGGAGTGGTTTCGGAGCAGCTTGCGTCGACCTGAAATGCGGCGCGAGTGATGTGTGAACGCGCAGCAACTTCTCGACCTAAATTCCAAATACTCTGCCTTTTTGAACTAAACAGGTATCCGTAGGCAGCTGTACTATTGGGACATCCTTCTTATTGACAGTGTTATTACAGATAACAGGGTTATGGCCTAACTGTAACGTTTGGTATCATCTTGTGTCGGCTAGCTACTAATGTATTTCTACTGTTAAGATCAACGGGGTGTTCACAAACACTGGGAAATTTTCCAAGCAGGCTAAGCGTTAATGCTCATGTTTACAACTCACCGGTACCTGTCTGTTTGCCCATAATATCTGCGTATGGTCCGGACTTCGCGGTTCAACAGAATCAATCCGTGCATAGTTCTGGTTTGTGTGGAAATCCGCCGCCTCCAGTACATGACAACATTGTTTTCCACACGCAAACGTGTCTCATCTTCAACACAGTCCATTCACGTGTGTTTTGTTTACAACACAACCACGCTTTACAGCGGGTACTTCTACTTCTGTCTGGTTGCCATGGATACACAACGCTTCAATCTGTAGAGCGACTGCTGGGCACAGTGATTAAAACGCAGATATGAAACGGAGCCGTATTTGTTGAAAATTGAAACATTGTAACTTTTTCACTGCTGCAACAGCGCCTGGATCGACCCAAATATGTGTGAAACTGACCAAAGAGAAGAGTGAAGAGAAATGCGACACCACTACAGATATAGCAAAACATAACAGAGGGGCCAGCGGCACATCAAGTAGGAGAACAGAAACTACAGGACTAAATGGTCAGTGGATGCTTTGCGAAATTAATTATGTGCAGAACTGCAGGGATAGAGTCCTGAATCACTGCCAACACCTGTCTCAGAATGCACCTGGTGCTTTATAATCTTTATCAGAGACAGGTAGAATTAATGTGCTGCAGGGGTAAAGCAAAATGTGGCCAAAACAAAACCAGAGCTTTGTATAAAGACTTACACACACATCAGAAACAATGATGAGAATAGTAATTCTATTTTAATGAAAAACATAACTGGAACCAAAGGGAAACCTTGAGGTTATGTACTGAAGAATAATGACTGAAGCAGTGCAGGTGTGGCAGTCTGACTGAATCCAGGTTTGTGAAAAGTAAAGAGCGAACACAAAGAAGAAAATGACAGATTAGAACAAGAAAAATATGCAAGTCACACAGAAGATGGAAAACAAAAGGTCCAAACAAACAAAATAAAACAATGAAGAACAAAACAAAACTTATGACGTACACGTGATCCACTATTCAAGCAGCAACCTCTGGTGGCCAACAGTAAAGCCAACTGGAAGTCTGAAAAAATTGTTCACTACTCATCCACTGGAGGCAGGCTCCAAAACACAGCAAATCTCCATTGACTCCCGTATTAAAAAGGCCCACTTCAAAGCAGAAATAAACGTGTCTTGTAGGCCAGAAGTGCCAGCAGCTGCAATTATGACTTTTGATGATGTTAAATAGGACTTCGAGTGATGAACCTTAAAGGAATAGTTCAGCCTCAGAATGATTTAACTTTATTTTCCACTTACCCTGATGGTGAGCAAGACTCTGGACCACTTTTTTAATATGTCAAATGCAGCCGGAGATTAGGACGACTTCTCGTTTCCCCCCAATAGAGTTCGCCAGGGTCCGAGCCAAAAAGGTCCATAAAAGTCTACAAAAAATTGTCAATATTCCTCCATACTGCTCGTCCCATGTAATCCAAGTGTCCTGAGTGGGTAGCGTCCAGAATTTACTTGAAACTACGCCATTTAGTATATTTTTAGAGTCTAAACAAGACTACATCGCATGCCCAGCAAGCACGCCGATGCACGCCGATGCACGTTCACGAAACTACGGAAGCCGCGGCAGACGAGATCACGCGTTCTCTTTTTCTTTCTTTCTTTCTTTTAGATCAATATCCAACCCCTCTTGTGTTTGTCCAGGTTTGTCTAATTACCATAATGTAAACAGTGAATTTCTTCTTCTACCCTTGAATTATCGGCAGAGTAGGCACTGAACGCCAAGGCTTCCGTAGTTTCGTGACCACGCATGTGCGCGCTTCATGAAAGTAAACGATACTCCTTTTTAGGCTCTAAAAATATAGTAGCTAAATGACGTCGTTTCGAGTAAATTCTGGACGCTACCAACTCAGGACACTCGGATTACATGGGATGAGCAGTATGGAGGAATATTGACAATTTTCTGTGGACTTTAATGGACCTTTTTGGCTCGGACCCTGGTGAACTCTATTGGGGGGAAACGAGAAATCGTCCTAAACGCCGGCTGCATTTGACATATTAAAAAAGGGGTCCAGAGTCTTGCTCACCATCAAGGTAAGTGGAAAATAAAATTAAATCATTCTGAGGGTGAACTATTCCTTTAAAGAAAGTGCCACTGAATTTAAATGGCTAGAAATATTACAGGACAGTAAACAGCAGAGATCAGTTCAGCTCATCATTCATGAGACCCACCGTGTAATATTTTCTCTGAGTTTGCGTGTTGATTGTTTGGACGGCTGAGCCCTCCTGCCATTTATTTTTATCTCCATCTCATTATTTTTTACCCGACGGATAGCTGCAGGTCAACAAACAGACATCGGTACAATTGGAAGGTAAAATAAATATATAAATAAATTCAAAAGAGGTTCTTTTGAAAAATAAAATTATTTTATTTGGTTGTTCATCTTAGTTGCCATGGTAACAGAATTTGGATGCTGCCACATCTTTGATGAGGAAAGACACAGAAACAGCTTTTCTTATTCCTTTATTTTTAGTGATTCATTTCGCTCTTTTATTTTTCCAGCTGTAAAAAAAGAATTTAATAAATGACTAGTTTCAGAGGAGGTGATGAAACAGCAGAGATATAAAATCAAACTAAAAATGAAACAGAGAAAATGCACTATAGAGTTCATGAGATTGTTTTTTGAAGCGTAAAATTGGGCAGAAATAAAAAAAAAAAAAGTTTTTTTTTTTTTTTTTTCAATGAAACAGGACTGGAGTGGTTTTGGGGTGCTCGCCCACCTGCAGACAGATTAAAGTGAGCAAGACTGGAACCAGAGTGCAAAAACCAGAGAAGATAAGAAGAGTGAGCAAGACAGCTTGGACTCATCCTGCTGCAGAGAAACCAATCGGATTCCTCCTCTGACTATATGGTGTGATAACGACAAATATTTTTGCACAGCATCCTGCATGTGTTTGTGTGTGTATGCACTGCAGGGACTTTTTTTTTTTTATATCAAAGTGCTTTATTTTAATGGAGGTTCAGCTTTATCTTCAGGTCAGAATGGCTGGTACTGACGTAGGCGGCTTAGATGGAGTAATCATGAGAAAAGCATGAAAAGCACCCTGCAGTGGTGCATCAAAAAACAGATGCATGCACAGAAGAAGGAAATACATTTACCATGCTTATGTGTTTTTATCGTTGTAGATGTGAAATAACACACAGATGGAAATGCAGAAAAAAGACCGGAGGCATTGGGCTGGAAAAGTCATGACAGAGTGATGAGTCATTTTCCAGAAACTTTCCATCCTCACCTGTCAGGATTTGTACTGCAGCATGTCCCCCCCCCCCCCCCTTCTGACCAGGAAAACAATGCAGTAATCTGGCGCTGCTCATTCCACTGAACCCCCTGCTTTTTAATTCAGCTCTGATCTGCCCACGCAGGCCAGTGCACAATTACCATCCGACCCTGAAATAACAGGTTCCTGCCGTCACATTTCAAAGCTGAGACGTGTCAGAGCTGTGATTAGCTGCTGCAGTCAAAGTCCAGAGCTGTGACTGGCTAATTTCAGACCAAATGGGGTGTTGAGATGATTGTTGTTGACTTGTTGGGCTTATATCTGCAGAACAGAATTACATCCCAGCAGGAATTTCTCCTCTTGTTCAGTGATGCATGTATTAATGTTTTTATTTAGTTGACAACCATTTTATTTCATCATTGGTGCAGATCTACCCGTTTTCCTTCTGACCTTATTAAAACCTGATAATGAAGTGTAACCTTTTCCTCTGCTGCAGACTGCACATTTAATGAAGGTGCTAAAATGTGGAAATGGCCATTAAGCCTCGTTATTACGCAAGTTTTTTTTCTGCATTTTTATACACCCATAACTCACAAACCCTCGGGCCTCATTTGGGAGGAGCAGTCTTACATAAAAAGGACTGTCAACAGCAGATAAAAGGCTCTGGAAAATCTGTTGTGTTTAACAATGTTTTGCTCTGCTTGGGGACTCAAACAAAAGATGAGCTAAAAAGACTCCTGTCAATTTACAATCAAAATCAAAACACTCAGTTGCAAATTTAGACTTGATTCCTCCTTATATGGAGGAGTTTGTGCACAAAAATTATATAGAAAATTGTTAAAACTTAACTACTTGTAGGTGTCAGAGGATTTCTGAACAGACATGCTGGATTTGCACACAGGGAGTCCCTGTGCAAGAGCAGCTGCAAACACGGTTTTACTGGTTCAGGGCAGCTCAGTATGAGCAGGAGCCATTTCATTTTTCACCACAGGTATTAAAATCTCATCACAGGCAGGATAGTTTATTGATGTCAACTGCAAAACATACAGAGAAAATTGTTGAAGCACCTGAAAACATACAGAACAAACACACACACAAAAGGCTGACACTCAGAAAGAGATGAAAAACAACCTCAAAGTGACTAAATCAGAGCAGCTCAATGTCTAAAAATAGGCACAGTTTATTAAATGTGGCTCAAAAAGGGGCAATAAATAATCACTATGTGGCCTTAAATAACTCCAAACAGACAATGACAGATTCAAAATGAAAAAATGAGAAGGGCAAAATAACTATCACAAAATAACTCCCTAAAAAGCTTCAAAGACACAAATACAACAAATAAAGATAAAGAATATACAGGAATAATTTTCAGTGACCAATTTAGAAAATGTGAACAAATCCATATATATATATATATATATATATATATATATACACAGGTGGTTAGAAGCTTGTAAATACCTGGAGGGCAAGATGGTATCAGACCTTCAGCTGTGGGAAGTTCCACAAACAAAATATTTCCTCTTCATATGAAAGATGAAAACAGCAGACCCACATAACTTTAACACCATATAAACATTCAGGATGTCTTGATCTTATGTGTATGAGTTAACGTTACAATAAGTGAGAGAAAACACTGCTGTTTTATGATTGTTTAGTTTATTGACACCACAAAGGAAAATAAAAGTGTGTAAGTTTTATTCACACTGAGAACTGAAAACTCATTTTTTAGCTGTCTGGTCTTGCAGATGTTTCCAGGTCTTCACTGTTGTGCAGATAAGCACGACAATGGACGGGACATAGGCTGGGCACAATAGGTTATTTTGTTTCACCTGAGGGAAACAAAATAAGCTTTAGTTAGATGTCTGTCTTGTCTATTTACATTAAAGGTACAGTATGTAAAAAATCAAAGGTCAGTGGCAGAAAAATGTGATATATAATTCAAAACTATGCTTTTATTGATGCGTGATCGCTGCACCACAATAACTGTTATATGTTTATTTTCTTAGAATGAGTCATTCATATCTACTTGCAGGGTGGGGCACATATGGAGGCTGCCATATTTGTTCCTTCATTTTTACTACGATGTTCCTGAATGGACAAAACAATGTGTGTAAAGTGAGAACCCTTTGAACTTTAAAACTGCTGTAATAGCTTTGTTTAATGGAACTTTTTGGGATGAGAAATACCTTAAAAGACACAAAAGATAGTTACTCATACAGTCATAGCTACACCTGAGACTACCGGATCCACTCGCAGATGAAAACATCTTTATGTCTGGGAGAATTTTGGCCACTAATGGCCACCATACATTCACAACAGTGCTTGGAATATGAAGTCATTTGAAAGAAAACATCTTTTCTTTCATGTACCCATCTTTACCACTAGATGTCAGTAATTCTTAGTTTACCTTTAACAACACAGTAACGTTAAGTGTCTGATAGCAATAATGTTAAACCACTGCGTGCATTTTCGCAATGTACCCTCTTTTCATAGATACATATATTCAAAATTGGACCAGTTCACCACAAATATAGCTGGAAAGTTTATGAAACAGAAAAACTTTTCTTTTGAGATGACTAGACACAAAACAATAGCAAGAGATAAGCCTCATGACTACAAAAGACACCAAATGACAAGCAATACACATAAAAAAATATTTAATGACCCCTGGAAACAAACAAAAAATGAATTCAGAGTGACAAGAAAAATACCACAATGTATCAGAAAATGAAGACACAATGACACAATAATGACGATAAGTCATGTAAATGCCTGCAGAATGACACAAAACAAGTGCAATTAGAAGCAAGAGGACATTAAAGAGGTGCACAATGGAGATGTGAAATGACACAGTGACATATGAAAATCAAGACGAAGGAAGCAGTGTGGTATTTTCTTTCTCTTAACGGTTTTAATTGAGGGGCAGCAGAGAGTTGATCTGAGCCGACGGCACTCTCAGTAGATTCACAGCTGACCCACAGTCTTCCCACAGGTCTCAAATGAAAGTGTGGAAGCTCCCCCAGCCTTCACGCCCCGCTGCACCTGAATCTGAAGCCAACAAATGATTTGTCACTACAAATATATTTAGAAACTCATTAATTTTTTCTCCATCTTTATCAAAGCACGGCAGCTGCTCTTACCTACCGGCCATGTTCTCTGTGCTCCACAAATCATGATCACATGGAAAACAACTTCTTGTCATCATAAAATGAGGGAAAGTCATTAAGATAGTCCTGTTTTGGATGGAAATAAAGACTCCCGGTGGTTTCTGTCTTTCACTTGGATTTGGGAGCTTCTGAACATTTCATTGATGTAACTTTATTGAGGTAACATCCACATCCCCCTTCAGCATAAAGCGAATTAAAATGTGGAGCTTGAGTTCTGTGTCAGCCATTGTGCCTGCAGGAGTGAATGAATGAATTAGAAAAAGGGAAAAGGAAATGGAGTGCGACAAATGTATTCAGAGAGAAAAAGATGGATGGAGAGAAGATTCAGGCCCAGTTTATCCAAGACCAAAAATAGCTGCTTTGTTGGGTCTGTGGTACAGCAGTTTTCTAAAGGCTGACACTGGCTACTTCCTGGTCTGTGAGTCCAACTTTATTTCCTATCTTACTCTTATTTATGGTAAAATCAAGGGCTGAGAGCTTCAACTTCAATGCAGACAAACAAACATCTCATTGATTTATTGACTGCCTTTTTTCTCTCTCGGCTCCTAAGTGAGTTTATAGATCTTCATTTATTATCAGTGTAGGAAATAATGTAATTCCCAGGTTGTGTGAGTCATGCAGAATGTAAATGTATCATGCCTGTGTGTATCCATGTTTGGTGGAGATATGACTCAGAGGGGAAGCAATCAGATGCAAATTACAGCAATCAGCCACTAAAATGTTTAAAGTGCCCCAAATCGCCACCATGAGCCGCCGCTGCTGCTGCGACCTCTGAACGTGTTGATAACTTGCCAACCTTTGATTAATAACTCCCTGAAGCGTTACTTTCACCTCTACTCTATACTTTCAGATCTCCCATGGTTAATGCAAAAGGCTCCCCGTCTCAGGTTGAGAACACACCCGCCACTGAGCATTACAGCTCCGGTCTGTGTTGTTTCGCTTTCAGTCGGCTCTTGATACGCAAACATGTTGCAGAGAAAAAAAAAAACTAGCTTCAGTGATACTCAGAGCAAATTCATGATGGTCACCATCCATATGGGCGAACTGATTTGGATTCTGCTGATGCTCATGCAGAATTTGGGGATTTCTCTGCATGGGGATGTAGTGAGTCTGCAGTCCTTGGGGTTTCTTTTGGCTCCATGAAGCAAGTCATGCTTAACAATTCTCCTGCAAGTCTTTCCTAAAAGCAAATTCAGTTCAGCTCATCTTCGTTCATGTAGCAACATCTGACAAACTCACGTCAAAGAACTTTTAATAGTCTAATTCAATCATAATCCAGCCAAATCAAATTGATTAATCAAATTAATTCTAATTAATAACAAGAGCATCCATATAAATCAATTTTTTATGGAAAAAAAAAAGAAAAGAAAAACATTTGATTGCATTAAAGATTCAATCCTCAAGCATTCGTGGAGTGGATGGCAGTGGAGACAGAATAAACTCAACAGGAATTAAAACCTCCAGCACAAGCCGGAAACTCCAGCAGAGAACCTTGAGGCCAATGCAGAAGTCCTGGAAAATGCTGAAAAATTGCAGTTTACCCCTCATCCGCTAGATGCAGGCTGCAAAACAGAGCAAATCCCCAAAGACTCCCATGTTAAAACGGCCAACTTCACAGCAGAAATAAACATGTTAACAACCTCGTTCAAAACATTTTAGGTTTAATCAAGTTTACCTTCGTGTCAACAGTGAGGTGACATAATTTGGGGCGTGTCGTTTTGATTGACAGGCGGCAGACCAGATGCCGGCCAGTGACTAATATCTAGCTCCTTGTTTGCCCTCAGGAAGGCCTCAGGCTGTAGCAGAATAGCATAATGGTGGTTTTTAGCCAGTTAACTGCAAGTACAAGTATGTCTAACATTTAACCCCCTTTACTGTGGGCTAATCATTAGCTGCTGTTAGTTTTGAATTAGCTTGGTTAGCATTTAGCCCAGAGTACGTTGGCTGTCCATCATTTGCCCCAAGGCTGCTCTTTGCCCATTTTAGTATTTTCCGGGAGTGACGACACGGCAAAGAAACATCCAACTGGCTGCACTTTTTGCTCTTCAGAAACCAAACAGGTGATGTGAGCGGAAGGTTTGTCCCTCTAACAGTCTATGTTCCAGCACCAACCTCTGATCATACAGTTTGGTTGTACATTTTATTTAACAAGGACAAAGTCCCTTTGAGATTAAAAACCTCTTTTTCAAGGGAGTCCTTCAAGAGGCAGCAGAGGTTACAAGACAATTATACAATAAAAATAATTAAAAACAGTTACAGTTTAAAGAGGCCATTTCATGTCAATTAAATGTAGCTCTCAGCAAGCGAACAAGAAACATGGTGGAATGCGGGTTCGGAGGGGTGGGGCAATACACTGTGACAACTCCTCAGGCTCTAGTAGTGCAAACCTGCACAGTCTGTTCTGTGACATAGGTGCGCAAATACTTAGTCTTAACTTTGAAAAGCTTCGCTTGCCCGATGCCACCGTGACAGGAAAAGTTAATAAAATCCTGAGTGCAATCTCATAAGTACTTCAATCCATTTGAGGTAAATTATTTTCAAATCACACATCTAATCAAAGTTGGAGATCTTGACCAGTCTTTTTCCTACATGTAAATCCACTGTGTTGGTATTTTTTATTTAGTCGTCTTATGCGACCTAGACAGAGAGACGAAGATCAAATGTGATTAATGTATTTACTAAAAAAAAAATAAATAAAAAAAACCCCACACACAGTCTGGTTTTCTATCCCTGTGGGGTACATCTATTGGCAGAATGCATTCCCTAGCCCCTTACCCTAAACCTAACGACCATAACTGATTGCCTAAACCTAAACCTAATCCTTGCCCTAACCCTAACCAAAACCTAATTGTAACTCAATCTCTAAAACATTATCTTGACCCTCAAAAAGGGGTTTTTACCCGTGAGGACTGGTAAAAGGTCCTCTCAAGGGCAAGATGTCCCCACGGTGATGGTAAAAATCCAGAACATGGTCCCCACAATAGCTGGTTTTACATGGACCCAAATATACCGATTGCTTTCGGTTTAAAAGCTCTTTTGGACTGAAAATGATCCATGTAAACACCTCTTTCCGAATGAAAAGTGCTGAACAGAATGAATTTTCATTCGGTTTCACGGGGGTAGAATATTCCTTTCCCCAAACCGAACGGGGTGTCATGTAAACGCTGAATCGGAAAGTTGTGAAGTAGCGCTCTTACCGCGCATGCTTCGACAAGACGTAAACGTGTGACAAGTGACGTTTCCTCACTTTGACAGATGGCTGTGAGCATCGTAATTCCCTGGACAGCTACAGAAAGTTTGTTTTTTACTCAAACGCTGTCTCTACGCCTTTTTCTCTTGGTTGCCTGCAGTAGGAATGCATGAGGATCAGCTGCTGCTGGATTAAAGTCCTGCAGAAACCACAACAACCGTGACGATCAGTTTTTATACCTCTGTCTTTATTAAATAACGTGATGTAACATTCTGCGCATGTCAGACAGGATTATTCTGAATAAATATTGGTGCATGTACACGCCAGATCAGAATGAATAAGTTCCCATGTAAACAGCTTCCCTGAATGCACCGCACATGGACCGGGTGGAAATCTGCCTTAAGGCTGGCTGAGACATTGCAACAGAGATCAGGGTTTGCTGAACCAAACTTCCCTCAGTGGAAACAAGGCAAAAATACTGGGACCCAAACAGAAAGCTCCTTAAAAGTTGGACGGCAAAGACGGAATATTCTGGCGCCTTTCCCAGTACTGTAATAACAAACACACAAAAAAACAAAAACACCACCCCACACACGGAATGAAGACAAGACCATTTAAAATGATTGAAACAATGTTTATTGACTGGTCTGGAGAAAGGATATCGGCTGCTTTTACCTGTGGGAGGAAGCAACAGATGGTTAGGCCAAACAAATGAAACAATGACTAACCACTGAAGACAACAAAAGACCTAACTAACTTATCTAAAAAGTGTGTACCAAAACATGTACAGAGGGTGGCACCAACCGCTACAGCTAGTGAACTAGATATAACATATACTGTGGACTGCACAGGGTACCCGAAATACCTAGTCCACATAGTTCCCACCACATACCTGATGTTTGCAGCATCCAGATTCAGCCCTCACTGGGGGCATTTGCACTGTGGGAAACTTTTGAAGTTCCTATAACCTTTTCAGGAACGGGGCCGTTCTTTTGCACATTCGGATAATTATACATTCCTATAACCATTTTAGCTCCTACTCTGAGGCAGGGAACCAATGTGTGGAAGGTGTCTAGTATTTGCCACTAAACAATGAAACAACGTCTTAAATGAGTGATGACATAACAGTTAAAAACTAGTTTATGTTGTTGGCATTACTTTATATCCGCTCCCCCCCCGCCCCCCCCTCCCCCCCCCCCCGCCCTTACTACGTTTATCAGACAAGACAGCATTTAGAAAATAAGTTAACTTACAGGTCCCCCCCCCCTCCCTTTTTTTTTTTTTTAATAAACCACAATCATTCTACTGACATATACTGAGAGAGGGTTTGTTTTTTTAAAATTAATAATTTATATCCTTCTTTTTTAAAACAATTTTTCCCTTTTTCTAAATTTTATAAACCAAAAAAATTTTTTTTTTCCCTTTAATTTTTTAATCACATACCACCTTTTATATTTTACTTTCGTCTCCTTTGTCTGCGGCGCTCTGCTCTCCTTTCTTCCTCCATAAAACGAAGTATCGCCTGCTGCTCGATTCTTCTCCTAGTTGATGTGATCGTCTGTGATTAATAATCCGGTCATGCAGACCATGAAAACAGTGCCATTGTCTTCTCTTCTTACTTTTCTCAGGTTTTGTTTTTTGTTGGGGTGCAAAAATAACACGTCATTGTCAGACTGTTGCGTCGCATCAGTCCCCATCAAGGTCCCTGACTCATATGCAAATGCAAACTGAAACGGTTCCCCTGGAGACGGGCAGTTCACAGAACAGAGCCCAAGGTGAGCAGTTCTTAGAACTCCAGCTTGTGAGAACAGGCAGAGCAGCAAATAGGTAGATCTGAGGAGAGCAGAGTCCAGAATAATGTCAGTGAGCTGCCTTCAATTAAAGGAGGACTCCTAGGTGCAGCTCATCTAAGTAATCAGGGGACAGCCAATGGCAAAAACTAAGCCACTCCCTAATTAGCCGTCAGACAATTGACACAGAGGAAAGAAAGAAGGGTGTGCCTGCACGTAACAGATCCCTTGGCGGAAACAAGAAAGATCATTTTCCTTTTTTTCAACCTGAACCTTATTTCTAGGAGCTTTTAAAATTTTTGCATCACTTTGACTCCTTTGGAAGATATTACAGGCAGCCTTCGGTGTGCATCCATATAATGGGAGAGAGGGGGCAGCCTCTATAAAAGGCATTATCTGCAGCAAAACTCCTTAATTTCACCAATTCTTTAAGTAGAACAAATGAACGAGTGCTATTGTCCTGTCAGTTCAGAGTTAACTCTGTTAAGGCAGAGATGTTAGGCCGTCTGGTGTCATCGTGGAGTCTTCTGTAGTCGGAGTCGTGAGTCAGTTTGGTGTGTTCTGTGTCGTCAGCCATCTGCAGGCGTTGCCAGCACTGTCTGCATTCTTTTCAGCTGATTGAACATGTGTAATTGGCGTCGGCCAGTCGTTCGGTCAGTGATGGGCTGACCAGTCATGTTGGAGAAGGCTTGACCTTGCTGGGGAATCAGCAGATGAGAAGACCCGAAGTGAAGGCAAACAAACCAGATGAAGAGCGGACATACTGCAAACTCTCACACATCATTTGGCATCGTATTGGGATCTTAGCTAGCAGTCCTCGCCCTCTGCTAAAAACAACAGCAGCAGCTTGTACATGTTTTCGTCTTGAGCAACGGTCTGTCATTTCTGGGTTTTGGGGCCACAATATAGATCAGTATAGATGTGTTTTTTGGCACTTTTTTCACTGTGTCGGCGAGACTAAAGCCGATTGGTCAGCTGACCCCGTGTTCTGGCAATGACTGGGACGGTCGGCAGTCTGGCCGGTGTGCCTCTGCCCTTAGTTATTGGGGGGTTCTCTGCACTGTACAGGCTACACACTTTCCCGATCCGCGCTGCTGAAGTACAGCTGAGAAGAGCAGCTCGCTACCCAGACACCTGAACAAACTGCAGTCCACGAAACTCTGAACTCACAGGTCAATAGTACTTGTCTGTTCGTTCATTTTACTTAAAGGTTGAATATGGAACATTTTTATTAAAAGCTATATTTTTAAAAAAATAATACCTCCACAGGTCGTTTTGGGGGGGGGGTACAGAATGAGAGTACAACATTTCCCAGAAAAATTATATTTAGCCTAAAAATAATTATAAAATATTTTTTTACGGGTTCGATAATGGCATTTTATTTACGTCTATAAGCCAATACACGCCGCCGTTGCAGGTTGCCAAATACGATCTCTGTGTGGAAACAATATTTCGGTCATAGTCAGGCTTGTACAGGGGAAAACATTGGAGATGACGAGTGAAGCAGCTGCTTCAGAGCCCTGGAGATGTTGTTATCTGTTTCTGAGGAGGAGTGACCTGAGAAGAGCAAAACCTGGAGTAAATTTAGGTGAAGATTACACTAAAAAGACCCACATAAACGTTTTCCACGGAGTCAAGACACGGAAATGGCGACTTTCCTCCTGGATCGGTAAGCTAGCTTGTTTGCTAACATGGCTAACGTTAGCTGTCAGCTATAAACTCCTCTGCGTTACTTGTTGGACATGCTGCAGACTGTTGGTCACTTGGGTATCAGCAGTGAGCCTGGCATCCCAGCGGCTGGAGTTGTTTTTCTGCCGTTGCAACTACAACCTAGACACACGTGATGTCGCTGTTCTGTCCGTATTACATATTCAACCTTTAAAGCATTGATGAAATGAAGGAGTTTTGGTGCAGGTAATGCCTTATATAGAGGCCGCCCCATCTCTCCCGTTATATGGATGTATGTCTAAGGGCGACTCAACGTAATATCTTCTGAAGGAGTCAAAGTGATACAGAAATTTTACTGGTGAGTAAATGCACATATAAACTTCTAGAAATAAGGTCCAGGTTGGAAAAAAAGAAAGTTATCTATAAAAAAAAAATCACGCAGGGCACCTCAAGGTGTTTGTCCAGTAAAACCCCAGCTTCACCAGTCCACATGACAAAGTGCTGTCATTGCTCCTAATATTACAGATGAAGTCACACAGGCTTTGCAAACCAGTAACTGTGGAAACCATCCAGTTTAAACTTTAGATTAATCATTTATGTGTTTGTTGTAAAGATGTGAACATGCGCATCTTAAAACCTCAGATACGCACAAAAAAAAAAAAGCATTATAAAAAGTCTTCTAAAACTACAACTTTCCTCTGGGATTATTGAAGTATTTTCATTCATTTCATCGTGATGCTACCCCTGAATCCCTTTTTTGTTTTGTTACCATGGCAACCCAAGTGTACTAATTTACTGCTCAAATTACTGCATAACTATGTGGAAATACAAAAAAGAGACCTTATCTAAGGAACCCTTTTGTTTGTTTAAAAATAAACATGAGGATCAATGGTCTGAGTGTTCCTGCAGTTAGTCCTTTTACATCATGATTCTGTCTCACTGAATAAAATCACACTTCCGTTTAATTTTATCTGCTAACGCACTCCCTCCATGTTCTCCCAGTCTCTCAAACTGTTGTAATTCATTCTCAGATTCTGTTGTGAATGTAGTTCATAAATTTGTAAACCTGAATACACTGAATACAAGATGTTTCTCAGCAGCGTGAAAGGTCAACCAGATAAATCATTCTCTGCAACACAAACAAAAAGAAAACAAAAGATAAAACCCAACTTTGGTCAATTGAGGAAGCAGATGAGGAGGTGCGCTAAAACACACATCACTGTAGTTCATTGATTTTTTAAGAAAAAGGTTTTTGTACGATGATAAAGAGAAATAATTATTTTTTTGATGTAATTTAGTTTAGTTTTTCTCCATTCTCTGCCGCTCATCTGAGGTCAGGCCCTGAATCAGCAGCTTTAGCAGGGAAGCCCAGACTTCCCTCCCCCCAGCCACTTTTTCCAGTTTATCCTGGGGATTCCAAGTCATTCCAGGCCAGCCGGCAGATGTAATCCCTGCAGTGTGTTGGGGGTCTTCCCTGGGGCCTCCTTGCAGTGAGACCTAGTGCTCGAGCCTTACACATTAAATCTTCCTCATCCACTGCCCACAACGTTACAACCGCTTCATGAAAAATCTGGATTTGACGCTTCATCAGCGAGAGAACGCTGAATCAGAAAAGAAGCTGCTGCTTCATGAAAGTGAACGGCAGCCACACACAAACTCTTGCTTTCTTATTTTGGACATGAGCTGAGCCCTGCAATCGTTGTTTTTTATTATCAGATGTGCAGAAGTAAAGTTACGTCTGCTGCTTTTTCAGTTGACTTTAGGCGCATGTCTGCCCAGCCAGCAGCTCTCATTTTGGGCATGGCTCCACCTCTTCACACTGGTTCCATGATGAAGAAAATTAGTGGAAACACCACCGGATCCTCCTCAATTATGATGTCTCTGACCAGGGAAGCACCCAGGAGGCAGAAAGCAGATGCCTGAGCCACCTCCACTTGCTTTTGGAAAATTTAATGTATTCATTGTTCTATAACACCAAGAAATAACAATAAAAAAAAGATCCCACTATGCCATCAATTAATGAGACTCACTGTTGCAGAGTTTCTGCAAACTAAATTACTTCAGATTATCAGATTCTGCTTTAATCAACTCATTAAGTAACTTGCTTGAGTAACTTGTGTTTTCTCTGTTTGTTTACAGGCAGAAATATAAAAGTACATCACAGAGGTAAGACACAAACACACACACACACCCCCCCCCCCATCCTTGTACCTCTATACTGTATTTGTTAGGACATAATGCATTCCCTCCAACTTATCGCCTAAACCTAACACTAACCCTAACCAAAACCTAATCGTAACCTAAACTCTAAATCTTTTCTAAAAGCAAACCCTCAAAAATGGGGTTTTCTTTTGCTTTTTTAGTGAGGACCAGCCAAAATATCCTAATTTTCCAAAAATCCTCACTTTGTTGGTTAAAAGCTCAAAATGGTTCTGACAATGTAGCAAACACAGGAACACACACATTTCTTAGACTGGAAAACTGCTTCATGCCTGTTTGAAATTGTGAACGAACTTTGCATGACATGAAGTTGTTATATATGATCAAAATATCATTTTCAAGGTTCTGAAATCCTCACATGTATGTTTCAGTTTTTTTATACTGGTAAGATCCCTGAGGGGAAATTAGGGCTCTGCATTTTACCCATCTCTGTACAGTAGTACCAGAGTGCAGTGGGCTGCTCCTTAAAGCCCCTGGGGAGCAGTTGGTGGAGTTAAGGACCTTGCTCAGGGGTCCACAGTGGTTCATCTAGGAGTTGTGTCGGGGACTCAAACCCGGGTCCTCCGCGCCAAAGCCCACGACGCTACCACTAGGCTACCCACTCCCCTCGTAACATTTGCATAACTGACAGCATAAAAGGCTGGATGGTGGTATGAAATCATGGCCTGCCACACTAGAGAATAGGGGTGGGCGATATTGCCAAAAAATTATATCACGATATGTTTTCCAAAACACCTCAATGACTCAAGTAAACTAGTTCTATTTCTTCCTTTATCTTACGAACCATTCATGTATGTGGAACCAGCTCATCTCTGTCCATAGCTCCACTCACTTCTTGGACGCTGCTAACGTTAACATGAACTTGTGCTGCAGTGGTGCTGCTAGCTGCCTTGTAGCTAAACATTTAGCGGCATTTAGCAGCTTCAGCTGTCAGTCTCCACCCAGCCTGTGTCCAGCGTGGCCTCCGGAGCAAATCACAGTTGTTTTAATCATTTGTTTTCTCGTGGATTCCCGCACTCACGGACGCTCCGCATCTCACATGTTACATAAAAGGCTGGTTAGAGTTGACCTGCGGCGAAGGTCGGGACAAACCCGCAATGCTGCTGGAACTGAGCGAGACCCGGTCACCCTATACCGGGCGTTCTGTGATTCTTCAGAACACACAGATGTCGGTCCTCCTAGACTCCACACGTAATCAGCTTGTCAGATGCTGGAGAAGTTAACCTGCCTGTCGCCTCTGCCTCTTACCCCGTCGCCGCTGCGTTCACGTACAGCGCAGATTTCCAACAGCTTTTCCTTCTGGTGAGACGTCAATGCAGCTTCAGTAAACAAATTTTGATGTCCATGTAAAATGATTTATTTCCTGGGATTGTGTGGCACGAACAATATAGCCGTCACGATAGAGTCAATGATGGGGAAACAGATGCTGCAGGGTTGAGGTGTGATTGAATGACGTCATCAGGCCGAAAATGTGTGATCATGTGTTATCACAGTATTACATTTTCTACCGGTGTCAAAAAAACTACCGGTATTATCACAAATGATACGATATTGCCCACCCCTACTGGAGAATAAATTTGACCCCCTCCAACACTGTGAACAGACTTTTTCACATTTCTATTTTGCATTCAGTTGTGGCCAGTTGGGTCTGGTGGACAGCACGGGGTTCTAGAAATTAAGAAAAATATGGAAAGAAGTATTAATAAATACATTTTTACAGTTTCAGATGTTTTTGGAATGCTGAAAGATATAAAACAATGACAAATGGATAAAATACTTTATACAATTTCAGCACATTTTTTCCATTTATGTCGACAAATATGCAAGTTTAACTTTTTCTTTTGAGCCGTGTTGATGTACAAAAACCCTCCAACTATTTATCACAAATCAAACAAATAGGCCTACTCTACTTAACCAATAAATTAAGTAAAACGACAGGACACGTAGCCTGCAGCCATTTTTGGTTTGAAAAATAATTTCACATTTTGTGCAAAACAGATTAAAAAAAGAAGAAAAAAAAGAAATGAATATTGAATAATCTCTTATTTGTTCCTCGGTGGGGAATTCAAATTAATTCAGCAACAAAATGCTCAACAGGTAAACAGAAATAAATCATAAATAAACATCCCTGGAAAAGTCACAAATAAGCTTAGAAATAAAAGAAAGTTACATTATTTGCCTTTGGGATCATCAAAGTATCCATCCATCCTTCCATGGTACAGTATGCAAAATATGATTTGTATAGATGATAATTCGTTGTGAAAATAAGCTACATAATTAGAACTGTTGTAAAAAGAATAAAGAAAACTTTAGGAATGTTCATTTTAGATTTTTATGCAAAAAGTTTTGTTGCCTCTGTTTTTTTCTCCCTGTTAATGAGAATATTTTGTAGTTTTGGCTACTCTTTTAAGGCAAAATGAGATGAAGCTTTGGACTTAAAAATGGCAACAATAATCAAAACAATGAAAATTAAACTGTGCCGTTTTGGCCCCATTGAAGAGACAAAACAAACATCTACACTGGATGCGCAACATGAATAATTCAAGAACACACAAGAGGAAACTGAGTTTGAAGTTCAACACAAAGCAGTCTCTCACTCCTACACACACCTGTTTGTCTCGACTCACTGCTTCTCTTTCTGGATACAGTCAGCTTGTGTTGCTGCTTTAAATTGGGCATTTGGGATTGTGGTTGTCATTTTCTGAATCAGCCTAAAAGAATAAGTCCATGAATCCATCAGGCGCAGATGATCTGTGAAGAGACACCTGAGCAACTCCTGTTTTCACTCTGACATTCATCACAGTCAGTGCATCCCTCCTTCCTACATCATACCACATAAGAGGAAAAATATCCTGATACCTAGAGAGACATGTAGGTGTCAACAATTAAAAAGAACAAAAATATAAAAACTCTCACCTCCCATTCACCCACATGCTCCCTGAAATACTTGCAGCACGACGGGTTGCCATTTACTGGAGGCTGAACCTTCAATTTCTCTCCTGGTGCTGGCCGACAACACCGTGTACCATTTATAACAACCCAAAGCAAGAGTTCAACTACTTTTAACTTTATTTTTTGCAAATGACAACTCGCACAGTTAATCTGGTATATTTACTGGTTGGGATATCTACTCAGTTCTACTACTGTTAATACTACTATCACCAGTACTAAGCATAGCCTGAAGTAAAACTCTTGGCCCTATGTTTAAACCATCTTGGAGGGCTCCCGTGCTGAATCCTGCAGTCGTTTTGTGTGTTGCTGGATCTCGCGCACTGCCATTGATAATAATAATAATGATAATAATAATAATAATAATAATGATACTGTATGGTCCACGTTACTAATAAGGGTATCTGATCTGGTGATCTCAAAGTTATTTTGTTTTTCATACAAGTTTGACACCAGTGGATTACTGTAAACTATGATTCATCATGTAGAAACTTTAATAGACCCCCCCCCCCCAACCCCCAAGGGCCGGGCCCCCCAAAAAACCACACAGTAAATCCTCAGTGTTAAATTTAGTGTAAACCTATTAACCTTTCAGAGTAATTCTAACACCATTAAGAGAAAATGACCACCAGTGCAGGGAAAATTTTCAGAGTTAAAACAAGTTTCCTCTTTCAGTGTAAATTGACCTATCAAGTGTAACTAAGTGCACCCAGAGACTCCGCCCTCTTTAGTTGAATATTTCCCATCATGCTTTGTGACTTCCCTGTATGGTCCTCACCGCGAGTAAGTAGATAGTTGATCCCTTTGGGTCTCCTTGGTCATTGGTGTGTGTTTATCAGCATATGTTGTTGAAGATTACAGTTTGTCCTGTGCACCAGCACACACCTGACAACTGTCATAGCAAAAAGCTTTTCTTCAACAACTGTCACAAATTCTGTGACGCTGTTATGAGCGTGAGTGGTGGTTCAGTCCATTGCTCAGTTCGTGATGGGATGGATGTTATTATCAAAACTTTGTTGTGCGCTTAGTGTGCACCTCCATGAACTCAATACAGGTGCAAAAGTATTTACATTTGAGTTGATTTATCACCACAAGCGAGTAACTCTTTAACACTGTTGAGAATCAGATTAACTCTATCCAGTGTTATTAACCTACAGTGTTAAGTTCTATTAACACTGTACAGTGAAGCCAGTGTTAAATTTTAACTCAATTATGAGTTAATTTTACTCTGAAATTTCAACACTATGGAAAGAGTTAATTCAACACTATTTTATAAGGACCAAATACACTCAGATACAGTGTTAAATTTAACTCTATAAGTGTTGATTTAACACTGCAAAATTTCTTCAGAGCCGCAAAACACGTAAACAAAAAACATATAAACCGCGGTGAACTGTGAAATCAACCCCTTCCGGCGCAAGTTTATCTCACTCTCCCTCCAAGCGTTCCTATTCCTTTCTCCCAACCTGCAAAGTCCCTCCCCTTCCGTGCCCCCCCCAAATCCCCAAAACTACAGTCCATCATCCACAAAAACACCCAAAAATCTCCACCCACAAAATCCACCAAAAACTTCTAAACAATCACCCTCCCCCACACAACACAAAACCACCACACACACAAATCAAAAATAACCATAACACCACAATATTGTCCATCTATATACCAACAACATAAAAACAAAATATTCAACAATCCAAACAAATCATAAATAAAAACAAAAAGGCACCGCATTCTTAAAAACTAAAAAACAAAAAAAAAAACATTTCACTATTATCCAAACACTTGCTCCTCCATTTTATTTTATTTTCCACTATTAAAGTTAACCTAACCTCTCATCAAACAAACTTTCTACATCTGACTGTTCAAAAAAAAATCTTCAAATTTTGGAAATATAAACCACAATTCGAAAATGCAAAAATGTTTAACAATATAATTCAACACAAAAAAAATTCTCAATATTTTTCACACCCCTATTTAATATCTGACACTCCACACAAATAAAAACAAGCTCATTAATATGAAAAGTAGGAAAAACTTTGTAGACTGTTAATTTTTCTACTTGCTCAGATTTCTATTTACATTTTTTTTTTTTTTTATCATCACTGGTCTTTAGACTGCAGACACCACTTACAGTGGCCTGTTCGTGCACCACAAATATTTTTATTTCTGTCACAACATTTCTTTAAAAAGAGCAAAAAAATTCATTTCACAGTATCTCCCAAATTACATTTACTTTCAGCAACCACCCATTCTCTTATTAACATTTGTTTACCATTAATTCCTCTCAATTATAAAAAATAATTCCACTTAAAACCATAAACCCTAATCCAATAAACCAAATCCAAAAACTAATTCTAGTTTTACTCCTCTTTTATTCTAAAATATTCCTCTGTAATGTAAACCTTTATTCCCTCTTTAATTCCTTCATTCTCCATCTCCTTCCCTTTCATTTATAATTCAACCACATAAACAAGCATTGGACCGTCCAGCCGGCAAAATGAAGACATATGTAGCTGCTCCAAACCAATCAACAACAAAAACTTGATAGGGTGCACTCACATTAATGGACATATAAATCAAACCAAAAAAACAAACTAACAACAATGATCCAACAAAAACAACCATCTCACAAACTACAGCACTAATAAACAATAACGCAGACACACCTTCGCACCAATACAAAACACACAACACCGCATTGTGCTCACCACACAAAACAAATTCATAACAAAAAACATGCAAATGTTTCTATATCAGGAGAGCTGACCGGACGCCGACTCATCTTCAAACGCGAAACAATAAAGTTAGGAGAGCACTACTTGTTTCTTTTTCAAAAAAAATAGCGGAACAACACCACTCAACTCAAACACCCACACCCAACTCAACTTAAAACTCCCACAAAACAACCCCAAAAAACCCCAAAAAAACGCAAAAAACCCCCCCCCAAACAGGCCCCACAACAGCGGGCATACAAAAAAACAAAAAAATTCACAACAATACCGCGAAAACATACGTGTAAATATATCTCTCTCATGTAAATACCGTATCGCAGTATCATATCAGTGTATCGCACAGCCCTACAGCCAAGACCTGTTCAAGTCCTTACTCAACAGGATTCTCCTCTGCTTTGAAGTGCGCAGAAACTGCACAGGGACTATTTCTGGTATTTGTCCGGATTCGTCTATACCTCTCATGCATATTGTTTTCTCAATAAACACAAAGATAGTAACCATGACCTCAATTTAACCTTTATATTGACAGTACTGCCCCCCCCCCCCCCCCCCCCAGTGGCCCCTGGGTGAACAGTCTGATGCCCCAGACTTCGACAACTACTTCAGGAAAATGTGTTTATCTTTACTATTAATTAAATTTTTCTATCCTTCTCCTTCACTCTGACTCTACTGTAACCATGGTAACTAAAACAGATTACATCCAGTTTACATGAAGGTGTTTGATTGCCATGACAACAGAAGAATGCTTTGCTGCGGCAGAGTTCCCTGTCGCCAGTCTCCTCTGTTGTAAACTGTCAAACATCCTTTCATCCTACACAGACACACACACAAAACCATCCTCCTACTCCACAGAAACATTTTATCATGCCTCTTTGGAAAAATATGATGGATTTAAGTCCTGAACTGAAAATATTTCTTGAGTAAAAGTATGTTGTTTATGTATTTTAAATGAATTCAGGAAAGTATTGGTATTATTCAACATAAGGTGGACTCAAACACTGGCCAGAGGCTGAGGGAATTATTGCAGGTGCAGAGCAGGGAGCCAACAGACGCAGCTGAAAATGGATTGAGCAGAGCGAGAGAGGAGGGTAAGTGAATCAGTGCCGGATCGGGCAGGAGAATTTAACCTGGAATGGCTCAGGAGAAAAAGAAAAGGCTGCAAGTTAGAACAGGCAGTGAAGAAGATGGCTTGTTTCAGCATGCAGACTGCCAGGAAGGCAGGCAAGAGCGAGATTGAATCTGAAGCACAAGAAAAATCCCATTAATCAGGGAAGCTCACAAAGAGCAAAAACAGACTTATGCTAAACGGCCTGAGAGCATCTACTGCTGCCGTGGCTGATGGAGGATGGGGCCAACTCTAGACGAGAGATAACAGCTGGAGTTGATGAGGAAATGGAGCACAGGTGTGATAGCTTAACCCTGGAGAACCCACGGGGTCAAATTTGGCGCTTTAATTCCCTCCCAAATAACAAACAGAAAAAAAATTCAAATTTGACTCCAACCCGAGCCACTTCTACCCCTCCTACCCTGAAATCACCCAGAGTGAGAAGAAGGCTGACACACTTTTCCTGAACCACCCCATTCTTTCAGCAAACCAGGTCGACGAACCGGATCCCCACCCCCCCCAGCCCCACCCGCCACCCCCCACCCCAACCCGGGCCCCCCACGGCCCCCGCCCCTCCGCCCCGCCCCTGACCGCGGAAGCCGCAGCCAACCACGAGCCAAAACCCCAAACCGGTGGAGAAGGCTTGAGTTGTCTGATGTGCACTTCAAGTGGCAGAAGTGACCGACCACACAGACACGCCACTGTACTTTAACCTTATTTTTCCTTTATGTTCCAGTGTTGTAATTGCACAGTGAACAACAAACAGTGTCAAAGCAGAAAATGAGACCTTTGGAACAACAGGGGAAAACGGAGACGCAGCGGGGAAGCGGGCCGCAGACAGCACACCCACCCCCCCCACAAGCCAGGAAAAAAAAGGAGACGACGACCAGAGACAGCACCCCCAACAGCCCAAAAGCAAGGGGGGGCAAGAACCGAAACAACGAGCGGCCACAAACAACAAGCCCCCCCCCGGTTTGTTTGGAGCAAAATAGAAGCAACCAAGCTTACAAACACACCAATGAAGGCAAAAGCACAGAGACTGGCAACTGTGACATAGAAGGGAAGGAGGGGGGACTCCAGGTAATTCATGTCAAGTCCAATTCATGCACATTTAAAAATAACCTCGTTTGACTGAAGTGCTGTTCAAGATGGTAAAAAGTATCATTTGACAAGAAGAAAACAAAGATAAAATACACTCATGAGCAAAACAATCAAATGATTAAAAAAAAAAAACAACTTTAAAGGAAGCAATACAAAAGTTTAAGAAGGCCAAGAAACTATGAAAATACAGTTCTATATATCTAATAAATATTTAAAGCATAAAAATGTGTCTCATGACTCGATACATTTATCTGTCATGATGTGCTTTTTATTATACTTATTATACTTAATTGATACACTTATTAATGTCAAGTCTTGCTGTAAATATCTGTTTATGTAAAATTGTGAGCTGCTGGACAAGATGAATATCCACCATGAAGAAGAATAAAGCATCCATCCATCCATCCATACTTTTCCTTTTAAAGGGATATTACGTACGTTCTCCTGTTATCTATTCACAAAATTGATTATTTTGTTCAAAAGTGTTTTTCCTTAATCAGTAATCACTCCCATCAACAATCTGAAGTGCTCCTGTAAGCTCTGAATTTGCTGTTTGTATCATTCATATCTACATTGAACGGGTCGGCTCGGTGGGGGCTACCATGTCGTATCCCCATCTTTTTACGTTCAGTAGAAGCGTGACAGCGGGAAACCACAGAAACTCACCGGGGACACCGGAGTTGTCGGCTCAGGTCGAGGTGATGCTGTTTGGAAGTCACTGTGGTGCAGTGAGGAGGAACCGAGCGTTACTCTGATGCTGCATTCATGTGCAGTCGGGCAGACGCCCGTCGGTAACGAACCAGATGTCATTTTAATCACAGAAGCCGAGAGAAAGACGGTGAAACATGGGTCAGGGAAAACAATACGACATCGCCATGAAAACATAACAGAAATGTGGACTGAAGTCACTGTAACTGACGGACCACGTCCTCACATAGAGGCTTGTTTATGCCTTTACATGCAGCGGCTGTCGTCCTTCTGCCCGGTTTCACGTGAATGCAGCATGAAAAGTACTAGCGAGGTTGCTTGCGATATACAACTGCTACACAATGTCCCTTTGAGACATTTTCCAAGAGATCATAATTACAAAGAAATACAGCAGATCTATAAGAAATAATCATTTTACACTAAAATAGAAAATAACTTAAAAGATTCAAAATATCTGATTCAGCTTTTCAGACCAAAAACAAACAAACTTTCTGTTGAATTTTGTGTAATAACTGAGGGTCCTGTAACTCTCCCTCCATGTCTGGCTACGTACCCACTGGGATGTCCCTTTGGCTTAATGTGGGGGTGTCCAGCTCCGGTTCTCATGGGCTACAATCCTGAGTCTTCTTAGCTGGCAGGCTTGGGTTCAGCCCACTCCCCTCTGGGTCCTTTGCTCAGCCACATTTACCAGTTTAATGCACGCTGAGACGCAGCTGTACTAAAACAATCAGCAGTTTAAAAAGTATTGTCATAACTACAGTAGTTACAGCTTTTAGATACACTGTAAATGGTAATATTGGCTTTACTAGAATCTATCTAGTAGGCAGAACTTAATTTTAACTTAGTTGTTGGTAATACTTATTCTAAATAAGTTGTAAGAACTTTGGAGGGCAACATGTTAGATAACCTAATTTACTTAAGTTGAAACAGCTTAATTAAAATGAGTAAAGGGAAATTAGGGGTGGGGAGGGAGCAGGTTTCCCACAATGCAGTTCACTTCTTTTAACAATAAATTGGAGATCATTCACAAATGAGGGATTTATAAATGATGTTGGTAGTGTCATGTGACTGCTCTCAACTTGTTTGTTAATTCCTGTATTGAACATCTACTACCCAGCAGATGCTGCACCGCGACAGAGATGTGTGTGGTCTGACAATAGTTGTAGCTTAAACCCACCTGAGACTAGGTTCTTGCTACATAGTAAGAACAATTTTGAGTTCATCATTTACTTTAAGTAAGATGAACTTAAAAGCATGTTGATGGTGAAAATAAAATTGAAAATGGTGCGAATCTAATTTCTGTGAAATTAATCCCATCAAGTTTCCTCCCCAGCATCATCCACTTACAGCTTACTCAAATTTATTAAGTTCAGAAAAGTTCTACAAACTTAAACCATTTTAGTTTATTCTACTTAATCACTCCAATTAGAGTTTACTTAATTTTTTTGAGGCAGAAAGTTTGCATATTTTTTTTAAGTAAAGTCAACTTATTAGAATTTACAGTGTACTTGTAGCAGGTCAAAAGGTTGGATACTTGCTTCTAAGATTGAGCTCAGTAAAAGTGAACGAAGGTGAGAAAATTGGATTAAGCTACAGTAGCTATTGATTGTTTATGATCAGACTGATCAACTGTTTTCTTTAAATTGAAATAATTTCTTTAAATTTGACATTTCTCAATTTTTTTTTGCTTCAAATTTGATTCATCATAAAGTAATTTGGAAAAAATCCAGAATAGCTTTAGCTATTGTTTCTGCAGCTCATTCACCACAGTTGTTTTTTTGTAGTTTTTCTTGCAAATTAAACACAAGACAGCTTAAATCTGGTAGGTTTTTGATCAAATATACTTTACTTTTACACTGCACGCATGCTGCAGGCCAGGGCTCACCAACTCTGATCCTTGAGGGCTACCACTCTGCAGGTTCTACTGTTTTCCTGCTGCAACACACCTCACTCAAACTAGTGGCCCAATAACTGGCTGGTGCAGAAGTTAACAAGTAGTTAAAGAACCTTCTGATCTTAATCAGGTGTGTTGTGGTAAGAAACACTAAAACCTGCAGGATGCAGAGTTGGTGACCCCTGCTGTGGTCTATTTATCCAAACTCTTGGGGGAAAATTTGGAGTTCCACTGCAGGATATATGGCCATCAAAACTTGGCTGGTTTTAATCGATACTGACAAAAAACACACTGAATAATGTCTGTCTGGGAGTTAGTTTATTCCCCAGTGGAGACTCAAGTCGTCTACTGTTAATGCTGAATGATTGACAGGAGGCACAGTGTCATGTGTCCATCTGGAGGAAGCAGATTTTCATGTTCTGGTTGTGTGGTGTGAACGGGACAGCAGCTGTGTGGGTGCAAAGCATGAGAACCAGTCAGTTGGCAGGTGTTGTGTGTCTGCAGAGAGGGTTGGAGGACTGCTGTTGCTCTTGTGAAGTGTAGAAAAAGATAATAACAGATGGCAAGATAAATTTGATCTACACCCCTATATACACTATATATATATATGTATATATATATAGTGTATATACAGTTGGGATGAGCGTAGTAAAACATCACAGCAGGAATACTGTGTGTCATGTCGTCTATGCTGCTGTTATGTATTAGGTTCAAAAGATTGGTCTAAAAGTCTCACATCTGAATTTTTTCCTTGAAAATCTGGATATACTAGAAGTTTTGAGGAAAATGACAGTAAAAAATAGCTGTTCTGACTTACAGCACTTGTTGCACAAAAACACAAATTTGCTTGAGGTCCATGCTTCCATTAAAGCAACATCACAGCTATAACAGCTCAGTTTAGATGTGCACTTTCTTGGTACCATTGTTGGTAATTTTATCTTTTTTATGTATGTTTGTTTGTGTTGTATGGATGTGTTGCTACTTGATTCCTTCATTTCTCCTGTGGGAGATTAGTCAAGTTTTTATCTATCTATCTATCTATCTATCTATCTATCTATCTATCTATCTATCTATCTATCTATCTATCTATCTATCTATCTATCTATCTATCTATCTATCTATCTATCTATCTATCTATCTATCTATCTATCTATCTATCTATCTATCTATCTATCTATCTATCTATCTATCTATCTATCTCAAACTGCAGTTGGTTGGCTTGACTCATGCGAGGGTTGTACAGCTAATCCACGTACAGTCATTCATCTGTTGCACATTTGGCTGTGCCTGTTTTCCAGCAGAAAACTGCTGAGTACATACTGTAGCCCTCAACCAGAACTAAGTGCTCTGAACACATGACACTGTAGCTGCTTGTAATCATTTTAATTTAGTCATTTATACAGTGGGTACGGAAAGTACTGTATTCAGACCCCTTTTAACTTTTCACACTTTGTTTCATTGCAGCCATTTGCAAAAGTCAAAAACGTTCGTTTTATTTCTCATTAATGTACACTCAGCACCCCATCATCACAAAAGAAACTGAAATGTAGAAATTTTTTGCAAATTTATTAAAAAAGAAAAACTGAAGTATAACATGGTCATAAGTATTCAGACCCTTTGCTCAGTACTGAGTAGAAGCACCTTTTGAGCTCGTACAGCCATGAGTCTTCTTGGGAATGATGTAGCAAGTTTTTCACACCTGGAATTGGGATCTTCTGCATTCTTACTTGCAGATTCTCTCCAGTTCTGTCAGGTTGGATGGTGAACGGTGGTGAACAGCCATTTTCAGGTCTCTCCAGAGATGCTCAGTTGGGTTTAAGTCAGAGCTCTGGCTGGGCCAGTCAAGAATGGTCCCAGAGTTGTTCTGAAGCCACTCCTTTGTTATTTTAGCTGTGTGCTGAGGGTCATTGTCTTGTTGGAAGGTGAACCTTCGGCCCAGTCTGAGGTCCTGAACACTCTGGAAGAGGTTTTCTTCCAGGATCTCTCTGTACTTGGCCGCATTCATCTTTCCTTCAACTGCAACCAGTCATCCTGTCCCTGCAGCTGAAAACACCCCCATAGCATGATGCTGCCACCACCATGTTTCACTGTTGGGATCATATTGGGCAGGTGATGAGCAGTGCCTGGTTTTCTCCACACATACCGCTTAGAATTAACTCCAAAAAGTTCAATCTTGGTCTCATCAGACCAGAGAATCTTATTTCTCACAGTCTGGGAGTCCTTCGTGTTTTTTGACAAACTATGCGGCCTTTCATATGTCTTGCACTGAGGAGAGGCTTCTATCAGGCCGCTCTCCCATAAAGCCCCGACAGGTGGAGGCTGCAGTGATAGTTGACTTTGTGGAACTTTCTCCCATGTTCCTTCTGCATCTCTGGAGCTCAGCCACAGTGATCTTTGGCTTCTTCTTTACCTCTCTCACCAAGGCTCTTTTCCCACAATTGCGCTGCTTGGCTGCACGGCCGGGTCTAGGAAGAGTTCTGGTCATCCCAAACTTCTTCCATTTCAGGACTATGAAGGCCACCGTGCTCTTAGGAACCTTTAGTGCTGCAGAATTTTTTTGTAACCTTGTCCTGATCTGTGCCTCACCACAATTCTGTCTCTGAACTCCTTGGACAGTTCCTTCGTCCTCATGATTCTCATTTGCTCTGACATGCACTGTGAGCTGTAAGGTCTGATATAGACAGGTGTGTGTCTTTCCTAATCAAGTCCAATCAGTTTAATTAAACACAGCTGGACTCCAATGAAGGAGTAGAACCATCTCAAGGAGGATCAGAAGAAATGGACAGCATATGAGTTAAATATGAGTGTCATTGCAAAGGGTCTGAATACTTATGACCATGTAATATTTCAGTTTTTCTTTTATAATTAATTTGCAAAAAATTCTACATTTTGGTTTTTTTCATTAGTGAGAAATAAAATGAACTTTTTTGCTTTTAGCAAATGGCTGCAATGAAACAAAGAGTGAAAATTTTAAAGGGGTCTGAATACTTTCCGTACCCACTGTATATATATATATATATATATATATATATATATATATATATATATATATATATATATTATGTATGATTTTTGCAACATTTCAATATGCTTTTGTTTCTTTTATATACTTTTTAGTTCTTCTTCTGTGTCAATCTGTAATGCTTTTAATATTTCTTGTAAAAGCACTTTGACTTTTCTTGCGCATTGAATATGCTGAACAAAATAACTGGCCTTGCCTCTGTGATGGTAATCTGAAAGTACATGCGGCTCTAAAATATTGTGGAAACTGGATCAGACAAACCAAATATGAGCATGAGAGAAGCAGCCTTGTTGGCAACTTAATTACAGAGCCATACATGTAATTTGCTAAATAAAGGAAATGGGAATCAATACAATTCTTGTTCAAAGAAAGCCGTCTTTGTGTTAGAGAACGCGTAGCATCAACCTCTCCTCAGGTGGGGAAACAGAACACGTGTCGTCAGCTGTGGAAATAGTAAGTTTGGTTTACTGATGGTAGAAGTGCTAAACCCACGTTTTTAAGGCAGAAAGGTTGTCTGATTGAAAAGGAGCTGTTTTCATTTTCAAAATTTTCTAAGATGAGTAACAGATTAATTTGCTCAAAGTACAAAAACAACCTTTTTACATGAGTTAGTATATTGTAAAATCTGACTGCATGAGTGTGCGTTGTTTTCATCAGGCTGAAGGGGGTCCTGGAGCAGATGGACCGTGGCGTTGTGGACCTGCAGGAGCTCCGCAGGAACCTGGAACTCGCCGCTGCCATGTTGGACACTGTTTACACGGATGAGACCAGGTGAGGCCAACAAGGTGGGCAGTTGGATGTACAGCAAATAAAACCCCACCCTTCAGTGTGTGATCGTGCCCTTCTGTTCTGCAGGCGCCTGTTGGACACGGAGGATGAGCTCAGCGACCTGCAGGCTGAGTCAGTGCCCAGTGAAGTACGTGATTGGCTGGCTTGCACGTTCAGTAGGAAGATGGGCGTGTCCAAGCGTCGTCCTGAGGAGAAGCCAAGATTCAGGAGCATCGTCCATGCAGTGCAAGCTGGGATATTTGTGGAGAGGTAAATAGTTATGTGTTCATTTTCCTCATGTTGAGGTGTTGGTGCAGGACAAGGAGAACTTTCACAAGTGTTAGTAATCTGGAGCGACACTATAAAATTCATGTTCGTCTTTGTCAGATGGTTGCATTGTAAAAAGAATGTATTTTAGCCCAAACCATGGTTGTTTTCTAATTTTACCAAAGTAATGTTTTTATGTAAACCCAACCAGGAAGTGAGATCAGAGCTGTCTCAAAAATTTCTACTGACATCACTGTTGGTTTGATCCCATATCTTTCAAAGACTTATGGTTAAAGGGATACCCGGTAACTTTTGACCCAAACATTAGCGTAATGTGAGTGATAACAGATCATTTCTTGGGTCAATAAACAGAACTTTGACGCATGTCGGTGCTCCAAGGGGGCTGCCCCCCTCAAAAACATTGTAAGACATGGTAACTTTGCAGGAGCGGATCCATCTTTCATTTTTGGATCATGAGACCTGGAGCGCTTGGCTTTATGGATGACTCCGCTATCAACTGATCAAAGGGGTCTGCAAACACGATTCCAAAACACGGATACTGTAGGCTGTGCCCAAATTCAGGGGCAATGTCCTTCGAAGGACACGTCCTACCCGGCCTACGTAGGCCAGGTTCTCCTTAGACTGCGTAAGGCGGAGGGGACAGGCTGTTAAATTCGGATGGTTTGCTTCCTTGCCATATCTCTCATTGTCTAGCAACTGGGACGGTGCTAATCCAAAGCAAAATGGAGCTCCAAAATATCAGCCTTACCATTGTTCTGCTAATTTTAGAGGAGTTACAGCAGCTTTACCGCCATCAGCGGCATTTTTTGTTACTCTGGCTGAGAGAAAATCAAATCCAGGTTAATTTATTTTGTAAAGTTTACAAGATTTCAAGAGTCTCATGTTAACTTTAGCTATTATCATGGACAATAGCAAATGAAAGACCATAATATTAACTTGTACTTAATAATAAAATCATATGATAAATAAATAAAATGAAAATGTCTCTTAAATTTAGACACCTCTGCTGTGGAATGTCCCATTCAGCCCACAATGCATCTTGGGATAGGATTAGCCACAAAGGATACATTGGACTGTCCTTAAAATCTGAGGAAAATTAGGCCATTTGTTGGCTGCATTTGAAGGAACCTTCAAATCTGGACAGCCTTGGTTGCATCGCTGTGACATAAGCAGTCTTCAGATCAGGCTTTGGAAGGACGTGGCCCTCAAATTTGGACAGTCAAAGACTGTTAAAAGTCTCCAAAGCCTGTGGGATGTTACAGGTTTTGTGCCCCTTGTGGCCAAATGTTACACGGTGTCCCTTTAAAGTGCAGCTTATACGAGCTGAATCTTCCTCATACTGCGTCTAGAGATTTCACTTTACATGCACCATTATGAGCTGCATTTAATGTTATGATTAAATAAAAAAACATGAACATTTTAATTAGAGGGCTTGTTGCCAAAGCACATCTGCCACATGTGCCACTGTCTCCTTAATGGACCCCATTTTGAGACTTTGATTGCAGTTGCTCTCACAACCACAAAAGGTCACAACTTCTTTTAATGCAGCTCTAGTTTATTATTGCCTGCATGACTAAATGTCCTAGAGTCATTTTGGGGAGGAACAAGATCAAGATTTCTTTTTTTGTCTCCTTTGGGAGAAATTTGGCTGGATTTAAAGGGCACTGCTGCACAACAGGAACAATCAAATCACATCAATAAACAAAAAGACATCTAAGACCATAAGAAAATGGTAGCAATCTCCTCCTGCCTCTGTTTGTCTCTTTAATAGAAGGTAAAGACAGCCTATCTGTGGCTGAGCAGGTAATCTGCTAACCCGAAGTTTATGTTAGTAATAACAAACGTGAAATTGCACCTTTTAAAGTCCTGGCAGATAATCGACTCAAACAAGTTTAGATGTTTAAATGTTCAGTCACATTCAGTTATTTTTATCATCAGCAGGACTCTGGAGCACCTGCAGACCGAACAGAAAACTAAAAAATAGATTTTCTTCTTGACAAACATCCGGCTGACTTCAGCGCAGATGTGATTAAGAGGTCGAACACAAATGTAATGATGTTAGCGTGCGGACGGGCTGAGGATGGAGAACATATAGGAAAACTTATGAGGTTCAGTATCATTAGAGTGTAAATGAGTCGCAGTGAAAGAACGCTATCAGTTCATCTGCTGCCGCTTAATGACGCATGAAATCAAAAAATATCTGCTGCACCGAGGCAGCGCTCACTCCGTGTGAGTGTGTGCGTGTCTGCGCGTGTGTTTGGAGCAAGGTTGCCGTGGCAACAAACAATCCATCCTGGTCACAAACTGTGGAGGAAGGCAACAGGAGGGGGTCTGAGTGAGGAGTGTTTATCTGCATGCCACTGCTTGTATCTGTATAGGTGCGATGTTGGTTTGATATTTTTATCCGTGCATGTGTGTGTGTGTGTGTGTGTGTGAGACAGGATGTACAGACGGACTTCCAACATGGCTGGTCTGACCTACCCTCCCACAGCTCTGACAGCTCTCAAGGTAAAAAAAAAAAAAAAAAAAGTGCCAAGCTGCGACATGTTATCACATTAAACCTGCATTTGATTAGAAGCAAGGGCAAGAAAAAGTTGAGACAACTAAAAACAGTTTTATTTCCAGCAAAAACCGGAGAATGCGATAAAATGTAGAAGAAAAAAAGGACCGTAAAAGTTGAGGAGGGAACTAATAAGCCAGGAGGGAACAGGAAGGATGTGATATGGGATGAAAATAGGAAGGCAACGATGAAAGAGGGATAAAGAAAAACAGAGGAGGATGTGGGGAGTGAAGTACACCACAGGAAAAGTTTTTAAAAAGTAATGAAAAGTTCTGGAAGTGTGGTGGCTGAGAGAGGAAATAATGTGGAAGGAAAGCAGAAATGAAGTTATAGTGGTGGAAGAGAAGAAGAGGAGAAGAAAAAGGGGTAGGATAGGACCAGGATAAAATCTGGTGGAAGGGAGAGAAATCTGAGGAGCAAAATGATAAGAAAGAGGAGGGAAGCAGGAGGTGGAGATAATGAGAAATGTGAGATTGTAGGGGGGGGCAAGCAGAAAATACAGGAAAGATGACAAGACAAGTAAAGGTAGGGATGAAAGGAGGAACAAATGAGGTTAGAAGGAAGAAGGGACGGTGATGTAGATGTAGTGGTCTGCATCATGATATATTTTCCCTCCTCAGGGCTTCCTGTGCAAACTTATAAAAAAAAAATTAAATCATATCTATAATTACTCTGCTTTATCCTCGTTATGACCTGAATCTCATGAATCATAAGAGGTCCAACTTCAAATATGATTGTAAGTTAATGAATAATTACAATCATTAGTTTAATTGCTTCTTTACTTCCTCCCTGTGTGAGCAAATATAATTAGGACGTTGCCTCCTAGTGGCACAAGGCGTCATTACAGCGTCTGAGTGTTGACTCTTCCCTGCTCAGCCAGGCTGGAGGTGATCTCACAATGCAGCCATCAATGTTTGCAGGAGGTGGATCAGTGGTCGTTTGATGTCTTTGCCTTTCACGACGCCACCGGAGACCACGCCCTCAAGTTCCTGGTCTACGACCTGCTGACCCGCTATGACCTCATCAACAGGTTCAGGGTACACAAGCTTAACATTGTTAAAAGCTGTGTGTGTGTGCGTGGGTGTGTGTGTGTGTGTGTGTGTGTGTGTGTGAGGAGGGACTTAGCATCAGGTGAGAATGTGAATGTCGTGTAATTTAATGACAAAAAAGAAAGTGTTAGATAAGAAACAGCTGCTCTTAAGTGAAAAAAACATTTTTATTGTGTTCATTTAATTCATGCAAAATAGTCCATCACATATCAAATTTATTCGGTTTGAAAATTGTTATTATTATTATTATTATTATTTTTTTTTTTTTTTTTTTTATTATTATTATTATTATTATTATTATAATGGAGCCTCACAGTTCCACTCTGTGAATTTAGGATTATGTTTTGGACTGAAAACTCTCACAAAAAGAATTTTGAAGCCTTTTGCAAAACACTGGCCTGGAAATCAGTGAAATATTTTAAAGGATGGCTCAATATCTCACAGGAAGGAGACTTACTGAGGTGTTTTTGGTAACTTTAAGATCTAAACATTGTAAGTTCAATTAAAAACTGATATATGCGTACACTCTAAAAAGATTATTTGGGCTTAGTTGAAAGACTTTTTCATTGCTCTAACTTAATTATTTTGGTTTGGTAATGGAATCTTTTTTTTTTAGTTAAATCAGCTTAAAAAAACACACACACACTCTCATCTGATATATAGTTTTTTTTTTTTTTTTTTTACTTTCACTCAAAGTAAATTCATTAAGTAGTTTTAGATTTAGCATGCGTGAGTAACAAAAGGGGTGGAGCTATTTTCAAAAATCAGCATGATCTGGGCCGCAAAGGCTTATAGGACATGCAAATTCAGCAGGAATTGAAACTTTTGTGATTGTTATCCCATAGATTTTAGTTATATTTTTTACTGCCTTTGTTATGTTCACATTCAGAGAAAGTTTTTTTCAGAAATTCTGTTCAGTTTGGATGTTAAAGTTGGCACTATGCGTGTGAAGGACAGTACAAGGAGATAAACTTACCACCATATACAATAGCACCAGGGTGTCTGAGACAGAATCAACATGACTCACTTACTGTTAACGTTGCTGTGCCGTCATAGACTGGTTTATAGGCTTTTCCCTATAAGGCTGGTTGTGAGGCTGTGCCCACACAACCAGAATCTGGGTTTACAATTTATAGCCAAAAAACTGCTCTATTGTATACTTAAACTGAGTAAATATACATTATGAGCAAACTGGTAGTTAAACAAAGGCAATTTGCTACAAAATTCAAGTGTTTTAAATTAAGTGAAAAGTTTCAGGTTGGATTAAATAAGAACATTTGGCTTGAGAAGAAAAAAGCTGTAGGCAAGACCAAAGTTTTTCCTGTTGATGCGATGTTAATTAATACTTTTTCATCAATGCCGATACTTTTGGGCCCTTTAAAGAAAACCACATGATTGTACCGTTTGCATTAATATCTTCAATGCAAGGACAATATTAAATATAAGTGAAACTTGGTTACAGATGTACTGGAAAGAAATGCTTTTAAAAAAACAACAAATTGTATTGATGAAGAAATTAAACAAAAATAAGATTAAAAATTTATTTTGATTATTAAATAACTTAAGTACAAGTTATGATTATTTACATTTATTCAGTGGAAAATGATCAAATACAAAATGTAATAATAATGTTATAAATTTACCAAAACATAATGTACAATAACCTGCATGAAAGCACTGAAAAATACCAAACTATCATCATCATCAATAACAGTAGCAGCATCATCATGATATCTGATTGGCTACCACCATCATGTGACACAGAAGCTAGAATCTGGCTGCTTTCACATCATTTCACTGCCTAAAACTCTCAGAAGTAGAAACAAATTGCATGTTTTGAATCTGTACAGTGGTATCGCGATACTAAAAAAGTATCAATTACGATGTTTTGTCTGGCTGGTATCGAAGTATCGACTCCAGCGCATCAATATGCCCATCTGTAGAAGGAAAAGCAACTTTATGGGTTTTATTTCAAACAACTTAAAATAAATGGTTTGCTTCAATGTAAAAAACAGGTTTCTTGAAATAAAAAAAATAGGTTAAGACATTTTTTTTTATTTACATTGAGTCAATGTAAAAATACTAAGTGTGACTGTAATTATTATGATTTTTTTTTAGGTTAAGCAAAAGCCTTTTTTTTTTTTTCAATGTAGTTACATATGATCTGAGGAATAAAATGAAAGAGACAAACATAATTGGGGAAACATAATTTCACCACAGCGTTTTGTAAGCTTTATTAATTCTAATCTGACACAGTCCACAACTTTTCATCAGCTCTGCAGAGGCTCAAAACCAGACATGAAATCAGTATCTGGCTATGACCTTTTCCAGGATAGAACAAAATTTCAGGTCTGAGGATGATGATGAAGTTTATTTCTTGGGGCTTTTTAAATCAGGGCTAAAGGACAGACTGGCAAAATTACCATTTTTAGGTTGTTGAGGAAATTGTCTTTTAATCATTTTGATTCTTGGAGTCATCCTCTGCAGACCACCGTCTCCTTCTAAAACTAATCTATCAGCTTTGACAGCAATTTACATGGTTGTTCATCTCTTGAGTCAAATAAAGTTCCACTGAATGTTTAAGTTTCTTTCTGTCTTAGTCATTTTTATTCTGAGAATATGTATAGAGCCTGTACTAGCCACAGTGCTGTGTTCAGATCCCCGTGCAGGCTCTGGTGCAGTTTGTCGAGGCTCTGGAGAGCGGCTACAGCAAACACAGGAACCCCTACCACAACCTGATCCACGCCGCCGACGTCACTCAGACCGCCCACTTCCTGATGCTGCACACCGGACTGATGGTGACACACAAACACACCGCAGCTCACAAAATCCTTACAAACTGAGGGTTTATTCCAATCTGCACGTACTAAACAGCCCGACTGTCCTTTGCTTCTGTCTCACACGTCCTGCACACGTCCCACCTGACTCTCTGCATGTGTGTGTGCAGCACTGGCTCAGCGAGCTGGAGATTCTCGCCATGGTTTTTGCAGCAGCGATACACGACTTTGAACACACAGGAACCACCAACAACTTCCACATCCACACCAGGTAACAGAGACTGCAACGATCACACAAAGAGTGAGATGAGCTGCTAGCTCAGGGAATTATTGCATCTGGTGAAATAAGTCGGAGCTGCAGCAGACGTCTGACTGGCTGGTGTTTCCATCTGTCAGGTCGGAGGTGGCCATCCTCTACAACGACAGGTCGGTGCTGGAAAACCATCACGTCAGCGCCGCCTATAAACTGATGGCTGAGGAGGACATGAACATCCTGGTCAACCTCAACAAGGATGACTGGAGGTTTGTCTTCACTCATTCGTATTCATGTTTTGGTGAGGAACGTCCTAATCCCTGACCGTAGCTGATGATCAGCGTGTTCAGACGGGCGTTCAGGGCCGGGCTAATTAGGTCCTACGAGGGCCGCAATCCTGCAAATTTGCAGAGGTAATAACATTGACTTTTCACTGGTTTAAGCCTTAGACCCATAATATAATGATTTTACATTACTAAAGTTTGGCTGGTCATCCACAACCATCATCTTACACAAATAAGTGCAGAGTTAATATACAGCTGTGCTTGAAAGTTTATACCCTCCCATTAAAGATGGAAAAAAAATTGATATGCCAGTGAAATAAGTTGAAATTGACAAAAATAATGGGCATGTCCGATATTATAGGCCGATATTGACTTTAAAATTTGATATTGGAAAAATATCAGTATTGTTTTTTTAAGAAATATCGCAAGATCTTGTTCCATTCACAGCAGTCCAGCATGTAGAAAAGTCCCTGTTACTCTGGAAGAACTTCATATCCCAGCATTCCTTTCAGTCATGTGACTACAGTGCAGCTGCTGCTGCTTCAGACTGACTTGCTTTGAAGCTGCTTATAATATGTCTGGTTTTAAGTTGTTGGTTAAGTTACCAAGTTGTCAGAAACATTAGAATTAGCCACATGTTGGCTAATACCTGCTAGTATCTGATATATGGCAACCAGATGTCCAAAATGAACTCCTCTGGCTGAGTTAAGGATATTTTGGGATCTTTGCTCCTGGAGCAAATATAGATGTATCTCTCAAAATATGAGATACAACCTCACAGTTGTCTGCATATATTGGTATCGATTGATATCAGGTATCAGAAATTAAGAGTTTGACAATATTGGTAAAAAAAAACAACGCCTATATAGAACATCCTTAAATAAGAATAAATGAAAAAAATATTTAAATCATGACATTGATTTTGAATTGTGGTTCAACAGAAATATTAAAAACAAAAAAAATAAAACACGTAAACAAGCATGATGGGGCTACGAAGCTAAAAAGCTAAAATTTTGTTGAGCAACTCTTTGAGGCAATCACTGCAATCAAGTGTTTTCTGTAACGTCCAATCAGACTTCTGCACATGTTGACGGGGATTTGGGTCCACTGTTCATGAGCAAGATGCTTCAATTTGCCTGGGACAGTTTTGTTTTGTCTGTTTAAAATAAGTTTTTGAAAACACAATTTGAAATCAATATGTATTTTACTAAATTACAATTTAGTAAATATATTTATTATTACCTTTTTCAATTTCTTGTTATTGAATAACTATTGTGAATGTAGCCTTTTATTCGATATGACAGTAGGTAATCTTTCAAGCACAGCTACATCGTAACTGCATACCGAGCTCTTTCCAGGTGGACGGTCTTCTCACTGCAACCGGTCATTAATGATGATGTGTATTGATCATTGGCAGGGAACTGAGGTCTCTGGTTATAGAGATGGTGATGTCCACGGACATGTCCTGTCACTTCCAACAGATCAAGACTATGAGGAACGCCCTGACACAGACACACAGGTCGGTACCTCCGACTCCAGCTTTATTTCAGCTTCTGCATAAAACATAACCTAGCTGCTCTTTAGGCTATTTAATTAAGACTTTAATTAAAATAGCCTTTGTATTAATAAGATGAGTGTGTCCTAAGATTACAGATATTTTTCTTATCATGATAACCTCTTTCTCATATGGAAAACTAATTTGGTAACCTAATGCGAAGAGAGGATATAGAAACACCTTGTTAGAATATGCAATCATTTCTAAAGTTGAGTAAATTTACATTCAGATCAAATCCTTTTACGCACATATGAAAAAACAATCTTCTGCAAAGGTAATTACATTTCATGAACAGGTTTATCTGAATGTGTCACTGTGACCTGAATTTTCTTATTGTTTTTATGGAAAACAGCTTCAGATTGAATCACTGAAGCATTTCCATTTCACAATCTGCAATCCTGTGAAATGATCTTTTCTTTATTCATAAAGTTGCATGTCTGAGCTCAGAGAAAGATGCCTCTGCTTTTGAAATATTTTCCACATTGACAAGTTGTTTATTGCATGCTTGGTGAGCTGGCATATACCTCATTCAGAGGTTCTGATTGCTTAGAGAGAGGCGTGACATAGACATATAAGCACAGATTTGTCTGGACAAAGTGGATTCCTTTTGTCTTCATCATTAGAAAAGAGAACCAGGTTTCACAGCTTGAGGGTTTTCTGATTTGTAAACTGGAGAATAAAGACCTAGATTTATATATATGAAAAACTAAAAGACATGACAGAAAATTAAATCCTTGCTGTGAGTTTTATGAGACAAGATTGTCTCCAGCTCCGTTAGGACTTCCACTTGTCGCCAGAGGGGACAAGTGGAAGTGACACTAATGTCGTGCACACACATGAGCTGCTTGGACCTCAGTGTGTTGGTCTTTAGTTTCACCCACGCTGTCTAAGCCCAGAGATAGAGTCACAATGTCTCCTGAAGTAATAAAGTTATAAATCTGCAAGTTGTTTATGGTTTGATCGTTATGTAAACTGGTGGATTGTATGCTAACGGTAACAACAGGCTAACGCTGGCTTGTAGATCAAGCCAGCGTTTCTTTCTCAGACTTTCTCAAACAGTGTTTTGCTGATCTTTCACAAATGTTGGGCATGAAATTGTGTTAAACTGTACAAAACAATGAAATTTATCTTGCCTGGCTGGGCAGCTCTCTGGGTGCTCACCCCTAAACCTCCGATCCTAGAATCGCCTCTGATCCACCCATTTTTTACCCTCTAAATAAACTTCCACCGTATCACATGCTTTTGCATGGTTGAGCCTGCTATGTAGAGTTTTAAGTAGGGATGCACAATATTGGAATTTTGACCGATATCCAATACATCGATATTTTAAAACTCATGTGGTTGATAACCGATATCAATACCGATATTAAAGCTAAAAAAAAAAATTTAGCAGTTTTTGCAAATAGCAGTTTTGTTATCCGTTTCCAACACGTTCAAAAATAGGGGTGGAAAAAAATATTGATACACTGAAATAGTCTGATATTTTCATGTGCCATTATCAAACTGATATTTAAAAACACAGTATCAATCTATTTTACTTTAAAAAATCTCGGGAGATTTCATTGTTCTGTTACGAAATCGCGAGTTTTTGTTAGTAAAATAGATCAATACCGCATTTATAAATGTCAATATGTCAGCATATGAAAATATCGCAAAATTTTGGTAAATTCTTGCAAGATTTCATAACAGAATGATAAAATATCACGAGATTTCGTTGGTAAAATAGATCAATACCGCATTTTTAAATGTCAGTATATCAGCGTATGAAAATTATTATATATATTTTTTGAGAATTCTCTCGAGGTTTCGTAACAGAACGATGAAATCTTGCAAGATTTCGATATTTCAGTGTATCGCTATTTTTTCCCTCAGTGTTTAGAAGTTTTAAAATCTGTAAAAAAGAAGTTTTTGAAAAAGAGGAAGAAGTATTTATTTGTTTTAGACTTTTGAAACAGTGAGCTGATCGTTTAAATATCGGTGGGGTGGCTGATGTCTGATACTCAGTTTTAAGGCCGATATAGGCTGAAACCGATAGGGGGCCGATGATGTCGTGCATCCCTAGTTTTAAGTTATAAGGTATCACCAAAGCATCACTCTTGAACATGTACGGTTCACTGAGCTGGTAATGTGACCGTCACTAGATCAGTCACCATATCAAAATGTATCTCAATGTCTAAGTGATCGTTTTCTTGGTCTTTTTTAGCATCAACTGCATGTAATGATGATGCTGACAGTCTGTGAGGTTGCAGCAGTGTGTGTGCAGCAGGAGCTCGGTGTAAAGCATTGTGGGGTTGCTTTACTGTACCTCGCTCTGAATGTGCACCGTTTTATTTTCATCACTCAGAAATGACTTATCAGCACTCACATATCAAGTTATAGTTTAGAGAATATGTGAGCATCCCTTGCTGGCAGACCGTGTGAGGCTGGTTCATCTCATGGAGACGAGCAGATCATCAGTGGGAGTTTGGTGAGACGGACCAACATAAGGTCCCGCAGGCTGCTGGAGCAGATTTTCCTGCATGTCCCTGTAGGGGCTTTCACAGGAATGATACAGAGTCCGATCAGAGTCCAGCTTTCCCTCTGTGTGTTTGTCAGTCCTTCTGAAGATGCGGGGGTGTGGAGGGGGGGGGGGGGGGCGTCACGCTCCTCAGATCACGCTTGGATGAGATTTCAGGGAAGACACTGTCATCAGCCTGTCAACACGCTGGTTCTGCTTGTTTTCCTTCTGCTGACTGAATTCTCTGCAGACGTTAAAACAAAAATAAAACGGGCAAAAATACTCACAACACGACGAGGCAGATTTTCTCCTTTATTATTCAGCCGTTTCATGGAAAATGCTCTCCTTTTATATTCAAACGAATGAAATGTTCCATTACTTTAACAGATTATTTTTCAGATTGTGTTTTCTCTCTTTTTTCCAGTCTAGACAAAGTGAAAGTTTTGTCATTGATGCTTCATGCTGCAGACATCAGTCACCCTGCGAAAGCCTGGCCCCTGCACCACCACTGGACCCACAGCCTGATGGAGGAGTTCTTCAGACAGGTAGACCAGCTCATGCATGTGGTTTTAGACGGACTTCAGTTGACATCATACATTTCCCAACAATCACCTTGACTGAAACTCACAATGAGGGATGTTCGATATTGGCATTTTTTAAAACCGATATCTGATATACCAAATAGGTGTGCATGATAATTATCGGGCCAATAACAAGAAATTATTACTGTACGTCATTCTGATAAGTCCGATATTGTGACGACTTGTCCCGATAACATATTGTTATAAAAATATTGCAATTGGGGGAAAAAAAGATGCTGTTTCACATGGGAGATCTCAAGCTACTTCCAAACCACTTTCCCTTTATATTTTAGACACCAGATACCCCCTATAGTTGGAATTTTTTTAGATCGGACATACAAAAGTTGAAAATCCCAGTTTTAAGCTTGGAAAATCTTTTTGGTTTTGCTACTGTAATTGTTTTGATGCCATGATTATGTACTTTATGTATGAATGTTATTGGTCATCGGTTATCGGTATCGGCCTTTAGGAGCTGAAATTGGTCCGTTATCGGTATTGGTTTAAAAAAAAAAATGTTATTGTGCATCCCTAATACCAAGATTGTTTAACTCTAAATTTCCGATATCAACCGATACCGATCTACAGTATGCAGACAATTAAAACAGCCTTTTTTTCAATTTATGAAGTTTTAAATTTTTTTTTTGAATGAATGAATGAACATTTATTTCGAACAAATGATCAAGAGAAAAAGAAAAATATATATCAAGACAAAAGAAAACAATTTCAAAGACCCTAATGAAAAATAATAATTTGTAACAGAACGATGAAATATCGCAAGATTTCGTTAGAAAAATAGATCAATACCGCATTTTTAAATGTCAGTATACCAGCATATGAAAATATCCCAGAATTTTGGTGAATTCTCGTGAGATTTCGTAACAGAACAATGAAATATTGCAAGATTTCGTCACTAAAATAGATCAATACTGCATTTTTAAATGTCAATATGATATCAGCATATAAAAATATTGCGATATTTCAGTGTATCAATATTTTTTCCCACCCCTAGTCTTTAGCAGTTTTAAAGTCTGTAAAAAAGCTTTTGATATCAACCGATACCAGTCTACAGTATGCAGACAACTAAAACAGCCTGTTTTTTAAATTTATGAAGTTTTACATTTTTTTTTTAATGAATGAATTAACATTTATTTCGAACAAATGATCAAGAGAAATAGAAAAATATATATCAATACAAAAGTAAGTAAGTAAGTAAAATTTATTTATGAAGCGCTTTTCGCAGTGAAAAATCACAAAGTGCTGTACATAAAGAATAATTGGTACAATGAAATAACATAATATATTAAACTAACATATAACAGGAACATAAAATAATAGAATAAAACCCAGTCAATCACCAACAAATCAACCAAAAGCCTTCAAAGGCTTCAGGCATCATTTCAAAGATCCTAAAGAAAAATAATAATACTGTTTCATAAACAAATCATAATATATTAACAAGTTTGAAAAAGGGGGAAGGAGTAGCCTATAAACTTTTTATATAAACAACAAGTCATATTTTATATACTGTATAACTATTTATATATAAATATATATATATATATATATATATATATATATATATATATATATATACTACTATATAGATATACAGTATATATACCTTTATATATTTAGACTATCCGATAGCTAGTTTTGTTCCTCCTCTTCCATGGACCTTTCTAGAAATAATTCCTTATACCTCTTTTTAAATATACTCATTCCATTTTTAAAATAGTTTTCTCAAATCATTGTTGTTTTTATTGTTGTTTTCTGGTCTTTTTGGACAGTGGTTCCAAATGGCAGTAAATTTCTGAATCTTAACTCCTTTTCACAATATTTTGAACTATACATCATCTGAGTTGTAGTTAATGTGCAGTTTGCAGTTTTACATTTGATAATTAGGCCTCCATTAAAACGTTTAAAGTGTTTTGAGAAACTTTGTTGAGCTGATTGTGTGGGGCTGTTTCATCCCTTTGCTGAAATTAAGAAAGACACACAATATTTATGTTGCCATGGAAACTGTATCTTTTTACAGGGAGATAAAGAAGTGGAACTTGGTCTTCCTTTTTCTCCTCTTTGTGACCGCAAAGCCACCATGATCGCCCAATCACAGATCGGTAAGAACAACCACTGGCCAGCCAGATGATCGGATCTAGATTTGTGCTTCTCTGGGTTGCCTGCTCTATGTCTTTAGCTATATCTTGCCGCTTTAAAGGAGCTGTATCATGCTTTTCAAACGTTCCAAAAGTCAAATACAGGCATTTATAAGCTAAATATGTTGCCATCGCCACTATAGAAACTAATTTGGTGCTAAATATTAGTTTTTTTATGCGTCTAATTTCCAACATGGAAGTAAGATGGCTGACTGCACTGAACCATGAAGCTCTCCACCAATCTCAACATGTTTTACGCCCATTTCATGGACGTCAAGTAAGTAAATTCAAGTAAGTAAATTAGCAAACAAGTCATAAGCTAACAGTTAGCATTGAACTGTTTTCACTCACCGGTGTTGTTGTCTGTCCGTGAGGTGTTTTTATACTGGGAGCTGTGTCAGGTTTCAGTAGTAATCCCTGAGAAAAAAAAACATTTTACTGTCCAAGATTCATAAAGTTGTCAGGAGGGAAGTTCACACACAAAGTTGAGGGTGTTTTTCTGCCCCTGAAGATAAAATCTAACCCCTTCTGGTAAGTTGATTCGTGCAGTACAACATATAAATTCCCACGCCGATTGAACACAACCACATTTTTTTCAACTTGCCGTTGTCTAGAGCTTAAAAAAAACAACTTCTGAACTCTGGAGCAAACGTCTTTTAGATGACGGCTGTTTGTCTCTGAGGACATCTTCCCACAGGCTGTTTGTTTCTTCCTCAGAGTGTGGATAGGTTAGGATTCTCCTCGAGTTTCTCTTGCAAAGTGGTGTCTTTACGATGCTACACATCGCTTCATTATGGGTGCCACATCGTTGCGTACACCAGTGGTCAGTCAGTCGTGTTAAGGAAGCTAGAGCTTGGCCTGAATATTCATGGAAATCACTCAAATATGCACAAATGAAGAAAAAAAAACCCCGACTTCAATTAAGTTTTTTTTTTTTTTATGAGGAAATAACACACTAACATGCTTAAAGGCTCTTAAAAGTCCATTTTTCATGATACGGCTCCTTTAACACCCGGCTGAAATTAATGGCTCAGGATGGAAAGAAGCTACAGTAATGGGAATATGTGGAGGAGGTCAATTAAGTCCAATGAAAAGCACCGTTTTAAAAAACACACAAGCTTATGTTCAGTTTTCTACTCCTGTTCTTACTTTCAGGCCTCATCTTCTATTTTTCCTATTTGCAGGTTTCATAGATTTTATAGTGGAGCCTACCTTCAGTGTTCTGGTTGATACAACAGAAAAGGTGATTGGTCCTTTGATCGACGAGGACAGGAAAGCTCGAGAGACTGGAAACAGGAGGTCCAGGTACTACAACTGTTACTACTACAACTACTGCTACTGGTGTGAAGGAAGTACTTGTTTTATTTTACAATATGGAATTAATTAGATGAAAAATGCTTAATTAATCACAGAGGGAAATCACAGTATATCAAATTAATTAGTAAATCCCATTATCTACATTAGTAATCAAAAGATACTTCAGAAATTGTATAAGAATCATTACATATAAACGTTCTGGAATGCGCTAGGTGGCTGCAGTTTGTAACAGCTCTTACTTAGCTTTTGTGTTTTTTTCAAATGTAGCTTATCTTTTATTGACATTACTTGTCAGATTAGGTTTTTCTGAGAGGACATTTTATGCTGGTTTGCAGGCTGTGCAATTCAGGAGATTTGTCTTCATATATTTGGCTTTTTTCACTACTTGTTATGATGTGTATCCATGGCAACGGGAAAATTGTTTACCACAGGGATCAACTGTTAAAACTCTCCCAAATCAAGATTTTCAGCGAAATAACATGTCAAATCCCAGTGGAGTTAAGGAGAAAGACAAGAGGATGCAGGGCAGGGGTAAGGCAGAGAGAAAAACGGTTGAGATCTAAACCGTTTTTTCCAACTGTGAGAGCTAATGTGAGATCGCTAGCTAACAAGATGGACGAGCTTGAAGGGCTAACTAGGTCTCAGAAAGAGTACAGAGAATGCAGTATTATGTGCTTCACCGAGACATGGCTGCACGAACACATCCCGGACTGTAATGCGTCTGTACACGGACCGAAATCAACAGCTCAGTGGGAAGTTGAAGGGAGGCAGAATTGCAGTGCTGGTCAATCAGCGTTGGTGCCATCCAGGACACATCACTGTCAAGGAGAAGAACTGCACAAGAGACATTGAACTGTTAGCTGTGAGTTTCCGTCAATATTATTTACCCAGAGAGTTTGCCTGTGTTACTCTGGTAGCTGTTTATATAATACCAGGTACCGCACCAGAGACAGCCTGTGATGTCATCAGCTCCATCGTGGCTAAACTACAAACACAGCATCCAAACTCTTTCATAGCGATCTCTGGAGACTTCAACAATGTCTCCCTCTCTGCTAAAAAAGAAAAAAAGGAAAGAAAAAAAAAGGAGAGCTTTTTTACAATGTTGAATTTCCCTTCTGGAATAAATAAAGTATTTTTCATTTCATTTCATTTCATTCATTACATTTTTTTCAGTTTTCTCCAGCATCTTATCCAGACAAAGTGTCTGTATTTTGAGTTTATTACACACGGGAACTGTTTATAGCTACTTTAGTGACTTTTAAACGCACTATCAACAAAAGACAAATAATCTGTAAACTCTCCTCACATGCAATGAAATGAAATCTGCCTGATCAACACACAATCAGTTTGCTTTCTCTATCCGTGGTTGTAGTATGATCAGACAAGAAAAAAAAAAAAAAATCGGCAATACTTTGAGATTTACATCATGCACCTCCAGATGTAGCGAAAGTCCAAGGAAGACTTTGAAAAATATTTTTTAAGTGAGTTACTATATTACTTTTCCACATATTTGTTGTTTCAGCCTTACAGGAAGTGGCTCAGTCACAGTGGAGTCGGTGCAGAGACACAGCTGTGGTCTCCATGGGAACAGCGATGATGGACAGATGGACTTTTCTTTAACAGCAATCAACCTGTCGGCTTTGAGGCTCCACCTTTCCAACGTTATCACCAGCAACAAGGACCGATGGAAAGAGCTGTCTGTGCACGGTATGTTCACTTACACCTGGAAATAATGGAAAAAGACACTCAGATGTTTTTGGATGTCTTCAGTCTTGTTCCTAATGGTTTTTATTTATTCATTTACATATTTTTCATTGTGGATAATGATCAGGTTTATCTAACTGTGTCACTTTCTTTTTAAGTTAGAATGTATGATATTGGCTTTTTTACCGATATCTAATATACCGATATTGTCCAACTCTTAATTTCCAATACCCAATATCAACCAATACTGATCTATGGAGACAACTGTGAGGTTGTATCTCTCATATCTTGAGAGATAAAACTACATTCTGCTCCGAGAGTAAAGATCCCAAAATACCCTTAACTAGACATATTATAACCAGCTTCAAAGCAAGTCAGTCTGTAGCAGACGCAGCTGCACCGTAGTCACATGACTTTGAAAGGAATGCTGGGATATGAAGTTCTTCCATAATAGTGACTTTTCTACATGCTGGACTGGTGCTAATGGGAAGATTCACGAACAAAATCTCCCAAGATCCTGGTGTTCCATTATGAAATCTCATGAGATTTTTGTAGTGGAAATATTAGTATGATATAAACAGATACTGATATTTTCCGATGTTACATGTTAATGCCGATATCAGTTGATAATATCAAACATCTTTAATTTTATATTTAAGTATACGTGTGTTTATTTCTAAACCTGCGTACATCCAGCATCTTGTGTGCACACCACGACTGAGACAGTAACACACAATTTTTTTGTTTACTCTGGCCTCTTGTTTCCATGGCAACAGAGTTTTGGGTTGATAAAACCACAAAGATCTGAAAAACGGCCTCCAAAGTGAAATTTTCTTGCGGTGCAAGGCGAGTCCTGTCGGTGTAAGCTGGGAGTGGAATTTTTGGCGATGATGACGTATTTAAGTCATCTTGCAGTTGCTCGATCAGACGCATTTAACCCGTGAAATGCACAACGGCAAAGATGGCGGACTTCCATGTGCTTCTGCAACTTTTTAATTTAGCTCATCTGTTGAAGCTAAAACTGTTTCTGGTAAAAGATTTTTATACCATCAGTGAAGATGCAGAGGCTACATGTGCTGGCAGTTGCTAGGCAATGCTTCTGGTGTTGTATTTGAGGACGGGGATGTGGTGCATTCCTGGGTGTGTTGTTGCAATGTGAAATTCAGCCGCAACGTGATGCTCTGCAGCTGGAAGAAAGTTGTCCAGTGTGGTTTCTCAGCCTCAGGATGCGGCAGGGCAACAATGGCTCCAAGCATGTGCATAATAAATATCCCTGTACCGTCCAAAAAAGGCAGAAACACACATTTTTAAGGTCATGAAGTTACATAGTGCTACTTTAAAGCTAGGCTATGAAGAGCATGAACATTTTAGTGTGGAATTTTGTAGGGATGCACGATATAATCGGCCCCCTATCGGTAACAGCCTATATTGACCTTAAAATTTAGTATCGGACATCGGCCACCCCACTGATATTTAACCAATATTTAACTGATATTTAACTAATCAGCCCACTGTTTCTCAAGTCTAAAAAAAACCAAAAAACTACTTCTTCAAAAACTTCTTTAAAACACTTTAAAACTTCGAAAGACTAGGGGTGAAATATTGATACACTGAAATATCGCGATCTTGTCATATGCTGACATAATATTGACATTTACGGTAAAAACACGGTATCTATTTTCTTAACGTTCTGTTACAAAATCTTGTGAGAAATCATGAAAATTTTGCAATATTTTCATATGCTGATATCATTTTGACATTTTAAGACGCTGCATTGATCTATTTTACTAAAAATCTCACGAGAATTCATGAAATATTGCCAGAGTTTATAACAGAACGATAAAATCTCTCAAGATTTTCTGAGTAAAATAGATCGATACCGCTTTTTTAAATATAGATCTGATATTCTGATATCAGCATATGAAAATATTGCGATATTTCAGGGAATCAATATTTTTTCCCACCCCTATTTTTAAAAGTATCGGAAACGGATAACAAAAGTGCTTTTTGCAATGACTGCTTATTTTTTTCAGCTTTAATATCGGTATCTGTGTTGGTTATCGGCCACATGAGCTTTAAAATATCTGCATATGGTATATTGGCCAAAATTCCAATATCGTGCATCCCTAGAATTTTTTAAGGGGAAATGTGTTGAATTCATGTTTTCAGTAAGGTACAGTAGAGGCGAATCATACTCCATAGGCCATTTAATGGGAAATTTGTCCAACTAAAGATTTTCTGGTTTTCACTCCAAACTGACTTATTATTTTGTCTACAAATCGGAATGTTTGTATTCATGTTATCCTGAACAGAACTGGCCAATAAGGAGAAAGAGGCAGAAGAAGATGCAGAGACATCAGACATCCAATCTCATGCCTCACCCAGCCACAGCGGACACAACGCTGACCAGTCCCAGAAATCTGAGAACTCCCCTCCTGCTGAAGTGCACAACATGTCACCTGATCACATGTCAACAGATCACCTGACCTGCAACGGTAAACACAACATTGCATGATCACAGTTTATCAACTCTTAACTCTTGATGAACTGACTTGCCACTGTTGAAACTGTTGCAGGGGCGGGGGAGGAGAAGGGGGAGGAGGAAGAGGATGATGAAGTGCCTGAAAACGACTGACAGGGCTCCGAAGCGAATTCCCCACTGTATCTAACTGTGGCTGATCACCATGGCAACAGGCGGCACGGTGCAGTGACAACGAGAGTTCAGACTCTTCTGTGTAAACACAGCAGCTGACTCAGCGGCCCCCCAGTGGCCCTTAAAGGGCCTCTAGACTTTACGTTTACAACCGACTACGGACATATCGCATTCAAAGTGACAACTTTCATCAGATTTCAGCTTCTTAGCAGCTTCCTGCTCCACTCTCAGTGAAATGCTGCCTGTCACACGTAGAAATGTTAACATTAAGATGAAAGTAAAGGCGGTCAGGTGAGAAAACCAAAGAGTGTGTAATGACTTGGAAAAACTCAGACAGTGTAAATGTCGCTTATCAGATGGAATGAAACACGGAGCTGTTAAGAAGTTGCTGTGGAAGTTTTGTGAAAGCAGTCAGGCGCAGCGACAGGTGTGTCGGTTATACACCTCTTATGATATGTGATAGTATGAAGGCTGTTTGCTGCTCTGCTCTTTGTTAAAGATTCAAATAGTCAACTATCTTTGCTTCTGACCGCGTCCCCAATCTGCGATTTCGAGGCTGTTTTCATCGGAGATGCCCACTGAGTGGACAAAACATACGTAACTGTTTGACCAGTGCAAAATCACTAAAACACGTCTAGTAAAACAGAGCTGTCGTGCAGTCATGCTAACAATATCGTTAGCCCAATAGCATAATTGCCAAAGTCATATTTTTGCACAATTGTGATATCTGGCTAATATTTACTCACCCAACACTGCTGATTAACTTTGGATCATTCTCTATACAACCTTGAAATATGACTGAAGCAATTACGCTGCTAGGCTAATGATATGTTTTGGTTACTGTTTTACAAACTTTAGGGAGAAAGAAATTGCTACAGTTTATAAAATAAAACTAAATCCAGGCTCAGAAACATGGATGTGTGTTCGGTATATTTTAGGGGGAAAAATGATAATTTAGACTTTTTGGACTACGCATCTCCCATTTGTAGTTTGCTTTTTCTTCTTTTTTTTTTTAGCAAAAGAAATGGCAGCTAGCAACTTTTTTCTTTGGCTAGCAGTTGATGGATAATGGTGCGATCGATTTGTACTCAGAAGTCAGATTTTCTGAGTCACAGTTGGAAATACAACAAAAACACCCACCAAAGTGGAATTTGAAGTCGTGGTAAACTAATGAACTCCGACCATTGAAGGTGGCGGCTCACAAACCAACACTAAGTAAAAACTACATTCATTTTTATCTAAATGTTCTTGTCTGAATGTGTAAAATTCAATGTCAGACGTAATCTTCTGCAACTTCTACCTGTAAATTTATTCTGTAAAGTTGTTTAAAACAATAAACAATGTGACATTTGTAGGTTTTACAGTTAACAGTAACAGCGGCTAACATGGTTAGCCTGCTAAATCCCTCTCTGACAACTGAAAACGGAACAAATATGTAGAGTTTTTCCCCTTTCTGTCTTGATCCGTGGGTTTTGTCTTGTGTCTTCGTCCTGTCATGTTTCCTGTTTTATTTTGTAGAGTTTTTCCCCTTCTGTGTCTCTTCCTGTTTCCTGACGCTCCTGATTTCCATTACTAATCTGCATGAGTTGCTTCTCATTTTTGTTTTCTTTCCTCCGTATAAATGGTTCTAGTCTTCCTTCCAGATCGTTGTTGTTACTTCCCCAAGTCACTCATCGTTTCCCTGTTGGATTTTCACCAATAAACCCTTGTTCCTGAACCTGCCTGCCTCCTGCTGTGTCCTGCGTTTGGGTCCTCCACTTCTTTGATACTTTTATGGCTTGGTATCCTTCAGTTTATATCTACAAGTTTCTAATCAAGGTTTTTTTTCTATCTTCATTGAGGCTTAAAATTGGACTGAAACACAAATACATCGGCACATACTATAAATCGAATGTGTCCTATGAGTAATTGTTTGTATGAAGAGACTTGTTTTCTTAATTTGGCATCAAAGTATATAATATACAGTATGTATATAACAGAATTATTGAGTGTCCAGGTGGCATCCCTGTTGGTATTCTTTGACAACACAAGCTAAATTCGTATGTGAGGTACTGTAATTCCCAGATCTGACTTCGACTTCTGAGTCAAATCGAACGCATCATGAAACCTCGATAAGGGCACTCAGCTCGTTCTGCAATGAGGATGAGAGTCAGACGTTAGCTAGTTGTGACCGTTTTAGAGTAACAGTGATGGGGGTATTCTGCAATGGAAATTTGTAAAAAGATTATTTTGAAATTTTATGTAAATGTGTTTAAACTAAGATTTCATTGATGTTTTGATAGATGACTCCTAACCTGCCTTTTAATTCCTGATTCTCAGGTTCACAAATCAAATGTTTTCCCAGATTCAGAGTAGTCACCTTTACAAAGAGCCTCAAGTTTTTTCCTAAAGCATCCCATCTCCAGACCACAACATGCACAAAATATTAAGCAGTTAATACAACCACAAACAACCCCATAGTAGGTCCTTGTCATCTTCATTTCCTTGTTTTGAATCAGATCATGCTTCTGTTATAAACCCTAAAACTTTGCTTTGCAAATGATCATAGTATACGAGGTTCACGTAAATATCGAGACACCTTCTTTCTGACTAAATCTCAATGTCAAACTATTTTCTGATAAGTCACAAGGATCAACAGCCTTTAATTCAACCCTTTAAAGCCAGACCCCCCCAAAAAATGGGGAGAAAATTCTCACTTTAAATCTGAAGTCTTTGTCACTTAATAAGAGGTGCAAATCACTGGTTTAATCACGATACGATATTTATCAATACGCTGGATAGCGATTCGGTATTTGTTGCTATCTCAAATTAAGTCACGATACGGTTGCGAACCGATATGATTTGGGATCCACCAACCAATATGAAACAATATTACAAGTAGTACACAAGGTTGTTGTTTTTTAACATAACTGTAAGCTCCTACTTACTTGAAAGTGCATGCAGTATGATCTCCCTGTGTCATATCTATCCACTACACAGCTATAAACATGTTTTGTTGTGCAAATGTGTCAGAGGAACTTCCAAATGAAGTCATTTTCATAACAAAAGTGAGTTTGATATCGATATTTGGCTAATTTTGGGTCAATTTGCGATCAATACATCGATATAGATCAATGTATTGTTGCACCCTTATATATATATATATATATATATATATATATATATATATATATATATGTATGTATGTACATATATATATATATATTTATATGTATATATATATATATATGTATTGACATGGTAGTGTAGGTTTCTCCTTCCTGGTATCAGGTATATCATACTGTGTACAACAGCATTTTGAGCAGTTTTTACCAAAATTTTCAGATGCAAAAGGTTTTAGAAACTGTATATTAAATATGATACATTTGGCTTTATAGGGTAAGATGCTCTGACTACCGGCAGCAGCCACGTTGAATGTTTTTCCGAATGTCTGACATCTTGAAACTTTTCTTGTTCACTGTCCAGTAAAGTGCCGGAGAAGTACTAGTAGAGTGCAGGTTAGCCTCTACCATGAGTTTTTGAATGCAGGTAAATCTGCGAAAACAGGCTGATTAAACTGTTCCTATTTCCAGCAAGTATGTAGAGTGTTGAGGATACAAATACATTAATGGAATTAAATCCAGTAACTTTTACAACCTCCCAGGAGCTTGTAAGCTATTGTTGAATGTTATATGGGTGTTTTCAGCTGTATCCTGCAGGCTGTGGTGGACCACAGTCTATGATAAAGAAAACTTCCTTAGTAATTCAGGTTATACTCCAGGTGTAAATTTGTCTCGGAGTTTGTTAAAATTTGGACCAGCTCATTTGTTTTTCAAAATTTTGCTCCAAGTTTCACACACTGCTGTCTGTAAAGATAAAAGATACTTCACTTGAGATAGGGCTGTTTCACCCATATCTGATATCCGATATTGTCCAACTATTAAATTCTGATATCCAGTATCAACTGATACTTGCATTGCAGACAACTGTGAGGTTGCATCTCTCACATTTTGATAAATACATCTATATTCTGTTCTGAGAGCAAAGATCCCAAAATATCCTTAACTCAGCCAGAGGAGTTCATTTTGGACACCTGGCTGCATATATCAGATGCTAGCAGGTATTAGCCAACATGTGGCTAATTACTGTATAATGTTTCTGATAAATTGGTAACTCAACCAACAACTTAAAACCAGATATATTATAAGCAGCTTCAAAGCAAGTTAGTCTGTAGCAGCAGCAGCTGCACCGTAGTCACATGACTCTAAAAGGAATGCTGGGATATGAAGTTCTTCCAGAATAACAGGGACTTTTCTACATGCTGGGCCGCTGCTAATGGAACAAGATCTCTAGAGATCTTGAGAGATTATGTTGGTAAAATATCGGTCCAAAAAACAGATACCGGTATTTTCTGGTAACACATTTTAACGCCAATATCGGCCCATAATATCAAACATCCCTAAATTGAGACAATGACTATGTCATTTCAGTCGAGCAGTTTTTTCCTCAGTGTAAAAAGGGCACCAGAAAGCATTTAGAAAAAGAGCTTACAGAGTGGCTTGACGGACCCTCAAATTTGCCAAACTCGAAACGGCTGGTTGAGTTTTCATTGTTTTTGCAGTGTTGACAAACTTGCTTCATGAATTCAGGTATTTTAATCAACTTTAAAAAGGGATCAGGCAATCAGAGGCCGTATGTAAGTCCTATTAAACCATCAATTCTGTGCCCTGCTGACAACTCTCCGGTTGTCCAGCAGGAGTCTTCAACTCTGCTTCTCAAGACGACTTTCTGTCATTTCACTGTGGTGCACAGAAACTTTCAGTTAAAGTAAACCATCCTTCATTCACATCATTGTACAGCAGAATTTAAGCTTGTTACCAACCAACAGAGAGCACAGCAGCAGCAGTATCAGAGTGGATTTCTTCTACATGTTTACATGTAACCACTTCACAGGATGTTTTTTTACAACATGGATTGTCTTGTTGTACTATTGGACTATATACCCATAGCATTATCGTACTATTGTCATTGTATAAACCGTGGAGTACACAGGAGCTCTCCAGATGGAGAAAATGAGTCAGAGGAAGTGCAGTCATCTAAAAATATCCAGAATGTTCCTTTAAGCCAACAGGAACTTACAGTTCAGTTTCTGTTCTCCGTCATGTTTCTTTTACATCTCCTGACTGTGAATAAAGACATGTCCACCGTAGTATCACCATGGTGATGAAGGCAACATCAGTTTCTATAGCAAAGCTGATGAGCTGAAGGGTGGCGGGAACGGCTTATGGTGAAAACTCTTTAGATCCTCGAGCACTGTGTTTGTTAATGCAATGTGTGCTGTTGTCATTGTGTGCTCTTTGGCTTTATGTACGAATGAAGGTGTGTGTGTGAGAGAGTGTGTGTTTCCGTGCATCATGTGTTGTACAGCTGTTCACTGTATTACTGTATTAAACATTCTGAACCCCAGTCCTCTGCTCTGATTTGATGGTAGTAGTAACACATCGATCATGAAGTTTTAAAATTTTGTTTTTTTAAATTTGTCTCAGTGAGCAACAGCTTATCATGCTGTAGAGCAATGTCATTTCTGTGCACACCTTTTTAAAATCTGCATTATGAACTTCAAAACTGAGCTGGAAACCAGCAGCATAATGTGGATTTATCTTTTTTCATTGTAGTTTTGTAAGTATTATGACAGAGTATTAGGACCACATGAAAAGATTTTTTGTTTTTACAGACTTCGAGAATAAAGTGGTAATATTGTGAGAAAAGTTTTAATTTTACAAAAAAAAGTCATCTTTCATTGAAATAAAGTCATTAATTTGCAAGAGTAAAGTCATTATATGAAAAAGTCGTAAACTTTACAAGAATAAAGTCATAAATTTATGAGAACAAATATACGAGAATAAAATCGTAAATGTACACATACAAAGTTGCGAATTTACGTGACTGAAGTTATTTCATAAAAATAAAGTTGGAAATTAACAAGAATAAAATTGTAATTTACAAGGACAAAGTTATAAATTTATAAGAATAAAGTCGTAAATTTACAAGAACAAAATTGTAAATTTAGAGAATACAGTAATTTGCAAGAATAAAGTTATAATTTTACAAGAATAAATCATAAATGTATGCATAAAAAGTTGCAAATCTACATCAATAAAGTTATTTTATAAAAATAAAATTGTAAATTTACAAGAACAAAATTTTAAGTTAAAAGAATAAAGTCATAAATTTATGAGAATAAAGTCTTAAATTTACAAGAACAAAACTAAATTTAAAGAATGAAGTAATTTACGAGAATAAAGACATAAATGTACGCATATAAGGTCACAAACTTAAATAAAGTTATTTTATATAAATAAAGTCATAAATTTACGAGAATAAAATTGTAGTTTACGACAAAGTCAAATTTACGAGAATAAAGTCAGAAATTTACAAGAACAAAGTTGTAAATTAAGAGAATTAAGTTATTCATGAGAACAAAGTTACAATTTTACAAGAATAAAGCCGTAAATGTACACGTACAAAGTCGCAAATTTACGTGAATTAAGTTATTTTACAAAAATAAAGTCGTAAATTTACAAGAATAAAGTTGTTAATTTATGCAAACCAAGTCGCATATTTACGTGAATAAAGTTGTAAATTTACAAGAATAAAGTTGTTAATTTATGCAAACCAAGTCGCAAATTTACGTGAATAAAGTTGTAAATTTACAAGAATAAAGTTGTAAATTTATGCTAACAAAGTCATAAATTCACAAGAATAAAGTCTTGTTATTTTAAATTTAGAAGAGGAAAGTTGGTAAAAATGAGGGTGATGAAGCATTTGGTGAAGATGTACTTCAGCACAAGTTTTACTAACCAGGAGATAACCAATCTCTTGGGACATCAGCAGCACACTGTTATTAGTATCAGGACTGTGAAAAGAATCTGCAAGAAAATGAATCTATTCTGCAGAAAGAAGCAGATGGACTTGTAGGGGGAACTGGCTGGAACCGGTTGACTGCAGGGTTATCCATGGATGCTTCAGCGGGAGATTCAGAGGGGTTTTCTGCTCCTTCTTTAACTCAGACCTAAAAATTGTTTAATGACTTTAGAAGTTTAAACGTGCATACTTGTGTTGGACTTTCGTGTGTTTTTTCGTGTATTTTTGTAAAATTACGACTTTTTCTGGTAATATTGCAACTTTATTCTCAAAGTCTGTAAAAAAAAAGATTCTTAATGTGGCCCTAATGCTCCGTCGTAATGTACAGCTACAGTCTTGCATACTGTGCTTATGCCATGTACATCATTGCTCATATTCTTTTAACAGGATAGACTTATGACTGTATTCCTTCTGTCTGTTCATATGCAGAATACTGCAAACAAACGTGACACAGAATAGAAAAAGTAAAGACAACAGACAAAACGGCTGGGTAGTCACAAGTGGTAACAAGACAAGGGGAGGGCAAAGAAAGGAAGACACACAAAACTGCCATAGAAATAAAACAGAAAACACACAGAAAAGTCATAACTTTAGAAAATATAATGAAACAAAACACTTGAAAAACTCACAGCTGGTGCCTTTGGACCAAACTGACCCAACCTGTCAGGTTCCCATCAGGAGTGGACACTTGGAATAACGGTTGATGTTTAGGTTTCAGAACCAGTTCAATGCTTCATGCTGTGGTTGATGTGTCTTTACCGTCCTGGCTCGGCCACGGTGACCAAGAGAAGCTGTTTCTGATGATCATGACTGGGATAAAAGCAAGTCTAACACTGTTAACTGGACCTGCTTCTCGTTGTCCTCCAACTGTCAGTTTCAGCACCTCTGAGTGAAACGGTAAACGTTCATCTCTGAATTTAATTTATTGCTCAGTAAGAATTAGTGTGTGCAGCCAGATGTTCTGTTCCCATTGAAGCAGAGCTGATGTGGAGCTGGTTAAAACAAACATCTCTCCCAGTCATTTGATGACGGACTAAATGCTGATAGAGTGCTTTCACACAGCCTTTAAGACACAACTGAGAATTAGTATTGTATTCATCAATACACATTCACATTAATAATTTCAGTCATCTAATATTTGCCCTTCTGATATTAAGAATTAATTTTTATTAAGTTAGATCTAACTTTTCTTCTTTACATTAAGACAATTTTTCTCATAAACTTGTATTTATTTACATGAACCCTTTCATATACAGTACGTATCTAATGGACACCTATGGAAGGCTGTTTTTGAGTACATACAGTTGTGTGAAAAAGTGTTTGCCCCTTCCTAATTTCTTATTTTTTTGCACGTTTGTTGCACTTATACAATATTTCTCAGATCATCAAACAAATTTAAATGTGAGACAAAAATAACACAAGTAAACACAAAATGCAGTTTTTAAATGAAGATTTTTATTAGTAAGAAAGCTGAGTTCAATTTCTCTAGCCACACCCAGGCCTGATTACTGCCACACCTGTTCTCAATCAAGAATTCACTTAAATAGGACCTGCCTGAAGAATTTAAGTAGACCAAAAGATCCTCAAAAGCTAGACATCATGCTGCGATCCAAAGAAATTTGGGAAAAAATGAGAAACAAAGTAATAGGGCTGGACGATTATGGAAAAAATTATAATCACGATTATTTTGACTGATATTGAAATCACTATTGATATACACGATTATTCATTGATTCTATAGAAAGTGTTTATTGAACCACATAACTCAACTTGAAATATGACTTTTAAAAAAATTACACCGAAAATAAATTAGAAACAAGTAAAGGAGTAAAATAAGAATACTATTCAATATAATAATGGCAATAAAAAATGAATACTAAGTCTACATACATTCCTTTTCTATACTCCCTGCAGTTTGCTTCCTATAACTCCACCAGTCTGTTCACGTCACGATTAATTGTTTTTCTTCTATTACAGTGTTTTTGTGATTGTGAAATGGCAAAATTGAAATCACGATTAAAATTCGATTAATTGTCCAGCCCTACAAAGTAATTGAGATTTATCACTTTGGAAAAGGTTATAAAGTCATTTCTAAAGCTTTGGGACTCCATAGAACCACAGTGAGAGCCATTATCCACAAATGGTGAAAACATGGAACAGCGGTGAACATTCTCAGGAGTGGCCGGCCGACCAAAATTACCCCAAGAGCACAGAGACGACTCATCCAAGAGGTCACAAAAGACCCCAGAACAACATCCAGGAACTGCAGGCCTCACTTGCCTCTATTAAGGTCAGTGTTCATGACTCCACCATCAGAAAGAGACTGGGGGGCAAAAATGGCCTGCATGGCAGAGTTCCAAGACCAAAACCACTGCTGAGCAAAAAGAACATAAAGGCTCGTCTCAGTTTAGCCAGAAAGCATCTTGATGATCCCAAAGACTTTTGGGAAAATACTCTGTGGACTGACAAGACAAAAGTTGAACTTTTTGGCAGGTGTAGGTCCCATTACATCTGGCGTAAAAGTAACACGGCATTTCAGAAAAGGAACATCGTACCAACAGTAAAATATGGTGGTGGTAGTGTGATGGTCTGGGGCTGTTTTGCTGCTTCTAGACCTGAAAGACTTGCTGTGGTAAATGGAACCATAAATTCTGCTGTCTACCAAAAAATCCTGAAGGAAAATGTCCGGCCATCTGTTGGTGACCTCAAGCTGAAGCGCACTTGGGTTCTGCAGCAGAACAATGATCCAAAACACACCAGCAAGTCCACCTCTGAATGGCTTAAGAGAAACAAAATGAAGACGTTGGAGTGGCCTCTTCAAAGTCCCCACCTGTATCTGACTGAGATGCTGTGGCATGACCTTAAAAAGGCGGTTCATGCTGGAAAACCCTCCAATGTGGCTGAATTACAACAATTCTGCAAAGATGAATGGAACAAAATTCCTCCACAGCGCTGTAGAAGACTCATTACTAGTTATCACAAATGCTTGATTGCAGTTGTTGCTGCAAAGGGTGGAACAACCAGTTATTAGGTTTAGGGGGTAATTACTTTTTCACGCAGGGACATGTGGGCTTGGATTTTTTTTTCCCCCTTAAAAATAAAAATCTCCATTTAAAAACTGCATTTTGTGTTTGTTATCTTTGTCTCCCATTTAAATTTGTTTGATGATGTCAAACATGCAAAAAAAAAAGAAAAAAGAAATCAGGACGGGGGCAAACACTTTCTCACACAACTGTACACGAGTGAGGATTGTGTATTTGCAAATGAACCTCAGTAGAAATTAAAAAGTCATATACCACTGAAGAATAGATATATAATAAAATGTAATATACCAACAGTCCATCATCATTACCGAGTTTGCCTCAGTAATAAACAGGAAAGAAAATGATTTATTACTCAGAGTATTTAGTTTTTTTTTTTCAATTGCATACACATAAAAACCTTTAGATATCACACTATTTCTAAACTTATTCACTCAAACGTCACAACTTCACCTCAAATCAGCAAAACCATAAACACATTCTAAGCCTTGACACAGTTTTCAATGTAGCTATTCACTTTTTGCAAATGACTAGACACAACCTTCTACCAAACACACTAGAATCTACAAGGAAGCATCTTGATTTCCCATTTCAAACACAACCATATAAATGTCACACTTATTCATCAGTGCCTTAGACTCTGTCCTCATGACTGCTTTACTGAACACCAACCAATCACTCCTTGACATAAGCCTTTACAGTTTTTCTCAATTGCTAAAACACTGAATCCCATTCTTAAAGCCAAATTTTCAGAAGCCTAAACCAAGGTAGCAAATCAGTCCCCTTGTGATCAAAACCTAAAGCAAGTTTCACATCACTAGACACTGCTTGCAAACACATTTGCACTGTGATTCACTTGCAAGAAAAAGTGCAAAATGCTAAACACATGCTGCACACTTTGATCACAATTAAGACACAGGTGTCAGCAGGTAAACACGGTGACTCAAAATTGATTTCACCTTTGGCTGATGATGAGGGAACCAATATAAACCAGTTGAGGAAGCTGTGGGAGGTCAAGATTTTGCAATGGATCGAAGAAATCAGAGAGGAAGAGTACGCGTAAGAGGTGGTCACAGAGGTGGTCGAGGATGGGGACGTGGAAGGGGGCAAAATCAGATTCGATGCAGAGCCTTCATTTCAGATGAAATCCGTGCAACTGTAATCGATCATGTTATTGTCCATGGGTTGTCTATGAGAGAAGCTGGACAAAGGGTGCAACCCAACATCAGTAGGTTCTCTGTTTCAACAATCATCCGGGCATTCAGAGAAAAGAACAGGTAATTGTTAACCCCCCCCCCCCCAACTACATGGCTGCATTTGATAAAAATGTTTGAATTGTAAAGAAGACTGCTGTAAAATAGTGATGTAAGCACAGAGCTGTTGTTACTAAAACAAAGTTCTGTCTTTATAGGCTAGATTATATACAGAATGCAGAATGTATATATTTTTATGAAAACACATTGTCTTTTTGTAGAATTGCAAGACGTCCACATGGGGGTGGAAGGGCATCCCTGTTCTCCCCCCAACAAGAAGTTATCATTGTGGACATGTTCCGTCAAAACAACGCGATCACCCTAAGGGCAATCCAGCAAAATGTCATTGATGACAATGTCAATTTTGATGGAATAAATGGTGTAAGCATCTCCACCATTGATCGTGTCCTCAAACGCAATAGGATGCGTATGAAACAACTGTTCAGTGCCTTTTGAACGGAACTCAGAAAGGGTTAAAGAGCAGAGATTTCAATATGTACAGGTAAACAAAAGTTCTGTTTTGTAAAGCAATCAGTTGAAGTGATGTTGAAATTATGCTCTAACTTTTTTATAATTTGCATTTTTCTTTGAGTAGACAGTTTTTCAGCTGGATTCAATGGACCAACCTCACGAGTACATATATTTGGATGAAGCAGGATTCAATCTGGCCAAAAACAGAAGGAGAGGCAGAAATTTGATCAGCCACTGTCGCTGTTCCTGGCCAGCGTGGTGGCAACATCACACTTTGTGCAGCCATAAGCAACCATGGGGTTGTTCACCATCATGCTAATATGGGGCCATACAACACCTATCATCTCCTGAACTTCTTGAATAACCTGCGAGATGTTCTGTTGGGTCAACATGACCTGGATCATGCTGGGAATGCTGTGTATGTTGTTGTGTGGGATAATGTAAGTTTCCACCGTGCAGCCCAGATTAGGGAATGGTTCATGATGAATGATAATTTCATCAATCTTTGCCTTCCACCATACTCCCCTTTCTTGAACCCCATAGAGGAGTTCTTCTCCTCTTGGCGGTGGAAGGTTTATGACCGGCAACCATACACCAGAGAAAACCTCCTGGAAGCAATGGAGTTGGCTTGTGATGAGATAGGTGCGGAGGCATGCCAAGCCTGGATTCGGCATGCAAGGGGCTTTTTTCCCTCATTGTTTGGCCAGGGAGAATGTGGCCTGTGACGTGGATGAGGCTCTGTGGCCTGACCCAGCCAGAAGACACGATGCTGTGGCCGAATGACATTTGCATATACTGCTTGCTCATGTTGAACTTTCTTTTTTCATCATGTGAATGGAGTATTTTTACTTTTACTTTGTTATGAGTTCTCTGTGTGACATGATGCATTTGGCCTGATGTAAATAAAACAGCATGATGTTCTGAGAACTCTGTTTTCCTTTTTTCCTTTTAGTGTTTCCTGATTGCTCTGTAGTGTTTTACATTTTGCTGTGCTTGGGGCATGATTTGACAATAGTGTCGCTTTTTGAGGCCACGTGAAGCTGTTTTGAGTCAATAACTTCCTTTTGCAGCAAGAAGCAGAGGTTTTGGGAAAGTAGTTTGAGTTATGGGATTAGTGTTTAAAGTTGTGAAAAACTGAGAGGACATTTCAAAAATAGTGTTTTAGCAATTGAGAAAAACTGTAAATAAGTCAAAGGTCAAACTATCTGTCTTGAACAATGGAAGAACAATGCAGAGAGAGCTTTGCTTTAGCCTATTCCATGTGTGATGTGATGCTTTGATTTTTCCCGTTGCAGTACTACAGTATACAATGCTGCATCCACAGCAGCAACAGATTTATTCAGGAAATAAAATATTTTTTGGTTCCCTTATTGCTTGTGTCGACTTCTATTAGCATGCTACTTTTGCTCTTATATGGCAATTATATACGTATATGAAGCAAATCAATAAAAACAAAAGGGCTTTAGATTTAGCAACAGTGTGTAAATGATATACATAAGTATGTGATAACATGGGAAATGTATTTGTGAGGTGAGACACATGTTTGCTTTTGAAATGTGTTTACAATAATTTGAATTCTGTGTTTAATTTTGTGGTAGATAGGGGGCTTTTTTAAGCATTTTACGTGAGCAATAACTGGATTTGTGTGTAAAGTTTTGAGAAATACATATAAATACATATAAAGCCATATCTTTCAAAATTAAAAAGAATCACTATAAAAGTCTGCAGAAGCACAATATTCCTCTCCTATGTTAAAAAAACCCCCACTGTGGTCCTGTTTTTTCTTTTCTTAATTCATGCATCAGTACACTGGAGAACAACATTGCAGGTTACACAGAATGCAAATCTTATAAGAAAACAGTAGCCTTTTTTTTTTCAAGGTATTTCTACAATAACTCAAATAGCCTTTTCCTTTTTAAAATAACAATGGCCAAAGGTAATTCCCATCAACTGCTCCTGAGGTACAGAGACATGCAACAAGACCAAATTTCCCAATTGGAATCAATACAGTGGAAAGAGAGAAAAAGAAAGAAAGAAAGAAAGAAAGAAAGAAAGAAAGAAAGAAAGAAAGAAAGAAAGAAAGAAAGAAAGAAAGAAAGAAAGAAAGAAAGAAAGAAAGAAAGAAAGAAAGAAAGAAAGAAAGAAAGAAAGAAAGAAAGAAAGAAAGAAAGAAAGAAAGAAAGAAAGAAAGAAAGAAAGAAAGAAAGAAAGAAAGAAAGAAAGAAAGAAAGAAAGAAAGAAAGAAAGAAAGAAGCTGGTTAACCTACCATTTGCTTGCACTGCACCTTAGCTGCCAGCAGGGGGCAGTGTGGCCAAACCAATGCTTTTAATGTAGTCGTCTCACTGTGTTGTTGCAATATACACTTCTACCGCTAGAAGGCAACATTTACAAATAGTCACAGCTGCAGCAACAGCTGAAGCATTTATAAATGTTTATCTTCTGATTAGTCCAGTTCAGAGAGCCTTCAAATTAATTTAATTACAATAAATCAGTTCCTGATTAAAAGCAGTTCGAGCACAAGAGAAACAAATTCAGTTTTGGAGTAGCTGAACCCTGAAAAGTACATCAGTAAGCTGTACATCCATTAGCAGTAGTGGCTTTTATTGACTATATCAGTCTCTTCTTTTTGTTTTAAGCACATTTTAGCAACTCAGTCAAAAGTGTTCTTGGATTTCATCTTTAAACAGGGAGTTTAAGATGGGTATTTCCATTTGGTTTACAAATTTAGGCATCCTTGTTGATTCAAATACCTGTGACTACTTAGCACTGGATGGCTGGAACACAAAATGAGCTCAGTGAGCTCATCAAGCCTTGAACTTCATAGACAGCTGCATCCAATATTGAGCAAGTGTTACAGCTGCCTACTGCTTGCTTTAATTGCTTGTTTCCTATGCAAATTCCTGTGTGCCACGACATGTTGAGGATTGGTCCTGGCCGCCACACCTTCGTCTCCTCCCTCTCGATTGGATAATTGCCCAGCCAATCACGGACAAACCCTCACCCAGCTGGGAGATAAAAGACCTGTGGCCTCTTCATTCAGTGGCAACTGTTTTGACCTGGCAGTCTGCCCCTTGCTTGCTGTGGATTTTGACTTGTGTCTGATTCGGTAACCTTTTGTAGATTAGCTTAGTGAATATTCCTTTTTTTTTTGGTGTGTTTGTTTTCTTTTACTCATTAGTGGGCTCAAACCGAATTGGTTTGAGTTAGTTTGTGTTTATATTTGACCGTTAGAGGTCTTGCTCTGTGTTAAGTTTTCTGTTTTTCTTTTCTTTTCTTTTTATTAAAAGCCCTTAAGGCTCCTTTTTTTGTTGGTGTTTATGTGTAGTCAGCTTTTGGTAAGTGGTAGTTTGAGTTGGGCTAGAGAGGGTTTTTTTTTTTGTAGGCTGTATATAGTTGTAAATAGAAAAGATGTGTCAGACAGGAAAGCTTTAGTTATTGGTGCTGCTTGCTTTTGTTTTTTTTATAACCATAGTTTAGGGGGTCAGTTTCTGTTTTCTTTTTTGGTTTCTGTTTGGTTCCTTAGTTACCTTTTGGTCTGACCTACACTTCTGTTTAGATAGCGGTACTTGTTGTTGTTTGCTTTATTGATTTGAGCAGCATCGCAAAACCCAACTCCAGGTTACCGTTGTTTTGTTCTGTCTGTTAGATCCCTCTTTGGAACAATAAATCTCCAGTTACCATCTTACATCCACCTTGTCACAGTTCTCATTTGTTACGTTCCACCCTCTATCCGAGTTGGGACATAACAGCAAGTATAAAAGGAACTAATGGAAATCTTTTTCTTACCACTGTCCCTCCATCCAAATGAAACTAAATCATGATTATCTATGTTACAGCCATCGTCTTGGCCAGAGGTGCCGAAGTCATTTTAGTTCAGGGGGCACAAACGGCACGATTTGATCTCAAGTGGGCCAGATCAGGAAAATTACCACACAATAACCTATAAATAACAATAACTGCAAATGTCTCCCTTTATTTTAGCACATTGTCAAGATGTTTATATTTAATGAACTTTCCTTTTAGAAAAAAATTAACATGAAATTTATTGAGAAACATAATTGGTTTTAACAATATTTTGCCTCATTTAATTATATTTTATTTTATCTCTTCATTTTATGTATTAATTTCAGTCAACATTTTATTATATATTCTTGTATAACAACATATTTATATCCTCTTTAATATAAACATATAAATCTGAATTTATAAAATTAATTTTCTGTTAACCTCCCAAATATTGAATAATTTTAAAATGTGTTTTTATATATTTACTTTTATTATCATTATGATCAACTCATTCAAATATGACACTACATGTTCAGAGTAAATTACAGATCACAATGGATCTACAAAATAACTTACTGTAATATTGAATGACAGGTATCTGGAACCAAAAAATACAATATTTTCCATTATGATTGGGGACTTTTAAAGAGAAATAAGATTTCCACATGGGTAAAGTAACACTGACCTCACAGTGAGGTCAGATCTGTAAAGTATAATTGAAATACTTCATATTTAGACATCTAAAAAGATTCCAAGCTCTGGTGGAACAATTAGAAACTATAGTTTGTTTTATTGTTTTAAATGTGACATTTAATAATTCACCTCGCGGGCCAGACGGTTTTGGCCCCCAGGCCTTATGTTTGACACCCCTGGTCTTGACCATTATCATGTGCTCACAGTTTTGCTCTTACTGCCCATGCTGAACCAATGTGTGACCATTACTTAATTGTCTTGTTCCCATGGTTTTGTAACATGGCCACAGATTAAAATATCTTTATCAATGTCACCAGATGGCTCCTGTAAAGTTTAAATCAGAACTAAACATGTTTATGTTCAGCTGTTTCATTTCTACAATCATGACAACTAAAATGGAAGTGAACGTCTTTATAATTCGCAGGTCAGTGGATTCATTTTACAGTTTGTGTGCATCAGTTATTCATTTGTGGATCTGTTTGAGACCCAGAAGGCAGATATTGTTTCTGAATAAGAGGGTTTCCCTTTCTGAGTTCAAACTAATGGGTCAAAGCAGCCTGTGAAATCTGGCCAAGCTCATTATGATTAAGACTGTAAGTCCGATTTGCGCCGTTTGCCAGTAAACATACCTGTGTCAGCAGCTGAACAAGGCTGCAGCTTTGCCAACTTAATTTAAGCGAGTGGTACAGCCCCAGATTAAAGGCTGGGCCCCTGATCACTTTTTTAAAACCAGATTTATTGCATGTTTGGCACACTCCCCACCTGACACATAAACTTACATCACAGATTCATGTGTGGAGGATCTGTGTGGTGGCAGCAAGAAAAAACTGAAGACTTATGACTCAATAAGCAGCCAGTGTGAACACAGTGTGCCACACTGCAAAAACTCAAAATGTTACCAAGTATATTTGTCTAATTTCTGGTCAAAATATCTGATTACACTCAATATCAGACATAATCACCTAAAGAGAAACATTTCAGTAAGATATAGAAACTTGTTTGAAGACATTGCATCTTACATGTGTCTTATTTCAAGAAATATTATCAAGAAAATTTCATTCATTCTTTTGGCAGATTTTTTTCCCTTATTACAAGCAAAAAAACCTTTTTTTTTTTTTTTTTACTTATTTAAAAACAGGCCAAGATTTTTTTTTGCTTGTATTTATATCCAATTTTGATAAGATTTCTTGATTTAAGATGCATTGTCTTAAAACAAGTTCCTATATCTCACTAAAAGTTTCTCTTTAGGTGATTATGTCTTATAATAAGTGTGATGAGATATTTTGATTAGAAATTAGACAAAAATACTTGGTAAGATTTTGAGTTTTTGCAGTGAAGCAGGCGAGACAAAAAGGAGTTGAGTTCTGTTTTACATGTAATGAAGGAATGTGACAGTTCAGGATGTTTCCTGCAACTTCTACAGTTTAAGTATGTAGTGAAAACTTTTAATACAAGAAACATCCAAGATTGTGTGTTCACGGGCTTAAAAGATATAAATCCCCATGACAAAAAAAAAGAGTTGGCTGGAATCTATAAAAAAGCCAATATTAAGGTTAAGCTAATACATAGCAGGAAAATAACAGACTGTAACCTGCACCCATCCAAATAATGACATTGTGATGCCAAAAACCACTGAGGCTGCAAAACTTAACCAAACGTTGAACGGACACAACATGTGTCAAATCAGAGGATGCAAAAATTAAGTTAATTATCAGGGTGGCAGCTGATTCTGCATGTGCATAGATTCCAAAATCTTACTTAATTGGACAAAGAAAATAAAACAGGGTGATGCATCCCTGTGGTCTGGACAAAATCAGTCATGCAGCATAACATAATCTTTTTTTAAAAGGGACTTGAGGCAAGATTAAGAAACGAAACTCACTTCTGCCGCTTCAGGTAACTGCAGCCACGAGCCAAGCCGTCACGGGAGCGTGCACAAACTGAAGCTATAATGTTGTTTACTACGCTTTTTCTTCGTACACTTTTTAGTGTCTTTCAGTTGATTTGGATCGTTTACTGACGGCAGTAGAATCCATAACTATCGCTTTCAGTGTTTGAATTTACCGTGACCGTCTTCTTCCTGTATCATTTGATGTCACGTCCGCAGGGCAGCGCAAGAAATTTGGACACCGAATTGCAGCGCATTTTGCAGCACACAGCCTGTTCAAGGCAACGGAGAGAAACATGGGTGGAAACATTATTTTTGGTTTTTAGCGCTTCATCACCCATTAGTATGAAAAAAATGGACATGCATGTTTGGTTTTTTTTTAAATTCCTGCCTCTAGTCCCTTTAACTTTACCCTCCTGAGCATCAGAATCAACACTAACAGCCCATTAAATTAAACAGCCCTATGGTAAATACAGAAACGGACAATTTCATCCGTCAGTATGTCCGTTGCGAGAGAGCTTACAAATCCGAAGGAAATCTGGACGAAATGGAGCAATACCAGCGAAATCATGGCAGCAGTATGGAGTCACCCCGGCTTTACGCCTGGTCCGTGAGCGCAGCGCAACGGCTTTGCTGCGACTTCCACGGTACAAGTGTAACCCAGGTTATTCGCTAGGATATGAAATTTCGTATTTTTTTCGTACTACCAATCTCCTTTAAGTAAACCTAGACACTGATAAGAGTTAGACACCTTTGGATTTCTTTGTAACTTTTTATAGGTGAAACTGTGTTCTTTTGGGCCTGATTATTGTGTTGAACCTGATAATAGAGAATTAGTCTTTGCTGCCCAAGATCTACAGTTCAAACTCTCAAGCGTTAAAGCTTTGGCCCCAGATGCGTTACACAAGCATTTACACCGTTCGCTGTGCGCCCGCAAGTGCACCAGCTGTTCCATGACATCACAGAATCACGGTAGGATTGCAAGATCGCCTGTGATTCTCATTCAAACGGTTAATTTTGTCCACATGTTTGTGCGTCGTGGTTTCTTATTTCACTGAAACCTTGTGGACACGGAGATGATGTCATGTTCAGATAGTTCAGCAGATTAAAAGCTGCACAGTGGCTGTTGTTTAGGAAGTTACCGGATGTTTTACACTGAATCTGTCTGATTTCCTGTCTCACCCGATCTGAACAACTGAAACTGATGCGGTGTCGGTGCGTGCCAAGTCAAAAATAGATCTGGTGCGTATCTTTAGTGCAGCGGCGCAACATGCCGGAGCGATGACGGACCGCTCACGATATATTTCAAACCATTGACTACAACAGGCGCTGCCGCTTCGCTGCGCTCACGGACCAGGTGTAAAGCCAGGGTCAGAGTTCACCCATTAATGAAAATTGACGAAGAAGAGTAGGAAGGGGGTATTTAAAAATGTCAAAAGTTTAAAGTGGAAGTTAGTTTTTTCTTCAATTTGGGCCTATTTTCTAGCATTAAATACATTCATTTACTCACCCAGACAGTTTTGGTGCAGCTTGAATTCCATCGGGAGATATTTAGATCCACTCGAAATCAGCGTATGTCCAATATAATGGAAGTGATGGGGCAGCAACGCGCAACCTCTAAATAAGGCATTATCAGCGACAAAGTCCTTCATTTCACCAATGTTTAGTTACAGAACATTAGTTGGACCCCCCTGTGAGCTTGAAGCAGCTTTTCTTGTGGTTATTTGTCCTTATTTACAGACATTTACTTGTTATGGTGTCACATAGAAGTGATGTCATCAAAGCTGCCGCAGTGAAAATGTCTGTAAATGTATCAGCTTTGTTTAATGGGAGTTAAAGCGCTGTATGGGATAAGTAATGCATTAAAAATAATTACTCATAGTCCAGTCATAGCTTACACCTGAGACCACTGGATCCACCCACAGATAAAAACATAGTTATGCCTGGGAGAATTTTGGCCACTAACAGCCACCATACATTCACCAGTGCTTAGAATATGAAGTCATTTGATAGAAAACATCTTTTCTTGCAATACCCATCTTCACTACTAGATGTCAATAATTCTTACAGACTGTGCCTTTAAATTTTTCTGCCACTGACTATTTTTTTTTTTTAGTTTTTGTTTTTTTTACACACAGCACCTTTAACCTCTTAAGCCCTAGCCATATTTTCAGAAAAAAATGCCTAACAAGACGTACACAAAGTAAATGAAGAATTACTCCACAATAATTAGGTTAATTTTCGTGTTCTTGGTATCTAATGACATCTGGAGACTTCAGAGAATGTGTTTCCAGTCTTAAAAATGTTGTATCTGTTACTATTTCTGAGTAAATTGCAATAAGATAGAGGAAAATTGCTAAATTTCTATGCTCGTTTGTTGTTTTGGCAGATGGTAACACCATGCTAATAATGATTTAATGAAGACAGATGTTATTTATTACCTTCAGTTACTCCTTGACAGCAAATGTAGCAAATTTGAAAGAGTTTGAGTAAAAGAAAAAGATTATACACAAGTTTTAGGAAAGCCTTCACCAGGCAAAATCCACCGGGGATCAGATTGTCTCAATTTGGCACAGTTTTACACCAAACTATGAAACAGAAGACAGTAACAACGCTATAGGAGTGAATACTTTATGAAATATATAAATTAGACCAAAACAGAGAAATGCAGTGAAAATATGAAAAAAACATTATTGTAGATTGCCTTGGTTTAGTGCTGTATTTTGGTGATCTGTTCATATAAAAAGGTAAATAACGGGCATGTCAACACAAATTAGCATGACAACTAGCATGTAATCACAGAGGTAATCAACAAAACTAATCACAATTTTGAAAGAGTACAAGAACTCACTGATAGACCGTCCAACTTTCACGTGGGAAAAAATATCTCCATTCGAACCGACAAGTTGCAGCTGTCTGAGTCAGGAGGGTCTAGTAACTCTGGCTGCTGCTGTATCTCCGCTAATATCTCCGCGGTCTTAGTGATGTACGTATTTTTTTCCCAACCAAATGTCATTTTCAAACAATATGAAACTTCAAATAAAACTATCCAACTCAAATCATCCGGCAGACACAAACAAAACACCGGCCCATCACACTTATCCTTCCGCTCTGCGTCAAAGCCCTATTGTGCAACAATCTCTAGTCTTTTAGCCACAGAAAAAGGTTACCTGGGTAATGTAGTTCACAAAAACCTTGGTATCATCTGATTCATTAGCTTCTTTGCCTTCTTAGGACTACAAAATCCGTCATGCTCCGGGAAAGTTTTATAGCAATATAAACCGATAATATCTGCTAATTTAATGTCTTAAATGTCTCGTACTGAGCCCATAATGTTTAAAAGTCGTTTCTAAACATTAATAAACATTATTTTTTGCACTAGAATACACTTTTGATCATGTTTTGAGCACATTAGGGCCGAAGCTTCATGTAACAGTGAAATACACACAAGTGCCCTGTTTAATTATAGTTTAATATGCGATTATCATGCATGTAAGTTCTTGGGGCCGTATAAGGGCCCATAGGGCTCAACTGAATTATATCTTAAAACATTACGAGACTGGGCTCAAAAAACCTTTATACATTCCAGTGACTGTTTTCAGATATCCTAAAATTTCAGCCACCACCTGCAACTCTCAAATGCCCCCCTGAAAAATGAACATAACAGAAAAGAAGCAAATGGTTTTTCTACATTTCCTGCCTCTATTTCTTCTCCTCTGTGGCACTTAAATTGGTTTCTTATTTAAAGCGCTCACGTCATGATTTTCGGTTTTCTGGCACAGCTGCAGTGGTAAATCAGTAAACATCCCCACAAAGCCTAAAAAAATATCCTAAAAAATAGGAATGCACGTGTTTACTACTTCTATGCAAGTGACTTGATGGGGAGAATGGCAGAGAATAATGAGCTGATGCTTGCACCACATCTGCATCCTGCATCTTTCCCATCACTTGTTAAAAATGGAAAAATCATTCACAGCTAAAAATGACTGAGTGTAACAGAAAAAGCTCTGGGATTCACTGGGCTTTGCTATGTACATAGTCAACATCTGTACACAAGCAGGAATACTCCAAACTAATTAATCGCCCTGAACTAATATTTGTTTTCACTTTTGGAAAGCCACGACTGTACACAAACACCGACCTTTCATGGAGCACGCAGAACTGTACTGGAAGGACATATTTACTGAATTTGGACACATTTTAACAAGTTAAACTGAATGATTTAATCCTGAAGAGACTCAACTGGTCAGCAGCTTGTATTTGTTTACAGATCCCGGTATGCCATCTAATCCAGTCCAATAAATCTCATATTTGTGAGGACGGTTTTATGATAATGTCTGAAAAGAGGTATTTGTTTTCCGCTATCCATTTTTCAGCAGTTTTTATTAACGTTGTATTTTACTTTATACTGAATGTTGTATCATTTCTGCTGTTTTTCTCTGCTCCATCACAGTCATAAACCCACTGTTATATCCTTGAAATGAAGCCAGCAACGCTCAGCTCCATTCATTAACCTTCTTTATTACCGCGCTGCAGCGGGGCAGCCAGTTTGGACTGGGAGTATGAGAAAGTAGTCTGTAAAAAAAAAAGCTGACTGATATGTCAGAAAGAAGGAGTACAGAGGGGGGAAAAAAAGACCCCTGGACTTCAGAAGACCATCACAAACTCAGTGAACAGCCCGCCCGCCGGTCATTTGTCAGGGCTCAGATGTGAATAAAGCGTCTGTCTCATTGTTGACACTCATTGTGTCTACGCTTTACTTGGGCTGACGGCGTGACTAATGCCATCAAACTGAGAGGGAGGAAGAGGGCTCGCCATGCTGAGGATCACAATAATTGGATTGTGAATACAGTCTTTTAGTTTGCTGCTAAAGGGGAATGTTGTTAACTCTGTTTCTCTTATCACTCACACTTAATTCCTACAGTTGATGAACAAGAGGAGCAGGTGCACGAAATTACAGCTGAATAAACTTCTGGCTGGATTCACTGGAAAGCTTCACCTCAACCAGAAGAACCTTTTTGTCCTCATTCAGCCACATGTTGAAGTTTAAAGAGCTGCCTGAAATGTCTCGCATCGTCGTATCCCTGCCCTGTGGTCTATTTGTAACACTCAAAATACATGAATAAGTTGCTGTGAGTACAACACCAAGATGACACATCTCTTTTTAATGACTGCATCTTTTTCTTTTTTAGTATTTACTTTTCATTGATTTTTTATTGTGCATGTAAATGAACCAATAAAGCATCAACATGACGACCTAAAGACAAATGCAGGAAATATCACTCAAATCTTTTTTCAAGCAATGCAACATTTCACAAAATTTTTCTAAACTACTTTATTATGCATCGTGTCCACTACAGAGGAGTCCTAATTAAAACTGTTTTCAGAATGGTGAAATTGGGAATCGACCACTTTAGTGGACAGCAATGACCTAACCAATACAGTCACTACATATATATAGCTGCTCCTCTCAGCTGTAGAAGTGCACATCGTGTATGCGCAGCCCCGAAAAGTGTGTAACCCTGATAACTAACCGAAAGCTAAATCTGGACTCACGGGACAATAGTACTTGTTCGTTTTATCATTCTACTTAAAGTATTGTCGAAAATGAAGGAGATAATGTCTTGTATAGTTACTGCCCCATCACCGCCGTTATTACTGGATGTTCACCGAAGGGTCAATCAAGTTATATCTTCCAAAGGACTCAAAGTGATGCAGAAACTTTACCGGTAAGTAAATGCACGTATATACTTCTAGAAATAAGGTCCAGATTGAAAAGAAAGAAATTTATCCTTTAACCCAATGTCCTTTTGTCCAAAACAGCTTATCATTTGGATCATACTCAACGACAAAACCAAAGTAGTTCAAAATGCCAGGTGTGTGTCGAATATCGAACAGTACAGAAATTTTAATTTTTATTTATTTCATTAACTTATGTTCTGCTGATGAGCTCTGTGTAGAAAACTCAGTGGATCTGTGCTCGACTACGTTCAGACAGTTGGAACTTCTTTGGTTTCCATGTTGACTATGATCCTCATGGTAAACTGTTTTAATTAAAAAAGGCATGAAAATGTTTTTTTTTTTTGTTAGATTGAAAAAATATTGAACTGTGACACTAAAGTATCGAACTGAACCATGAATTTTTTTGTATTGCTGCACCCTTAGTACTGTACAGACACAGGCACACACACACACACACACATACATATATATATATATATATATATATATATATATATACACATATATGTATAAATATATGCCTTGCCTTTTTTAAATTCATACATGAACGGATTAGAAGGTGATGAAGTGTCTTTGAAAGATAACCAATAAATGCTGGTAGATGTAACAATGTCCTTATATCACTTTTAGTTTGGACAATCCTTAAAGCTGTTGTGGAGCAAAATGTAGAACTATTTTCTTTTTATTCTTGAGTATTTCTCATCCACCATTTAGGGATGCACAAGATCCACGGCAGCTCCTAATCAAACCATCAAGGTGCCTAAAACCAAGAAAAGCATCCAATTAAAGTTAAAGTAAACAAATGTGTGCATCTCAAGCTCCAGATATTTCCCTCAGGACCTGGTGGAAAACATTTTCAGCTAAAAGAGGCAGAATAATGGATATGAAATCCCCTCCAAATAAATCATGACTCTGCTCAGTGGAAATTAGCAGCTTATAATGTGAAAATATGCCATATCTTATTTCAGCTGCAGAGAGATGCTTGATTTTAAATCAATTTATCTACAAGTTCAGCTGTTTAATTGTCTCTTGGAAATGCAAATGATGTGCGAACAGTTGGCATCGGTGCCCTTGAACACCAAAGGCTGATTTTAGAAGATGTAGCATCTGGTTGATTTAGCAGAGGTCATGTCAGGGACTACTTCATGGTCAAGTAAGAATCTCCCACAGCTCTATCCTTTCAAATGCACCGAACAAAGACTCACACCTGGACACTGCAGATTGATCCTCAGTAATCCGAAGCTCTGCGTGTTTCCGAAAACCCCTCTCTTTAAATGCCAAGCGGCATGTTTGCAGGCAAGTTTATGTGAGCATGATGTTCCAATGTGTGTCTGAACACGCAGTGTCTGTTCTGTTGGAAGTAATAAGAAGAGGAAGAATCTCTCCATCTTTAATGGGAACACTTGAACTCTGAGACTTGCTGCTGCTCTCCAGCTTCACCTGTGAGCTGAATTTTAATGCTTTGCAGTCTCGTGCTGAGCTCCCAGACGTGTCTCATAACTATTCACCGAGCCCAGAAGAGAATGAAGTGCGTCTGTGGGAGCAGCACCATGATGGGGATGTGATGGAGCCACTGAAATACTTCATTATCAGACAGAGATTTTACACTGCAGGCCCTTTCTCTCTGGTGAGGATAGATGACAGCTTACTGTATTTTCATGATGAAGATCTGTGTGACATTAACGTGCTGCCAGCTCATCTGTTTTATAGTCCAAGAATACAGTGGACTTTCTCATTACTTTCCTTTTTCAAATATTTATTAGCTTCCTTTATATACTTTTGTCCCACATGAGAGCTAGAGAAAGAGTCGTACGCAGAGCTGCTGAATTTGTAATTTAGTGCCTATCTTGTAAATTTGATAAGCCTCCCTGTGCAGTAAGCTGGACTGTGTAAATGTAATGAAAATGTGAATCAGCTCCCCGGAGAGTTTGTCCATTCTGTAAATAGATGTTTATTTTGTTTGGCTGAAGAGAAAACCTCGAAATGGGAGACTGCTATGCACAGAGTTGAGATGAGTCTCAGGGCACTGCTTTCAAATGTGTTTTTGTTTTTCCTTTTTATTTATTTGGAATCTAATCTTTATGCATTTTCTGCATCTCCATGTGGAGTCTGCAATGAAAAGCACAGTTCTCCACAATTTCATGTTACATAGCAGGCAATGGGATTATACTGTGGTAAAAGTAACATACATATTTATGGATTAAGCAAAAAAAGGAAAAGTAAGGACATTTGTTTGTGTCAAGTATCTATCCCCTTTAAAAGTGATTGCTACAAATTTTTCATTGAAACATTTTTTCAAAATAAACACATAGAGGGATCCAGAATATAAGTTTTTATTTCACAAATTTCACTGTATAAATAATTGTGGTGTCAATTTTGATGGGTCCAAAAAGTGAATAATTACACCTGTTTCCATGCCAATATCATTTTAGCTCTGGAGTTGAAATAGCATCTTCCGTGTGTTACATTTCTCAAATTCATGAGTACAAAAAATGAAAGAGGATGAATGTGAAGGTAGCAAAGAAGCTCAATAGTCCCGTGGAGGTTTCTGCTTTCCTCCTGGACATGTAAGTTAAACATTTGCTAATGCTAATTAACAGTTAACAGGTAACGTTGCTAATGCTAATTGTGTAAGCGATTGTAGTGAGGAAGGAATAAAACTTGTAGCTTTAACCTTTAATAATGCCAGTTGGTGTTACGCTGTACATTGTTTGAAAGTCAGATTAATTACTTTAAGATAGAAGATGTTTGTGGCAATTCATCTCTACATTTCTCATTTTTTTTCTGTGAAGATGGGGTGCTGAGTGTACAATAATGAGAAATAAAATGAACTTTTTTATTTTGGTAAATGGCTGCAGTGAAACAAAGAGTGAAAAGTTTAAAGGGGTCTCAATACTTTCCAAAGCCACTGTATATATATATATATATATATATATATATATATATATATATATATATATATACATGCACATTTATATTGTTACAATAAAATCAAAAAGTATAAAAATGACCTCCTATTGTCTTATTCTGACATCTTTGTCTTTACTTTGTCAGAGACCTTAATGAGGCGAAAGAAAGATGGTTGGAGAAATTCATAATGACTGAAGGAAACTCATTAACTGTTGCATGAAACGACAAGAAAATGACTGACTGTGATTTAGGTCAGGCACATCTCAAACTGCCCTTTAACCAAAGTATGTTAAAAAGCAGTTCAAGTATCATTAGTACTGACTTAAGAAATGAACATTTCAATAAAATATAATGAAGAAATGAATACATAAAAGATATAAACATGTGGAAATACAAAAAGTGATGCTATAACAAGCAGTTGAGAGATGAATGAAGAGCTGATGAGACGATAAGCTGCAGGTATGGAGGACAGAGCCAGGAGGAGAGCAGCTGCTGCAGCCATATGCAGCATATATTAAATAGTTTGGACTTTGATATTTTTTTTTTGTACTCCACAGAAACTTCTTGTTGACTCCAAATATAAATCATTATAAGGAGCTAAAATTACATCTTCGTGCACATCTTATTTTACTCCCATACGAGTCTGAATTAATATCATTCTCAGAGCTGCGACTGAACAAATAATATAACACAATTTTAAAAAACAAACAAACAACAAGAACAAAACTTAAATCACATGTGTAGGATTGGAAAAGCTATATCAGATGCATGTGTACTGTAGTTCACATGAAGCCTGTGGATTGGCTGTGGATTAATCCATATCATTAGCTTCATAGCATAACTGCCAAAGTCATATTTTGGCTAAATAATATCAGCCTAACTGTACTCACCTAATATTGCTGATTATTTGTGCATCATATAAGGATTAAACAATGAGGAGCTGTGCATTAATCAAGCGGCAACCTACGGTGGAAAAATGTGAAGCTACCTGGAAGTCTTGAAAAACTGTAGCTCCCCCTTCATCTGCTAGGGGCTCCAAAACAGAGTGAATCCCCACAGACTCCCAAACTTCACGGCAGAAATAAACATGTTTACAGCCTTGTTCAAAAAAACATTTTAGGTTGAACAAGTCAAGTTTACCTTCATTTCAACTGTGAGGGGGGTATTTATTTATTTATTTTTATATAGAACTCATCCATTTAGATTTTGCATTAGGAAGTGTTGTGATTCTGCATTCCAGGATTAACAACAATTCTAACCTGGATAAAATAATGATCTTTGTCCTCCATCAGACAGACATTCCTTCTTCCAGGACAACAAGAGACCGGTCTTCCCCCCTGCAGTGCAGAAGGCCCAAGTCTTATCACCTCTAGCTCTCTTAAAAGAGCCGTTATACCCCCAAGATAAACATCTGCCCTGACTCTGATCACCCCTGAATAACCAGAAACACAGATGCTCCCGTAAATGTTAAGAATGATTCACACAAATGGCAGAACTTTCTTCATAATTGCTTGTTTCACTCTCCCATGACCTGAGATCCCTTCGCCTCATCGAAGCTGGTCTCCATCAAAGTCGACACTCTTATCTCTTTCAGGAAACCATGGAACCAAAAGCAATGGTCTCCTCACAGCAGGTCCCTCTTACCTCCAGCTTCAAAAGGATATCAGAATTTCAAGAAAGTGTTCCTTTTGCTTGTATTAAAAATTTAACTTGGATTTTTACTTTGAATTCATTTGATTTAATTCCATATAATTTGATTTAATTGCATATAACTTGATTCTTCTTTAGACATGATTTAATTCTCTTTAATTTTATATTCTTTTTAACTTCTTTTTTTATCATTTAATTGATTTGATCACACATTAAACTGCACACTACAGATTACCAAGATGTCTGCTTGATAAAGAATCTGATTTGATCAGGCAATAAAGTCTTTAAGAGTTAATAACAAATTTAAACAAGGTTTATTCCTTTACATAAAGCCCATTGAATTTGAATGAGAATTAACATTTTTGACTTATTTAAAAATGTGTTGAACTTTCTAATCTGTTTCCAAAAATTTAGAATATGTTTTGAGATATTTCCTTTTCAGCTACACAGATGACTTCAAGCTCCTACATGTCATTTTGTATGTAATCAAATAAGCCTTAAGTACTGACTGTACTTACATCTTTATGAGAATGGAGGAGAGAGAAACAGTCGCCTGTTTAATTTGATTCTATGAGCTCCCTGCTGACACCTAGTCACTCCCTTTAATGATATATTGCGTCGCAGTTGGTTAAGTTTCCCTTTGAGGCGGGTCTTTCAAACCAGAGGAGCCCTCTCTGATCTAGCCTGCCAGGAGTTTGTTCCAAGTCTTCGTCCTGGAGAGTCTATGTTTTGTTTCCGTCCCCGTAATTGTTTTTTATGTTGTGTCTTTTGTTCTCTCCACATGTGTAATCTATTGTCTGCATGAAAGAGCTTAACAATAGACTATAGTCTGAACTAAGAAAGTTATTTTCCCTTTTTGTTTGATAATTGTTACCTAGTATCTCTAGAAACCTCCACTAGTCATCAGGACTGACTTTTTGATTTTTACAGATTTTTCTAAAGATTACTGCTGGACCCAAATGCAGTACTTCTCCTGTAAAGTCTGTAGTTGTTAAATTCCGACCCATTCCAGAAACTGTCGTCCACGGGCGGATTCCAGAAACTCAAGGCAGCCTTGAACAAATATACGTGGTGTCTGACAGTTTCATCTAAATTCTAACCAAAGTATTTAAACTTGAATTTTAACCCAAATGTAGTATATTCACTCTAAATTATAGGTTGATTGACGGACTCTGCATCTCCTCCATGCGAGAGTTCATTGGTATAATTAAAGGGACTTGAGGCAGGAATAAAAAAAACCCCAAACATGCATGTCCATTTTTTTTAATACTAATGGGTGATAAAGCGCTAAATACCAAAAATAACGTTTCCACCAACGTCTCTCTCTGTTGCCTTGAACAGGCGGTGTGCTGCAATCCAGTGGCTGAATTTTCCGCGCTGCCCCGCGGACGTGATGTCAAATGACGCTACATCTGCAGTTTTGATACAGGAAGAAGCCGGTCGCGGTAAATTCAAACACTGTAAGCGATAGTTATGGATTCTTCTGCCGTCAGCAAACGATCCAGATCAACTGAAAGACACTAAAAAGTGTAACTATGTAGAAAAAGGTGAGTAAACAACATTATAGCTTCAGTTTGTGCACGCTCCCGTGACGGCTTGGCTTGTGGTTGCAGTTACCTGAAGCGCCAATCGTGGCAGTCGCGAGTTTCATTTCTTGAAACTTTAAGTATTTAGAACCATTATTTTCCATAGCAATAAGTTTGCAAGTTTCTCTGTATCTTAATCTCATCCTCCTTTTAAGTCATTTTCATTATTACAAGTACCAGTGATACATTTTACACACACAACTCATAAAATCATCTTCTCCTCATGGTGTTTTTATCCTGTAAACTCAACTGATTTGATATTGCTGGTTTATCCATTCTTGTTAATTAATACGCGTGATCATCTCTCCATGGCTGTCATGATTTCTGAAGTCAAAATCCATTAGAACTGACTTCTGTAGAATTTACATCCTCTCAGATAGACTGATTTATTTCTGATAATACATTTTCAGGCTTTCCCATTCAAGCCTGAGCGTAAGCTATTAAATGAATGGGTGGTGCTTCTAAGGCTTTAATAAACCGAGGTAAATCACTACAGACGCAAAAATACAACAGCTTGGCTTGTTGTTTCTAATCAGTAAACACTTAATTTAACACTTAAAATCCACGAATAAATCCAATTATTACACTTGTAGCTAGGGATGTATATCGTTATGATTTTATCGATACCGATACCAATATCGATTCTCCTTATCGATACCGGTATTTATCGATTCTCTTATTGATACTATAACACAATTGAGAGTAAATAATAAAGACATTACAAGATGTTAAAAGATCCAGTGGTGGAGAACATTTGTTCAGAAGGTGTTGGAAGAAACCTGGACATATAGGTAGGTGAAGGACAGCTGGGAGAATAAGGGAATTGTGTCTGTCTTATTCCATCTCTGTGATTATTTGACTGTGTAATGATAACTCGATGGTTAGGTAGATGAACAAAAAGTATCAATAAGAGTATCGTTTGTCCAGAATCTTAACGGTACCCTGGTATCGTTAAGATTAGGAACCGGTACCAAACGATACCGGTACTTGGTATACATCCCTACTTGTAGCTCTACTGCTTAGTCATTGCTATCTTGTGCACCATGAATTCTGGTACAGGTGAGGCCACAAATGATACACCCACCACCAGTAGCTTTTTGTTGCAGGCCAAATTAAGTGTGGGTTTGTACTGTAGGATGGATTAGGGGTCCTTCAGAAGCTTTCATCGCGCCGCTGTCACGTATGCTGCCGACGAATCTGCACGTCAAATTGTGCAGATATAAAACAGCTACCATGCAGTTTATCTTCATGATGGTGAGGACCCAAGGTCGTTTTCATACATGTTTGGGTTAAGCCAGTGCTGCCGCAGCAGTGAAAAGTTTACAATGTTTCAATTTTCAACTAATACGGCTCCGTTTCACATAGCTTTTTAATCACTGTGCCCAGGCAATCGTTCTACACACTGGAGCATTGTATATCCATGGAAACCAGACGTAAGTAGATGCGCTCCAGCAGCAAAGTGTACGATCTGGCTCGGGAGCTGCAACAAAGGCAATCGTGACAGGTGGTAAAAGGAATCACAAGCGTTTATAGTAGGCTAATGTTTGATGGAAAAGGCACATGGCCTAACTATCCCAGTACTGATAGTTGCAGAGAGAGATTCCGGCTTCACTGTTGCAAGCTTAAATTTCGTTGTGTCTGTATTTATATAGGAACTGGAGCGGGTATATTAAGGCAGTGACATTTTTTTTTCTTTGTTATTATCAGGAATGTAGCATACATTATTTTAGTTTGGAAAATGAGTCCTTTTGTAAAGTCCTCCTCGTAGGAGAGGAACTGGAGGGGACATATTGCAGCAGTGACTTTTCTTTTTCTCTGTAATTGTCAGACAATATGAACGGAGGCTGCCTCTCCAAAAGATCGCTTTGTGTCACGGTGATACATTAACCAGCACAACGCAGAAGCTTACCGGTTACATTTGGTCTTTCTCTGGTGTAGAGTCATCCTGTAAGTAGAAGTCCACCTCTTTCCCCCGAGACCTCTGACGGTGACTGTCCTTGTTGATTCTGACAGTGAATCTGAGTCCAGCTCTGGTCCCGAGACTTCCTGTGGTTGGAAGGCCATTTCTTCTGACACCTCCTGTGTGTTTAAGCCTGCTTTTGGCTTGTGGACTTTAGAGTCTGGTACCACAGATGGTTCTGAGAGCTGTTTTGGTTTGGACTCAGCTACGACTGAAGTATAGCCTGGTTTGGCTACCAGATCCTGGATGTCAAGGTGGTGGCTGCCCGTTGCCATCTTGAGTTGGACAGTAAATTCTGCCACCTTCCACTCCAGATTCTGTATCGTTTCCTCCTGAGACCTCAGCTTGCAGTTCAGTTCTTGGTTTAATGAGATCTCCCTTTCTAACCGTTTCTTTAAATTTTCTAACTCAGAGAGTTTCTCAGCCTGAGATCTGCCTGTGTGACATCTGCCTGTGTGACATCTGTCTGTGTAACATCTGTCTGTGTGACATCTGTCTGTGTGACATCTGCCTGTGTGACATCTGTCTGTGTGACATCTGTCTGTGTAACATCTGTCTGTGTGGCATCTGTCTGTGTGGCATCCGTCTGTGTGGCATCTGTCTGTGTGACATCTGCCTGTGTGGCATCTGCCCGTGTGACATCTGCCTGTGTGGCATCTGCCTGTGTGACATCTGCCTGTGTGACATCTGTCTGTGTGACATCTGTCTGTGTGACATCTGTCTGTGTGACATCTGTCTGTGTGACATCTGTCTGTGTGACATCTGCCTGTGTGACATCTGTCTGTGTGACATCTGTCTGTGTGACATCTGTCTGTGTGACATCTGCCTGTGTGACATCTGCCTGTGTGACATCTGCCTGTGTGACATCTGTCTGTGTGGCATCTGCCTGTGTGACATCTGCCTGTGTGGCATCTGCCTGTGTGACATCTGTCTGTGTGACATCTGTCTGTATGACATCTGTCTGTGTGACATCTGTCTGTGTGACATCTGCCTGTGTGACAGCTGTCTGTGTGACATCTGTCTGTGTGACATCTGCCTGTGTGACATCTGTCTGTGTGACATCTGTCTGTGTGGCATCCGTCTGTGTGACATCCGTCTGTGTGACATCTGCCTGTGTGACATCTGCCTGTGTGACATCTGTCTGTGTGGCATCTGTCTGTGTGGCATCTGTCTGTGTGACATCTGTCTGTGTGACATCTGCCTGTGTGGCATCTGTCTGTGTGGCATCTGTCTGTGTGCCATCTGCCTGTGTGGCATCTGTCTGTGTGGCATCTGTCTGTGTGACATCTGTCTGGTCTTCTGTGTTTGGTTCTTCGGATGTGTAACCCAGTTTCTCAGCAGTTTCCTTGTAGTACAGTTACTTAGTAGTTAAACAGTTACTCAGCTATTTTATTTAAAGAGTAAAGTGTTATTGTAATCGTTACTGTCAAAAGATACAGCGTTACTGTTCCCCAACACTAAATGAAACTTAGGTAACAACAGTTTTCTAACCAGCTAGCATACATGATAACTAGTCAGTCATCATTAACAGAGCAGCTTTATTCAACTTACATCATCTGTTTGGGGAAAAAAAACTCTCCAACGTTTTCTGTCGCTTGCTGGCTCTGGTTTTCTGGACATGAGGAACACCTGCATCTCTCCTGCTGGCAATCCGCCGCATGCTGCCATTTAGTGTGTCACATGGTGCGTTCAAATACAGCTCGGAAAAACACGTTGCCATAGGTAAATAATGAATGAAACAGTTGTAATGGCAAATAAAAGTGCAGGGACAGAGGGCACAGATACAGGAGGAGCGGCAGGCATGTACCAGGCCTCAGTTAAACCTGTGTATGTGTGAATGAAGGAGAATGATGGGGAGAAAAGGCGCTATGAATGAACAGCATGATTTTTCCCAACTGGTCGGGGCCCTCCTCCATTTGGGGGCCTCAGGCAATTGCCTACTTTTGCCTAATGGTAAGTCCGCCTCCGGCTTCAAAGCAAGTCAGTCTGTAGCAGCAGGAGCTGCACCGTAGTCACATGACTGTAAAAGGAATGCTGGGATATGAAGTTCTTCCACGATAACAAGGACTGTTATACATGCTGGACTGCTTTGAATGGAACAAGATCTCGGGAGATTTTGTTCTGTTACAAAGTCTTGTGAGAATTCATTTTTCACAATATGGGTCCAAAAACTGATACTGATATTTTCCGATATCACATTTTAATGCCAATATCGCCTGATAATACAGGCAGGCCAATAATATATATCTATAGATAGATAGAGAGATATATAGATAGAATTAAATGAAAAATACAGTACTTTATTTATCCCAGTAGGGGAAATTCAATATTGTTATAGGCTGTCTCTCCCTCTCTTTTTTTTTTGTCTTCCAAACAATACAGCATTAATAGGCTACAATATAAAACAATAATAGGTGTAAAAACAATAAGCAATTAATCCATGATTCTTGTTCTTCAGGGTAATGGCTGCTGGCAGGAATGAATGTCTGTCCCTCTCTGTCCTACACCGCACCTGATGCAGCCTCACACTGGAACACACTGTTGATTCTTCACCATCTTCAGGTCTCTGGTTCTGATGCTGCTGCCCCAGCAGATGCTGCAAAGATAAGCTTTGCACTTTCCACAACTGACTTATAGAAGATCTGCAACATCTTGGTGCAGATGTTACCTAAACGTCTAAACCCCATTAACCAGTTGTTAACACCTGAAAAATGACAAAAAATGCATTTTTCTGGAGCAAAAAACTTTCTCTTTAAGCTTGCACACATATCTTTAAATTTTTCATAGAGACTATCCATTGTTTCTACCCAGTAATCACCTCATTTGACACTCAAAAATCCACGAATATATATAAATATTACACTTGGGGCTCTGCTGCTTATTCCCTGCTATCTTGTATGCAATAAATTCCGTGAGAGACAAGACCGTGAAGGATACACCACCAATAGCCTTCGTTGCAGGCCAAACGGAATGCAGGTTTGTAGGGTGAATTCAGAGGCTCCCAGACAGTATTTCCATGCGGGGCCTGTATGGGTTAAATTTTGGCTGCACATAAAGGAGTAAAACAATTACAACATATCATTGAAAATGGAAAATTCCTGTCATTTAATACACTTACCTTACAATACGGGATCAATAGTACTAAATTCTTAGAATACCATCAACTTAAATCTATATTAAGCAAAAAAATATACCTCTAACCAACTGATCTTGCAGACCCGGTCAGGGTAGCAGAATTCCTGAATCTCTCTATCCCCAAACTACTGTCGAAAATATATAGATTATTATTAAAACTGGATGATTCAATTTCCCTTCCAACTTCGAAGTGGGAGGCTGACTTGTCCAGAACCCTTAACCAAAACACATGGACACAGATATGTTTAAACACGTTCCTAATGACTAAAAACTCAAATATACAGTTGATACAATTCAAGGTTTTACACAGAGTACATTACACAGGACAGAGGATGTTCAAGATGGGTCTGTCACCTTCAAATATTTGTTTGCACTGCAATGAGAATACAATAGACAATTATCTTCCCGCCTTGTGGTCTTGTCCACCTGTCCAGAGGTTTTGGCTTCAGGTATGCGATGACCTGTCAGCGTGGCTCAGGTGTAACTCCCTGCAAGCCCCACACTGTGTTTACTGGGGGACTTGGATGAGATCAATACGGTAACCAATTATGCACATATGATACTTACTGTATTATGTATTGCAAAGAAAACTATCTTGGTAAACTGGAAATCCAAAAATAATCTGAGCATTAGCCAGTTTAGGAATCTCTTAGTAGACCATATCAGTATTGAGATGATGTCTGCCTCCTCTAAGAACCAGTTAGATGAATTCCACTCCCTCTGGTCCCCTGTGATTAGCTCCATCACTTAACGTTGGTGTAGGAGAGCGGCCTCGGCGATGTGGGGGTTGGGTGCCGGCGAGTGCTTGATGGCTATGGATCCCTGGCGGTTGACTTGGGGGGGGGTCTGGGCTGCCTCGCCGCTGGGGGCGGGGCTGTATCCAGCCCGATGGGGGGCATGAGGGTCAGCGGTTGGGGCTGCTCTGCGGCGGTGGGGCGGGTCGCTGGTGGGGCCCTGGCCGGTGGCTGTCGGCTGGCGCCGGGTGGCCGGGGTCGTCCCGGGGGCGGGGGGCGGGGGGGGGCCCTGGGCCCCGGTGCTCCGGGGTGGCCCCTGCCTCCGGGGCCGGGGGACCCGGCTTGGCGCTGGGGGGGGGCGGGCCGGCGGGGCGTGCCTCCTCTGGATTTGGCCGGTCCTCACGACCTGGTGACGTCTGGTCACTGCGCCGGGGCGCCTCTGCTGTGTGCGTGCGGGTGTGTGTGCTGGTGGGGGTGTGTGTGTGGTGGGGCTGGGGGGTGTATCGTTGTCGTGTCTGTGTCGGGATGTGGGCATCCGGGATGTTGGTGTCGCGGGAGCGGCCGTGTGGGGGGGTGTGGATTTCCCCTGTGCTTGTCCTGCGTGTGGGGCTCTGGGGGTCGCGGACGGAGCTGCGCTTTCCGCCGGGGTGCTTGGTTTTCGGCGGACCCCGTGGTCATGTCGTGTCGTATCGATGTTGGGGTGTCTGGCGTGGCTGTCGGGGTGTGGGGTTTTGTCCATATCGTTCAGCTCTAGTGTGTGGAGGTGGGGGTTGCGGGGTGGCCGGGTCTTTTCCACGCCGGGTGCCTGTCCCGCCTGGCCGCTGTGTCGGTTGGGGCTGGCCTGCGCTGGTGGTCTCGTACGGGTTGGTCTCGCGTGGTCCGGGGGCTGGGGGCGGTGGACTTGTGGCGTGGGGGCTGGTGGCCCCGCGGTCCCCGTCCTTGGTATGTGTAGGTGGGTGTGTGACTGGAGGGGGGGCGTGAATGCGGTTGTGTGTGTGTGTGGCTGCCTGTGGGGGTGTGGAGATGGGTGGGTGGGTGGGGGTGCATGGATGATGGGTGTTTGGGTGCGGGGGTGGTGGTGCATTGGTGGGGTTTGTGTGTGTCAGGTTGGGGGGGGGGGAGGAAAGGGGGAGAAAAAGAAAAAAAAAAAAAAAAAAAAAAATAGCAGCTCTGCGTGCCTCTTGGGGGGTTTGCGAGGCCTGGGGATGTTGGGCCGGTGACTCTGGCCCCTCCGCCGACCCTTTCCGCTTCCGTCCCTTTTCCCCCCTCCCTGGCCTGGCGTGGTCGAGCGCCCCCAGGGGCTGAGGCTGGCCCCTCTGTGCTGAACGCCGGACGCCGGGCCGTGGGGGCGGCCATGCCTGCCCTTTCTGCCCTGGGGGGATCCCGGGAGGCAGGGGTACCTAATGCCGGTAACGGCTCTTCTTCCAGGGGGGAATTCATACCCCCCTGGTCTCCCCTTCCCAAGACCCCCCCCCCCTGCTCTACCTCACACACACACACGTAGGGTTTTGGGGAGGGAGCGTGTCAAGCGGGCGTGGTGAGGGAGGGCACCAAAGTGCCTTTGCTTGCCACGTCTAGAGGCAGCCTGCTCCCCAGTTTTAACCACACTTAGACACCTAAACACATAAAATAACAACAGCTCACAACCACTTCTGAGGGGCGGGCCATATAGTGTGTGGTAGGAGGGAGGGGCCGGTTGGGGGGACATGCCCCCTACGCGACCCCACTCCCGGCATGACTTGGCACTGCCCCTTAGTTTTAACTGCAAACAACACACATCTTACACACACAGTCATGAGTGGGGGGTGGGGGGGGACAGGGTCCTTTCATACCCCGGTCTCCCGGGCGCTACTGGGGGAGGGGGGACAGTGGCTACTTCACGCGCCAGTGGTTAAGGCTGGCTGCATTGCGGGGGATCTGCTGGCCTGGGGGATGCCTGGCCTGCTGCGTCCGGGGGTGGGGGATGGGGGGGTGGTGGTGGGGGGAACGTGTTGGGGGCTTGGAACTCGCGGCTCCTTCCCGGCCCGAGCTACCACTCAGGAGGCACGAGGGCATGGGCAAGAGAGAGGTGGGTATGTGAGAATAATGAATGAGAGTGTGAAAGAGGAAATGTGGGAGGGAGGAACTTGGGCTGGAAGAGGGAGGAGATGTGGGTAAGTGGTTGAAGGAAAGGGGGATGGAGGAAGGAGTGGCATGCTCGTGAGTGTCTAGTAGGGATGGTCGTGAGGGGCTGAAGGAAGGAAGGGCGGGGAGTGTGATAGGTCAGAGGGATGGGCGGGGCTGGACATGTAAGGGGGGGGACTGTATGGGGTATTGGGGGTATAGGGAGGTGGGGGCGTATGTGTGGGGGGGTGGGGAGGGTTGGTGCAGTTATGTGGGGGGAGTGCATGTGTGTGTTAGAGGGTATGAGGAGGTGGGGGTAGGTGTGGACGGTAGAGGGAGGAGAGTGTTGGGGGTGGAGAGAGGAGTGAGTGTGGGTATGTAAGGTCAGAGAGCGGAGTGGGTGGGTGTATGCGTGTGTGGGGGGGGGTACACGGAGGTGTTGGGTAGGGCTGGGCGGTGTGGGCGGAGGGTTCGTACCTCGGTATTCGTGCCGGGCATCTTGGTGTCGGTGCGGTGCGGTGTGGCTGCGGGTTGGTTGGGGGCCGGGCGCTTTGGTGGGGGGTGCGGTTTTGTTTGTGGCTTCCGGGGTTTTTTGTGCGGGGCGGGCGCAGGGGGGATCTGTATCTTGTATGTGGTTGCTCTTGCGGTATTGATGTCTTGGGTGCCTGTGTCTCGATGTGGGGGCGGTGACGGTATATCTTTCAGCCCCAGTGTTGGGGTAGGTGTGTGGGGAGTGTGTGTGTGAGCGTGGTGGCGGGGTAGGGGTGGGAGAGGTGGTGGCGCCCTGGTGTCAGGTGTATCAGGGACTTTGGGGGTGGGGCTGGCCTGCCCTGGGGGGGCGTCGTCTGGGGGGTCCGGTCCTCCTGGGTTTCGGTTGGGCCGCCCGGGTCCGGGGGGGGGGGGGGGGGGGTGGCTGCTCCTGGGCGCTTGGGCCCTGGGCCCGGCGCTGTCTCCGCTCCGGGGGACGCCCGGCGCCCGGTGGGGTCGGCAGCTGCTGGTCTTGGTCCGCTGGGGCCTGGGCCTCCAGACTGCGGGGGGCTCCGGCTGGGGCCGCTTTGCCGCCCTTCGGGGGATGCATGTCCGCTCTTTGGGGGGGGGGTAGCTGGGATCTGGGCCTCTGGGTGGCTGCTGGGGGCCTGGGTCGCGAGCCTTGCGGGCTTCCTCCTCCTTGCAGAGACGAGGCTGCATCTGCATGACTGTATCACCACGGAGCACCCCTTTATTATGCATGTTGACACTGTGACACTGCTAAAAAAAAAAAAAAAAAAAAAAAAAAAGAAAAAAATTTTGGCTGCATATGAGGGCCCCAAGTGGGTTTGTCCACAGTTTCCATGGTGGCCCCAACTGTGTTTTCCCATATACCCTATAGGCATGGGCTTGAACTGGGCAAATTTGTAGATGTCATAGTTAAAGTTCATGGTCCCCATATGTGGAAGCCCACATGGGAAAACACAGATGGGGCCAGCATGGAAACCGGTGGGACAAACCAACTTGGTCTCTCACATGCAGCCAGAACTTAACCCATGGGCCCCACATGCAATGCTGGCTGGGTTCCTTCGGAGGTTTTTGAAATGGGACAGTACTTGACACACCGCTGTATCATATGCAGCCAACAAACTTGAGCAAACCTCCAATTGAGATACAGCCATGGCTATGGGCTATGTAAGCCTCTTTGGTTTAGCCTCGGTTAGATGCAGATGAAATGTGTTAGAGGGATGACTTGAGGCTTAATTGGGAGATGGTGTTAATTCAAGCGAGGCTTTCCCAATACAGCCTAGCTTTCTTAAGCCAGGTACACACTACAGGATTCCTCAAACCTTGACAGATGTAGACACCACACACTTGATGATTACAAAAGACAAATCCCACAAGATTTCTCTCTTCTGATCACAAAGTGTGGAGTGTGCAATATGGAGCCCACCACACACGAACTGATTCTTCAGCAGAGAATTGGGTTCTTCACTGCCAATGCTTCAAATCTTGTGTTGTCAAACCAGGCTTTGGTCACAAGACTTTGGTTACGACTTTTGTGACTTTGGTGACGAGACTTAGGTGACGAGACTTCGGTGATGACACTACTGACGAGACTTTGGTGACAAGACTTTGGTGAAGAGACTTTGGTGACAAGACCAGTGACAAGACTTTGGTGACGATACTTTGGTGACGAGACTTTGGTGATGACACTTTGGTGAAGAGACTACAGTGACGAGACCAGTGTAAAGAAACATGGCGGACTTTTCGGTCTCTTCCTTTCTGGACAAAAACATGCATATAAAGTAAAAGATTGTTGAAAAAGTCATGGGGACATGTGGACTGTGGAGATAAAATTGCCACAAGCAGCTGATTGTCAGCTGGTAGCTGTTGCGTCTTGATTGGCTGTTGTTTCGGTAGCCGACACGATTTCTCAATGAGAGAAGCGTTTTGATTTCTCACATCTGTGAACACACTGCGTGTTTGGGTCCTCTTGGATCACAACACACACAACAGGATTTCTACTCGTAAATATTAAATGTTCATTATCTACGATCACTCCTTCCGAGCGGATCAAACTGGACAAAATCACTCTTACCTCACACCACAGGGAGATTGCTAGACACAATGTCGTTTGTAAACATCCCTCAATCGAACGTTTGCTGGTTTTGATCGTAAGGGGGAGATCAGGACAAAAATCGTCTACTTTTCCTGTTGTGTGTACCCACCTTTAGGCTACGTTGGTGGAATACCCCCCTGTTCACTGAAAACAGCACACACACACACACACACACAAGTGCACACGCACACAGACTGTTCTGTCTGGTAAAGAGCTCAGTCTGAAGTGGAGATAGTTGTTTTCTGCCATACTGAGCTTACTCTTTGCACTGAACCTTTACTGGGTGCACAAACTTGCCATGAGTTGTTTATTCTGTCATGGTAAATTTGAGCTGTTTACAGGGAAACATTCTTCATTGGCACGCCTTAATCAGATGAATATTTTTCTCCGACAGGCTCTCAACAGTTCTTTACAAGTCTGGTAACGAGATGTTGATTTCAGCCAGGTGTGCTGAAGCAAGAAAATCTGAAACACGCAGGACTGAGAAACACCACTGTACAATCTCTTTCTTCTTCACTTTTTGCCTCTGAAAGGTTCCAGCTTTGTGTTTCTTATTAAAGGATGCCTCCATTTTCTGTGGGGATTTTCCTTTAGTGTTGCCTCCCTCATGCTCCTGCCAGTCCATACATTTTACATCATCGTGTCATAAAATGAAATAACAGTTTGCCAGCAGCCTGTCGAAGCAAAATTACATTTGAGTCATAAAAATCTTATAAGAGATGTTATGGTGGCCTGTAGTGGCGTGGTTTGAAGAGGAGGCTGGAGGCAGAGTTTAGGTTCAGACCAGCCTGGTGTTAATTCAGCCACAATAAACCCACACCACTATGACACAATCACAGACCTCTGTAGCCTATTATGACCCAAATCCACCCCAAAAATCTACAAAATACACAGTACGCATACAAAAATTCAACAAAGATTCTTTTAAACAAATCTTAAAGATACAGTGCTTAAAAGAAACAAATGTCAATGGCAGGAAAAAACTGTGCTTCTACTGATGTGTAATTGCTTCACTAGAATAGCTGATACAGTATATGTTTGTTTTTTTAGAATTAGTCATTTATATCTACATGCTGGGGGTGCACATACATGGAGGCTGTCGTATTTGTGTCACCATTTTTACTATGGTGTCCCGAAATGGACAAAATAAAGTGAGTGAAGTGAGAACCCGCTGAACTTAAAAACTGCTGTACCAGCTTTGTTTGATGGGAGTTAGAGCACAGTTTGGGATATGTAATGCCTTAAAAGTGGTTAGTCATAGCTACACCTGAGATCACTGATCCACTCACAGATGAAAACATCTTGATGTCTGGGAGAATTTTGGCCACCAACAGCTACCATACATTCACATCAGTGCTTGGAATATGAAGTCATTTGAAAGAAAACATCTTTTTTTTCAAATACCCATCTTTACCACGGGATGCAATTCTTACACACTGTGCTTTTTTTTTGCACTTAAAATCTATACCTAAATCATACACTTGCTCTTCCCACTTTTTGGAACATTTTTATTAAAAGCTATATTTAAAAAAAAAAAAAACTTCCACAGGTCATTTGGGGAGGAGGGGGTGGGGGGTACAGAATGAAAGTACAACATTTCCCAGAAAAATTATATTTAGCCTAAAAATAATTATAAAATAAATTTTAACGGGTTCGATAATGGCATTATATTTACGTCTATAAGCCAATACACGGCGCCATTGCGGGGCTGCCAAATACGATCTCTGTGTGGCAACAATATTTTGGGCACAGTTAGGCTGGTACAGGAGGAAACAGTGGAGACGATGAGTGAAGCAGCTGCTTCAGAGCCCTGGAGATATTATCTGTTTCTGAGGAGGAGTGACCTGAGAAGAGCAAAACCTGGAGTAAATTTGGGTGAAGACTTCACTAAATGGACCCACATAAACGTTTTCCACGGAGTCAAAACACGGAAATGGCGACTTTCCTCCTGGATCGGTAAGCTAGCTTGTTTGCTAACATGGCTAGCGTTAGCTGTCAGTTATAAACTCCTCTGCGTTACTTGTTGAACATGCTGCAGACTGTTGGTCACTTGCGTATCGGCAGTGAGCCTGGCATCCCAGCGGCTGGAGTTGTTTTTCTGCCGCTACAACCTAGACACACGTGATGTCGCTGTTCTGTCCGTATTCCATATTCAACATTTAAATACAAGGTTGAATTGAACCCAGCACCAAGCCTCAATATTAAAGATACAGTATTACTTCTTCTCTCTAGATTTCCCCTCTAAAATATTTCACATGAATTATTTTCTGCCTGGCTATAATAATGTCCTTCTTTGATACCTGTATCCCATTTCCTCTCCTAAACGCTTCCTTTCTCATGAATACTTTGACTCCCCTTATCAGAAGGAAGCTGCCATATTCTTTAACAGGCGGTTTCATCTCTCTCAGTAAACCTGAATATGAACCAAACTAAATTGAATGTCATTGAATCCTCTGCAAAATCAGAAACATGTCCATCAGTCAGTCATCTCTGAATGCTCCTTGAGACACCAGGTCATTTAAAGCAACTGCAGATTGACTGCACTCAGTCAGGCTGCACCTCTTCTACCCATCATAAACCCAGAGTGATTGCAACTATTTCTGCTGTAAACATATAACCTATCATTAAGTCTTCCACAGGTATATAAAGTCCTACAGTACAAGTTGCCTATCAGGATCCTTAAACTCATCTGTAAATATTGTATGTGCACACAGTTTTAGTTATTCTAGTTTATATGCTGTAAACCCTATGATCAATATTTTCAGCACCATTAATGTGAAGTGTAAATCAGATAAATGTGATGTTTCTAATGAGGGAAATATGTAATAATGAACATATTTTAGATACAGAACATGGTATAAGATGTCTAACACTTTTTCTGCTGCCCTTGGAGAAACATGAAAGGATATATAAGTGATTTGTTTTTAGCCCTGTAGTGCACTGGAAGCCGTTCCAGGATTCACCCCGGCTCTCGCCTGGTAACTGCGGGGGGAAGAGTTTAGCTTTCCCACAACCCTGAACTGGATCAAGCAGTCTGGAGAATAAGTAAATGAATGTTTTGGTTTTGAAGCTCTAATGTTACACCCGCCAGTACAGCAGGTGGCGGTAGGCTCTTAGTCGTTGGTTTGCAATCCACCATACCATCAGAGGATGAATCTCACAGATTTTCACTTGCCAGCCGCTTTGTTTGGTACAGCTGTTCAATTACATGTTAACACAAATCAGCCAATCACGTGGCTGCAAGTCATTTCATTTAGTCATGTAGACATGGTGAAGACGACTTGCTAAAGTTTAAACTGAGCATCAGAATGAGGGAGAAAGGGGGTTGTAGTGGCTTTGAAGGTGACATGGCTGTTGGAGCTTATTTGTTATCTAGAGGCAGGATACACCCTGGACAGGTCACCAGCCCATCACAGGGCCAACACGCAGAGACAAACAAGCTCTCATGCTCACACACAGGTATGATGCTCAATTCAGATTTTTTGTCAGGTCCGATCTTTTTGTGTGTGTTCACATTACATTTCTAAATGTGGCCTGTCCACCGACAGCAATATGAACGAGAGAGACCCAACACCAGTCACGATACGTCGCCATATATCCAATCCAAGCCGGAAGTCCCAATCGGAAGTTTCTTTTTCATGTAACTTACTAAAATCTAACCCTAACCCTGACCCTTATCCTAACCCTAACCACCAGACTACACTATACACATCTGTTTGCAAGCCGCAGATAGTTACTCTTGGCGGTATTTAACTAACTTCCGCATGAGACTTCCTGTATGGATTGGATGTATGACGGCACCCTTGTCGGTCATCGTAACTGCAGTTAGGTTCTCTTGATATGAACAGCTCACGCTTCTGAAGTGACACGCATGCTCAGTTGAACACGAATGACATCACGCAACGAGGCTTTCCATGTAAAGAAATGTGTGTTGATAAGAGTCACTGACTCGGTGCTGTCAGGTGCTGACCTGCAAACGGTGGTGAGGGACCCTGATTAGGCGTTTTGGTTCTGCAAATTAATAAGATAAAATGCCAAGGAATGAAATACAGTTTTCCCTCCAAACCCTCCACATATGAAACTGCAGTGCGCTTGCACACTAACAGACAAGAGGACACCAGATTTACAATGAAAGCAAATAGATTACTGATCTAAAATGTAAAAGAAAAAAACAACAACAAAAACCTTCAAGATTTAGATATACAGTAATTAACAGTACTGTGGGCTTCAATCATCTTCTATTGCTTTTTAAATTTTGTTGAGAGCGAGCGCGCTGGTGATTTCCAGAATAAAGTTTGGAAATCAAACTTTATTTAAAAGTTTGATTTTAAATTTATTCCAATTCAATGAACCCGGACGACCTGCAACGTGTCTGGAGATAAAAGAAAATAATATTGAGTGTAACGGCGGTTTTGGGAGACATGCGTAAATCTGCACAAGTACACCCTCCCCTGCTGTACAACATGAAGGAGACTGGACATCATTCACACATGTTGCTGGAATTAGTCAGTGACTTCAGCTGTCATCTGCAGCGCCGTCATTGATATCTGTAATTGCAGTTATTAATGTTGCATTATGATGCCAGCGTGCATGAAGAGGCACGGCTCTGCGGAGAGCTCCGCTCCAGCTGCTGATGTAACGGTGACTGACGCTGTATTTCTGCTTACAGTCAGTGATCCCTGAGATTCAGACATGAGATTGCATTAATACGTGGAGGCGTAATATATTTCCCTGTCAGATATTAGGAGAGTCTCCAAACTAGTTCATCTGACTTTCTTCTCTCTTGTGGTTTAAACACAGGTGTCACCTCTGTGATCAACAGCTGGAATAAAGTGCAAGCGGCCACGGCATCTGATTTATTTAGAAGCAAACTGCTAATATAATACAATAAATATTCATTTGTCTCCAATTTTTTAAAAAAAAAGTCTGAGCTTGAAATTAAATCTGAAATCAGCTGTGATTTCATGTAGCTATATCAAATGACTGCCTGTCTGAGGTTGAGATGATGATATTATTATTATAAAGTAAAGAAGTCAGCAGCAACATTATGAGATGTACATTCAGATTATGGGTTGTATTTTACTCGCAGATGCTCAGCACAAGATATATCAATATCCCAGTCAAAGATGAGCCGTGATGCCCTCGGTAACCTGTGAGGCAACACGGAGTACAACTTGGTTTAGCCTGGATAACTTAGTAGCCAATGTAGTAACCCAGTATTGGCAGTAATATGCTCCTGTCACATCCCCACCTCCACTGCATATCTCTCCTGTGACGTCTCTCTCTGTGTTCTGGTGTGTTGGCTTGGCTCCTGTCTCACGGCTGTGGTGACTCATCAAAATTATTAGCTGGTGTAGGCCTACATCTACTCGGGTTTGCCGAGCAGTCGGCATTGAGATTTTGACACTTGAAAAATGAAATGTATTAACATGAATTTTTTGCTGTCTCCTATTTCAAAATTTCATGTTAAGTTTGTTAATCTGAACTGGTAATAATGCCCGAGCCCTTCGCCCCAAACATTTGGTCACGTGTCCCTTTTTTTCACAAATCCAAGGTGGCAAACCTGCAGTTCATCAGTGCCAGCTGAAAGGTATTAACATCAGTGTCCAAACAGCGATGTATATCATCCAATCTGCATCTATATGGGATCAAAATCATGCCAGAGACAATTTGTGTGTGAAAAAGATTTTTCATGTAAAATAATGTTTTGAAGTTGTATAAAACAAGTCGTGCTTGTAAAAAAAAGTTATGAACCCACAGAATCATTTTGTGGTTGTGTGAGAAACCTTTGTGTGCAGAAATATTATTTGCAAACATGTAGATCAGTTTCGTAGTTGTGTTTTATTTTTCTGTGTGTGTGAAAATTGAATTTGTACCTGTAAAAGTTTCGCCACACAAAAATATCTGTACGAGTGCGACACCTAGGGCTCGTGTGCGACACTGCACCTACGAGCTCACAAAACAGAAACCTACAACCACAAAACTTTTTTACGGATTGAAGACAAGTCAAAGTCGTGCCACTAACAGCCAATCAGGACACTGCATTCTGGGAAGCCAAACAGCCAATGATGTGGTGGATTGGTGATGACGTTTATTTTGGGGGACGAAGACGATACCGTTAGCAAAGGCTCTTGGCTGCTAGCAGTCAGAGCGCAGCGGCAGCTACATACTTGTAGCAAGAGGGAGGCTGTTCAATCCGAAGCCGGCCACTGATCTGATTACTAACAGGCCTGCTGGAGAAGGCGGCTACTGGCAGAAGAACTTGGCCGGTTATTTTGGTGTTGATCGCCGCAGCTTATTGAATCGTATATTGTACTGGACGTGCGTTAGCTTTGAAAAGGCTAACGACTAGCACATCTTGGCTGGTCCCACTGGAAGCTAGCAACCATTTAAAGCTGAGTCGTATAATGCTGTGGTTACCGTGTCAAAGCCCCCTTAAAAATAAAAAAGAAAGAAAGAAAAGCAAAATCGTGTTTTACTGGCAGGTTGTGCAGTAAGCTGCCACCACATAGCCTACTGTTTACTTGATTGCTGCAGTCGTAAAAAAAAAAGAAAAAAAAGCGACGGCTGAAGTCTTTTATAAATGGCATGTGCGGTTATCTGGTTAATAAGGAAAGTAATGTAAAATTCTTTGTGTTCCTGTCACTCATGTGAATAGCCAGAGCTACCTAGAACATTTTCAGTTTCAATGGGCTCGACTTCCAGGGAGTCCACATATCTGTGCCAGCCCGTCCGGATCAAACGCGATGTCGGTGTTAAAAACACGTTTGATGCCCAAAGTGGGACGCTGGGCCACAAAATCAGACACAATAGGCTATAGAAAATCTTAAAGAACCACTTTCTAACTACCAGGCCGATCAGATTCTGATCATCATTGTTGACACATCATTTGTGAACATTCCTACATTATTTTACAGCCTAAATAAAAGGACTAAATTGTATATGACGCACGTTTATTTATTTTGCATATATTTTCAATTAACACGTTTACGCTTTATTTCACATCACTGGTATGTAAGTTAAACGTTTTATTAACATTAGCCTACCAAACTTCTAATTTCTGATATTCACTCGTGTGTCTCTGGGATTCACTAATGACGCAGGGATTCCCCGACATCGACACAGTCACTGCTTTAAGCATTGTGACTTCCACAGACACTGGAGGCAGGGGATGGCTTCATCTAGCTATTTGCATGAAGCCCTGGTGCTTCCATAAGAATGACGCACAAGGCTCGGCTGCGTTTCTCTTTTATTAAGGCGCTTTATAGCGCACCTGATGCGGGACAAACTGTTTCATAACAGCACACTTAACTTAACGCCCACAAGCTTTGTGTAGGGATAAAAAAAAATGCTTGCTACCCAGATCCTCCTCTCTCTCCCGTGTGACAGTGACAGCTCAATGCGTGTCACTGATTACCACCACGTCACCCATGCCAGACATCACCATGACAACCAAAATTAAAATAATCATCAAACCTACAAGCATCACACCTTCAGAATGCAGAGGATTGTTTTACATGAACAATGTTGAAACCCAGAAGCGCGCAGTGGTCCGCATCACACAGAAAAACCCTACCGGCATAAGTTGACGGACCACGACGCACGCGCACGTGGTGTCAATCGGGCTTAAAGGCTTTACAGATGTCATAAACTTCATAAATAATGAGGACAACGTGTTTTTTAGTGGATGCGTTTCACCACAATGTTCCAGGCTCCTGCAGGTGACGGTTCTCCTGAAGCTGGTGACGTCAGTTTGGAGAAGCAGAGGATTTTTTTTTTTTTTCTTCAAATAGGCTGTTATTAAAATACGGGAAATTTACAGAGTCCCGAGAGAGAGACAGGGGAGCAGGACAGGTTGGCGGAGGACGTCTGATCCCCCTGGCTGGGGGCTCAGGGGATGGTGGCGGTGGAGAAACATGGCTCGGGAGTCGGAGGACGGTTGTGGACCCCAAGAGGAGGCTCAGTGCGGCCGCCACGGACCGGGATGGATCCACAGCCAGTGAAGGCGCCAGCCATCACAAGCGCCTTTTTGCATTTTAGTTCTTTTATTTTATTACTTTTATTTGAGCATTTATTGAGCCTATTTTTCCACTTATATTACTTTAGTACCATGTTTATTTCTTTAATAAAGTTCTTATTGTTTTTATTCAGTACTACCTGCTGGCGATGGCCTCCCTTTCTTGAAATAATGTTGATTTTTGGTTTATGTTACATCTATCATGAATCGACCTCTTGCTTTTCAAAGTTGAAAAAAAAGACATTAAAACAACATTGTATTATAGTAACATTTATCATTGAATAAAAAAAAATCCGTTTAATGAACAAAGTAAACTAAAAATTAGATAACCTGAGATTCCAGCTGACATGTTAGACGCTGGATAATTGATCAGTTGTTTATGTTTACTGATCAGTTGTGAATGAATGAGACACAGACAATCATGTGAACTCAAGCTTTATCAATGTTTGGAAAAAAAAAAAAAAAAACAACCTTAATTGCATTTCAATGACAAAGAAATGGATAAAGAAAATATCTGTGGCTAAAACTGAACATACCTGACAAACTGCTTTTCTCAAACAGTGAAGTTATCCATACAAGGCAGTTTACCTGTCAACTTGGCATTTACACGTCCTCCTTTACCAGTTAAAATAATAATAATAAATAGGCAAATAAAAGCCCCTTGTTGAACGCCTGGTAAGAGGTATCATGCCAGTTTAAGCACTAACACGGCTTAGCCTCAGTCTTTCATCACAACACAACTCATCCCCCAACATTCATGTACATGCGGAGGAAGAGCACAATCCAGTGGGACTATCCGAGATGTGCTAGTCGTTAGCCTCTCCAAAGCTAACGCACGTTCAGCAAGACAGGTGATCCAATAAGCTGCGGCGATCAACACCAAAATAACCGGCCAAGTTCTTCTGCCAGTAGCCGCCTTCTCCAGCAGGCCTGTTAGTAATCAGATCAGTGGCCGGCTTCGGATTGAACAGCCTCTTGCTACGAGTATGTAGCTGCCGCTGTGCTCTGACTGCTAGCAGCCAAGAGCCTTTGCTATGGGTATCGTCTTCGTCCCCCAAAATAAACGTCATCACCAATCCACCACATCATTGGCTGTTTGGCTTCCCAGAATGCAGTGTCCTGATTGGCTGTTAGTGGCACGACTTTGACTTGTCTTCAATCCGTAAAAAAGTTTTGTGGTTGTAGGTTTCTGTTTTGTGAGCTCGTAGGTGCAGTGTCGCACACGAGCCCTAGGTGTCGCACTCGTACAGATATTTTTGTGTGGCGAAACTTTTACAGGTACAAATTCAATTTTCACACACACAGAAAAATAAAACACAACTGCGAAACTGATCTACATGTTTGCAAATAATATTTCTGCACACAAAGGTTTCTCACACAACCACAAAATGATTCTGTGGGTTCATAACTTTTTTTTACAAGCACGACTTGTTTTATACAACTTCAAAACATTATTTTACATGAAAAATCTTTTTCACACACAAATTGTCTCTGGCATGATTTTGATCCCATACATCTATGCCACTGTTTTATGCTTTATATCACGATGTTAGAACACTGATTAATGTATGCAGCGCGCTTGCTGTGTGAGCAATGATGACCTTCATTAACTTCATTAAAACAGAGTGAAAATTCTTGTATTTCAAGGCTTTTCACTGTTGTATGATGGTAATGGGGAAATATTTAGTCACTGGTAATTATTTCAAAATATTCTAGGTTTTTCAATGAGGGGGTTGAAAAACGGGGGCATGTACAGTATCCCTTTCTCTTAATAAATTCATGGCTGTAACTGTGGGCAGTTGTACTTGGGAATGATTTAAATTACTTTTGTTTTTAAAAGTTTCTGCTTTTCACTTTGTTCTCCTTTGTTGTATCTTCTCTTCATCTTTTAGCTTATTGCGGGTGTGAAATTAGAAGCCTCCTTGCTTCCAAATTTTAGGAATGGATTCAGTTTCATTAGATTTAAATATATCATGTTGAGTTTGGTTTATCTCATAGGTTAAGCTGAACCCTGTTAATCATCTTTTGAGATTTCCATATAAATAGAGCATTGCAGTTACTAGAGGACCTGAAACAACTACACAATAAGAGAGCATCCTCTGGTACGCACACGGTGGAAATGGCAGGACCATTTAATCACTTTTCATCCTTTTCACATAACAGTTTTTATGATACAACACATTTTCTGCTGACACTTTTCTTTTAGCTCACATCACTTTATGATATGAAACGACAATGATTTATACACACAACAGAGTGTTTTATATTTTATGGATGTGGGTTGATGACATAGGGACATATTAGATGGAATAATATTACAGTTCAGATTTGATGATGTCAGGTGTTATAACAGAGAATTACAGTGGAGATAGACCTGCATAAAAACCCTGCAGCAGTTGCATTTCTCATGCTGGCATAGAGCAAAATATAAGACTTTAAGCGATGGTGTTGTAATATGTAACATGCATTTTATTTGTTCATATAATAAAATATTGTGATTAATTTTGCTCTGTGTTGCAACTCCGGACAAACAAATAATACTTGTTTTTCAGGATACACCAAGGATAAAGAAAAAAAAAATCTGTTAATTTTTTTGTTTGTAGCCTGGCAACAATGGATGACATCACATGCATCGTCAGCAGAGGCAGAAGTTGATATACGATCATCAGCCGCTTTCAACTTATTTATAATATAATATAATATAATGCTTTATTCCGGACACAAAAGGGAGGTCCATATCAAAATACAAAACAAAAAACACACAAACAGTTAATAATACATAAACATACAATACATAAAAACACTAAAAACTATGCAGCACACCGTGCTACACTGCATTAAAAAAACAAGTTCATGTACCAGTGTCTCCACATATAAGATTTATATCTTGTATGTGAGACAGTACTGAGACAGTCCAAATCAATTCAATTAACTGTGGTCCAATCATAATCCAATAAGGGAAAATTCATTATATGATCAATGTTATTCTAATTTATAATAACCATGTTTATATAACTAATAAATAATAATTACCAAACTAAGGACACCAATGAACTGCATCCAGATTCAATCCCCCACCCTGAACATGAACCTCTAGTCCTGGGTTGGACCCTATTTTCCTCCAGAACTGCCTGATGTCATAGATTTAAAAACAATCTGTTTTTGAATGCTTGTATGACATTGTTTGATATTGTATATTTGTTTGATATTACAGTATATATGTGTTTGATATTATTGTATTGTTTTATGCTTTGGCAATATAAGCACTGTCTTGTCATGTCAATAAAGCTATTGAAATTGAAAAATTGATTCAGAATGGTGTTGGAAACATTCCTCAGAGGTTTTGTTCCATATTGACATGACAGCATCACACAGTTGCTGCAGATTTGTTGACTGCACATCCACGATGAGAATCTCCCGTTTCCACCACATCCCAAAGCTGCTCTGTTGGACTGAGATCTGGTGACTGTGGAGGACATTGGAGTGCAGTGAACTCATCATGTTTCAGAAAGCAGTTGGAGATGATGTGAGCTTTGTAACATGGTGCATTATCCTGCGGGAAGTAGCATCAGAAGATGCTCCACTGTGATCATAATGGGATGGACATGGTCAGCAACAATATTCAGGTAGGCTGTGGTGGTTAAATCATGCCATGTTGGTACTAAGAGGCCCAAAGTGGGCCCACACCATTACACCAGCAGCAGCCTGAAGCCTTGATCCAAGGCAGGATGGATCCATGCTTTCGTGATGTTTCCACCACACTCTGAACCTAGCATTTGAATGTGGAACTGAAATGGAGACTCACTTTTGTATCCCGCAAACGAAGACTTCTTTCCACGTTAACTTTGGCAGGCTTTCTCAGGGACGCACCCCCTAACGAAGGCTAATTCTGCATCTATCTTGCATCCTGTCTCTTCTCTGAGATCTTACCAGACAGTAAAAGTTAGTCTGATGTTGAACCCTGTCTTATCTCTTTCTGTATCATTTTCTCTCTTTCTTTTCCTCTCTTCCACCAATAATGTCCTCTTTCTTTGATGAATCAGCCATGATGTGTATTTAGAAAGGCCAGTGCGTTGATATCAAGTTGCTGGTGTGCAGTGTTTTGGCTGCTTCAGGGCAATGAATGTAGGAATAGACATAATAAACGCCACCATGCCATCAAAACCAGTCTCACTGTTTGATCACAGCCATATACTGTCATGTTACTTTAAAACAGGGTTACTCAATTTGGTGGAATTTGTATGGAAGACCTGCTGGATAGCAGCCCTTGTAGGACCGAATTGAATAACCCTGTTATATACTGTGTAAATTTTGGCCACAAGGGGTCACTGAACCTGTAAATTCCCAGAGGCCGCACAATTGTTTCAAAATTAAAGGAGTGATGACATAGCAGTTAAAAACTAGTTTATGTTGTTGGCATTACTTTATATGTAAATACTCCAAAGAAAAAACGGCATTTTTTACAGCGGAGTATTGTTTTGAAAACGCCAGACCTCACTTCCTCAGTAATACAGTTGGGTCCGGTGATGATATGGAGCTTTACCCGGAGACCACGTTGACTTCATTTTGATTGGCTACACCTTATTTGGCTATGACCTTATTTGGAGAATCTAGGTCAAGCTGCGGTCGGAGTTTGCTAAAGGCTAACTGCTAGCATCATGGGCAGTTCAGATAGTGAGCTACGTTTATCAGACAAGACAGCATTTAGAAAATAAATAAACTTACAGGTAATGACAAGGTTGTGGCCCCCTCCCTCAGTGTTGCTGCAGAAGTTTGCTTTTAAATCAATTTATTTGAAAACCCAGACCTGACTGCAGAGAAGTTACTACTAGCTTCATACATGCAGCTGCATCAGACAGGGAGGGGAGGGGGGAGCGGATGGTGCATAAACCGTTAGGAGAGAGGAGGGGGGGGGGGGCGCTTACTTGATAGTGTGCTCTTTTTGGAGCAATTAAATTACGTAGAATGATGGAACTACGTAGAATGATAGCCTGCTGTCTGATTCAACTGTTTCTGAGCAGAGAGACAAAGCTGACAGACCATAAACAGGAACTTTGATTCTCACTCTGGACATTCACATGACCTCATCAGTGCACAACAGATCATATTATACACCCAAAACCCCAGAAAAGTTAAATTTGATGTCATGGCACCTTTAAACAGTCATATCTGAATTTGGAATTGTGTTTGCAGACCACTTTAATCAGCTGATAGCGAAGTCTTTGAGTCATAAAGCAAAATGCTCCAGGTCACATGATTCAATAAGAGATGGATTTTTGAGGAGGGCAGCCCCCTCTGAGCACTTAACATGTGTCAAATGCTGTATATTAACCCCAGAAATGATCTATTATTACTTATATTCGGCTAATGTTAGGGTCACTGAGAATCAGTGAGAATGTTGGTGCATAAAAAAAGATACATTCATCTTCCCAGGACAAGTTTTATGGTGTTTTATTGTGAGATTGTGCTGAATGGAGACAGACTTCATGTTCATGAATTACTAAAACTCTCTAAATCAATGCTAAGTGCCAGTTTAAGGTATTTTGCAATATGTGTTACTTACCATTAGAGAAAAATATCAGGCAGAGAAATTTAAATCTTCAACTTTAAGTATCTATACAGGATCTAACAGGGGGAGAAATTCATTTTTACTCCCGAGCTTAAAGTTGAAGGCAGATTTGCCTTCGAGTCAGACTGGTTTCTCCATCTTTTACAGTCATTATCAGTCTTTTTACAGTCTTATCCTTGAGTTTCACCACTGCTGCAGCTGCATGTTTCCTCATAATACGATGTGTCACACTTCAGCGCTGTAAGCATTTTTATTTGAAGCCACACGAATCTTAAATGTCAACATCACTTGAAGCAGAACTACAAAGCTTTGCTGAGACAAGAGTATGCATTGGAAAACATGTAATTATAACAGTGTGAGGTTGTAATTTTATGCTGGCAGGCCTCTGGAGTGATGAGCGCTGACAGCAGAGATGAGGCGTTGTGTGTGTTGACCTTTAAGAAACACAGTTCAACGTGGCGGAATATCTCATGTCATCTCATTTTGAACAACATGGGTCTCCACAGCGCAGAGACACGGTGAAGATGGCAGGAGCTGAGTCATGATTGGTTATTATGAAAGGAGACAGACTGGCGGCTCGTGGCGCTGTCATTCCAGCCTCTGACCATATCCGCGTGGGAAACAGATTTTAGTGATTGCGCTGTGAAGACAATCAGCTACACTAGTGATTCGTTTTCTTCATTCCCATACTATTGATTCTTTTGCTACTTGGCACAATCGAACTGTCGTGATACCCACTGCATGACACTTTGTCCATAAAAATGATGCATAATTGAGCATTACTACTTGTTACTTTACTCATCTGTTTTTTCTGTTAAGTATAATGTGCTCTGGCCTCATCCTCAGAGATGATTTAAGGGTGAATTCCAATTGCCCCCTTGGCCCTAACCCTTTGTTTTGCATGTTCATGTGAAAGGGAAGTGGTGTCCCAAGTCCCTACCTAGACCAAGGGGGAGGGGGAAGTGGTAGTGCTATCTGGCCCTCAAAATGGAGATTTCTCAGGAGCACACTAGAAAATGAGTGGTATGACATTCCCCACAATTTCATACAGGCAAAATGGCGAAGAAAGCAGCAGCAGCAGACAAAGAAATTTTTTTTGTAAAAAAAAAAAAAAAGAAAATCGCTATTTTAAAGCAGAACTCAGTAACTTCAGCTTGGGGCTCCCCCTAGTGGCGTCCTTTCACTGTCTAAAAGTTCAACCCCCCTACACCCTCACAGCACACAGACGGCTTCTCTACCTGTCGTTCCTCTATTTTGATCCTTGGATATATTTTTAAGCTTTTACTAGCTTGTTGATGCTACTTTGCTGCGTTGGTAGCAGCACCACGTCTCCCTCTGCTCAAAGCAAAGACCTGTATCTTCTGAAACGGGACGTTTTACCCGCGATTGCGGGTAAATATGCTGTGGATTATATTTTTCTCTGGTGTTGGCGGGTAGCAGGTAAGAATACGAACTTTTATTTACTTTTTGCGGACATGACAAGTGATTATTGAGCCTGAGGCAGTGATGCTTCACCCGGCGCCCAGGCAGCGCAAGCTAAGTGAATCACTCTGGTCCAGCAAAGAGTTGGTCATGAGAGCCAGGAGCCGTGTTTAGGTGGTGTGAAGGTAAAGAAATGCTTTCTCCGAATTAGCGCTGGTAGTCTGGTTAAAATCAGAGCTGGAAGCAGCTCGGTAGATAGGGGACCTGAGTACCGTACAGCGGTTTCTGTTGTCGCAAGTTCTGCTCGGGTCAGCGCAGGCAAAGTTGTATAGAGCTGCTCGCAGGCCAGAGGCACCGGCAGGAGGGGGGGGGACATTGAATCGCTCCATAAACACTTTGTTTAGCCCCACGGGGATTCCGAAAAGCATTTATTGAGGTAAAAAAGTTACTGAGTTTCCCCTTTAAAGGTAGAGTCCAAAGTCCCTCCAGCATTTCTGTTTGCAAACAACAGCATTCAAACTTAGCGCTCGTCCCTCTCAGGCTAATGGCCGCCTCGTTCTAGCTAGATTCAACTTCAAGCTTCTCCCTCAGAGCTCAGAAGCGGGTGCAAGCCAAACTATTATTAACCCTGGTTTTCCAAAGTGCATTATCTGAAGCTCTTACCTTTTCTTCGGTGCATCCACGATGTTTCCCTTCTTTCTTTCTTTTCCCTTCGAGAGTTCGAGTGACTGGCGTCTGCTCCAATCATGAGCTTATTTCCACAAAGCGTCATGCTCTTAGCTCTGTCATTGGCAGCCGATATAAACAGAAATCTCCACCCAGAAACGTCCTGACCAGACCAAAACAATACAAAAAAGCGGATTACAGGAAGAGGGAGAAAGAGTTGCGTTCAAGCGCACCACGGCACCCAAGTAGAAGCCCAAAGACAGGGTTTGAGATGGATTTCACTTGCTCAAGTCAAACGTTTATTTTTTAGGAGGGGAACTCCGGACTATACCTTTAACGCCGCTCTAATGTATTACAGACAGTTTTTTTACAAATGTGAAAAAAATAGCTTGTTTCGTAATACTACGCGCATCTTCTCATGCCTGTAACGAACGTTAATGTTAAAGGTAGAGTCCGGAGTTTCCCCCCCATTTGTGTTTGTAAACACTATTTAAAGTGAGTGCTCCTTCTCTCGGGCTAACAGCCGCATCGCTTCAGCCCAAGCCTCTCCTTCAAAGCTTGAAAGTGGGTGAAAGTCAAACCAATATTAACTCAAGTGTTTTCGAGTGTGCACTAAAGCTCTTTTCACTGCAGAATACTTCGTTTTCTTCGCTGAATCTGTCGGGTTTTTTTCTTTTTTTTTGAGAGAAAGAGATCGAGTGACTGCTGTCTGTTCCAATCATGAGCTTATCCCCACACAGTGTCATGCCCTTAGCTCTGTCATTGGCTGGCGATATATATGCAAATCTCCACCCAGAAATGTCCCAAACACACCAAAAAAAAAAAAGGGAAAAAGCAAAATACAGACTGGGGGAGGGGGATTTGCAAACACCTCCACACGAGCGAGAGTAGAGGCAAAGGTACGGATTGAGATGTATTATACTTGCACAAGTCTAGTGTTTATTTTCAGGGGGGAAACTCCAGACTAGACCTTTAAGCTTGAGTCGAAGGCGTCTTCTCTTCCTTTCATTTGTACGCTTTTCAGCCCAAAGCTGAAAAATAATCCAGTCGCCCAGGAAATGGAAGTTATTGCTGCTGCAGACAGCGTTTAAAAAAAAAAAAAAATCTTTATTGACAATTCAATCCTGCAGATGGCATTGCAAGTTTTTCCAGAAACATCCGTGATGTCAGTTTGCTGCGCCACAGATGACTGTTGGTGATGCATAATGATTTTGAAGGGTTGTCCCATTTCTAAAGGGCCCTTCACATCAAACGTGCAAAGCGCAAAGAGCCGAGCTCAGCAGCACGTGAGGTGGGTGCTTGCCACCACTGTACCACTGCGCCTGAATTGAAAAATCTTTAATCTGGCCGCAGCGTGCTGTGACGACTTCTTGGCGCATCCAATAGGAGAGAAGCTGATTCTGGAGGGGAAAAAAGTATGCGGAAGCAGAGCTGCAGTCAGATGAAATATGGATGACAAAGTGATTTATATCGTTTGTCCGATTCTCAAGAGGCTTGGACCAACTCTGGACAACAGGCTGTCAAGGAGAATTGATCTATGGCTAAGCCACGCCCCCTCCACTCACTCGGACAAACAATCAACATTTGTTGACAGGCGCTATGTGACATCTCGGGAGATGACAGCTGTAAACAAAGACAGCAGAGACCAGATAAATGGTGACAAGAAAAAAAACATAAAAAACAAACATTGCTCACAACTCTGAAACTGCGAGTCGAAATCAAGCCTGTGAAGTCTGGAATGCGACTTCCTCAGTTTCTTGCACAAACTACTGCACGGCTACCGTTGTTGTGCCAAAAAGTGATCGTCTGCCAAAAATGGATTAAACAGCCATGGGAGCGGAGTAGAGTCTGTCTGCAGCTTGGAAGCCAGAGGCGTGTCGTTACCAACGTTACTACACAACACTTATACTACACAATAGCTATAGCTGACCTCTTATCAGTTGCGTGCACAGGTAGACACTAGGTGGTGCTAGAGCACTTGCCCTTTGCCCTCTGGACCTAGCAAGCGCCCTTTTGAAAGTTTGTTTGTTTGTTTGTTTCTTTTAATTTTACAGTGTATGTGACCCATGCTGACATGATCGCCTAAAAAAAGCTCGGGAATTAAAAAGGTGTGATAATAATGCCCCAGTTAATATTCTCTCCACCTCCCTCCACACCCGCACGGGCCGCTCTTCTCTGGTCAACATGAATGCGCAGAGCGAACACAAACGAGCAGCAGACATGCGCAGCAGCAACCCACATCCCTGCTCCTCCCGTGCTCCACCAACAAGGTGATACATAAATGAATGGAGTCGAGTGTACCGTTTGCCACCTCATGTGCCCTCTGTTGTCAAGTTATAACTTGCATTTATTATTTATTTGTCTCTGTGGTAAAGTAGCCGTCTACAGCTGCACAGCTGAGCAGAAATTAGCCGACTGCTCACCTGCTTAACAAAACGCTAGACGCTAGACAAAATCATTATGATGTGATGCCGACCGGTGGAGTTTGTCATACGTTTACATGACTTAAACTTCAGGGGTAACTTTTGGGATTTAAATTAAAAAGACGAATATAAGCACATTTAGGTTTTTGCCTGTGTTTAAATGGCCGTGGGTGAACCAGGTTACTGCTAATATTCCGGTTATTAAAGGGTTATTAGCTGCATGTAAACTTAGTGATAGAAACAGTATGTGAATCTATCAGCAGTCTATACTTAAGCTGAATATTTAGTATAGTCTCGGGTATTTTGTAGGTTTACATCAGACTACATAATTAACACTTGCAGTAATTTATTTTCTAAATCACAAATACAAAGTTGCCTGCAGGAAAAGTTATCTCGTGCTTTGTCATGTACACTAAGCAAGCAGACTTATTCACACTGGTCTCTTTTTATTTACCAATAGCAGCATAATTTCTAAAAAGGAGAGGATTAAGCTTTCAATATTTAACAGAGAAAAAAAAAAGAGAGCTGCATCAGGCAGCCCTGGAGAGCAGCAAGGAGGGAGAGGAAGATGAAGATGAAAGGTCATGCAGGTGAAATATATTTTCGCAAAAACATAGTGGTGTCAGTACTCAGTATCGGCCGATACCCACAGCACAAGTATCCGAATCGGTATCGAAACATCTCTACCAGCATTTCCACATGCTGCACAAGGTGGCCTTATTTTTCACTGAGCACCTGCCCCCCAATTTGTCTGTGCACGCCACTGCCTCTTATGTACCATTACCAAAGTACAAAAACTAGCATGTTTGGCTAGCATATGCTAACTTAAACTAACATTAGGGATGTTAAAGATAACTTCATAATTCTTTCCAGCAAAGTGACAATATGTTGACTCAAATACGATTTTGTCTTACCTTAGAACAGATGTAGACATTCTTGTTAATTTTATCCACGTTCAGTTGATGTTGTGGTCTGCCGCATAACTTCATCCACAGCAGACACTTTTCTCGTTTGAGATGTGGCTTGGGAAAGGGCAGAAAATACACCATATCGCCCAGCCTCTCAGGATACCTCGTGGCAGAGTTGCATGTACCCCACGCACACCGTTTGACCATTTTGACCTAAAAAACATATAAAGATGCATAAAAAAAACAAAAACAGTCTAACTTCAATGCACGTCAATGGACGTTCAGGCAGAGAATGTCCGAGTGTATTGGATAGCTGTGCGCACTGTGATTGGCTCATCGTGTTTGGGGGCGTGGTTTAGCCATAGGTCAATTAGAGCAAGAGCTCTTTGCTGTGATGATGAGAGGTACATCTTTCACTGCCTTGACAACGAAGTGCGCCTGGGAGGAAACACTTCCTGGTCTATTGCTTAGAGACGCACGCCTGACGAGCGTGCTGCTGCTGCACATGCTGCCGCCGTACCGCCCCGCTCTGCGCCCTACCCTGCGGTGGGCGGCCCATTAGGCAGAATAATTCAATCCCTAGCACTTGATTCGGAAGGGGAAGGGCGAGGGGTAAGGATGAAAATAGGATTTGGAATTGGGCATTAGTTTCAACTGGTTAAATTTCAATCTCTTGCAAATGCTTTACAACTTGCTTGCATTTTTCTCAACACAAATTCCCAGTCAGCATTTTTTTCAAATAATTTGTGTTCATGATGAGTTTAATTCAGGACAAGAGTGGTTAGCTTACTTTTTAAAACAAAACATGAGAGAGTTTTCTGTTCGTCTGTAAGTCTGATGCTCAGCAAACTGCAGTCTCAGAGTGTGTTTACACTTCCAGCTCAGGCGATTTCTGTGCGGTTGCTCGTTAAATATTTCATGCTGTGTACAGCACATTTCCCCTCATGCAGACGCTCCTTCTGTGCTTGCTGCCACTGATGAAAAGTTCATCAGACAAGTATTGTCTCAATTAAAGTTTTTCACAGCCTCCCTGACTGCAGCGATATCGCAGCCGGAAAGTTTCCTGGCTTGAATCCACGCTTTGATCCAGAATATTTACATGCAGGCTTGTCTGTCCTGCAGCTGTGAGAATAAGCCTTTACAAAGAAAAGGCTAAATGTCTGACACTGAACGCATGCTGCACCAAAGGAGTGGAACAGTTGCACATCCATATTGATACCCTGGAGTCGATATTTGAACACCTGCCAGACAAAATATCGAATTGGATACTTTTCTGACTATCAGGATACCGCTGTACAGATACGAAACATGCAATTTGTTTTCACTTGAGAATTTTAGGCAACGAAATGACGTGTGAAAGCAGGCAGATTCTAGCTTCTGGTGTCACATGATGGTGGTAGCCTATCAGATGTCATGACGATGCTGCTACTCTTTGTTTTGCTATTTTTCAGTGGTTTAATGCAAGTTATTGCACGTTGTGATTTTGGTCAATTTGAGTGATGTCAGATTTTATCAGCCTACTGATATTATAGGCCAATATTTGCATTAAAAGGTGATAAATCAGTATTGTGTTTTTCTTTTTTTTTTCTGACTGATATTTTTACTAACAAAATCTGAGATTTTGTAACGGAACAATGATCTTAAAAGATCTGTTCCATTAGCAGCGGTCCAGCATGTATAAAGTCCCTGTTATTCTGGAAGAACTCCTATATCCCAGCATTCCTTTCAGAGTCATGTGACCACGCTGCAGCTGCTGCTGCTACAGACTGACTTGCTGATGTGACAGTGTGGTCCCGTCACTATGCCCCCGACTGATCATGGGTCACAGGGTGAACAACCGGGTGCTGCCAGAGACTGAACTCTGCCCACTAGCTGGCTTTTAGCATGCTTTTTAATGGTTTTTTGTGTGGTTTTAACCCTGTTTTTATTCCCAAGCTAGTGGGAGCTTTTAACGAACTGATTGGCAGCACCTGGGGAGAAGGACTCCTCCCCTGACTTAATTGAATGCTGAAAGAATAAAAGCCGGTGTGCGGACAAGAGCTGGAGGAGCGACTGAGCTGAAGGACTGAGGACTGGTCCAGGAGGCGCAGCCGGGGGAGGACATGAGTCCCCCGGCTGGGGGGCTCGAGGCAGTGGTGGGGCAGCAGCGGCGGCAGCAGTGGAGACGGAGACGGCGACGGCGACGCAGAAGAGTGGCCCGGGGAGTCGGAGGGGCGGCCGCGGAGCCTACTGAGGAGGGCCCACGCGCAGGCGCGGCCGCCCGGAGGAGGGACCGCCCGGGCCACAAAGCAGGCTTGTTTTTTGAGCCTCCCCCCCCCATGGGGGGGGAGCCTATGGCCAGGGAGGGGGGGGCGGCTGACAAAGAGGAGCAGCCGCCATGGACCCGGGGAGCGGGGAGGCGCCGAGAGGGACGCCGGCCACTGCCACCCCTGCAAGCCCCTTTTTAGCCTTTTTTATCCTTTTCCTTTTATAACTTTTTAGGTTGGACTTTTAGGATTTTATTACTTTTTAGTTTAGTAGTTTTATTTGTTTTATTTCTTTAATAAAGCTTTTATTTCTTTTAACCACCACCTGCTGGTGAGGCCTGTCTTTCTTTCCCCTCCTCCTGCAGTCGCCGGTATCCACAAAGGACCACTCCCGTGACACATGTGCCCTGGCTACTTGGCCACAGGCTACTTTGGCTGAATGGTCAGCGTGCATGACTTTCACCCGGGAGTCTGGGGTTCAAAGCCCGCCCGGGCCCTCAGTTGCGTACCTTGCCACACTTTGAAGTTGCTTATAATATGTCTGGTTTTAAGTTGTTGGTTAACCCTTTAAAAACGGAACGGCCGCGGGCGGCCGCTAGAAGTTCCCTGTTAGCATAATCCTGCTTAAACTGCTCTAAAATAAAAACTATAACAGCTAGAACGATAATTTTTTTTTTATTTGAAAGCTAAGACTGGCGCCTTTCAAGCTGAGCTGGCGTCGCGAGTCGATGACGTCATCATTTGTCGCTACGTGCGACGCAGATCGGCAATGTAAACACAAGGTGGCGCTAGGAAGTCATAGCAGAGTGGAGTTAAGTGGTCACTGCCAGAGAGACTGACGATGGAAAGAGAGACAAATAATGAGGAAAATAAAGCGAGAATAGGTTGTTCTGTCATTTATATTGTGTTTTACATGGTTTTAGCTGGTTTTCAGTAGTTTTTTTTTAAATAACAGTTGCTAATTTTAGCATATGAAGTGGCTTAGTTCTACTACAGATCTGCAGCAAGATTAGTAGTTTCTTGTTGTTTTTATGACATTAGTGGCTTAGGGTTTGTTTGTTTTTTTTAAAGATTTTTTTTATTTTGCATTTAGGCAAGTCTTAGCATAGTTTATATTTACACATCTGGAGTCTGCAGGAAATATTTGGCGGAGCAGGTAAGGCAACTGTGAACCGGCTCTGATGATACCACAAGTTACAGCACACATACTGTGCAGTATTTTCACAAATCGAAAGTGCACCCTGTACATAAATGACCTGATTCAAAAACGAAAGAATTAAAAAATATATATTCAAAATAGGTTAAAGATACTCAACAATTATTCAATCATTTTCTGAATTTTTATAGTTTTTGTATGTTCATTTCGTAGGTTCATTTCTTGGATTTATGAAAAAATTACAGAATTTTGAATAATTTTTCAGCTTCTCAATGGTCCAGAACCTTTTTGTTTATTTTAGATATTCTAGGTAAAGCAGCTGGAAATACTCCCATCAAATGACGCCAAAGCAGAAATAAAATGCTTTTATTAGCTGCTTTATCTTGAAGCTGAAATCAAATCGCTTTGTACTTTGCAACTAATAAGGACTGTATCTCAAAAACTAAAAGAGATAAATGGTTGCAATAACTTGTAAAGTGTTAAGAAGTATTTAATTTAATTTTGTACATTTAGAAATGTTTTGGATCACTATGTTTTGTTTTTTTAGTTAGTAAGATGATGAAAACAATTCGATTTTTGTGTATTTTTAATATTCATGGCATTTTTTCAAGAGCATTGCAGTTATTACTGTCCATTGATGTTCATAACCTTGTAGCTTAAGTTGTACAGATTCTAAAAATATAAAACACTTGAGGATATCCCAAGAAATGACCCCACTATGCCCAAAAATAACAGAGCAGGCATAGACGGGTCATTTCTATTGCAGTTAACCCTTTATTAACTGCAATAGAAATGACCCGTCTATGCCTGCTCTGTTATTTTTGGGCATAGTGGGGTCATTTCTTGGGGTATCCTCAAGTGTTTTATATTTTTAGAATCTGTACAACTTAAGCTACAAGGTTATGAACATCAATGGACAGTAATAACTTGCAATGCTCTTGAAAAATGCCATGAATATTAAAAATACACAAAAATCGGAATTGTTTTCATCACATCTTACTAACTAAAAAAACAAAACATAGTGATCCAAAACATTTCTAAATGTACAAAATTAAAATAAATACTTCTTAACACTTTACAAGTTATTGCAACCATTTATCTCTTTTAGTTTTTGAGATACAGTCCTTATTGGTTGCAGAGTACAAAGGCGATTTGATTTCAGCTTCAAGATAAAGCAGCTAATAACCCTTACCTGCTCTGCCAAATATTTCCTGCAGACTCCAGATGTGTAAATATAAACTATGCTAAGACTTGCCTAAATGCAAAATAAAAAAAAATCTTTAAAAAAAACAAACAAACCCTAAGCCACTAATGTCATAAAAACAACAAGAAACCACTAATCTTGCTGCGGATCTGTAGTAGAACTAAGCCACTTCATATGCTAAAATTAGCAACTGTTATTAAAAAAAAAAACTACTGAAAACCAGCTAAAACCATGTAAAACACAATATAAATGACAGAACAACCTATTCTCGCTTTATTTTCCTCATTATTTGTCTCTCTTTCCATCGTCAGTCTCTCTGGCAGTGACCACTTAACACTCCACTCTGCTATGACTTCCTAGCGCCACCTTGTGTTTACATTGCCGATCTGCGTCGCACGTAGCGACAAATGATGACGTCATCGACTCGCGACGCCAGCTCGGCTTGAAAGGCGCCAGTCTTAGCTTTCAAATAAAAAAAAAATTATCGTTCTAGCTGTTATAGTTTTTATTTTAGAGCAGTTTAAGCAGGATTATGCTAACAGGGAACTTCTAGCGGCCGCTAGCGGCCGCCCGCGGCCGTTCCGTTTTTAAAGGGTTAATAAAGGGTTAAGTTACCAAGTTGTCAGAAACATTATAATTAGCCACATGTTGGCTAATACCTGCTAGTATCTGATAGCTGGCAGCCAGATGTCCAAAATGAACTCCTCTGGCTGATTTAAAGGAGTCATCACTTTTTCATGTTAAAACGTGTGTATTGGAATAGGACCTCAGTTAAAACGTGCCAGAAACTCCAGAGAGTGAATGGGCTCTATGCACAACTCCACTACTTCCTGAAAATAAGGTAGCTCCTTTGTTTCCTGTCTTTCATTACTGGATGAACTGATTAATCCAGGTGTGTCTGACCTCAGTAACTGGCCGGGCACACCTGGATTAATCAGTTTGTCCAGTAATGAAGGACAGGAAACAAAGGAGCTATCTTAAAGGGACTTGAGGCAAGATTAAGAAACGAAACTCGTGACTGCCGCGACTGGCGCTTCAGGTAACTGCAGCCACGAGCCAAGCCGTCACGGCAGCGTGCACAAACTGAAGCAATAATGTTGTTTACTAAGCTTTTTCTCCGTAGTTACACTTTTTAGTGTTTTTGTCAGAGGAGGACGACGACGACGAGGGAAAAAAAAGCAACTGCTGTAGCCTACTGAGCTGATTCAGCAGAAATTCAGCAGTGTTTTCAGTGCTGTAACAGTGGACTAATTGACCAGTGGACTATATTTATTCAGTGAGGATGTGCAGTCGGTAAGTGTTGCTGCTTGTGTAACTTATTATCTTTTGTGTAAGAGACCAGTAAACGATGGTAGATGAACAGTGACAAGCTGCTAGTGTAGCTACAAAAGCTAACACAGTTGTTGCTGTTTGGTTAACTTCACGTCGGACGTCCGCTCCTTATATTCATCAGAGTCCAAAGCCCTTTTACTCCGAGTATTCTCTCCTTAAACTGTACCATTACATTTTTATCACGTTTTCTCTGTTGGGACATCATTTCCTTCACTTGGTCTGTCCCGATAAAACTTTGTTTTGACTTTGACGTTTGCCTCGTGAACACGCTTACAGACAGCTCTAATTCTCGTGCGTATTCACACGACAAACAAAAGTTGAGGATAAAAAGAGGTTAAAATGAGCTCATTAAATTCTCACCCAACTATAATCAAAACTTCATTTGAAGATAATTTAAGAATGATTGTGTATGTAAAACACTAGGTTATGACACCTGTAAAGCTATTTTGGGATCTTCGCTCTCAAAGCAGAATAGTTGTTTTTCTCAAAAATATGAGAGATGCAAACTCACAGTTGTCTGCATATATTGGTATTGGTTGAAATCAGAAATTAAGAGTGGACAATATCAGATGCCGCATATTGGTAAAAAAAACAAAACAATTTTGAACATCCTTAGTAAATTTATAACATCACTATTACATCTTATATTTGAACATTTTCCACTGAATAAATTTAAATAATCTTAACCTGTATTAAAGTTATTTAATCTTATTTCTATTTAATTCATCGAGAGGAAAAGTTTTGGTATCGCCCATCCCTGGCATGAACCTCGTGGTAACTAGAAACTGCTAATACAGACTGAGAAAGGAAGGAAGTGCTTGGTTTTAACAGTGTACTGGTGATAGCATCCAGACTTCCCGGAAAATGAGAGCTAACTATTTGTAGGAAGTTCAGGCAAACAAAGTTTGTCATGTCAATAGCAGCTCAGAGGCTGGTGTTCCTTCCTTTGTTGCACCACTTCCAGCATTTCTTTCAGCGGACCAGCCGGCTGCAGACCGAGCTGAGCTGGGTTTTATATGTATTAGTGGGGAAAACTGTTGGTTCCTCTGTTTACAGTGACAGTTTGTCTGTTCTTTCTCTGTTACAGTATGTTCACTCTGCTTCTGCATCGTTTCCAGTCAGCAACTTTTTTTTGTTTTGAAAGATAAAGAAAGATAATTTATCTGTTTACCGTTTTATCAGCAGCTGCTCGTGACACTGAAAATGAGCCGATACTGCAGAGTTACAGAGAAACATGTCGAGGTCTGACATTTTTATCATGAACAAACTGTAGAAATCCTGCGAGATGTTACAGTATTGCGTGTGAATGTTTAGAGCTACTCCTCATTTCTCTGAAAACTGTATTTCCAGAAAATAGAGGGAAAGATGGACTTGTGGGAACACGCAGTTATTTCTCAAGTCAACAAGTTTACCCACTGAAAAATGCTGCAACTTTAAATGAAAAAATTAATGAGAACAGTCAGATTTTTCTTTCTTTCTTTTTCTTTTTTTTTTATCTGAGCAGCTTTATGGTCAAAAAGCCTGAACTTTAGAAATAAATCTTCAAGCTTCTTTTAGGCTTTCTGAATTTCTTCTTTGGATGTTTCTACCTTTTGTTCTGTTCTCTGTCCAAATGATCGCACTTGCTTCAGTAATGCTGAGGTCCGGGCTTCTGGGAGGATCCAGCCCTCCATCAGATCTGCAGCCACTGAGTTTCAGCCCAGTTTGAGTGTAATGTGACAAACCTCAGCCTCTTCTTCCTGTTTCCCTTCCTTAAGAACGGCTTCTTGACAGCCACCTTCCATGGGAGACCATTTCCTCAGATATTTAAAAGGACACGCTGTGGTCAAGTTGTTAAGGCTAATGGCTCTGGACACTGTAAAATCTTGACTAGTTGGCTTTGCTTAAAAAAAAAATAATATGCAGACTTGCTGTTATTATAAAAATGTTTTTTTTATTGTATATGAATAACTAAGTGGAAATAGCCAGAGTGGTTTAAGTTTGTAACTTTTTTTGAACTTGATTTATCTGATAAAGCTGTACGTGAATGGGGTTGTGACGTAAAACTTGATGCGAGTAATTTCACATACTGTAAATTAAAGGTTGAATATGGAATACGGACAGAACAGCGACATCATGAGAGTCTAGGTTGTAGTTGCAACGGCAGAAAAACAACTCCAGCTGCTGGGATGCCAGGCTGGCTGCCGGTACGCAAGTGACCAACAGTCTGCAGCATGTCCAACAAGTAACACAAAGGGTTTATAACTGACGCTAGCGTTAGCCATGTTAGCAAACAAGCTAACTTACCGATCCAAGAGAAAAGTCGCCATTTTCTACGTTCTGTTACTCCGTGGAAAACGTTTATGTATGGGTCCATTTAGTGAAGTCTTCACTCAACTTTACTCAAGATTTTACTTCTTCTTGGGTCACTTCCTCCTCAGAAACAGATAACAACATCTCCAGGGCTTCCTGAAGCAGCTGCTTCACTCGTCATCTCCACAAGGCTTTCCCCTGTGCAAGCCTGACTATGACCAAAATATTGTTTCCACACAGAGATCGTATTTGACAACCTGCAATGGCGGCGTGTATTGGCTTATAGACGTAAATAAAATGCCATTTTATCTAACCCGTAAAATGTATTTTAAAATTATTTTTAGGCTAAATATAATTTTTCTGGGAAATGTTGTATTTTCATTCTGTACACCCCTCAAACGACCTGTGGAAGTATTTTTCTTTAAAAAATATAGCTTTTAATAAAAATGTTCCATATTCAACCTTTAAATGAGATGCTTCACAAACTTTGCTTCATTTTATACTAATATGATGGTTTCAAGTTCATCCTACTTAAAGTAACTGAGGAAATCTTTTTTTTTTTTTTTTCCTTTGTAGCAGAAACTTAGAGAGGGGACCCAACTGCAGGCACTGAAGTTTCTTTTTCATGTAACTTACTAAAATCTAACCCTAACTCTTCTCCTAACCCTAACCACCCGACTACACTATACATATCTGTTTGCAAGTCCCAGATAGTTTACTCTTGGTGGTCTTTCACGAATTTTCCGCATGAGACTTCCTTTATGGATTGGATGTATGGCGGTACCCTTTGTCGGTCATTGTAACTGCTGTTAGGTTCTCTTGGAAACTTATTCTGGATGGGTTTTAACTAATGTCAGACCACAGATGTCTCTGTCACGGTGCTGGCGCTGCTGGATAGTAGGTATTACATACACAAATAAAAAAAAAAAGTTGAAGGACGTCACATGACACTACCAACATTATTTTGTTGTTGAAAGAGGTGAACTGAATACTTTAAGAAATGAACGAACGAACGATCGAGTATTTATCATCCCATGAGTCCAGATTTAGCTTTCTGTTAGTTATCAGGTGTTGTACATACTTTTCGGGGCCGGGTATCTACGTATACACACTTCCTGCCTAAAGCACAGCTGAGAGAGTAGCTCGGCTACCCAGACAACAGCAGAAACACAATTTGCAAAAATTTGAACCTTCACAGGACAATAGTACTCATTCATTAGTTCATTTCTTTAAAGTATTGATGAAATCAAGGAGTTTTACTGCAGATAATGTCTTTTATAGTGGCTCCCCCGTCCCTGCCATTTTACAGAATGCACGCCATAGGGTGACTGAACGCAATAATTTCCGAAGGACTCAAAGGGATGCAGAAACTTTACCGGTGAGTAAATGCACGTATATACTACTAGAAATAAGGTCCAGGTTGAAAGAAAAAAGAAAGTTATCCTTTTAAGTCCAGGACTGTGTAAGGTCCAGACTTCCTGTTAGCAGGACTCTTTGGCCTTCCTGTGGCTGAAACTGGGTTTTAATGGCTCTGTTTATTTTCCTGCTGCAGAATAAATTTGAAAACAATCAGACATCTCCTGCTGGCCATGGATAAGACTCTGGAAGAGACTAAGTTCTTTCCATAGCTAAATGTTATGAAAGTCACAACATTTTATAAAGAATATGACTTTTATTGAATATAAATGGAGATTTTTCTCTCTGCTGCTCACTTTTGGCTCAGCTGTTCCTCTCTGGGTTTGCAGAGATGGACGCTTGCTTTTTATATGTGAATCCATAAAAAAATGTCTGAAGTGTTGTGAGTGATACATAACATGATGTAATCTGGTTTCCAAGGTGTGCTTTGCCTGCTCATCTGTCAGAATGCTGTAGACAGGTGTGAATCCAAACTCTACATCTCCATGATTGAAAGGTATTGGGTGACAGCAGGGGATTGCAAAATCAATCTGATGCTGCTTTTTCCCCCTGTATGTGTTTATTTTCAGATTGGGCCAACTCATTATTCAACTGATACCTGATTGAAACAGCCTTTGTATCAGTTTAGAACCCTCACTTTCCAACATATGGCTGCATTGCCTGAGGCAGTAGAAGGAAAATGTCACTGCAGAACTCAACAATCAGCAACTAAAAAAAACCATCAGATTCCTGACTGAGGATAATCTGGAGACATCCATTTCTCTCTCTCTGTCTCTCTAATTTGAACTTTTTCAAGTTGTCATGGTAAAGTGATAGGGTAGTGATGAACAATGTGAAAAATTTCAGCTGATATGATCACCAATAATTTCCTGCTTGTCCTGGTTAATACAGATAATGTCAATAGGGGATTATCAAGGTTTCAGAAATTTCTGAATCTAGGGTAAGGTTTCTGCTTCCGAGCCATTTTTATCATTAAGGTCCCTGCCCTTTTAGCACTTTGTAAATCAGATAACGCTAACCATTCTTAAGTTTATTTTGATTCTCCACTGAAGTGATGCTAAGGAAGAAATGGATGAGTGATCGATTGCCAAGGTGAAGGGCTAAATTTTTATAATAAATAAATGTAGCACGCTTGTTTGTGTCGGCAGACTACACAGCTGGTGTTAGCAGGCTAGCATTAGTTTAGTTTGATGACGAAGCCTAACTTTGTGCGGTTGAAAAAACACAAGCATCTGAAAGCGTCTTTTATCTTGGCAGTCCCCAGTTGTTCCACTGGAAACGGAAGGTACAGACTTGATTTTCAGATGCTTGTATGTGTTTTAACACGTATAAAGTCACATGTTGCCACGTCAGCAAACGCTAGGCTGCTAACGCTAGCTGTGTAGCTCCGCATCATTGAAGCTGGCTACAAACAAACGTGCTACGTTGTTTTATTATAAAGTTCGGCCTCTTCACTTGGCGAATCGCTTTGATCCACTTCTTCCTTGGAAGCGTGATAATCCCTGATGAGCTGTTTGATTTAACATACAGTGGGTAATGGTTGGAAATGGACGGTTTCCTGCGTGACTCCCGCGTGAATCACGTGAGAATCACGAGGTATTTCCTGAGGCCAGAATATTTAATTTCAGGGAGAACTGCAATGTACCCGGACCACCACCAGGTGGCACTTGGGAGCTCTGCCGTGCTAAAGTAGACGTTTGCATGCCTGCAGTCAACTGAAAAGTTTGTTGAAACCAGCTGCATAAACAACCAAATGTTCCTTTTGATCTTTTGTTTTACAAGTTTTGGTGACTTTTTTTTTTTTTCTCCTTAAACCAGGCTGTTAAGATGCTGACATTAAAGCAGGTTAATTGGGGATCTCGGTGTGATATTGTGCTATTTTATTATGTTTTTGATTAAAATAAAGTTCATGAATTAATTTAACATAGTGACATCTTATTTAATGAGAATTGGTGCATATGGCCGCAGTTATAGATACACCTCCTATCTTATCTGAGAACTTTTATGGCATAAGTGGGTATATTTAGTCTCCTTCCAATATTCACAATGTTTGTAAAGTGTATAAAGCATTTTGGCTGGTTTTTTTTTTTTTTTGTTTTTTTTTAATGGCTCAGCGATGCGGCTGCAACAGATCCCGGCAATTTGACCACCATATCACAGCCATAAGATACAATACCTGACACACTTAAACCATATCTCAGTGTTTATTATTATGATAAATGTAGCAAATGCTTACCAGAAATATTTTCTTCTTTATCTCCAATAAAGACAAAAACTAGGAGCAGCAGAACGAGGCTATCAAACAAGCAGCTTGTCTTAGCCTGCCTGCATGGCAGGGATGTGAGCGACGGAAGAGGGGGAAAGGAAAAGAGGCTGCTGCGTTCAAGTGGTGCCATTTAAATTGGTTAAACACAAATACGACACATATCTCTAATTAGCAGGGGCTTTTTTTTGTTGTTGGTGGGTTTTTTTTAAAAAGGGACAGCCCGCGAGCCCGGCCGGCCGAGGTGATGATATGGTCACTGCCCAAAGCCCGCCGGCCAGATGGGCTTCAGTGTGATAAATTTGTGTTTTTCTATAGATAAAATTGATTGCAAACAATCTTCCTCTGTTTATTTCTATTTATCTGTATCACTATTATTTAATGAAAATGATAATAATCTTTTTGACAAAACAAATTACTGAATCAATAAAGGTCCGTGGAAAATCCGTCCATTCAATCTTGTAAACGAAAAAGGAAATAATGAGCCAATATGTAATTTATTTGCTTATCAACTGTTAATAATAATTAAAAGAAAGAAAGCTGATTGATCAAAGAGGTAAATACATGCACATGTGGGTCCTCAGGAGCGGCTCAATCAGAGCTGCGCACGTCGGAAAACACAGCAACAACTTATAATCAGTGTTTTTACTCTACCAGAGACCAGGATGTGGTCTGGTCTGTTTTAGCAGAACTGAAGCTCCCTAAAGTTTCGTGGATATACTGATTTCATTATTAACTTTCTAACGAAGCCCTTAGTAGCAATGGCGCGGGAAGGGGGGAGCTGTGGGGGCTGCAGCCCCCCCCCCCCCCGGTGGCGGCCACAGCCCCCACAGCCCCTGCAAGCATTGACGGGAGGCCTACTTAAAAATAATATTAGGTGTGTCCCCAAATCGTCACGATTCGTTTCAGGACTGAGCTTCGACTGTGAGTCTCTAAGTCAAATAGTGTCAACATGTTGTTACCAAGCAAAGATCAGACCATCCTGCAGCAGGAGGAGGCTGAACGTTTGATTTTTACCCTTTAATTAATTCATGTTCCAGGTCTGTTAGCAGCCGAATAATTCTGTTACTATAAGTTTGGTCTAAGGAAAATGCGCCAGACAGGCGGGTTTAAACCGCAGTCTGCCGGTGAGTCGCGCGCGCTGACCATTCAGCCAGAGATGTCTCCATGACCAAGTAGCCAGAGACATGATGAAGGACCCTCAACTGTCACATCATCATCATCATCTTGTAGTTTCTTCAACTGATTTACAACATCAGTCTGTGAAGGTGGAAACAGTCATAAACATAAACACATGAACACCGCGTCTGCTCCTGTGCGTAATGCGTAAAGCTCCAGATGGATGCGCTGGTGCTGCTGGAGGATGATTCAGATTGTATCAAGAAAGAACGCGTTTTTAAGAACCATAATTTCCTGAATCATGAAGGCTGCAGCTGATATCAGACTCCCTAGAGCAGCGCTTTAATCTTTGTCCTGAACTGGACCGCCGTCTCGCTGTGTCAGCTGTTGAGCGCGCACGTGAAGAGGCTTTATTGTTAACTAGGAGGAGTGCACCTCCTGTTCATCGCCATTTTGCTGCGCACTTTCTAACTTTTACTTTCCGTTTACATGGATATAACTTTGTACTTCGTTATGAGCCTATTTTTGTTATTTGTAATTTATTTATTCAGTGAAGGTTTGTCATTTGGAATTCAGTATGTTTGATATTTGAACCGTGCGCCGCGCGACCCGGCTGTTACACCGTTTTAATTCTCTTTCCCGACTTTGAACTGTTAAGCAAAAAAAGGGAAACAAATAAAAAAATATTAGGTTAATGCCTGCAGTGTTAACTGAAAGATGAAAATCTAATTAATGAATTGTTTCACACCAACATACCTCCAAATTTTCTTTTTGTTAAAGATTTTAATGGATTTAAACGAGCGGACACATTTAACAGCCTAATCAGTGATATAGAAAAATGAAAGTTCACAGAGACTTTCCTGTTGTCTTATGTCAAGTGAAAAATGAGATTTATTTAATGAGGTGTTAGAGCTCTTTCTCTGGAGCAGGAAAAGACGCAAATGAGATTATTGATCAATAAGGGGGAAAAAACAAAACATGATTCGACTCTCGTCAACAAATGACATGATCTGGCGAATCACGCGCATGGGGGAAAATGACGTCATTCATTCATCATTTGGCAGCCCCCCTAGTTAAAACACCTTCCCGCGCGCATGCTTAGTAGTTATTCCCGTTAGTCTGATGCCAAGACTGTTATTTCCCCCGCCGTCTGTGAACGCAGCACAACTTCGACGTTGTAAGTTTCACTGTTTTAATCACCTTCTTCATCTCCTTGTCGCGTGCTTATGGACGTAAACTGGGTCAACTGTTTGATCCAGTTTACGTCGCAGATCTGAACTTCAGCGACTCTGAATGAAGACTTTTTTTCTTTCATCGGTGGTTTTTTTCCGTCACCAGTGTTTCAGTCATTAATGCAAAATAAGTCCATGATGAAGTTTAGAAATGCAGATGAGGAGAAGAAATCCGCACCCCAGAAAAACCTCCCAAAGGTTTTTTTTTTTTTTTTTTTTTTTTTTTGATGCCGTGACGTTTCGGGCGTTCTTCTTTTATCCTATATTTCACTTTCATCCAGCACCCCAGTCCTCACTATCTGGGATGTGCGTGATACCAATATTTACTTCTGTATGAACTTTAGAAATGCGACCGCGTGACTTCACAGCGTTCAGCTGTCACATGATTATTAAATGATGCAGTTATTATATCATGCGTGGGGGGAGGGGGGGGGGGGGGACCTGTTACAGGTGCATGAACACCTGCTCTTTGAGCTCATTCATGCAGTCTGAGCTCACGTGAAGTAGAGGCTTTTAATGATGTAAAATGGAGATATGACGTTTGTACCCGACAGCAACAAAAGCAGATAACTCCGTTTTTCCACAGTGGCGTTTGTCTGTTTTTGCATATGAACTCTTCATAATAACTATAAATAAAAACATTGCAGCAGGTTTCCCTGTGGGTCGTAAGAAGAGGCCAGTTTAAGGACATGGATAACGAGACGCTGGTGAAGATGATCTAATGCACAATGCCAGAAGCTGGACCTGCGTAATTGCCCCCCACCCCACGCAAAACTCAGTAAAAAATAGTATCGTTAGTTTGTGCGACGTTACTGGTTATTTTCACTGAGTTTTCTGTGGGGTGGGGGCCAACTTCACGCAGGAAAGCAACCTCACAGCAGCAGCAGTCGCTGCGGTGTGGAGGAGCAGGAGATGATTTTAATTTAAAATATGGCATTGGCAAAAAATGAAAGAAAATAAAAAGGCATGAATAATGTCAGCTTTAACTACCATGATGCTGCAGCTGCAGATGTTCTGGTTCATGTCTAGAATAAACCGTGTTAAACAGTGATATTGATTGTTATTTAATTAAATAATGAAAACTTGACGTGTCGCCTGAACACATCATGAAAAATGATTCTGACCCGATGTCTGCAGTCCTGTGTGCAGCATTCTTTCAGCCATCAGTGCGTAAAGCTGCCAGTTATACCTGCTTTTCAGACGTGCTAAATTACACGCAATTTTTTGCGCCCGCTTTCCATTGAACGGTTGATAGATCACATTGCGCGTGTTAAACTGAGGTTTTGCATAGTCTCCTCCCAATATTTTGCGCTTTCTGGCAGAAACGCCAAGTTTGCATATTCATCTGCAGCAGATGCGCAAAATGGACAGCGGCGCTATTTTGCCCCTTAACAAGCGCAAAACCTCCCTTTGCCCTGCTTTGTAAATCAGCTCCGCGGATTATTGTGTGCGTAATGAAGATAGCGCCTGTTTTAACACGCGCAAACCTTTCGTAAATCAGGCCCATGGAGGAGATCCGTTGTTTCTATGAATTAATCTATACCTTAAAGTTGTAAAGTGTTCAGTCGGTAGACTGATTCTTAGCTTAACTAATGAAAGTTATCATTTCTTATGTCCCGGGTCAGGCTCAGATCCGACCGGCCTCCACCTGTCAGCGCTGCTGCTTCAGGGTAGAAACAGCTGGATGACGGTGCATTTCTGACGTAGACTCTGTTGTTTGGTCAGACACGAACATTTTATAAATCACACATGGATCCAGTCACAAGATCATTTTTATGATCAGATGTGCGCTCATTTCCACGCTGGTTTGACCACTGACTTTTTTCCGCGTAAAATGGCGTTAAGCCTGGTTACTGCTGGTTAAGCAACAAATGTTAGTCACTCGGCAGAGACCGATTCTCTTATTCTCTGACAATAGCATTCAAGCACCACTATTTACAGGAACAGCAACATTCCTGCATTCATGAAGTCTTTTGCTCCGTCCACAGCCCCTCCCCCCGTTTGAGTTGAGACAGAGTAGCCAAGCCTCTTTGGTTGAGATCTTGGTCTCATCAGCTGATCAGAGCAACATTAAACTGAGCAGCTCCCGTCTTCGTCGTTATGATCTATCCACGGAAATATTCGGAGCCAGTCTTTGGGCTGCGTGGTACCGTGACCAGCACCGGCGCCAAAGGATTTGGGTTACTGTAAAGGAGACCAACACCAGCGCTGCCACAGCACAGATCTTTACTGTTGTTTGACCAGACCAGCTTCCCTTCAGGTGACCCGAAGTTACATTTAAGTTTTAACCAAGACTCCGTGAAAGGGTCGTGGTGGGAAATCCGCCAACAATGTTTGGTTTGTCAACAAGAGGGAAGCTGGTCAGGGAGAGAGGGAGCGCGCTGCACTAAAGGGCCGACATGGGAGGCGACGTCACTCCTCCATTCATTTAGCACCTATTCTCCCTAAATTTTTCTAAATTCCCCACACACCACCACCCCCAATGCCAGAGTTAAATTGGCCCATTCACTCCCCATTGTTTCACAAATCAGGCAAATCTTGCAGCCATGTTCTCACTGTCTCTGCCACTTTCCTATTCCACCTCAGTGCACTCAGCATGTGTGTATATAACTAACACATAACAAACTAAAACACAATTAAATTAAGTTATTGTACAACTTTTGATATCAAAGGCCATCAAGTGAATTAAAAAAAGAAAAACATATAAGGCAACACGAATAAACTCCACCACACCGGGGAATCGAACCCTCAACCTTCTGCACTGCAAACCTCCATCCTAACCACTTCACTACCAGCGTCACAGCCCCACGCCAGGCTCTCTCATTCAAAATGCACCACATGTGAAGCAGTCCACTCAAAAGATTTCAACATCTTATTTTGGACAAGTCCGATAAAAGAAGAAGGTTTCCATGGGTTTCATTATCTATTATTGAATGTTTTATTTGGGCTTTTCAGAACGAAGCATGGAAGGTCTCCACGTGCGCTAACAGTAAACGGGAAACAGCTGACAGCGTGCGGACTGGACACGTGTTGTCTGATGTAGAGATGTGAGACGCCGACACTTTATGATGAATGATTTTGTACATCTGATCTGAAATAGTGCCAGAATCATTATGACTCGAGCTGAAAATATGTATAAGACGCTGGTTAGGGCTGGACTCTTCTCTACCAGAAGCCGACACTGGTTATGGAACCGAATTATTTAGGCAGGTGGTAGAATGGAGGAGTAGCGACGTGTGTCCAGCCCTTTATTCTATGTTATTTTATGGCTCCAATGCAAACGTTCACTGCACATAATGTTGCTGCAATTTTAAGCGGGAATTTCCCACATTATAAGAGCGAAATTTGCAGGATTTGATGATATCATGCGCGATTTCCGCAATCCCACAGTAAATTCCTGGCTTTGCTTTTTGTAAGCTTATAGTCCCATTATAAGTTATTTTACCGAGCGATCTGTGAATGATTGTGGCATTAACAACACAGCAGGACTGCACCATGTTTTAACTTGTAAAAACTAGTGAAACAAAAGACCAAAACAAGGGCTGCATCGTTTATGCAGCTTTACCAGTCTGCCACGTCACCCTCTCAGCCCCGATCCAGTCTTCACTCACGGAACGCCACAATGGACTCAGACTGCCACCTAGTGGCTAAAGTAGTCATATGTATTTCACGCAATTCGTGAAACACGGATTCCGTGAGTGAAGTGTCCATTTTCAACCAGTACCATCTGTA